>OW388302.1:57104458-57794852 GCA_936450465.1 Gibbula magus
CGTCTTCTGTTTGACCTGCAGAACAATGAGAACATGATAAATCACCGGATTGAATGTTATCATTTCTAAAACGTTTATTTTAAAGGTATGTAGTGATTTTCTAGATTTCAAGAGATTTCGTAAAAGCGACACTGGTAAACTGACTTTATTCATCACAACTGAATCGCATACATACATCCTCGATAATTCAGACATTCCGATAAATCTACACTTAAATATTATGTAGTGAAGATTTATAGAACACTCTGGATTATATCGTAAATATTGTAATTGTAACTGTTTGGATATACATATTAGAACATTTTTGCATATATAGTTGTCATTTTAATAGCCAATATGACGTTTGATCTGTCTACCTCTCTAACTTATATCACACACCGAATGACTCTATATATCCGAGTGAAACGGTTTCTTGTTTAAATAATTCAACAGTTCGAGAGCCCCGCGTGCTGGAATCTCCCTGCATGCAGCGAGAAGACTTGACAAACACACATCGTTTGCCATCTGTCCTGGTCCGTTCTGCTTCAGTGATGAACGTACCCAGTTTCACACGTGACGGGTTGTGTTAGATACGCCGTCTTGTTTATAAAGACATCGGGACTAGCGTATTTTTGTTGAAAACATGGAAAACATACTCTCTATTGTGAATTGATGCTTTTAATGTTCATCATAATATCCCTCTAAGCAATATGGAATATATTGGACTATATCCCTTCGAATTTCGTTGTGCTGTCCTTAAAAATGAACCAATAATAAATAATCCAATCGATTTCTTTTTTAAATATCAAATACATCGACGTATCTTGTCCTGTTTTTTTTACACGTTTAGACCCCTAAACACGTTTAGCTACCTAAATGTGTTAAGGAATGTGTTTAGTTACTAAGCACATTATTAAACGTGTTTATGTAGCTAAACGTGATTAGTTGCTAAACACATTCCTAAACACATTCATGTAGCTAAACGTGTTTAGGGGTCTAAACGTGTAAAAAAAACAGGACAAGATACGCGCTTAGTATTATGTTTACATCCTAAACACCATTTTTACAGTGTATAGATATTAAAAAGGGTAGGACTGCACACACATCCTTGCTTAACACCAACTGATGATGAAATTGGTTCTGTCACTCCATCTTGCGTTTTGATAGAATACATCACATTAGAGTACATGTCATGTAAAAGATTAAATATTCTACCTGTTATACCATAATTATGCATTTTATACAATAGCCCGTCTCTCCATACAGAGTCAAACGCCTTTCGGAAGTTAACAAAACAGGTATATAGTTTTCTCTTTGCCTGTTTGAACTTTTTAATCAAAGTTCTAAATATGAATATGTGGTCTGTTGTTCTGTGATCCGATCGAAAACCGGCCTGTCTTGAGTCAAAGAGAGAGTTAGATTCAATATATAGATGACGTCTATGATATGCTGGCGACGGCGGGTCATCAGTCTATGGTTGAACGTGGAATTTAGTCTATTTTCATTTATTTAATGACTTCGGTAATAAACATAATATTATACTCATGTCTATATCGTATTATATTTACGACACTCGTGCCTCCTAAGTTATTTTCACTGTAGCTCGGCAAATACAATATTCAGGCACTCATGTCGTAAACATAGTATGACATAGACATTCATCTATTTATTAACTACGAGGGCAATCATTTCAGGGTTAATATTTTTCATACAATTGGGCAGCATATCATCTATGGCGTTTCGTTTTATAGTGCGGCGATGATGGGTAGCCGGAAATAGAGTTTTTATTATTTTCTTCGATTTCATGAGTTCGATAATAATTAGAACATTACATTCGTATCTCTGTCATACTATGTTTACGACAGTCGTGCCTGAATATCGGTATACCCCTTGCTCTCGCTCGGGAAATACATATATTCAGACACTCGTGTCGTAAACATAGTATGACATAGACACGAATATAATATCCGCTATATTGAAATATGAGATACCTACGCCAATAAAACACAGGTGGTCAATGGGACCGACAGTGTGATTTATGAGACAATAAAACATGCTCGTGATTTTAGACGTCAGTTACGGCGTCGCTTAGCAAATGACGTCATATTTTACGTCACTTTGATTGTTCAATGCTAGAGAATGTGTTCTACGATGGGAGGCATTTATATTTTCAAAATATAGTTTATACAAACAACATAATATCTTCACGGTTTTATAGAAAAGCCAGTAACTATTTAAGGGCATCTCATATAAGAAATAGAAGACTCGTTGTTGTGCTTTAACGTAGACATGGAGCATAAAACACTCAGGGCTGCGCCCTTTGTGTTTTATGCTCCCTGGTTTGTTTTGTTCAACGATAGAGCACGTCAACTCGTCTTCTATATTAACAACGAGCGTTGATATATGTCTGAAGGTAAGAGGGTAATATTTTATTTCATCATCCAAAACTAAGTTCCACAGGATATATCGCTAACATGTGTGAGATCAAGCGATATCTGCTAGGAGATATCGCCTTTACAGTAGATTTTGCACAATTACCTGCCACCGTCAAATACATGACATCACAATGCTTTTACAGTACCGAGTAATGTAATCACTCTTCTATGATGTCATAAACCTGATGACGTCACGATGCCATAGCATCATCGCACTGGAATTCAAATGGTAGTGATGTTTTCAGAGATATACAGTTTTCATTTCTCACCCAAAACTGTGTTCCACAGGAGATATCGCTTGTGGGAGATCAAGTGATATCTCCTAGGAGATATCTTTCTGGCAGTAGATTTTGTACAATGCCCTGTCACCGTCAACTACATGACATCACAATGCATTTACGTCATCGAGTAATGACATCACAATACTATGACGTCATAAACATGATGACGTCACAATGCTATGACCTCACCGCACTGGAAGTAAAATGGAGAGATGTGCTCAAAGATGTACACTATTTTCACTTAAATGTAATAAGAATGATTTTGGATGATAAATAGAATCTCACCCTCGTGTCTTCTGATATCAAATATATCAACACTCGTTGATATATTTGATATCAGAAGACACTTGGGTGAGGTTCTCTATATATCAGCATAGTGACGTCATCAAACTCAAGACGTCAAAACAGTGTGGTGTCATCAAGCGGTTTTGAACGTTATTGCATTGTGAGTCAAGTTTTTAGTGATACATAGAGGGTATCTGTCTTTTCTTGACTAATACCATGTTTATCTCATCGCGTGAGGTAGAAAGGTTATATTTTCACTCGATGAGATAAACATGGTAATTGTCAAGAATTGACGGATATTCTATTTATTATATGATATTATCCATGTAATTACGTCCGAAAAGGGTCGTTTTCACGCCAAGCGGCCGCAAGGAACAGTCCGTCACCGTTCGCAGTGAAAATATAAGTTATTTTCACTGTAGCTTGATAAACAGTTTATATCACTGATAAATCCCAGTATTTCACTGCTCATCATATAATACGCACTGTGATGTCATGTACTTAAGGATTGTTTTACATGTTTTGTGCCTCTATCGTAGTTTATCATCCAAAATTGGCTCTCACAATAGATATCGCTTGTGGTAGATCAAGCGATATCTACATTATAGATATCGCTACAATCAAATCGTCATGATCCTATTTCATCATCAGTTAATAGGGCTGCTCGATTTGTCCGCCGGCAAGAGAACCGGCGTGTGCCGGTTGCCGGTTTCAGCGGCACGCCTGCTTCATTTGACCGGCAAAGCCTGCCGGTTTGCCGGCGGCGTACGCCGAATGCGCCGCTTTCAGGTGACCGGCAAATTGCAAGGGCGATGAACGGAAAATTATAATTCGTGTGATGATAGGAAAAAACATTTCCATTATTCAGTTTTATAAAAGAAATATCAAAAAGGACTAATTAAGTGTAAATTCCATTACTATATGAACCTCGTGAGGTTTTTTTTTTTTTTTTTTTTTTTTTTTTTCAAATTGTTATTTTATTTCTATGATATGATTAAATGTCAAAATAGGGGAACATAATAAATATTTCCGATATTCATGAAATTATAAGCATTCATTTGTATCAACTCTTTTATTTTATTTTACATTGACGATAACCAATTAGTTTCTCTGTTAGTCTACTCTTACACGTGCAGAAGCATTTGGAAAAAATTAAAGTTTTTGTATAAATACAGATCTAGATTTTCTTCATGAATTATAATAATTTTAAGATATTTACATAGCCTACATTTTTATTGTAAAACCTGTTTCCTTAGTTTTGCTTATATTAGTCCTTTACTAATTATTTAAAACCCACATACCACATTGTAAACAGAATATTAAAAAAAAGCTGAGTGCAGATTATTTATTTATACATATTGAGTAAACAATTGCACATCAGCACAGATCTACAGCTTATAATTTTATTCTGTCATTTTTTTTCGCGGACGTCTTTCTATGATGCTTCTGAGAGTTATATCCCCTTAGATGTTTACGTTGGTAAAGACGTCGGTGAACGCCTCCATTTTTCTTGTGGAAAGTTAGGATGTGTTGAATCTGTTGATAATATGAAATTCATTTATAAAATAAATGGTAAGTACAGTTAGATTAAAGCCAAATTTGTTTAAAAGGTGTATGTTACTTGTTGTTTTAGTATCAACGATATAGCAACTGTACAGTACAGTCTACTGATGATATATGACTTCAAAGTCCAAACTGAAAAAGGGTCAGAAAAGTGCGGGTAACTGGCATGTTTTTGTGTATGAAAGGTACATTTACGATATCATTATCGGTAGCCTTTTGTAACCTACATATAATTGCATCTCCAATGAATTAATTAACAGAGTTTCCTGTAGTTTGGCGTGGAAATAGTTATAGATATGTTTCAATCAAAACATGTGTGAAATACACAACCACATCTACATGGAAGTAAACGGTTGAGTTTTAGATCTATTTCATGAGGAATGGTGACATGGAAAACACACATTGAGCTTGAACCTTGCATAGAATACGTTAAGCTACGACAAATTTTATAACGCTATAAATAATATAGTATATATACCAAAACATCTCATTAGACTGTTGGTTGTAGATTTACTGTGTTTTGTACATGGTTCATAATATAGCACTGTGTTTTAAAATCCTGTCATAATAAACTTCGAAATAAGTGTTTCCTTTTAAAACAGTAATTTAATATCACAAGAGATTTTAATTGTGGATCCAACAAACAAAATTAGTTTTTTAAGAATTGAAGCGACGGCGATGACGGACGCCGCCATGTTTGATTACGCCGGGTCACTTCATTTGCATAGTTACCGGTCACATCACAAGGCTTTGACATCACTGAGAACACTGCTTGCAATGTTATGACGTCACAAAGTTGATGAAGTAACAATGCTATGACGCCACAATGCTGATGACGTCACAATGCTTTGACATCACTGAGCTCACTGCTGAAGTACTCAAATGGCAGTTTTGTGTTGCAGATATGTTCATTATTTTGCTAATAATTGTTGAAGAATGATTTTGAATGATAAATAAAATCTCACCATCGTGTCTTCTGATATCAAATATATAAACACTCATTGATAAAAGGTAAAAATATCTTCGGCAAGCCTCGGATATTTGTAACTTTAATCAACTCGTGTTGATATATTTGATATCAGAAGACACTTGGGTGAGATTCTCTACATAACAGCAACAAATTGTATAACATCGCTCCATTACGCTACGCGATGTTCTCCGAAATGTGTTGCTGTTATATTTCAATAGAGGCACAACACATGTAAAATAATCCTTATGATTACAAAACCAACAAGTTTTTCTTTAAACATTTTCACAAATCTAATATAGGCCTATTTGTCATTTATGACGGGAGACAGCAGCTTGTTACACCCAACAATACATGGCTGAAGCAAAATTGAGGAATCCTTTATCTAAAACGGCAGGGGATTCAATTTCGTTTTCCCAGCGTTCACATGCATACAATCAGGATTCTTTTTTTCTGGTTTACGCAATTTGTGATTAACCCTCATTAGCATATCACGCTACCGTTTGCGAAGCGCAAGTGAATGAACTAGATTTTGCACAATTACCTGCCACCGTCAACTACATGACATCACAATGCTTTTACAGTACCGAGTAATGTAATCACTCTTCTATGATGTCATAAACCTGATGACGTCACGATGCCATAGCATCATCGCACTGGAATTCAAATGGTAGTGATGTTTTCAGAGATATACAGTTTTCATTGAAACGTAATGAAGAATGATTTGTGTCTGTCTTCTGATATTAAATATATCAGCATAGTGACGTCATCAAACTCAAGACGTCAAAACAGTGTGGTGTCATCAAGCGGTTTTGAACGTTATTGCATTGTGAGTCAAGTTTTTAGTGATATAATACGCACTGTGATGTCATGTTCTTAAGGATTTTTTTACATGTTTTGTGCCTCTATCGTAGTTTATCATCCAAAACTGGCCTTCACAGTAGATATCGCTTGTGGTAGATCAAGCGATATCTACAAGCGATATCTACATTCTAGATATATATATCGCTACAATCAAATCGTCATAATCCTATTTCATCATCAGTTAATGACATCACAAGGCTTTCACATCACTGAGACGACTGCTGACAATGTTATGACGTCACAAAGTTGATGAAGTAACAATGCTATGAGGCCACAATGCTAATGACGTCACAATGCTATGACATCACTGAGCTCACTGCTGAAGTACTCAAATGGCAGTTTTGTGTTGCAGATATGTTCATTATTTTGCTAATAATTGTTGAAGAATGATTTTGAATGATAAATAAAATCTCACCCAAGTGCCTTAATTCTGATATCAAATATATCAACACTCATTGATTAAAGGTAAAAATATCCTCGGCAAGCCTCGGATATTTGTAACTTTAATCAACTCGTGTTGATATATTTGATATCAGAAGACACTTGGGTGAGATTCTCTATATAACAGCAACAAATTGTATAACATCGCGTAGTGTTGCTGTTATACTTCGATAGAGGCACAACACATGTAAAACAATCCTTATAATTACAAAATCAACAAGTTTTTTTTCTTTAAATAGTTTTACAAATCTAATATAGGCCTATTTGTCATTTATCACGGGAGACAGCAGCTTGTTACACGCAACAATACATGGCTGAAGCAAAATTGAGGAATCTAAAACGGCAGGGGATTCAATTTCGTTCTCCCAATTCACATGCATACAATCAGGGTTCGTTTTTTCTGGTTTAAGCATTTTGTGATTAACCCTCATTAGCATATCACGCGACGTTCAAATATGGCTACCGTTTGCGAAGCGCAAGTGGATGAACAAGCTTGAGGACTCATCGCTTGTGGTTTGGAAGTGCAGGCAATGTGACAGATAACCTTGGAGCGCCGTAATTGGCAGCCCAGGTTGCATACTCCAAAGGGAGTTGAGAATGAAAAAGGAACGATGTTGGTCCTTACACCAGGGTAATAATGTGTGTAGCGCTTTGAGCATGGCCCTTTGTGTTGTGGAGTTCAGCGCGATATAAGTATCCTCATTATTATTATTATATCTATTAAAATGAAGAGTTCCAGGTGAACTTAATTGTCTCATTCGGAAAAGGAACTCGTTGTTCCTCCGCTTCCATGACATCTTCTCGTTCAATACAAACGATCCAAATGCACAAGTATGATGTTCTATATATATATTCCACTTATCGGAATAGGTTTGAAGACGAAATGACATGATTTGTATATCTTATTTTGCATCAAAACATTACGCTCAGTTGTAAGAACAAACTGACACGACCGTTTGTTCTGATGGATTGTGACGTCACAAGGAACGAATGCACGAGGTATGGTAGCACATTTTATCTGCATTCATCGAAAAATGGCAGCAGGTTTTTGAGAGCTCTCGTCCAATCAGAAACGCGGAAATAAGTGTAACAAAACCATATTGCAATTATTTAAGGATTGTTTTACATGTTTTGTGACTCTATCGAAGTATAACAGCAACAAATTGTATAACATCGCGTAGCGTAGCGGAGCGATGTTATACAAATTTTTTTGCTGTTATACTTCGATAGAGGCACAGAACATGTAAAACAATCCTTATAATTACAAAATCAACAGGTTTTTCTTTAAATATTTACACAAATCTAATATATTTGTAATTTATCACGAGAAACAACGGCTTGTTACACGCAATGATACATGGCTGAATCAAAATTGAGGAATCCTTCATCTAAAACGGCAGATGATTTAACTTCGTTTTCCCCAACATTCACATGCATACAATCAGAGTTCGTTTACTCTACATTCCGGATTTTTAGATTAACCCTCATTAGCATATCACGCGACGTTCAAACATGGCTGCTGTTAGTGAAGCGCTGTGAGTGAACAAGCTCGGGGACTTGTATCTATCAAAATTAAGTGTTCCCGGTGAAGTTAATTGTCTCATTCGGAAAAGAAATGTATATTCCAGTTATAGGTGTAGGTGTGAAGACGAAATTACATATGTATTTCATAATTTGCATCAAAACGTTACGCTCAGTTGTAAGAACCGGCAGACCCGACCGTTTGTTCGAATGGATTGTGACGTCACAAGGTACGAATGCACGAGGTATGGTAGCACATTTTATCTGCATTCATCGAGAAATGGCAGCAGGTTTTTGAGAGCTTTCGTCCAATCAGAAACGCGGAAATTAGTGTAACAAAACTATTTTGTAATTATTTAAGGATTGTTTTACATGTTTTGTGCCTCTATCGAAGTATAACAGCAACAAATTGTATAACATCGCGTAGCGTAGCGGAGCGATGTTATACGAAATTTGTTGCTGTTATACTTCGATAGAGGCACAAAACATGTAAAACAATCCTTATAATTACAAAATCAACAAGTTTTTCTTTAAATATTTACACAAATCTAATATATTTATCATTTATCACGGAAGGCAGCAGCTTGTTACACGCAACAATACATGGCTGAAGCAAAATTGAGAAATCCTTATTCTAAAACGGCAGAGGATTCAATTTCGTTTCCCCAGCATTCACATGCATACAATCAGGGTTCGTTTTTTCTGGTTTACGCAATTTATGATTAACCCTCATTAGCATATCACGCGCCGTTCAAACATGGCTACCGTTTGCGAAGCGCAAGTGAATGAACAAGCTTGAGGACTTGTATCTTATTAAAATGAAGTATTCCCGGTGAACTTAATTGTCTCATTCGGAAAAGGAATGTATATTCCAGTTATCGGCGTAGGTTTGAAGACGAAATGACATGTGTATATCTTATTTTGCATCAAAACGTTACGCTCAGTTGTAAGAACCAACTGACACGACCGTTTGTTCTGATGGATTGTGACGTCACAAGGAACGAATGCACGAGGTATGGTAGCACATTTTATCTGCATTCATCGAAAAATGGCAGCAGGTTTTTGAGAGCTCTCGTCCAATCAGAAACGCGGAAATTAGTGTAACAAAACCATTTTGCAATTATTTGATGATGTCTACTGCCAAACCCCATTTAACTCTCATGGTCCATAGTTTGGTATGTGAATACATAGAGGATGTTTATAGCGGAAGTAAGTGAGTGAGAATGGACCCGAAGAACGATTTGAGAAGCCTCTCTGGGCGCTTAAAATAATTAATTGTAGGTAGGCCTATATGTTTTACGTGAGTAAATGTAACATATGGGGTTGGGATTAAGAGATCACGACCCTGTGTTCAAATGGGTGTCGAGTGTGAATTTTTGGGACATTGAATTTTGACAGTTGAAAATTATTTCAATTTGGGTCGAGAGAAAGACGTTGCCAACCTTTGCTCACTTCGTCCGCACATAGGGAAAACTGGTCGTTCATCTCTGTTGCGCAACATATTTGCGCTAAACTTCACCTGTGCGTCAACCAAAAACGAATATAACGTCACACGCTGATTATGACGTTAATGAAACATGCGGTGGTATCACATGTGTGTAACCAACTCATTATTATCTAATGATCTCGTCACGGTTAAGTTATAATATACAGTATTGTTACCTCTGCAACTATATGAGACAAGAATGTATTCGTCAAAAATGGGCTTCTGTTTTATTATTATCGGAAAAAGCACCGCGTGCCTCTAACAGCAACTCGTGAATGATTTGGTATCAAACTCACTTGAAATCGCTCGTTGAATACCAAATCAGTAACTTGTTTTATAAAAAGGGTATCAAATGGAAGGTCGTTTAGTATCATTTATGTAGGATAACAATCTATTAACAAATCAACAGATGGTGGCATCAGTCGCACAACGTCATGACAGAGTCACGGGAAATTGAGGGAAAATTTTGACCATTTCCTATTCGTGTAAAATAGGATTGGTGGTAAGTTATTTCAGATGTCAATGTGTATAATTTGAGATATAAGCCACGAATGTAGTCGAGTCGGAGGTTTGAAAACGAATCCAACATGGCGGGTGTCGCTCTTTAGACTATTGGTATGGAGGGGTGTGGATACTTTTATATACATTGTTTACTTTAAGATATTGAGTATCCTCAATATCCCGTGGACAGAGTAACAAACTCTACCCCAACTCTTGCTATGAAATCAATTGGAAAGCATTCTATAGCAAGCATCTCATATAGAGTGATAGGCCTATAGATCAACTTGTGATATTTTGCATACTAATAAACAGTGCACAGCCGTTACAAAGCATTCTGTTATTTATAGCGGAAAAACAGCACTACCAGCTTGGTACAGTTGAACGGACAGCCGAAAACACCAGGAGCGTAATTGAAACAAACGATCCGGTGATAAATTTATTGGCGTTAATAATTTTGATTTATTATGATTAGTTTGAAATCAGAGCAATCTGGATAATGGAAGCGTACTTATATGAGTTATGTACCCATGTTGTTTTAATCTAAACCGCAATCTGGGCGAACACTGGCCGTTTTTTGCTTAATTAAAATCGTGTAATGTAATTGTGGTTGGTTGGATTGTACCGACTGGCTCGGTCTGATTCACTGCACGGCGAGTTCATACAGCTAGTCGTCGTATTTGTTGGATTTACTGGGTTAACGTACAAGAATAATGCAATAATTATTTACACTTAATTAAAGTCAAAGTGTTGATTAATAAGCTATGTACTTTAATTGCTTGATCAGATTAGCAAGCGTAACGCGAAATGATTTTTTTTTATACACAAATAGGTTGATAATGATTTCAATATATATAATAAGTAACTTAAGAATATGAAATCTGTCGATTTATAATCGAGACATTTCTTAAATTAGCAACGTACGTCTGGAACAACAACTCCGTTGTTCACCATCATCGTAACTTTCTTCGTTGTCAACGTTATCGTATCAAACCCAACAACAGCATGTCATTATCAGTATCACCTTCGTCTTCTTCTTCATCATCATCATCACCTTCGTCATCGTTATCGGCATCGTCATTATCTTCATAGTCCGCGCTAGCACTCGTTCCAAACACAAACTACGTGGCAACATCATATCGTCGTCCTCGGCGTCGACACCACATTGCGTCACGATGATACTGGAGGAAGAGGTTACATAGGTACAGTTCTGCAGCTAGGTATTGTGAGATCATATTTTTTTTTACACCATAGCATTGTGAGTCATTAATTTATGATATAAAGAGAATCCCGAATATTCGATGTTCGCCGAAGATATGTTTACTTTTTATCAACGAGTGTTGACATATTTCATATCAGAAGACACGAGGATGAGATCCTATTTATCATCCAAAATCATTCTTCATTACGTTTCAATGAGAAAGCGTACAAAACATTACTCAATGATGTAAAAACACTGAGATGTCATGTAGTTGACGGTGCCAGGGCAGTGTCCAAAATCTCCTGCCAAAACGATAACTCCTAGGATATATCGATTGATCTCACAAAAGCGATAGCTCCTATGGAACACTGTTTTGGATGATAAAGCATTATCTCCCTTTCTACACACCTGTCTCATTATATTTCCACAAAAAAGCACGGTTGCGCCTTTAATATCAAACTTGGACAACAAATGTCAATCTTTCATCGTTCTGGGTTAGTCTGTCACCACACATAAACAATCTGACCGCAAAATGTGTCCATAACGTTGCACTGTTAACATCACACGTGTACCGCTAATACAAACTCGTACATAAAGGTTATGTAGAGGGTAATGTCCGAGTAACTCTCCATTCCTTAAAAATAATGGAGCCGAGGCCCCGGAGGGGCCGAGGCCCATTATTTTTAAGGAATGGAGAGTTACGAGGATATTACCCTACTTAAATTACACTAAAAGTAATGCTCGTTTATCCAAATTGCTTTAAAAAGTTAAAGAAATTAAATTTCTTCTTAAAAAATATGATGTGATGTGTAACTCTCCATTCCTGAAAAATAATGGAGTGAAAGAACAATAGGATGACGTCACAAGTGTAATTTAATACAAGAGCAAATATGACATACGCTTTTTTGTTCAACGTTCGTATCATGTGACACTTAAATAAAATAGTTGTAGTTGTAGGGCTGTACAATTATTGACATCGGTTTCGCAAAATCGTATGACACACTTTGGAGTGTAATACTTTCTTTATCAACAATGTTTCTTACAGAGCTCATCAGTGACGTCACTCACAATGAATTGTTTTATGACGTGACTTACAATTTAACACGTGAGATCGTGCAGCAACAATGGTATAGTGAGACGAGGTAACAGCTTTATTGTATTCAACACTTTAGATTTTAGGTATCAGTTTTGGAGTATTCTGTCCTCAAAGCCATGGCCAACACAAACATCCGAACGGACGGACGTCATCTATACGATCAATCTGATTACAATCAGCGGGGAATAAAAGTTGCAAAATAGTGCATCAATCGGGAAACGAACTGGTTCGACAAATATATATCATATCCGAGCGATATGAGTTCGTATTTCCTTGAAAATAATTCCGAAGGTACTGAAATTAATCATGATTGGTTGGTGTGACCGACATGAATAATCAAATAAAATGTATCTTTGAGTATATACTCCGATCTGTACATGAACTCCGAGCTGCATTGTGCGTGCGAGTTTTTCTCTCAGACTAGCTGGAGATCATAAACACATTTTTCTGAAGTGCCCATTTCTGAGTGGCTCCTTTGCAATATTAACATAACTGGTCATTTTTGCGAATTACTATTCTTAGTCTAATTGTCCGAGTAGCCAAACTGTATACATTAACTCCCGAAATTACCACAGTCCGACCAGCTCTATGTAACGGGAACTTCGGAGAAATAGTCATCATTTCCCTCACCTCAGAGTTCGCCCAGAGATCATGTCCAAGATCCAATTTCCGTTATTTGATTCAGCAACTTCAGACTATACACATGATGTGGACATACACTAAACGCCAAAAGAAACGTCACCCCACTTATTTTTTAAATAACTTTTTAAGTATAAAAGATATTTGAGAAATGAATGGTTAAAAAATTTCGTACATGTGTGCCATATGATTCAAAGTAGGCACCTTTTATACCCTGTAGAAGCATTCAGTTCATGCAAATGCTGCTTGAATTTTGCTACATTTGAGTGATAATGCGTTTGGGTGATAGACTAAAAAATGAATGTTTTCATTTTCAAGCAAAAATGTTCACATAAATAATCGTCTGGGTTCCTAAATACTATTAAGTCATTTGACAACACAGTAAACTCACTAAGGTAAATTACTAAAAGGTCTTTAATGACTAGAAATATATATTTCATAAGTTTCACACTTAAACTTACTCAATAACAGTATTTTTATCGTTTAGGGGTTATGATGTAAAGCATACAACCTTTTTGTCTAGTCACAAACGTAAAAGTTAACTTTCAACTTCTTCTGCATGGACATCTAAATCACATTTATTGGTTACTACCAGCCTGGTCGAAAACCGGACAATTTTAAACTTCTTAAACAAGCTGCATTTTGCCACAATATGAATCCATCAGGATTTTTAAACGTGTTATTAGCATAAAGCTACGTTATTCAGCTTTCTTTTGAACCATTCATTTCTCAAATATCTTTAATACTTAAAAAGCTATGAAAAAAAGAAGTGGGGTAACGTTTCTTTTGGCGTTTAGTGTATAGCTTAAAGGTACATCCATTGTGTTGTTGCGGGTCAAATATTGCAAACGCTATAAATGATGTTACTTTATCGAGAAGTACCCACTGTTACCGAAAACTACCATTTTGATGATAGTAAACCTAACATATTGACGATATGAAGGTAAAAGTAGTAATTTCTGGTCGAAAACCGGACAATACACAGCGTGTGGCGCGCGTCAATGAGTCAAACGTAATTTTGGAATCTTATTTATAACAGTCAAAGAGACAAATTTGAGTTGATAATGTTTAATACGTCACATAACAACTGTTCATGTAAATTGGACGTGCAGTTTCGGTTTCTGCACATGCATAATGATGTTCCTCGGTTTTAATTGGAAACTAGTAATTATGATATATTTGGCGATTGGGGATATATATGCAAGCTGAGAGAATTTATTTGGATTGTAGACAGCACATGTGGTGAGTTGGAACGTATAAAGCCAAATAAAATTTTATGAAACACAATGGATGCATCTTTAAACGCTCAAATATACATACAGTGGACTCCGACTCCCTCCAATCCGACATTCTCTCTAAACTTACATAATTATTTGGTCCCGAATCTGTCCCCTTATAACATCATATAAATAACTCCCTCTTATCCGACATCCCTCTATTCCGAATTCTGACACTCAGATCCGGTCCCAAAGTCACATATACACACTTGTACATCGGATATGCACCAAATGGGGACGAACCTACGTCCACGTACCCAAGAAACTGGTAGCCTATATTACAGGCATATTTATGCGGACCTTCACTGTGATGTACACTTTTCAAAACATGTCGACTGTTGACAGATCTAGCAGCTCAGTACTTCTAGCCTGTGTGACAGTCTCCACTACACACGACCAGCTAGGCGTGTACTATTACAGGAGCTAGAAGTGAACGGTTACTTGAATAGCAGGATCTGAACTGCCTTTTTACCCTCGATCGATCTTAAACCAAGTCCCTTTTGAAATAAGGCAAACGTTCAACCAATATATGAATGCAAAATGTTTTAATGTTTCTCCTTTGTCTAACATGCAGTAGGCGCTCATGAAATATTTTATAAAATGATTTGAAATGGCTCTAATGTTAACAAAGTATAATATTGCATTATTTATTTCTTGTCAATTTCGAGATACAGTCAAGTTAATTAAAAATACAATGTTTTATTTGTTCTTTAATAATAAAACTTATATGTGATAAATTAGATTATAAGACTTGATGTAAGTCTACCAAAATTCGTCCAGCGCCATTACGAAATTTATTTCTGCACGTAATAATATTCACAGGGGAAACTATCAAATGTTGTAAATCGTCATATCAGATTAAAGGTATGTGGCAGGAAAAGTACCAAACTGCACGGTTTCAAGCGCATTCATAAACTTGAAAATTAGTTGGAAAAAAATCCTTGAAACACGATTTTCATAACGAGCATTAAAAACAAAAACAGCCTCCTACCTTCATTTCGTTCATTTTGCAGTAAATTAATTAAAATCAATACTCCTGTAAACAAACAAATAAGTAAAATAAAGACAGACACAATTACTTTAACATTATATTGAAACGAATGAAGTGTCAACACTACACCATCGTCAATATCTCCCAACAGGACGACTAGCTAGACAGTCTTCTCGTGCAGTTATCGACTATCATGTGAAAAGCTACAGATGATACTGCACAAGGTTTTAGCAATGTTCTAAGGAGCATATTATACGTGGAAAAAAACAGCGATCTCGGTGTATTGAGCATAATGAGCAAGTTCCTATTTCATTTTATAACAACGTTACAGCCTATGAAGTTGTTAGAAATGTTCTCTGTTTTAAACTTAAATTATATTTATTAATTTAGCATTTTCAGGAATGATGTCACACTGTTATGAGAAAACACGCGGGTGATGAGTGTGAATAGTGAATTATTGATGAAATACTTTTATCAGTTTTATTATAGTGATTGTGTGAATTTGTGTCATTGTGATAAAGAGGCACATCTATGTATGAATGTATTTATGAATAAAGAATTCGGGTTCTGGTGAATACGAATACCCCTGTTGGCTTTTAAACGGCATGATATATGTTCAATTGTTCAACTAGCATTGTTACAATCTAAATTAGCATAATCATACTCACAATCTTTACAATCAGGCCATCAGCACCATTACAGAACCCTCACAAGTATCATCATATACCTGGCCTATGTTAGTGTTACATATACAAACCTTAAATACAGTCTAGATCCTTATTCAGCAAGTCTAGATAAACTGAATACATGATAGAACTAAAAGTATTAAACTATGACCGTACGGTACAGTAATTAAAACATTTCATGACTAATTTCTACTCTAATTAAAGCCACGAAACAATCGGTAAATTTAGATAATTAATTTTAAATGAAGAAATATCACTGTTAGCATCAATCCAAACATTCCAAAAATCTTCTCCAAGTTGCGTGTTCCCCTTGAAGAAATTACCGACAAAAATCCGCTGGAATTGCCTCCTCCCGATATTTCCTGGTTGGCAATGAAAGTGAGATTTAGTGATTATTAGGCACTGAACTCATCCCATTCTGTCCATGGATGGGATTCTAGATTTGTCTCCAGGATTGAGATTCCGAAATTTATCGCCCTTGGGGACAAACCCCTGGTTTCCATTAAGTCGTTTTATGACCCTCAACGTATCCTGATTTGTTTGAGATAAGTTGTACATCAAGTAGTATCAGACAGTTATTTACTTCAAGCTCCGCACAGCGTGTTTTTGATCACATGCCGAATCCAACAAGTCTTAAACAATGCTTTCTCTCGTGTTCTAGTTAAGACGTTCGTAATGCGGAGCTTCACTTTGATACCACTTTCCGTCTTACTGTTCATTGTGAAATCAGCATCTTGAAATGTTGAGCCAAGTGTTAAAGTGTCGTTAAGTATTTCAATGATTTCAGTTCAAAATATTTGTCAATATTTACATACCTGATCAAACTAATTGCCATATCACAAGCCTAAACACTTTTGTTGACATCTCTTTAAAACTTAGCCTATATTTCTAAGAGAAGTAAGAAAACATGAACCGTTACGACATAACTTTGTGATATTCAGCTTAATCGTTGTGCATGCGGGGAACCAAGTTTTTCACACAGTCTAGTTTAAACTGACCATGTTCGGAGGAAGTTGCAAGATAAATCATCTACCGGGCTACGACCTGGTCCGTTATAGCCTATATCTTACTCTCCTCGGGTTCTGAAGACACTCCGTGTGGGTGCATGTTCTGGGACCAGTTTAGTGCAGACAAAACCTAGTTATTTGCGGACAATCAGAGCAAAGCCTTTTAAAAGATAGTCATTTTGAACCATTATTTAACACGTCCTTCATGTGTTAGAGGGGCGGTGAGGAAAGAAAAAACTTTCCTGCAAAGTTAAATTCGCACCATACATTCTCTATCACTGGCGTATCTACGTCTTGTTGCATTTCGTCAATTTATCCGTGCCAGCGTAGCAGCATTCTCCACCTGGACTTGGAAGTGGAAATCCCTGAGAGAAAAGTTGACGAAATGCAGCAAGGATTAAATTAGTCAGTGAAGGAGATCTATCGTGAGAGACGCCTTGAAATTAGCCAGTGAAGGAGATATATCGTGAGTGACGCCTTGAAATTAGCCAGTGAAGGAGATCTATCGTGAGAGACGCCTTGAAATTAGCCAGTGAAGGAGATCTATCGTGAGAGACGCCTTGCAGGTAAAGCTGACGAAATAAGGTTGCCTGGATCGAATTACTTGCCCCTAGCATCTCGCAACGAAAGCTTTTCTTAGAAGCCTTGTGATTGGCTTACGGGACTTGCGTCAGAACATTCGCCGAAACGGATAGTCATGGGACCGTTTGGAGAGGAAACCCCCGAGCGATACGAGTTCGCAAACATAGATGCAATATTTAGAACATTGTATTCCTCTGAACAGGGTCGACTTTAATCAGACTGAGTTTTCAAGTTTGAAATAATTTGCCTCGATTTCGGAGGTCTATAAAAGACAATTCTTCAAATTTGACTTTCGGTGTAGCAAAAAGTGGCAACAATGAATATTTTAAACGGGAGATCAAAGGTTCAATTGATCAATTAGGGTTTGTTCAACATGCAAAAAGAAAAGCACGTGGTTGCGAACTTCCTTTAAAAACTGCTCCAGATTATGACAAAAGACCACAAAAAGAGATTACGTAATTACGCAACTTGCTTCTGACATTGTAAAACATGTCGAACAAGGCATCGTTCAAGTCTCGCGAGACTTCACCAACTCTCGCAGGTGTAAAGAGTGCGAGCTGACGTGTAAATCTCGCACCAATCTCGCTATATTCTCGCAGAAGGGTTAAAAACTTTAGTCAGAACATTCGCCAATTTTCTTGCTGGGTCGACATAATTCGATTGCTCTTGCGCCATTAACCAATTCTCTAGCTACATTATTACCTCGCCGGTTAACAAGATCAGTCGGTTAACAATTAGCCTTTATTCGTCTCGCATTGGTGTAAACTGTAATTTTGACATAGCGTAATGGGTGAGAACAGAGACACGTTTGCTGGAGGAAAACCCTTACCGCGCGTCCCCGTCTCGTTAAATAAGCTGACGTGATGCTAAACCACCGGAAAAAGACCAAAGTTCTCAATATTTAACATCCACGTACAAGTTTAATGTTATTAGCCAGGGCTAGTTACGGGGAATAGATGCATTGGATAAGTTTCTTCTGTTTTAATCACATGTTAGAAAGTGTACCGAAATAATTAAACAATTCGTTCACAACTATTTTATTTTTAATCATGTTCTGTTTTCTTTTGTCAGACGTTTATTATCGTGTTCAACATATAAATAATAAAACAATGTATTGTAATTTATCATCCAAAACTGTGTTCCACAGGAGATATTGCTTGTGTGAGATCAAGCGATATCTCCTAGGAGATATCGTTTTGGCAGTAGATTTTGCACAATGCCCTGTCACCGTCAACTACATGACATCACAATGCTTTTACATCATCAAGTAATGACATCACAATGCTATGACGTCATAAACATGATGACGTCACAATGCTATGACATCACTGCATTGCAAGTCAAATGGCAAAGATGTGCTCAGAGATGTACACTATTTTCATTGAAACGTAATAAGATTGATTTGGATGATAAATAGAATCTCACCCTCGTGTCTTCTGATATCAAATATATCAACACTCTTTGATAAAAGTAAAAATATCCTCGGCAAGCCTCGGATATTTGTAACTTTTATCAACTCGTGTTGATATATTTGATATCAGAAGACACTTGGGTGAGATTCTCTATTTATCATCCAAAACTGTGTTCTACAGGAGATATCGTTTTGGCAGTAGATTTTGAACAATGCATGACATCGCAATATTTTTACCATAATCGAGTAATGGCATCACAATGCTATGACGTCATAAACATGCTGGCATCACAATGATTTGACATCACCATTTAGAAGTCAAATGACAGAGTTTTGCTCAGAGATGTACATGTACACTATTTTCATTAAAACGTAATAAGAATGATTGTATGATAAATAGAATCTCACTCCTTGATAAAAAAATAAACTTGTGTTGATATATTTGATATCAGAGGACACTTCGACTTTGACGTATACTGACCCCTTTATTCACTATGACATATAACACTATTGATTTGACGCTATAAAGGGACTAATGACGTCATAGTGTTGCCGGTGGTGACGGGCTCTCACTTGCGTCCTAGCATGAAGATGGCCCGTTTTGGACATGGGATATCTTTCAATTCTTGACAGGTACCACATTTATCTCGTCTCATGAGGTAGATATCATCTCGATGAGATAAACATGGTATTTATCAATTCTTTTTTTCACAGAAAAAGGAAAACAGTCTGATATAGTAACCTCCCTACTTTTGGCCATGGAACTAGATCTTGAGATTGTTTTTCTGTTTAAATTTGATTTGAAATTCAGAAACGAAATAAAGAAACGTTTTCTTATATGCTTGTCCCACCGTGGTGAAATGGGGTATGTTATGTTTTAGAATCAACTCTTTTCTCCTGAATATGGACTTGTACGATACCCGATGCATTGTGGGATATTTGAAGAAGGTCCCGCGTGCATTGGGGATGTCGTTGCCATAGTGATAAGATCGGCGCAAGGTCGACCACATAAACTTGATACATCACGCCGATATACAGACTGAGGCACAGATCCATGGATTAATTCTTCTTACGTCGCCCTATAAATATGGTCATATGAATAACAGAGACTATAGTCAGTCTTGCCAATCTTTGAAAAAAATCGAGTTCTTATAGATTGTCTCAAGTCCCCTGAAGACTCGTTCAGTATAGTTCTCAGTAGACTCTCGCCGTACTTGTTTTAAAGTGACGTGTTGGTATATATGCTACAATATATATACTACGATCCAGAGTGCACAAACTCAATGATTTCCAAAAATTTTATAAGTCACATTTTACAGGGTGTATCCTCAGATTAGGCTGAAAATAAAACAAACGTCTCTTTTACTACTATGTGAAAATAATATATTAGGCCTATATATCATTTGTGATTGAATGGCTGTTAAAGTTTAGATCAACGTGCTTGATCAACGTCATTTTCTGCCTTTATTTGGAAAATATCTATACTTTAGGAAGAGAAAATTATGGTGTAAACTGAGCGGGGTTCGTCGTACATTCAAGCTTCGTTATACATGTAGGTATACGCTATGAAAACATTATAATCTGGTGTGATGATATGTCCCTTAACCCTTTCACCCCTACAGTCCTACAGAGGCCAGAAAACGTATTGGCGTTCAGGTAACAATAAAATATCGAAGAAATTGTCTAAATTTACCACTCAAAAAAGGTATTACAATATCAATGCACAAAATCAGTGTTGAATTTATAGATTAATCAATAATTTCCGCTGCGTGTTCATTTTAAAATCGAGGTTTAAGCGATATTAAGATCCTTCCTCTACAGCTTTTATATTATCTTTTATCATCATAGTATCATTGTTTCGTAATTTCACTTTATTAATTCCTAAATCATCTTCTAGAAAGTCTACCTGAATGCACACACTACACTGACATATATACATATAAATAATATGAAACAATACAATTCATTTCAATCAGATCTCACTATAACAGCCGCACCTCGCTTCATAAAGAGCTGACCATGCAGTCAGGTATCTAGGAAGTCAGTTTGGTTAGACATGAATGCAATTTACGTGATTGGTTGAATATAAAGAAGGTAAATGAATACAGGTCAGTGATTGGTTGAATATATAGAAGGTAAAAGGAGTGACCTGGGACTAAGAAATAGATCTAAATCTGTTTTTATTATTTATAAGTTACTGAAGTTTCCCAAGTTGTTGAAATATTGTAAGTTGCCGAAATTTCTTAAGTGACTGAAATTTCCTAAGTTGCTGAAGTTTCCTAAGTTGTTGAAGTTTCTTAAATTGCCGAAATTGCTGAATGAAATATCGGAAACCAGCCTCAGGTAATAGGATCTTGAAAAAATCTAGGGATCAAGCAATTTCGGCCGAGGGAAATACTGATTCTGTAGTGATACTCAGCACTGAGATTGTCGCAAGGCAATGTTAATGTATATATGGCTGGCCTGGCATTAGACTCGGACAAACATATGTATTCTTAAAGAGCCATCAAGGATGTTAGTGTTTCAAATAAAACATTTTTTTTTTGCAAAATAAACTTATAACTATATAACGTCAATCGCTTGAGAAATAATTTATCTACAACATGACGTGATAAATAATGTTCATATCACGACAATGTAATGGAATTTGGTTTCAATGAGAAGTATACCTTCAAGTAGCGCGCGCTAAGGGTATCTGACGTCATATAAACATAATCCCCTTTATTGCGTAAAACGTACTACACAACAGCAAATGCTTCCGAAGCGTGAAGGCTCGGTTCTAGCGCAAGTCGCCATAACAACCCATGCGCTGCACGCGCTGCACGTGCTTCTCATGCAAGTTACCCTTGTCACACATATCTGAATGTGACGATTGTTTTTTAAACAATGTTTCTAAATGTCCTGAGAATATACAAATTATGGCCTGTTTGAATGTACTTCTTGTTGAGATAAGACCTCTGTGCAAGTGGGCCAAGGGTCCATATTTTAGAAGCTCTCTTAGCGCTAAGATAGTCGTAAGTGCCATACATTCACATTGGCTTACGACTATCTTAGCACTAAGACAGCTTCGAAAATATAGGCCCTGCAAATTATGAAAATGGTTTACTCTCATTAATTATAAAATTCAAGCAAAATACCTAGTTGGGTAAAACAATTATTTTAATATCTGTAGCAAATACATAATTAAATGAAATGGTACATACACAAATTATATATTTCAATTTCTTTCATCGCTCATAAACTTTGTTATTCTTTCGTGTCTTTGTATACAGTGTGTGAGTTAGACCACAATGATTTGCGCTTGAAAATAATATATTGGATCTATATTTAGACTGGAAAACACCTTTACTAATTAGTGCAATTTCTCGGCTTATTTTGGGTCGAACACATTTGGGAGAAATTAAGTATATATATTTCACGGAGATAGATTGTGTTCATCAACATCCTTGATGGCTCTTTAAGACATTACTCATTCTATTTTAATAAATATTGCAAAAAGAGTCTGTGAGAAATGGGAGTTTCCAGATCCAACTCTAGACTTGCTTTTCAAGGATTTACCACCTTTCGAGAATGGTGAGTTAAGGTTAACATGTTATAAATTATCGTCTTTCAGGAAAGACTATACATACTGCATGAGACGTAATTACGACTACCTGTAGCCAGTGAAGGCAAATAGACTTACAGGACGTTCGTAATGAACATACCTTCGAACTGATATCATCTGATGACAAGCTTTCAGAGACAGGCAGCAAGTCTAGATGTAAATAGGTATAGCGGATCATCAGAAAGGTCGGTTTGTTTTTCTTCAAAACAAAATACTTTCAGCTTAGCCGGGTTTTGCTCGGCGTACGGAATTGGGTGACTGGGGATGGTTTATTAGGTGAGGGACTATTTTTAAGTGGAGTCGCACATAATGTTACGCGTCCCGCTTTAGGTGTGATACCTTCTGGAAATGTGATTCTGAAATAACATTGCGAAATGCATCGATGAATAAACATACAGAAATTAACAATAAACATGTGATTAAATGACTTTGGGAAAAATAAGACGATGAAATAAACATAGGAGGAAGCCAGTGCAGATTCAGAGGCTATACGTGTTGGTGTGTATACACTGGATGTAGTTGGAATAAACCTGGGAGAGAAACAAATAGGATATATATGGGGAGAGGATACAGTTTTTTAAGTAGTCATGATATATTCCGCCTTATTCGTCTTGAAGTATCAAGTCTTTGAAGGATATGTTCAAGTTGAATACATACGTAAGAAATGTTATCCAGAAAATATTTAGCTTCTTCAGCAGTAATCTCAGTGAGGTCGTAGCATTGTGACGTCATCAGCAGTATGCAACAAAACCAGTGTTACGACATCATCTTTGTAACGTAATAGCATTCTTAGCGGTGGATCCTAAGTGATGTCATAAACAGAGGATACTAAACGACCTTCTATTTGATACCAGATTTATTAAACGATTAATGATTTTATATAAAACGAGCGAGAGCGAGTTTGATACTAAATCATTCACGAGTTTGATCAAATTGTATTATTCAATAGAAGAAAGTTTAGTATTCTGTTTATTACTCGCCAACATTTAATCCAGCGTAAAGCCGACATGGCTCTGAAACTATGATTCCCGCAAGTTCGATACCATTGTGATGACGTTACTCCAAATGTGACGTCATAACCGCAACCTATTGTGACGTAATACACGCGGCGGTATTACACTAGTTTAATATTGCAGTATAAATATAACACTGCAGTACCTTACACGGGCGAGTAATAACAAGATATATCTGCCCTGAGATAATATTTTGTTTGTTCAGTGCCCTGGCATCATCACGCACTGATGACATCAGACAGTTATAACGTCACAAACATGATGACATCACAATGCTATAGTCTCACGATGTGATACTTTGTTCAAAGATTTACATTTTAGAATGAAGAATGAGCTCGTGTCTAATGTTATATAGTTTAAAAGTAAAACTAAAAGCATAATCTATGTGAAGGTTTTATCGACTAGTATTGTTATTTTGATATCAGAATACACTTGGTCGAGATTCTCCGCGTCTTTTCATGAATTTCCTCGATACGCATCTGTATGTTAGATTGTGTGGTGTCTGTATGTTAGATTGTACATGTGTTGTGTCTGGCTGAACAATATCGGGTGGAACAATGCATGCAACATTGATTTGAGATGCCCGTAACAGACAATGTTTTTTAAACGGTACTGAAAACAAAAACATAATTATGTATTGATACATTTCAGCAGACATAGACTTTGGAGCAAATATACATTCATGTAGTTTGTAGTTTAGTACCAGATACGTTTTAGTTCATAATTAAGCAAATGATTTGCATCTTTAGCTGAAGAAACGAGGCCAAATAATCGGACGGGAAACATCCACCATATATAAAGGACTAAATAGAAACAACACTAACACAAGTGGAAACAGAGCAACATGGATTTTGCTATATGTATATATACAAGTTTGGGTATATATAAAGTGTTGTTATCCGACAAATATCAGTGAAACATAAGATAAAGATGGAGGCATGTTGTAGTAGATGAGGTGATCTCCAAGTGCGGTAAATATATATAATTCAGATCCGTTAAACTCGATTCATGAAGAGAACACAACGTCATCTCAAACTTTAAACACATTTTTCAAAACGAACTGTGTGACTTTCGTAAGGTCGGGACAAATTGCCTGAATTAATTAATCATGCAGTAAAACGTTCAATCTTGTGACTAATTCAATTTAAAAAAAAAAATTCTCCAAAAGTGAAACCATCAATGTAAACAGTCGAGACAATTTGAATAAAATCAATTTACTGCTTATAATTGTTGTTTTCGTGCTGTTGTCCTTGGATCATTATAGCTGTGAACGAATTTATTTATTGAATTGAACGTTTTTCTACAGGTTGTGAGTTCGATGGTAAAACGACTTTAAAATTGACTTGTGCTCAGCTCTAAACCTGAAAGCATGATGGCACGACTCGCATCACAACAACAAACACTGGTTTTGATTTTCAGATAACGTTACATACTTTTCGTCAACATTATAATATCAATGTATATCAATTATAACTTTGCTTCGTCGAATGCGTCTCCTCTGTGCATGTCACTTATAGTAAGCTAACAACGATTTTTTTCAAAATCTTTATTCGAAACAAAGGCCATCGACCCATGTAAAGTAAAACAAATAAAACGTATTTAGACAGCTGGGCTAACGCACCTACTTTTCCAAAACTCTGATAAAACATTGCAATATTTAAACAAGGACTTACATTTAGAATATATCATTTGTATTTCATTGATTTAAACACATCTTTTGTAATTAGTGCGAACAACTTGGGTTTATTTATATTGCGTGAGTTTTGGTAATTGAAGTTTATCATTGTGTCATTGAATAAATACATCTGTATATATAATTCCAAAATTTAGTTAAATCTGTGCATATTTTTGTCAAGTATGGTAATTTTTTTTATATTAATGAATAAATAAATAAATCAATCAATAAATATTTTTCGTAGACTACTATGTACAATGACGGGAACATCGCGATCTGCACGCATCGTATAAAAGAATGGGAATCTCACATAGGAACTCGATATCGCAATTAAAATGTATATAGGTAAAACGTAGGTGGAAAAAGCTACGTATTTGATATGGGTGCAGTTTTTTTTGTACCTACATTTTACTAACGATATCTGCTTCCTGCGGAATCTCATTCGTTCTCGACAGTGCGAAATGTTTTTTAGTAGTTGTATAGTAGGTGCCTCAGCGCTGTTTATCATAAGACGTGTTAGTGTGGTGTTTCCGTTATGCCCACCTCAGATGAAAGTACGACGATCGATCAATTGGAGAAATGTAACAGCGTCCCATGTATGTCCTTTCATATATTAAATAAGTTGGTCATTTTAAAAATGAATACATGAATCAATCAGGTTTTTCGTAGACTACATATAAACGGATAATTACATAATTTCCACTGTATGTTATTTAGTATAATGTTCAATGAATATTATTTAATGTGAGCAACATAGTTTTCACCGTTGTGTTATGTAATGACAATAACATAATTTTACCTAAGACTATTTGATATAAACTAAATATCTTTTACAGATGAACATTTTTCAAGCAATGTATTGTAAGTCTGTGAGATGCATTTAGAAGTGCATGGAATACACAAGAAAACTGGATAACAACTTCTTTATTGTGAAGATACACGACGTTTGGGAGTATATACTCACTCCTTCATTAGGTGGGACATTATATGTCACCATTGTGTGATTGTCTGAGACGATTTCATTTTATAAGCAGCGGGTTTCCAATAAGCGTCGGTCGTGCGACATCATGCGCTTAATTTCTTCAAAAGTTTCGTTGTCAATAAATGGGCATGAAAAAGGATAATCGATCGTTACAAATGTGAATAAATATACAATTTCCCCTCAGGACAAAACTCGCAGGAGTCTCCCTCACTAGCTAAGCTAAACCTTGCTGTATTTCGTTAACTGTTCTGCGCTAATGCATCACCACACACTATGCAGTTCTATTTAGTTACATGCATTTACAAAAACTATGGGGGCATACATACATCTCGAAAGTCCTCTGGAAAAACCCTTCCAAAAGAAATCATCTTCCCCTCGCCAAATTCAGAAGAATTCGGACAATATCATGGAAATAGAACTATGTTATTGTGTATTTATTCTGTATTATGCATATTATTTCACCTTTTCTACATCATTTTAACTTCATGAATACCATCGAATAGGAAGACCAAATTAACATTAAAATCTGTAAATTACGCCTCGCCATGCAGGAAACATGTGACCAGGGACTGTTTATAAGTTACTAGTTTTACATACTAAACATATGACGCGACACCCATCACGGAAGAACACCTTTCGTTACATTTGGAGACGCAATTTCTTCAAGTTATGAAGAATTGTTTTCGCAAATGAATAATTTATGTTTCATCTCAGCGTACATGTATTTAACTTCTATTCCGTTGATTTCTACACCGTTTGTGCCCATGTAAAGACATGTATTTGCATTTTGTATATTGAGTCCAGAATCCAAAGCTTTCTCATCATCCAGCATCTACAGTTGTCTATTAGTTGTCAGTGTGGTACTTCAATTATCACTGGCTAGAGACAGGACAGGGGAATCTATATGATGAAGAAAGTCAGGCTAGAGAAGTAGGCTTGCCCCAACATTCCAGTGAACAGCTTGCAGTTAAGGCAGGAAGAGTTATGCCCCTTTGACCACTCAATTGTAAAAGCAGCGCTTTTCAAACAAGTGGGGTAAAAACAAAGACAACACAATCGATATATTTAGAAAGTTTATTACAAATGTTGTTCAAAATCGCTACAAAATATCATCATAAAATCAACAGTTTTAACAATTCACAGATTACGCTTTTTAAAAATAAATGATGCCGCATACCTTGTGTGAACCATTATATATATACCTATGGCTTATTGAAACTCCATAACATCCAGTCTGGAAGTGAAGGACCAAAAACTGTGTGTTACCATAGTTACCAAGTCATCTGGTTCACCAAACTCTTCATGGCCTCTGTCAACTTTACCCACGAGACACAACTTGTGCCAGTCTTTATCACTATCTAATTGAAAGGGAGGATAAAAATGAGTCTCATCTTTATCTCACTAAGCTGGTTAGATAGATTGAGTGTCTGCTGACGAGTTACGCTTCACTTCACTACATGCAGTAGTTTTTATTACCAATTATGTTAATTGTCTGAAATTTGGTGTCTGTGACTTGTTAGCAGACATGTTAATCAGCATAGGTAGATACACATGACCTGATTTTTATTCTCGACGCAGTGTCCCTTTAAGACTTGCTGCATGTTCTCACCTTTTCTGTTACAGATTTCTGATTACATAACTAAGTCTAGGTGCAGCATGCTGACAAGCTGGCATAAAAAAGTTAATGAAATGCAGCAAGGCTTAAATTAGCAAGTGGGCTCTTGTTAGTTGATAACTGTGTCCTGCTTTACTATATGTGGTAAATTCTTCATTAATGATGGCATTAATTACAACAGGTAGCACAAATTAGTGATGACACAAATCAAATATGTAATTAAAACAAAATATTGTGACATGGAGTATAACATGAGAGTCGAGTTGAACTTGAACAATTATAAATATAGACATTTTGAAAACTTGATCCGTGAAATATAACCATCTTTAAATGTAAAAATATATTCAGCTGATTTGTCGATAAGAATTACGACGTCCCTTGATATCATTCTCAGTGGGAATAAAAACACAAAATAATGAAAATTTGGAGAACAAAATTATGCAACACTGAAACCACTTTGAAGAAATGAACACAACAAGAGTATTAAACAATTATTTGTAAAAATCAACATTACATAAAGTGTTGACATATAAAAATATAACCGTGTAGGCTAGTATAGCCTATAGTGAAAGGAACAGTACATCTGGTACTGATTGCAACAAAATGCATCACAACAAATTCAACTTAAACAATAATAATTAATTAATTTAACAAAATTGTACAATTTTGTGAAATTAGTTTATTGTCATTTCATGTCATGCTCAAATGCAAATGCGGTGCACTCCAATAGAACCCTCTCTTTAAGAACGAGTACAAAACCAGTCTGAATGACCAGTTTACAGGGGTCACAACTCGCTAACAAAGGAATAAAGTTAAAAAGAAGTTCAGAAATCTCAAATCATGAGTATGTAGGCCTATATACTGTACCAAAACTCTACTGAAGAGAATATATTTCATTTGAGATTCAATCCATTAAAAACCAAAGATTGAAAAATTTCATCATTTTTTTCCTTTGAGGAAAAATATTTTGAAACATTGGCACATAAATGATGTCAAAGAAAACCCTCCATTGATTAACCACAATGCCAGGCGGTTAGTTCCAGAAGGAACCGGAGTCACCTGTGAGGTGTCAGTACCACAATGTTACAGAAAGTTGACAGTTTGTGTTACATGAAAGTCCACATGGCATGTGTTGCGCATTGGATATAAGAGATATAACTGACACAGTGGTGAATACGAACCGTC
This sequence comes from Gibbula magus, assembly GCA_936450465.1. NCBI lineage: Eukaryota > Metazoa > Mollusca > Gastropoda > Trochida > Trochidae > Gibbula > Gibbula magus. The sequence goes on from OW388302.1 coordinate 57,133,743, forward strand.
AGCTAGGTATCACCCAACTGAGTGAGTCCTTATGATTGATAGCTCACTCTTGATTAGTATGATCCACTTGTGTCATTAACATGTTACTGAAATGAATTCTTGATACAAGTTTACAAATATATTGATACAGACCACCCATCAAGGTGAACATCAGCATGGTTAAATCAAACAAAGAAAATACACAAACACTCTCCATAAAATATGCATCTCTGTACAGAATTCTAATTTTTGGTTCTTGATTGCATAATTGTTTTCATTGTTTTCAAACTACTCAAGAGATGTTGTTCGGAGGATTCAGGAGAAACTCTCCCCTTTTCATCAAGTGAACCCTCCATCTTGAAAATATCTGAATCTGCCACTGAGAGGCCTTGAATCCATATACGTATACGTTGAGCTTGCTGTTCTCTGAATATTAAACTTGATTCCTATTACACAAGGTCCTCGATCTTGATGTTTAACCAAAATACCAGCTCAACTGGTTGTCACAGATAATCTCTGATTATAACGTTGGTCTCCAAAATGAGAGGACGCCAATTCACAACAATCTATCACAGTATTAGTGGGTTGAGTCACTCCATGCACTGTCACTGAAACGGACAAACAGACATAAGGACAGAGAAGCCTATTTCAACGTTTATCTCCGAGGACAAACAATGCACAATCCATTTTCCACTAATTAAGAGCATAATCCACTGAGCTCAAATGGAAACAAGTAAATGCTACTCACGTAGATAAGAAAGTGACAGTCAGTCAGCACCATGTCTACGAGGTCTCACGCTCGTACGGGACGTCAGTGCTGATACGCTTGTGGATGATGAAAGCAACGAGAAGTCCGATAACGCACCCGAACAGCAACATGCCGATACCCATACCGGCCAGAGCACCTGGGGACAGAGAGTGTATTGTAGCACTTTTTTATCCCACCTGTATGTCCGTCCGTCCCTCCATCTGTAATCATTTCGTTTCCGGAGCAGAACTGGAAAACCGTTCATGATATCTTCCTGAAACTTTGCATGTGTATTACCCTACTACTGAAGTGGTGCCTTCGATAGTTTCCGATTTTTTTTTCTGTTCACATAGAAACGTAAATTGACAAAGAGGGATAATTTAGCCATCAATCGGGAGACAACATGCAGTTGGAAACTTTATAGCTCTAGTTACCACCTTGCAGGAGGAAAAATGTATCTCCGGTGGTACATAGAAACGTGTTGGATTTGGGCTTTGTTCAGAAATAGGTTCGTTTCTCTTCATCATACCTGAAACTCAGCATGTGTATTACCCACTAAGTGAAGTCCAGTTATGGTTACAATTATCTGTCAAAGAGGTGTTTTACAAATTACGTGGGACCGGTGGGATATGTCATCTTCTGATGACTCTTGTTTTTATTTCACATGTTGTATAAGCCCGAGACTCCAATATCAGCATGACAGCTTTCCGTCTTGAATATTTGATTGTCCCATATTTGATTACCCGATCCCCAACTCACCTTGAGTGTAGACGATTCCAATGTCCACTGATTTTTCTGTCCCAACCTTCTTCATACTGTACGTGTCTACAGTGAATATCTGCAGACAAGGGAGACAACTCAGTATAATTGTCGGCTTTATATCTTTCATCAAATCGTCTCATACCTTCCATGTGATTTCCTTACCCAATTCAATAATTTTAGGACCTAATAAATATGCATTATATATCCAAATTTGTCCTTTTGTCTGTTGTAATAAGTTTCAAGATTACCTTTGACTACCTGTAGGTGCCTTGAGGATACAAATACCCTCCAGGGCCCATATTTTCGAAGCTGTCTTAGTGCTAAATTAGTCGTAAGTCAATGTAAATGTATGGCACTTGCGACTATCTTAGCGCTAAGAGAGCTTCGAAAATATGAGTCCTGAAGAGGAATAATATGACTGACTAATGTCCAACACCTACTCTCTACCGGGACATTTTCGTGGTTCAGGAGCCTCGTTTGTGGATTTTAATTTTCGTGGTTTGGGAGTGACTGGTGTTAAGTGTTGATATGAAGGACGATTTTTGTTGTTTGGAAAGTGTCAAAGTTTAAGCTTTATCCATAATAACTGTGAACATTTTCAACCACAAACATCTCTCTGTGCACGGTACTTTAACTGGCAAGAATGATGATAATTTTCATGGTTTGGGAGTGACTGGTCTTCGTGTTGATATGTTGGAAAACTTTCATTGGTTGGACATCTTCGAGATTCAAGCTTTACCAAAATAACCGTAAAGTTTTAATCACGAGAATCCATGGGTACAGTACTTTAACTGGCAGGACTGATGATAAATTAAAAGTTTTAACACTTGCATCTGATATTCAATTTTGTTTCTTGCAAACTTACCTTTGGAGGCCCTTTTGGATATTTAACGACAACGCTGATCCCAAACATGGCCGACTTCATGATGTTCATCTCTGCCTGGTACAGTGAAGCTTGTTTGGGTGGGTAGGCCATGTCACCTGCAGATCAAGATTAATTAATTTTTTAAAATTTAATTTAATTTAATTGTTGTTCTATAATTTTTACACGCTGACCATATTTAAATATTTCACTTTCCCAGTGGAGAGTACCAAGAGTAAGTACTGACTACAGGGAGAGCTCTTCAATACGAGGGTTGACCCCTTCACCTGACTACAAGGAGAGCTCTTCAATACGAGGGTTGACCCCTTCACCTGACTACAGGGAGAGCTCTTCAATACGAGGGTTGACCCCTTCACCTGACTACAGGGAGAGCTCTTCAATACGAGGGTTGACCCCTTCACCTGACTACAGGGAGAGCTCTTCAATACGAGGGTTGACCCCTTCACCTGACTACAAGGAGAGCTCTTCAATACGAGGGTTGACCCCTTCACCTGACTACAGGGAGAGCTCTTCAATACGAGGGTTGACCCCTTCACCTGACTACAGGGAGAGCTCTTCAATACGAGGGTTGACCCCTTCACCTGACTACAGGGAGAGCTCTTCAATACGAGGGTTGACCCCTTCACCTGACTACAGGGAGAGCTCTTCAATACGAGGGGTTGACCCCTTCACCTGGGAATCAAGAAAACATAACAAGCATGTAAATTCTAAAATTCTCATCAGTTTGCTATTTTTGGAAGATTATTTGATAGATACTCTGGTATGGCCTGAATGCAAATGAACCCATTTTCCATTTTATAGGAAAGTATAACATAAATTTGTTTGTAATATTGAAAATTATTCATTTTTGTCATTGACAAGTGTAAATAAAATAAGGAAAGTGAAAAATCATTTACAACTTCAACAAGTCAACAAGTCGACAATTAAATAATATTTAACCTCTGAAGGCCCTACGATACAGCAGCATTGTCCCTCTCTAAGATATTCCTGTGATGAGAGCATTGTTTGTTCCTTAATGAGCCGGTTAATCATGCTCACCTTTGATGAGAGCTTTGTCCAACAGCATGAACGTGATCACCATTTTATTTTCTTCGTCCTTGTCCTGGTTCACCTGCATAAACAATAAACAATAAGTACAATAAGTACAATAAACAGTACACAATAAACAATACAAAATAAACAATACACAATAAACAATGATAAACAATAAACAATAAACAATAAACAATAAACATCTAGTGATCGCCTGATCAGGATCATGGATTCAACAGTCTATAACGAGTACAGTCAGAAGTACAGCACCATACCACAAGTACAGGTGAGTGAGTGATTGTACAGGTATAGAAGCCATTGAAAGGACATCACATAGGCCAGTAGGAATTTGCCCAAATTTAAATGAACCCGGACATTTTCGATAACAGACAAATAACTGTAAAAAATGAAAGAATGCATGTCCCTTACTCTCAGAAAAAAACCCAACCAAAATCAACCCTTGGCAGAAAAAGTTATGACCACTTGAAAATGTCACAGAAAGGTGTGCTGAGATTTCCTGATGTAAAATCAGTTGTATGACAAATACTGTCTGAGTTATCTCCCTTCTTATTATATGAATGGATAATTTCCGTCTTTCTGATTGGTCTACTTGGTCACATGACAGCACTGAAGCCAAGCGATGTCAACCTGCGTGACGCGCGAGAGGTTGATATAACAATCCGGACACCTCCGGTGGCTTAAAATAGCTTTGGGAGATCCCGGTCTTGAACTCCGCACTTCGCGTGTAGTACTGTAAATCAAGCGATAGGCATCGCATCGTCTCTGTGACCGTGCTGAATTAGAGTTACGTCCCTTTCGTATCAACAATATTGAAGTCGACGGTAAAACGATACAACGTCAAGAAATAAACTTCAAAGTAAAGATTCGCCACTGTTTCTAATGTGGAAATAAACTTTCTGCTGAAAGAAAAAGGATATGCCGAACACCACGAGGGCAACATCCAGTGCTGAGAAGACCATGAAGGCGTACCTAAACGAGAAACGTCGCCAGAATTTGAAGATATAAGTGGACAAAATACTCCCCAAGTTTTTACCAAATATTCAGAATAGCAAGTTAAGACATTGTTCATATAATAAAACAATTATAGACTTCAGACTCGGTTGATCCAATGATTTATCGACCTTGGACACGTGATATTCACCTCGGCTTCGCCTCGGTGAATATCACGTGTCCAAGGTCGATAAATCATTGGATCAACCTCACTTGAAGTCAATAATTGTTTAGTAGCAACTGCTAAAATGGCTGACATTGTTGTTGACAACAGAAGTTTGAAAGCGGTGAAATATGATATTAAAGGTAAAAACAGTGAGTATTCTATAGTGAAATACATGAAGACATTCATATAAAAGTATTAGACTTCACCAGATTCCTTTAAATTTTCAGATTTTCAGTGTTTGAGCAGTACAAATTTTAACATGGTAAATTTATTATTTTGACTACAAAGTCATTTCAGAAACTCGCAAAATATGCCTTTTCATCTATGATTTGTAATATAATAGTAATGTAACTGATGAGTAGAAGGTTTTAGGAGATGAATTAAATTAAATGTCATGTGAAACATTGTGTAAATAAATTGTAAACAATTATTTAATCAGCTGGGCATGCAATCATACTGATACTACTTTCACGTTGACATATTTCATATGTAAATTCGTCTGTTGATCAGTCCATTTTAGGGTGATTTTAGGTTAATAATAGATAATATTTCAAGAAAACCACACAATACATCATTGGTCTGTAAAGATTAAAATATCATCAATTCATGATCTTGATCTATTAGTATATCAATCTATTTAATGTAAAATAGTCATCTTTTTCTGAAATTTAAAGAACGAATTAAAAATTATCAATTTAGGAAGACCCAAATATAATCACTTAATTATATAATAGCTAAATATTAATTAAAAACAAAATTATATATGTCCTTATAGTTATGGGAAAATCATATGACAGAATGTTATTTGTCACTTTATTTTATTCAATTACACAAAAGCATTAACTTTTTTCCTGTGTCATGCTTGTCATTAATGTCAGAAAATGGTTATCTTATCAAAAAATTACATAACTTGAGAAAATTGCACAAACCTAAGCTTTTTTTAATGCACAAATTTAGTTTAAACTTTCAACATGCTAACAGACAAACAAAAATGTTTACATCATAAAAAATTTCATATTATTTACATAGAAAATACACAATACTATTAAAATTTGATTGAGCCAATATTACTCAAATTCCTCTTTCTTTACAGAAACATGAGTCTCAAATAGTTCTCCAAAAATGAGTTGCCACCCATATAAGAAAACAAACAGAAAACAAAAGCCAACAATAATATTACCTAGTGGATTCTTTACTTATGAAAGTTTATTTGGAATGTTTACTCAATTCGATACACGCCCCTGTGAATCTAACAACCAAAGAGACCTAGTGCTGTGCTGAGTCTGTCGGATCTTAGAGAGCTCTTGAACAATTATCAGTCTTAAACATTGTATAAGGTTTTGAGGTGTGGTGAGGTGAGTTGGGGTTTAACGCCGCTTTCAAGATTATTTCACTTATATCACTGCTGATAGAATTACGGCAGGGAGAAAGCCCGCAACGCCATGTGGCTATGCCTTGCGGTGAAACCTGAGAGCATCGGTTGGAACTAGCGAACCATGGATGGTACTACGCTGAAATTCAGTGTAGCATTGCACCCAAACCTTACTGCGTGTAAAACAGTTCTCTACTGCAGACAAAGTTGCCGTGCCCCTGGCGGGATTCAAACTCGGGACCTCTTGATCCGAGGCCTATAAGGTTTTGATGGATCCCGAACAATGAACAGGAAAACTGTGCTAATGGCTTAAAAACAATAATCACATTTGTCAGCAACTCACTCTCCATGCAGTATGTGCATATGAATCTCTTCCGTCCTATCTTTCACCACAAATTGAACCACTTTTGATAAAATATCTACAGAGGAGAGTGACCGATACAACTGTAGATCAGACAACATTTCCTACCAATTTCAAGATATTTTTTATTTGTCCCCTTTATCAGGCGTCTTCAGAACAGGTATGATGCTCTGACAGGCGATACAGCATCTTATCAATTCAAGAGGTTTTTTGTATTAATGTCCCTCTCTTGGATTTGTGCATTTTATAACCAAGTTATTGACTTTAAAAATCGTGTATGAATCTGAATACTCTGAGTTTTTAATCCATGGTCATGACGTCACTCTATTGTGTTATCAGTTGATTATTATTTAGGAATCTAGTGGTCATTGACTGTCCCAGTCAGGAGGGGTGTTAGGTTTAGACATTTTCAGTAGTGGCTAATCGAGTACACTTTTCGAGACTGATGTATTTTGTCTCGGTGTATCTGAATATCATCTTAAAACATCTCTCAACTAGACACATTAATTATTGTGATGCATGAACCTGGATTCGAACATGCAACCCTTCGCTTGGTAGTCACCGCTCCTAACCATTAGGCCACAAGACGCTGTTAGAAATCTTAGGATTGTTTGTCAGTAAGAATCCCACGGAAGGCATGGAAGTTTTAGCTGTCAATCACTTCGCCTCGCCTTGCGCTGCACGTGCGTGGAAGAATCCATTTCATGAGGGTCGCAGCTACTTGTACCATATCCGATGAATGAGCACCGAAATTCATGCAAAATAATTGATTTTGGTGTCCCAGAATTGAAATTTATTGTTTCAAATGTAAAATAATCACATATGCATGTTTCGGGGCTTGTTGATTATTTTTAACGAATCCACAGCTCCTCATGCATTCTCCATTACATAATGTCAATTAGTCCTAAATTATAAATGTTATAAATGTAAAGAAATAAGTTCATTAAAAACACTCTTTTTTGAGTACTTTTACTCAAATATTATAATTTTCTCAAGGTTTTGGCTTGGTAATCCACCGTTAATAAGTACCCTTCTGGCGTTCACTTATCCATAAAATGGACTTGTTCTAAATGTAATTCTTCAACAAAAATATTTAACAATTCTCTCACTTTTGAGTTTATTTTGTAAGGTTTCAATGGTGAATAAGTGCCCCATGTAGGTTCCAAAATGTTCTTGATGTGCTAAAAATATTTCTGTTCACAAAATATTTTACGATATTCTCATAATTTTGGGGGATTTTACCCCAAACTGACAAGTTTCCTTAGATTGATTTTGGTTGGATTTTCTTCAGTGAAACAGTATCTAATTGAGGTTCATTTAGTGGTAAAAATGTCTTGTTGTACTACCGTACATGGAATTATTTTCACAAAATATTTTGCTATTTTGTCCTCTTTTTTTTAAAGGATTTTACCCCAAAATAAAAACAAATCCCAATGATTTTGATGGAAAAGTAACACATTTGGGGTCTTTTGGTCATAAATTTGGCTTGTTATCCTAAACATTCCATTCTAATCACCACAACAGTGTATTATGCAACATATATATTTTTAAAGAAAATATTCAATTTTCTTTAATTTTTCAAGGTTTTTTACCCAAAAACAGACATGTTATTCAGCCAAGAGTATCAATGATAATTAGAAGTATGCCATAGTGCATGGTCTATGATACACGTCACTATAAAAGTGTATTATGCAATAGTTATATTTTAAAATAAATTATTCCCATTTTCTTTCATTTTTCAAGGTTTTTGACCAAAAAATACAACATGTTGTTCAGCTAAGAGCATTAATTACCATTATAAATATGCAATGGTTCAATATCTTTCATTTTAATTACCACAAAAGTGTGTTATGCAACAGATGTACTTTTAAAAAAATTATTCCAATTTTCTTTCATTTTTAAAGATTCTTGACCTCAAAACAGACATTTTGTTCATCTAATACCATCATTGAACAAAAGAAGTATGCAATGGTGTATGATCTATTGTTTTAATCACTAGAAATGTATTTTATGCAGCAGATACATTTTTAAATAAATTATTCCAATTTTCTCTCATTTTTTAAGGTTTTTGCCCCGAAAATGCATTTTGCCAATGGTTGATTTTGGTTGGGTTTTTCATGGTTCATCAGCACTGTCATAGGGACCATTTAAAAACAAAATTTGTCTGTTATCGAAAATGTCCGGGTTTTTCATAATTTCTACTGGACTAACAGTGATATCTCCTTCTTTGAGTTCTTGTGTTTGCATAGAATGATTTAAACCCTTCACTTCTAATGAGTGAGTGAGATATTGTTTAACGCTGCTTCGGCAGTATCGCAGCCATTAGCGGCGATCACGTCAACTGAAGTATATGACTATCAGTAGACCCTGGCCAAATCAAGTTATTCCATTAAGCACATTCTCAGTCCTGTATCATGGCAACTCGGGAATGGTTTGAGACCAAGTTTTACCAGGTGAAGGGTGAATGAGTTTACCTGTATGTTTGTGATCCTGGTGGGGCTAACTGCAGCTATCCTTGCCATGGCACTTCTTACAGACGGGATGAAGACCGACTTGTGACCGTACACGTCCTTGTAGTAGCTTCCTGAAATAGGAGACGGTTGGCAAGATGAGAGTCATGTGGTCGCCTTTAATGCATGATATTGTAGGCGAGATGAGAGTATCATGATCAGCTTTAGAGCATGGATTGGTAGACGAGGTGAGAGTCACAAGATCCCCTTTAATGCATGAGATGGTAGGCGAAATGAGAGTCACTGTTACATTCTCTCCAAACAGTAGTTATTCAATGCATATATTTCCACATATCTACAGTTTGGTTATATTTGGTTAAAAAAAAAACACAGCGGATAACATCATTATTTCTATTTATCAAAATTGTCTTACATCTCGAAATGACTTCAATCTTGTCCAGGAGCTTTAGTCTTCCAAATGTTAACCTACCAGAGACTGTGAAAGTGAAGAAGAGGCTGTGATTGGCTGTCTGCTCGTAACAAGCGCTAACGTCGAAGACCTCGCGTATGGAATGTCCTGAGTGGAAGTTGAACACGTGGGTGAACATCTCCGCTCGGTGCTGTCGGTAAACAAACAAAGACATTATAAAGAGAGCTCTGTAGATACCTAACATGATTTCTAAATTCCTTCTACTCCCAACAAATCCTGAAATGTATAAATGTTCATTTTATGTGCATATTCATTAGAGAGTCACTATTTGTGCATATATGATTAATACACTTCATAAATAACTTTTTGCAATGTTATATAAGGGGCTTTAGATTTGACAATTTGAACAGAATCGTGTACATTCAATAAGAAAGAAACTTGTCTGACTAAGTGTAAATATAGGTACAGCAACAAATCACATATCAACGAGTTACCTCCCATGACAAAATTGCTCTTTAAAAAGTTTTTAAATTTAAAATTCTGCCATTGAGGACAAGTAGACATCTAATATTATCAGCAAGGAAAAACAACTATTAATCAATGTCAAAACTTCACATAGAAATTCCCTCATTCTGTTGAATATACTTACAGCTCTGTCTGGTGTTTTAGAATGACCGTGAGCTGGTGATGATCCCTGACCTTGACCTGGTGGTGACCCCTGACCTTGACCTGGTGACCGACCTTGACCTTCAAGCTTTGCAGCAGTGATGTTCTTCCTGTACATTCCGACAACGATAGAAGGAGGGGTTGGTCGACCTGCCACATGAGGGGGAGCCTGTTGACAGTAGGAGGTTGACAGAAATAAGTTGGCTAAAAATATTGACAGAAATCACTCGGTTGAGAAGATTTTTAAAAGGAATTTTAAAGACTTTTCACAAAATATGTTGACAGAAATAGTGGTATTAAAGTGAGATGATATGAGCAAGGTATAACAAATCTTATGGATAAACAACTATTTATTCTATGTAGGCGATATGCTTTGATATAGATTCTAATGTTGTTATCAAGCAAGTGATGCATGAGAAGAAACTTGTCTTCATTCTTCATCCCCCTGTAACGTCTAGAATGCTAATCAAAGAACACTTCGACATCATAATGCTTTGACATGATAAACATGATGATGTCACAATGCTATGACATCTCTGCTCTGGAAGTCCAATGGTACTGCTGTGAGAGCAGAGATACAATATGCTTTTAAAAACTGTATTCATTTTTGGTCATGTTAATACACATTCAAAGCATGTTAGACTGTACATACATATTCATACACACTGATGGAGACATTGACATCAAGCGAAATATAATCTCACGATAAACATCATTACTTGCATATATATAGCAAGGATAATTAATTGAGATTAATTTTGGATGACAAATATCTAAATCTCGCGCTACTTTATCTTCTGATGTCAAATATATCAACACTTGTGGATAAAAGTTAAACATCCTCAGCAAGACTCAAACATTTGTAACTTTCATCAACTTTTGTTGATATATTGATTGATACGTTTAGCCGTAAAAGGGTATCATGTCATTTACATTCATCCATCACAGTGTCCCAGGGTAACAAATCACTCGTACTAGCTTGAATTATTGAGATACCCCTTTTATACTCGACTTCCATCGTGATCTAGAGTTTGAATCTTGCCAGTGCTGATTCAAGACTTCAATATTCTTCTAAGAGGCCAGGACGTGCAAATAAGAGATGAACGTTTACCAGAAGCTGTTGGTCATGGTGAACATGGCCTTAGAGTCCACATAAATTAATGGTGTCCATCTCTCAACAAGCCTCATCTAGCCATTTATTTGTAAAATTAATGGCGTTCATCTCCCAATTGGTGGTTTAAAACCTCACAAGTTTAAGCCTCATCCAGCCATTTATTTGTTCAAAAATCAATTCCTTGAAATATATTTGTGTTTCTGATAAAGCAGTTACCTTGAGGAAGTAGTACTCGACAACCACGTTGTCGGTCAGGTTGGCCCAGGCGTCCACTGTGAGTCCTCTCCATTTTCTCTGTAACAGTCACACATGGAATGAAGCGTCATGGTGATAACACAAGCTAGCTTTAGGCTAAAAATGCCTACCACATCCATGTTTGAAGGGGGGGGGGGGGGGGGGGGGGGGGGGGAGGGGGGAGGGGTGGAAGTCCAGCCCTAGTCACAGGCCCATTTGACCATATGAGCTAAAAGCACTGACTAGAATGCCCCACTTATCGAAAACATTAAGATTCTTTGAACAAAACTTCTTTCCAAAATGTTCATATATATACTGAGGGTTATTGGTTTCATATCATCAACTATTACGAGTGAGTAGAAGACAGTTGTGTTATCCCCTCAAAGGACAACACTGAAAAAGTTCATATGAATAGACTTACCTCCCCCTGGTAGACGAAAGTCCTATTTTTGAGAGTCATCAGCTCGGCTGCGTGAGGCATTGTCAGGTTATGGGGCGTCCCCGGTTTCCCCATACCATATGTGGGGTCCAGTGGCTTCACTGTGCAGTTGCCTTCATCCTGGTCGATTATATACTCAACACCTGTCAACCAATCAGAACAAAAGCATATTTCATACTCAACACCTGTCAACCAATCAGAACAAAAGCATATATCATACTCAACACCTGTCAACCAATCAGAACAAAAGCATATTTCATACTCAACACCTGTCAACCAATCAGAACATATGCATATTTCATACTCAACACCTGTTAACCAATCAGAACAAAAGCATATTTCATACTCAACACCTGTCAACCAATCAGAACAAAAGCATATATCATACTCAACACCTGTCAACCAATCAGAACAAAAGCATATTTCATACTCAACACCTGTCAACCAATCAGAACATATGCATATTTCATACTCAACACCTGTCAACCAATCAGAACAAAAACATATTTCATACTCAACACCTGTCAACCAATCAGAACAAAAGCATATTTCATACTCAACACCTGTCAACCAATCAGAACATATGCATATTTCATACTCAACACCTGTTAACCAATCAGAACAAAAGCATATTTCATACTCAACACCTGTCAACCAATCAGAACAAAAGCATATATCATACTCAACACCTGTCAACCAATCAGAACAAAAGCATATTTCATACTCAACACCTGTCAACCAATCAGAACAAAAGCATATTTCATACTCAACACCTGTCAACCAATCAGAACAAAAGCATATTCCATATTCATCACCTGTCAACCAATCAGAACAAAAGCATATTTCATACTCAACACCTGTCAACCAATCAGAACATATGAATATTTCATATTCAACACCTGTCAACCAATGAGAACACTTAGATCAGGCTACATAAAAAAACTGTTTCATGGACACACATTTTCAAAGGTGACGAGGGCGGCAGGACATTCTCTTTATTTTTTTGGGAATAAATAATTAAGTGAGAGGAGTACATCTTCTTTTTTTCGTCAAAATACATGTACAGCCTGGACGTGGTAGAAGTATACAAGACATCCATTTCATCAGCACGTCCATTCCTGCACACTCATATACTTGGTGGACCAATGGTTTTGGGGTTTAGCAAAAATGATACGGCAAATTCTTACGGTAATTTTTTTTTTTCAAATGACAACAACATTTTTTTTACACGCACAAATAAAAGTGATGCGCAGATGCCCGAGAAACATTAAATTTTTTGTATTTAGCATTTTTTCATATTTCCCATATGACAAAGTTAGATTACAACCAATGAAAACAGGGTATCATGCCCCAAACCTAGCAAGGTAACCATGGTGATAAACAACGAGGACTGACCAGTGTAGAAATCCTGTATGACCGAGATGAGGCCGATTCCGTACGTGTGTCTCTCGTCCTTATCGTAGAACCGATCTAGTCGCATCAGCCGATACTCGTAGTCAAAATACACCTGTCAGAACAAATGTAACATTACATTCACATCAACCCTACATTTCATACCTAATGGATACTTATGGATAATATGTACACAATATTTTGATAACATGTAAAAATTAATAGTATGACCAACTTCCCAATGCAAGGCATAACTCTTGCCAGTCTCCATTACTGGCTGATTTAGGCCTTGCAGTATTTCCTTTAAGACATCTGTGCTTAGAAATCCAGGCCCACTATGCATTTCTGGTGCAGCGATTCACTATCTAGGCACAACAAAGCGAGAGAAATACTGCAAGGCTTAAATCAGCCAGTAATGCAGACTGGCAAGAGTTATGCCTTGCATTGGGAAGTTGTTGTATGACTGAAGTAATTTTGGTAGAGGCAATTCAATGGGATGATCTTTCTTGGTGCCTGTACATTTTGTAAAATGAAACATATTGCTAACTTACGTTATTTTAGTGGTCTTCATGTTTGACAATATGAAAAGAATTGAGTACATTCATTTGAAAAGAAAAACAACAAGCTGTAAACAAGAGTCATCAGAAGATGACATATCCCACCAGTCCTACATAATTTGTAAAACACAGAGCTACAGATAAGCTGCGTATTGCGTAAATTACGCATTAATTTTAGTTAAACCCAATTCCTCTAAGTTCCAATGCGTATGAGTACGCTTACATTTTCAAAAATACTCAATTAAGCTGATATTTAATGCGTAAACAAAGTAATGTCAAAGATTGACTTGCGTACATGTAATTGGTGTCAGTATCTGAAATCTGAAAACCGATCTCGACTGGTATTATTGGGCTATGATATTATCTCAGCAATTTTCTGTGACCACTCAAACGTGTTGTATTTATTATAATGTTATTAATTAAGTATTTCCGTATTGGCCCAGTTACAGGTCCGAGGTCCGTTGTATTGGCCAGAGACGAAGTCGAGGGCCAATACAACGGACCGAGGACCTGTAACTTGGCCAATACGGAAATACGTAATTAATGACAATTTTATTAATTGACCTCTTTTCATTCTATTTCCACAACACTAAACATCTTCTTTATATTGAAATAACGATTATAAAAAAGATTGGTGAACATATACCATGGGTCAAAGTTGTGAAGTGACAGCTTCGGGCTTTCACGAAATGTGCGACTGCGCATGCTCAGACTCATATTGGCCCAGTTTATCCCGTATTGGCCCAGTTTGTCTCGTATTGGTCCAGTTTACCCGTATTGGCCCAGTTGTCGAATCATATGGTCTAGGCTGTAAATACTGTATACATGCCATAACATTGATAGTTAATTAATAACAACTGGTATGGAAGTACTTATTGTCGCGCTTAGAATAACGTTACTTCACTACGTTCACCATCTACCATGAAGTATTTTGCTCTTGCCTACAAAGCAACCAGTTATTTTTGCAACCATACCATTTGATAAAACTTTCCAGTCTGGCTGGCTTGTTACCGTTTCAGTGAAAAGTAAATCGTATTTGAGTTGTTTGTAACATTATCTATGGTTAAGCATGGACTATGGCCATGTCCGATATGGCTACTTTGAGCAAATATGCGAAATCATAAGTAATGAATGAGATGTTAAATAGTTTTACATGTACCATTATTCAACTTGGAAGTCTTTAGAATCATCTCTCATATCACAATACATGTCGAATATATACTACAAACAAGTAGTTGTCACTAAGGTGACAAGATCCCCCGCCGCAAATTAATACTTCAAAATTGAAAAATAATGTCAAGATCAGCAAAATCGACTGTCAAACATGTAGAAAAAGTCAAAGCTCCACTGTGACCTTGAGAAAAATGTCAAGGTCACCAAAATCTAATCAGCCCTTTGTCTTTCCTAGGAGGTGCATTATGTAAGATATGAATGGTTCTTGAGATATCCCACTGACAGCCTTTACATGTACATTAACATGTCGAAAAATTTAAAATTCCACTGTGATCTTGAGAATAATGTCAAGGTCACCAAAATCTAATCAGTCCTTTTGCTTTGTGTAAGATATGATGAAATTCCAGTGAATGGTTCTTGAGATATTCTGCTGACAACCTTTACATGTACATTAACATGTCGAAAAATTCAAAGTTCTGCTGTGACCTTGAAAATAATGTCAAGGTCACCAAAACCTAATCAGCCCGTCATCTTTCCTTGGAGAAGCTATGTGTAAGATATGAAGAGAATCGAGCGAATGGTTCTTGAGATATCCCGCTGACAAGGGTAAAATGACTAAGTCTCGTTGTGACCTTGAAATGAAGGTCAAGGTCAAAAACCTCTGTAAGAACATTACTCTTCCTATGATGAACCCATATGCAAATAATGAAAAGAATCCAGTGAATAGTATTTGAGTTATTCCATTTTGTATGGACGTACGGACGCAGCCGAATACTATATCCCCCGCTTCGCGCTAAACGCGCGGCGGGGGATTATAACAAATGATTCAACTTTAAAGAGGTTCAACAAACCTTGTTTCTGAACACTCCCAGTTGGCAGAAGTGCATTGCCTTATAGCTTCTGTGGCCATTTTCAGTAACAGTGTCATACATGTGCATTGGAATTTTTTATGTGTCTATAGGAGTAGGATCATAATTATTGTATTGTAACTTATCGAAATGGACTTTGTTTTATGAGACAAAAACATATTTTGTCTAATATATTTAAAGTGAAAATGGTATTTAAGTAGTATTCAGTCAAGCTTTAGAGTTATCTCCCTTTGGACAAAATTGTGATCATATCTTAGTTTTTTAAATATAATTTTAAAATAGAATGGCGAACTCTCTTTTTTCTGTCATTATATGGGTTTATATTTAATTCTATGGTACTTTAAATTTTGGGGTCACTGTATTGGGTTTTGAATTTACAAACCTCCTAATCCCCCAGAATTCCTAGAACTTTATAGAGAAAATTTCCTCCAACATGTATACTTTTGTAAAAACATTTTTCATCAATATTGAAAAGCCTTTTATTTCATTGATACTGTCTTCATAATTTATACTCTTTTAAGACCAAAATAAGAAACAAATATTGCATATTTTGAAAATTTCTAATTGGGTTAGACTTGAGTGAAGAATTATTTCAATTATGAGGTACATTTTTTCATTTTCTTGTAAGAGTAAGTATTCACTCTGTTTTATGACCAATTCATATGAATAACTAATGGATTTTACCTAGTGTGTGAAACCTCCTTTATGCTTTGTCATTTCAACAGTTGATGCAAAATTGGTAAAATACCCAATTGATTTGATTGAGCTGCGTACAATTTATTTGGTTACTCAAAAGAAATGCTGGGTACTCAATTAAGGTGGACACAAGCGAGTACATTACTCAATCAACCAAAAACATATCTGTAGCTCTGCTGTAACCGTAACCGTACTTCAGTTAGTGGGTAATACACATGCTGAGTTTCAGGTATGATGAAGGGTTTGGAGTTCTGCTCAGTAAGCAGACCTATCTCTAACAAAGTTCAAATCCAACACGTTTCTATGGAAATGGAAAAAAAACCATTTCAGAAATAAAATATCAAAAGGCACCACTTCTGAGTTAGTGGGTAATACACTTGGTAAGTGTAGTTGCATAAAAAGGGTATCTACTGGGGATAATAAATTCTTGTTCATGAACCATGTGCTACAAACATACAACACACCACCATAATCCCAATGCTATACAATCCCAATGCTATATAATCGCAATGCTATATAATCCCAATGCTATACAATCCCAATGCTATATAATCCCAATGCTATACAATCCCAATGCTATACAATCCCAATGCTATACAATCTCAATGCTATACAATCCCAATTCTATACAATCCCAATGCTATACAATCCCAATGCTATACAATCCCAATGCCATACAATCCCAATGCTATACAATCCCAATGCTACACAATCCCAATGCTTTATAATCCCAATGCTATATAATCCCAATGCTATACAATCCCAATGCTTTATAATCCCAATGCTATATAATCCCAATGCTATACAATCCCAATGCTTTATAATCCCAATGCTACACAATCCCAATGCTATACAATCCCAATTCTATACAATCCAAATGCTACACAATCCCAATGCTTTATAATCCCAATGCTATAAAACCAATGCTATACAATCCCAATGCTAGACAATCCCAATGCTCACCTTGGAAGTGAAGGGATGAGGCTTGCCTGGGATGTCAGACTCGATGTCACACGAGTAGAAGTCGTCAACTTTCGGCAAAGGGACAGTACTCTTTCTTCCTTCGCAGACAACACCGGGCGGAGTCTTGGGAGAAAAGAGAACAGTATTATATGAACCTTTCATATTAATATTATATAGAAATAAATATACATAGGGTGATCCTGTATTAAAAGTCGCCTTTCTGACTTTCAGCAAGGGGAGAGAACTCTTTCTACCTTCACTCAAAACGTAACACTGAGTACAGTTTGAATTTCAGTGTTACGTTTCAAACTTTGAAACAACAGATTCTTATTTCTTTTCAGTTTATAGATACTTTGATTTGACAATATTTACCTGAAAGACTGTCCTGTCTTTTATCGGTCCAGGTTTGTAGATGGAGAACTCGTAGATGTGGGTGAAGTTGTGGAAGCCAGGTCGGCCATGATTCATCGCTGGAACCACAAACACACAACATCTTATCTTCTTTCTCAGTACCAAAGGAGTCTCCCAGCTTTGTAACGGGATGAATGGTGCAATTCTATGATTTGCTTTATTTACCAACAATTATTTGCGATCAAATGTTCTATACCAGGCAAAGTATGACATAAGCTCGGCCTGTCCAATACCTGTTACTTTTGCTGACATTTTAAATTTAATATCCCCATTTAAACAGATAAAATTAAACTTTAGGGCTGGCTAATTTTTTCAAGATTATTACCTACACTGTACTCAGAACGAATGTCATAGAAAAGAAGGAGTATTCCAGGGTTTGTAAGAAATTTGGGCTTGCCAACAGTCCAAGATGAGTAAAAGGTATAATGGACCAAGCACTCCCTAACTTGGCCACATGATGGGGAATCTGCAAGATTTACATAAGAAACCACACTGCTATCTGATACAGGGGTTCTGATCTTGGTACAGTTGGGACCTCCTGCAGTGCTACCAACTCTTCTAGAAGACTCTTGTTGCTGCTATTACCCAACTTTAAATGGTACTGTCGATGTAGTTTGGCGAAACATTTCCAGTTGCGGATCAATAAATGTAAACTTATTGAACAGGGGAAAGTTCACCTTTGGGATACATGAAATATACAAGCAAAAAAATTCAATAGAGGGGAGGAGGATGGATTGCCCTCTATTTCTCACCTTGACCCGTGATGGTGAACCTAACAGGAACCTGTGTCTGGTTGTCAGCGCTGAAGTACGCGGGTCGGCTGAAGAAGTAGTCTAGTTTGAAGATGGCGTGTGACTCGGCGGAACCCTGACAGGATGTCCACTGGTTCACCGGGATTCCTCGGATCTGGGGAAAAGTAGTAACAGTGTGTGAAACAGGTGCCTGCCCGATAGCCAATAGCTGGTTAGTTGCTTAAATGGAGCCAGTTGCAAAATTGGCCAGAAAGCCCATCTGGCCTCCTAGATTTTTGATAAACTGACTGACTAAACATCAATGGGCCTAGCACAGAAGAGATGGTTAATGTTTCTAACCACAAACCCTGCATTGCTAGTAAAGAATACAGTCTATTTCCTACACTGAGTAATAGGTTAAGAGAAGAGAGTTATCTCCCCTTTGGACCCCGACATCAAATCCTACAGTACGATGTGATGCCTAAAATAAGAGGGAAAAGAAGGAAGTTATGTCTCTTTGGATCCTGTCAACTGTCATAACTTGGATCTGCGGGATGAGAAGTAATCAATGTAATAAACTCCCCAATCCTGGTAACCACTTCCTACTCCACATTCAAACATTTAGTTCACAACCTCCTGTCTCCAGGACTTGGTAACAGTAAATCATCAGCCATGTGCAATATTAAATGTTTATTGATTCAAAGCCAGTGTTCGATGTTACAAACATGCCCTCTCGTTCTAAGAATTTTTAATACTATCAGCGGCTGAATCAGAGAGGTCTCAGTGGCTGAATGAGTAATGTTTGGACAGTCAGTGCTGGTGATTGGTGCCTGACTCTGAGGGTGTGGGTTACAAGTCTCATACAGTCTTGACCCGAAAAAAATACAAGAATTGTACTATTGCAGATGGTGTGATCTCGAATATAACATTGTTACATTTGTTCAACATCTAAATGGGATGTATTTAAAAGATTATTGTGCCTGTGGAAAACTATTTGTGCATAAATTTATGATTTAAAGTTGAAAGAAAACAGTATCTCTCACCTCAGATTCTCCGACAAATGATGCGTTGTACTTGGCACCAAGTTTGAAGACATCGTTGACGGAGGCGATGTGTATCTTCCCGTCCTTGCCCTTCACGGTGAACCCGAACACGTTAAAGTTGTCTGCTGCGCCACCAATCTGGGTCGCAACACACGTCTCATCTGAGATGAATAGAATTTAAAATATTAGGTGCTAAATTTTAATTAATAAGTAAAATATAAGTTACAACACATAATTTAGCTTTTTCCCATACCGGACCAAATAAGTGAAGTTAAAAGATGCTCTTAGAGGTTTGTAAATTACACTTGTGACGTCATCCTATTCACTCCATTATTTTTCAGTAATGGAGAGTTACACATCACATAATATTTTTTTAAGTAGAAATTTAATTTCTTTAACTTATTTCATAATTTAAGTAGGGTAATATCCTCGTAACTCTCCATTCCTTAAAAATAATGGGCCTGGCTCCATAATTTTAAGGAATGGAGAGTTACTCGGACATTACCCTCTACGTAATACTTTGATTAACTGCAATAAATTGCAATGATATTTTCCCAATGGTAAATTGACATACCTGGTTTGATGTCATATCGCTCCCCAGTGTTGAAGTTGTGGATGCTCTTGGCGAATTGACCGTCTCGGATGATGGTGAGCGCCACCAGACCGCCCTCGTAGTCGTAGCTCTCCAACACTTCCACCGTCTTCTGTTTCTGTAACATGAAGAATGCTACACGTGCACCAGTGTGATACTATTTATGTTGAAAGGTACACTGATAATCACAGCTCTCCAGCACTTCCACCATGTTTGGTAGTCAGCATTGTCAAAAGTCATTTCAGAATATAATATATAATATACTGCACAAAGGATACTACACATACACATGTGTAATACCATTTACATTGGTAATCATAGCTCTCCCGCACTTCCACCGTCTACTGTTTCAAAAATATTGAGCAGTTATCACGTCTCTAACTGTCATTACAAAATATAACACTATATACTGCATGAAGAATACTACATATACCCATGGAAGAAGAAAATATTGATATTTTATTTACTCATCATATTTAAGCATCACAATAATTGATAAACATCAGAATTCTTCTTATCATTATTTCCAACCTGAACTATATTGGACTCCACTCGCATCTCGTACTGGTTATGTAGTGTCGGCATCGTGGGGCCGGGTTGATTCGCTGGTTGGTTACACGTAAAGGTGAAGTTACCGGTTACCATGGTAACAAGGGAGGCAACCAACAGGTACTTGAACATGCTGAACATTGTTGGTCGACGGTCTTAATCTGTTGAGAAAAAGTATCAGTGATATTAAAAACATATATGGATGCAAGGGTGAGTCCAGGAAATTATTTTCTGAGGAGAAATATGTTATCGTGGAACCATAACGTATACTTCGACCTTAGACCCCCTCCCTTCTCCCTCATATCGATTACATTTCATTAAATTTCTAACATGAATATCTTTATTTTAATTTAACTGTGTGCTTGAATTACTAGACTTACTACAATTGCCACGCAATAAACCTGTTTTTCATTACTGTTTACTTTTACTTTTTATAATTTCATTTCAATTTGATTATCATCAGATTTAGTAAACTTACGCTGCTAAATTTTTTTATTGTCACGCCATTTTGAGTGAACAATTTACTGGAATCAACCCTTGTTACTATAGGGGAAAAGTCTGGAATAGTCACCTACCAAAGACAGGCTATTTTAATAGGAATATTTCGTAACCAACATGAAGACGATAAAATTACGAACCTGAAACTAGAGACACGCTGCTCTGTTCTAGATGGAAGGATAACAACAATGGATTAAACGCTTGTGTAATCCTACCTCAGTGACTCAACGTTTTCTTTGTAGATTGTAAATGGTCACATGTAGTAGCTATAGTGTATTAACAACTAGATATGCAATAAAACCATCATGCCTTAGTATGATACTGTAGTGGTTCCAGAGTTGTGGGGGGGGGGGGGGGTCGTTAGGGGGTATTGTGTTCAAAGTTTGAACTTCAAACCACCACCTCCCTCCCACCGTGAAACATTTTGTATGTAAATTTGAGCTCCCCCTTCACATTCAGTGGGATCCGAACTGTGTTGACAATGTAGAGGGTTAATCAGTGCATGAAATAAGCACAAATAAGCACTAAAAAACAGCCTGTCTGACATCTGTTTCAGTTTACATGAGGTCGTTAACCAACAACTTTAAAAATAGTTTGATACGAGGGGACGATTTTATGATATTTCCAACCTTTTTAAACATAAATCCTGATAAGAATAGGATGATTTTCTGTATTTTGTTACCTCCTTACATTCATCCCAATGAAGAAGTGAGCATATACTCCGAAACATAGTGTATTGTCACATCAAAGAAGTTGTTATCCAGAAAATCTTCATGTTGTTATGTATGCCACTTCAAAATACCATTCAAGTACCTAAATGGATATGTGTGCTTTATAAATATGCACTATTATTATTATTATCACTTAATTAAAAAAACAAGATTTCTGGATAGACACTTCTTCAATGTGGAGATACACAAAATTTTGAAGTACATGTATATGCCTGTTGAGACAGTGATGAAACGTTGTGTATCCACAAAAGAAGTTTTAGTCCAGACATCTTGTTCTCCTCAGTATTCCCCTCCTAAAAGGAATGTCCCTCACAGATGTGATACTCTCTTGTCTCAACTTGCCTACAATACCAGCAATAACAACACAGATACTAAATCCCTCTATCAAATAGGTAATTATATCAACAAACAACATTTTGTCTCATGAAATATATAAAATGTAGATATCAGATGTCGCTTCAGAATAATGAGAAATTTTCCAGGGTATTGAAAGAGATATTACACCATGACAGTTCATTATAGAAAGCACTGAAACCAGATCAAGCTGGGGAGGGTACAAACTTGGAACAAAATCAAAGTGGGTACCCCACGGATTTACCTGAACCAGAATTGACTGTACCGGACCTAGGTATGAGCACCAGACTGTGTATCACTACCTTACCACCAGGTATAGGCAGCTCCATCGACCACCGATTGTAAATAAAATAACTAGCACACAATGAGTGCTTGATCAATATGTTTACAATACCACCGTTTTATGGTGTTTGCATAAAGAACGTTTTGCTTTTCGTTTATGACTGCTTGGCTGTATTTGTATCACTGACTGCATGACAAAAAGTGAAAACTGCCTCAATGTAATAAATGCCCCTATCTGGCGCCTTTCTGTTACTTAGCACGATTTTACGCTCAAATAAGTCGATGAAATGTATTTGAAAAATACTGTCACCAATTGTAAAACACCCTTCTCTCTTTCGAAAATCAAGTTAAAAATGAGTGTACATGGTTCGGTAAAGCCATGGGAACCTTTTTGTAATTTTAATAAATAAACTGTGTTCACATGAAAATGGCCGCGACGCCACAAATATTATACAAACATTGGGGCGATTGTTCATATATAAATTCAAGCCATTATACATAAATTCAAGCTATTATATATAAATTCAAGCTATTATACATATATTTGCTGTCTGGTTACTAATATCATGTCAAATGTTTTCAATTCAAATGAACTGTTTTTGAAAGGCTCCTCGAACAGAACTGCAGTTGGTAACTTGAAAAAAAAACCCCATTTAAATTGACAAAATTAAACGTTTAGAGTGGCAAGTGTTACAGCTTATATCATACACTGGCACTCTACTGGCACACCACAGCAACATTCATACAGTGCATCTAGGTAATCTGCTGTCATGATATAGGGTGTCTGGGAAGATATATCGATCTATTGATCTTCATTAAACTTACATGTGAAGGTGTATAACAATCACAGGTAGCAAATATACATTGTATAAAACACAGGTAAGGTAGTCATGTCATTCTTTAAATAAAAGCCTACGGTTCGTCAGGTGACTATTCCGTATTCTACCATTCGCGTTCGACTTATAATAATTTTAATAATTCCGTTACATGCCACTGATTTCCAAACACAGTATGTTTATCTCCTAATTCGTAACCACGTTCACCAGTTCTTGATGCGATCTCTCGCCAACTGGTGACTATATATCACCGAACACAGCACGGGTAGTTAGTATTTAGAAGACCCCCTTTGCCTACCTGGTTCGCCGACAACAAAGCGTTCCACTACCCTTCCCCAGGTGTGAGTGCAGTACCAACTTGTGACGGTCCCGAAATCAAGCTGAACTATTTCACCTGTCTTCTCGGCTAGCAAAGTGACTCGAGTCATTCACGCGTGACCAGACTCTGTTTATATTCAGTCTGACGTCACGTGTTCACGGGTCAACGAACCGGCCAATTGATTTAGTCCGGGTCGAGTCGTGTAAATGTTGAATTGCATGTTGATTTAAGTTATTTGCTTTAGATCATTCACCCGTCCTAAATACGGGAACACAGTCATGAACTCATGTTTGATATAAAGTCCTCTTCTAAAACAGTAAATAAACTAATTACATGTACATCTGCTTTCCACGGAATGTTAGGCCTGCATAACAAAACAAGAGCAATGCATAGGCCTACAGTCAGCAGATCCACATAAACTGAACATGAAATGCGCCAATGTTCTGACATCGTAAAATTGCTGACGTTACCATTCTAATGTCACAATTATGATGACATGATGCACAACACCTCTCCGCGTCCACTGGTCAAGAAATCTAGCATGGTTTTGTTTTTGTTTAATGTTTTTTATTTGTCCAAAAAGGTTTAAGAATGTTTTTGGATTATAAATAAATTATCAAGCATCGAATGTAAACATAGCTTTCGTGGAGTAAAAGAATTCAACGGCATGTCTGAACAAAATTCATGAAAGTCATGTTTATATGGGCTAGGTTAGTGTGCATTTTCAAAAAGAATATGAAAAGTTTGTAATGAAGATAAATTTTTATGTTTAACATGTGTGGCTACATGATTTTTCACTGTTAGTATATGGAGCCCGGCTAGCTATGGGGAACTTCATGTTTTAAACTGATTGAATGCGTCCATGCAACATTTTGTAAAGAGTTTTCAGATATATACTAAAATATTCCAGATAACATGGCACAAAGGAATTATTACAAAATACCTGTAGAAACGTTTATCATGTATTTCTGAAACGTGAAACATACCCTCACCTAAGAGGCGCCCCGTTCATAGACAAGTCGTCAACTACTGTAACTCTTGTTACCCATTTGGTTTAAAATTAACGGGTTAATATATTCGATACAAGCGCATATACATATATCACGTTTGTCTAGCAACCATTGTTTTTCATCACGCCTTCCCGTATTTTGCCGTCTGTGACGTCATAAAAAACAAGTGTCGCAAAAGAGTTGGGGCAAAGTTATGGTAGAATACGATCATAATTACTTATCCGCTGCTTATTTCGGGAGTCGACCCAAGTAGCCAATAACTGCACAGCGATCATGTTTTTAATAAACAATGCAAGACATTGAACTACCATTGGGGTAGATAAAGTTTAGTGTCGGAAATATTAACCTAGACACTCAGATTTATGTTACTTTGCCATACACCGAGATTTTGTGATAAAAACGCTTTCAAATTTCGTTCAAAATGCAGAGAAATCGAATGATAAACTTGGTTAGGCTTTTGAAGGCAAAGCGAAGCGAAACTAACAACTGCGTGAAGCACTCATAAAATATCGGTTATCTGACAGCTCACTCAAAGCATAACGTTGTATCTGAGCATGCCGTCCGTGACAATAAGCTTTTGAACATGTAAAACGTAAACACATAATCTAAGAGAGTCATTTCTGGAAAATGTATTTTGCATAAGACACCTGGGTCATCAAATACTTATATATCCAACCAGTTTAAAGAAGCATGATACAAACAATCAATTTTCAATAAATTGATAAATTTGGTATCATTTTGTAGCAAAGTGTGTTCTGAATCTAATAATGAATCTATTCTTATATTATTATAATATTCATCATTCATTTACAACACATGGGGCATATGCGTTCATTATAATCAATTCCCAACCACGTGCACCGTCCCTCATTTACGTTTACCTTCAAAATACCTGCTCTTATCCTTTAAAATATGTCCACGTTGTCTATTAGTAAGCAATGTTAGATATTTCTCATATATTCACTGTACAATTTATATCTCGGGCTAAAGCAGGAGAACACACAATGACTTCCAGGTACAGCACACCGCCATACTATAGCACAGTGAAGTTGAAGAAATGCAGTAAGGCTTATATTCGCCAGTATAAACGGAGAGTGACTAGCGGGGGAGTGTACATAGCCTCAGTATCTCTTGCTGAAAGAAAGTGGTATAATCTTGTCTTGCTAAAAGCATCCATTACCATGTTAAAAGTTGTTATCATATACCTAACTGATTTGTCTGAAAATGCATAGGAGGGCTAAGTTATGGGGGTAAACCATTATATGAGATAAGAATGCGTCACTTATATGGCACTGGAGCCATCGCTAATGGAAGACAGTTATGGGTGATGCATGATGGTAATAGGAACTGTACGTCGCATTCTTGTACTGGTAACGGTCCTACTCACATTGTAAGCTAGAATGACAAACGTTAAAACTGTTTTTCATGCAGCCGCTTTTCACCCACCCTAACTGACCAAAATCAATAAAAAGGAAATATTTTAAAACCATTGTATTTACGAAAGGGTTACCCTATTGAAACAGGTGCCCGTTCAAACACGAGATGTGTAGTTGTACTACAGCTGACCGAGCACCCCGCGTGTATATACGTATATATATATATATATATACGTCCTGTCAGTTATTGTCTGTCGGTTCTGTACATGTTCAGACGACAGGTGGAGTAAAAAGTAAAGCGAGATATGCTTTTCTCTGCAGTTTCAGGCGTTTTATTGGTTTTACTTACAGTTGCCGTTACAAAAGGTGAGTGATATATACATGTGAACATGTGAGTAGTCGTCGTGTTAATCAATTACGTATTGAAAATTAACTGAGTTATATCTCAATTATATAATAATTAGTTTATGAAATAAGCTGTAAACAGTGTATTAAATAAGCTTGAGAAAGAGTCAGCTCTCAAGTGTTATGTTGTCAATTTTGATGGCAACATTAAAGAAAAACCTCATAACGTTACCAGCTAGCCCGGACCATATACCAGCTTACGGGCCGTCGTTCTCTATCTATATGTCTCTATCTTTGTGTTGCATGTATTTGTCTCTCCACTATCTATCTATCTATCTATCTATCTATCTATTTATCTATCCATCCATCCATCCATCCATCCATCCATCCATCTATCTATCTATCTATCTATCTATCTATCTATATATCTATCTAACTATCTATCTATCTATCTATCTGTATGTCTGTCTGTCTGTCTGTATGTCTCTCTATCTATCTGTCTCTTAATATCTAACTATCTCTGTCTGCCTGTCTCTCTATCAGTATGTCTGTCTGTCTATCCAAATGCATATATTCAACTTTTATATTTTCAAATACTATCAAACAATTTCAAAACGAAGCATGCATGATTTAATTTAATTATATATAAACATATGTGTACACATAGTTTCAATGACACGACTTTGTACACGCGGTCTCATGGTTTCTAAACACTTTCCAATCCTCCAGCGGAGGGATTATTATAGGCTTATCTGTACAATATCTATTCATGAATGTGGCATACTCAACTTTTACATATCCATTCTTCACAGTCGTAAAATAACTTGGTGAACCCGGTATTATCCGTGAAAATGTGTATAGAAACCCGTGCATTCACAGTGGATACTGGCTTCGTTTTTCATAACATATCCGATATGGTCGAGTTGGTACCGGGCTTCTATATTTGTGAAGTCCAGCTACACGACTGTGTATGCAAGAAGAGCCTTAAATACAGTCTAGTTCCTCGTTCAAGCAATATTTGTTTATGAAATTGAAAACCTAAATAAATATATTACAAGAATTTAGGTATATATCTAGTAATCAATAAAATGACTTAGGATAAAGTGTGAACTATTTCACGCTTTCATACGTGCCGAAAGAGCACATGTACTGATAATGTACAAATAATTTCACTTGACATCCATATTCATACTCTATCGCCAAATATATGATAATGACACCTTTGAAATGAAAATCAAATAAAAATTAAACAACAGCCCTTTACATGTGCCAAAACCTAAATTACACGTGTCATATATATGCACAGTAGTTTATGACCTATATTCAACATTGCCAACCCACATTTGTGTGTTTAGGTAAGTTTCAAAAATAGTTCCCAATCTTTGAACGAAAAAATTATGCCTTCTGTCATGTTGTATCAAGGCGTATGAATACATTTCAATGCGATGCATTGTTATGTTATTGCACCCTTGTGAAGTTAATAAAACAATCATATTTAAAGTAAGTTTTCAAACTTACGTTTGGCCAATAAACGCGAGTCATTGTCCGATTTTCGATCATAAATCGCGACTAACATTTTGTAACTATACTAAATGAAATTGATGATTTTCAGCAACCCTCGGAAGTCTGTACTTCTCCATAAGATTACAATCTATAACATGTGACACAATGCGACTCCCAACAAGATACTCAATGCCTCTGTACACCAGCACGTTGCTGTTGTGATAATAACGAAATTTATCACCCAGAAAAAGTGTTATATACAATATATACTACCTCCTTGTAGAAGGCCTCTTAACAAATTTTAATATTATTTGTTATTAAGTCAACTTAGCTTACCGTTTCTTTTTGTTTCGTCCCCTCAGTACGATGCTGTCTGGAGCAGGTGAACGCTCCTGCGACCTCCACCCCGGCCAGTCTCTTCTCCACACACTACCCCAGCAACTACGACAAGTAGGCCCTACGTATCTACACATTCACTCTACAGTTGACTATTACTAATTGTGGGAAACATAACACGTGGCATATGTGTCGTATGTGTACGTGTGCACATAACACGTTTGCATAGAAGTCTGTCTAGATTATCGAGGCCCTAAGGTTGTTCGTATCTTAAGTATATGGGCTTAACATACTGTTATGAGACTGTAAATAATTTTGAGTTTAGTTATTTTTGGGTGACAGAAGTAAGGGTCACCTGATTTTGAACCCTAACACTGATGAAAGTAAAAGGAGGGACTGGAACCTTAGGTTAACATTACACAGAATCGTAACCTTCTTCCCATAAGTTCCGGAATAATCGAGTGGACATCAGAATTTTGAATTAAACGACCATTCGGAGTGATGTGGAAGATCAGAGAAACTTCTGAGATATTCTAGAGGGAGTTGTGATTATAAATAAGCCTGTTTTGGAAGGACTGACATTCTACACCTATAGACACGATTTCCATTGGATCACTTTCACTGTCAACACTGACTGGGTAACACAGAAATTAGTTAAAGAAGAATGTATAATTTCACTTATCTACAAACGTATAAACTTCATGACGTCATCATGTTGTTTCGTGTCTTAAATATGACCTCATATGCTAAGTTCACTCATATAACTTCACTCAGTGGAAACGCATATACTATTTCAACCGATACATCCTGCATTCATTCTTTGAAGTGCAGTGTAAAACCATATTTAATTGAGGCAAAATTAACCTGTAACAAATTCATAAATCGCCGGTACACTGTACTGAAGTCAAACACGCTGATTGTGTCTTTGACAAATTTTTTTGGAAATGTGATGTTGATACATGAGGAATGGATGGCTGAAACATGAAGTTATAGTACATTTTTTTCTTGATTTCTTTTTCAAAGTAAAAACTAGAAAAGTGGTAGATATTGACCTCTGGACAGTAGGGCGGGGGTGAAGCTTAAAAAAATATATAGACTCCCACCAAAAGCGGGAGATATCACATGCCTGTTTGAAATGTAGAATCATGAACGCATACGTAATCTCTCCGTCCAGCGAGGCGAGGTGCAGCTGGCGAATCTTCTCCACGACGCTAGGAGCCAGGGTGTACGTGCACGTGGTGGAGGCCGAGCTGGACAACTACAACAACAAGTGCGCCGACAGTCTGGTCATTTATAATGGTATAGTAACACTTTGACGTCTTCTCAATCTTAAAACGATATCATCAGTGTAATTTATTCAATCCCAATTTTATAACCTCGATGTGTAGGCTGGTGTCGTCCTTAATGACGACCATTTACTGGCCTGATTTAAACGGCATTGCCAATTATTGACAATTTACCTGTGTATATAGTAGGTAACCTTTTAAAAGTGGACTGTCCCTGGACCAAAGACCTGTATTGAAAATGCTAATTCAGTCACAAATTAACTGGAAAATGGACAACATGCCCGGCTTCAACGGAGGAAACAAATAACAATGACGATTGGACCTCAGCAGACATATCAGATTTTAACCTCAAAAGAAATCTCAACTGCGTCATTTCACAACCTTTTTTCCGGTTCTTGTCAGCAAGAGTCGCAGCTATAGTTTCAGCCTTTAATTTTCAATGGTCAATGGTACACATAGACTCTTTGAACAACTATCGCTCTTTCCAGACGTGACTCTTGGGCTGACACCGATATAAAGTTTGCTGAATGTACCCATTTTACCTTTCAAATTTCTTGGAAAATTCTCTGAAACCTACCCTCTCTGAACAACACACTTGCCCTGTTTCAGACGTGACCCCCGGGGAGACCCCGATACGCCGGGTGTGTGGGAGGGAGTCAGATGCGCTGGTCAAGTCCCAGAACGAGCAGCTCTATCTGAACTTCACTACAGACTCTCAGCGGACTTCCACTGGCTTCTTCCTCATCTACTGGGCTGCTGTGGAGAGTAGGTGTCAGTTTGTAATTCAAGAATATTAAATTATGTGTACCGTGCTCCCTCGTTTATTGGAGACTTAAAGCTCAACCGTCAACAGAAACGAAACAAAATCTGTATCTTGTTTTAATTTGATGCAGTTTGCCTGGGTGTCTTTGTCCAAGGTTGGTTTTGCTCAAGTATCAACTGTTTGGACCCGTGTGACAGTTACTGTAGTTTCATGGTAAATGCAGATAGAACCTATTAATTGCAGGCATTACATAATATAAACAATTCAAATCCTTAACGTGATATTTGTCAAGAAGTAATAGACATTCAAATTCTCTTATATGAGGTTAGTTTTTCAATTATGCCAATAATGGTTTCATGTAGCATTACTGCCCCAGCTCATCTCAATCAGCGACAGGATTGAACTAAAATGCTTGCTTGCTTCGTTGGGCGGAGTGGAGTCATTCGATATATCAAAACTATGTTAACCTTATCCGTGAACTGTCTTTACAGAAACACCTGCATGTTTTTGGTAATTCAGAAATCCTACTCTTGTGGACGTCTTTCAAATTTCAACAATATAGTTTGTACATTCACGTGAACCTATTCCTACTCTTGTACTCTGACTTCCTCATTTTTGTGTGGTTTTATAATTTTGCATCAAATTTGGTTCTTCCTTCTTGCGTTCGTCATTCTATCTAAATAGATGGTGTGTGGAATGCATCTGATGTACGTGTCTTGGTGGAATGCTTGTTATAGATAGATGCTTCTATACGAGATTTCTACTGCGAATGTAAAAGACGTGAGCTTGGGAGTGAGGGGTCATGCTGGCTATATGCTTGAAGAACTTCAGTACTGCCCATGCAGAGGGGCGTGTATCGCTTAGAAACAGCGTTTGAAAGACATATATACCTATAAAGACCATACCCTATTACAATATAGGTACATATGTCTTTATAACGCTGTTTTTAAACCATACACGCCCCTGTGGTACTGCCTTGAAAACACCATCTATTTTAAATCGCGATGGCGGTAATCCCTTCAGTGTAGTTGTGGTGCATGTAACAGAATTAAGTGATGACACACTAGACTCCAACAGGATAAGGCGGACCATCATACGACGATTTGATTTCAGATGAAGACCACCCTACTTGCAACCAGGCAGTGAGACTAGGGGATTCCCCTCAACTTCTTGATCTTTCAACGAGGACTTTCAGGTAGGAGTGAGTGAGAAAACGTTTGAAAAACAAAAAAACAAAGCTTTTCATATTTCATGTGTAAAATATCATGTTGCAACGTTATCCGGTAGCAGTAGAAGGAGAAGCAGCAGCATTTAACAGTGAGATTGAGAAATATGGGATATATGGGATATATGCTAGTCGTGTCCATGTCATACTTCCTTAACGATCGTGAGTCCCAAAATATGTATATTTCCCGAGCAAGAGCGAGGGATACACCGACTTTGGGCATACGGTTTTGTCATCTTTCGTGATTCTTTGTTCAAGGGTCATTTTGAGCGAAAATAAACACGAAACATTCTAACAATGTTTGTGCTCAGCCAAAACATTTTCTTAAAGGAGTGGTTCTATCGGAGTATGTGCAATTTGTAATTCCCCAATAGAACCCTCGTTTTGATTCGCTCCGTCAATGATTTAGTTAATTGAGATAACAGTTCTGTCCTGTGCACGAAGACGTAAACCACTTCCAGCAGGAAGATACAAGATACAAGTCATTTCAGTTTTATTCTTCACGTCTGACAGGTCGACGTCATGCGCTGTTCTGATTGATGCCGGGGCTGGACACGTGATCGTCTTGAAACCAGGGTCAAGGTCATCCGAGGCTCTTCTTGATTGTGACCAAAACTTTATTCGCGTATTTGATGGTGAGTATTGCATTGTCTGTTTGATGAATTAAATGATAATAAAACATAAATCTTTTTGAGTATGAGAAGATCATATTCACTGTCACAAGTCTTTGCAGTTAAAAAAAAAGTTAACTTGCGTCAACGAATACATCAACTTCCTCATTAGATGGTGTCCTTGACTTATTGATGGATCGGTCCGTGTCGAGATGTAATGAAATACTAATGATTTAATAAAAGTTGATTGATGCAAATTGTAAACATAAAATACGTAAATCGGCATATTTCAAGCGGTATATACATATATAGAGAATCCCTCCGTGTGTCCTCTTTAGTCTTCAACCGTACCAACACGACACGAGTTGAGAAAAGGAAACAAAATTGACCTTTATCATTTAGTTTTGATATATTTACCATCAAAAGGCATTTGGTGATATTCTTTTGAGAATCCAAAACTCAGTCTTCTCAAGTTTATTTTTATGATAAAATCACTTCTCTGAACAGAATACTGCCACTGTACAAACTACCCCTTAGGAGATATCACTTGATTGTAAGCAATATATCTCACGAGGAACACAATTTTGGAACACAATCTGTCCATCTGTCCATTATCCAGGAATCATGATCTTATTTTGCCCTTCACTTCTTAATATACCTCAGCGATTTGTGTTTCTATAATTCTACTGCAGGTAGTTCTCCTGAAGGCGAGTCGCTAGATCTGTTCTGTTCTGAGGAGAACTTCTCCTGGTACCAGAGCTCGGGGAGATATCTACTGGTTCAAACCAGTTTACTATCAGCTCCGTCAACACAGTTCGCTCTCACAGCACGCAGAGAACCAGTCACAGGTAGGAATAGGGTCAGAGGAAAGCTAATACGATGTTTGTATCGGAAGGAAAGTGTCATAAGAGGCTATCCAAGAAAATAAATCATCTACCTAGCTTTTTGGTAAACACACAATACCTCGGAGCCATGTTTTATCCTTTACTTATTGACTGTAAAGACTATAATTTGACAATTAAAACTAATTCAGCCATGTAACACTAATAGAAAGAACAACGTTAGTGACCTTTGAGGAAATGTTAAGACTTTTTAATTCGTAAAGAGTTACTAAAAACAATTAATTCAACACCAAAGCAATATTGCTATGAAGCGGCGGTAAAATCTTTGAATATACATGATTGCTGGTAGCTCGACGTGTAACTTAATCAGGATATGTTTTAAGAAGAGTCTGATTTAAAGTTGATAAAAATAATTTTGTCATAATTCGTAATTATTTATTTTACATGTTCAGATGCAATGGGGTTTATTGGTTTTTTTTTAAGGACAATGCCTAACATCGTTCATATAAAGTTGCCGTCTACGTTTGTTGTCTTCCAGAACGGTGTAACCCCAACGATGTTCCCCTTATAAAAGTTCCGTTTCGTCCTGCCTACATGTGGATAACGTCTAATATCAGCAACAGGTAGGCTGTGTGCCGTCAACGAGGCATTCCTTACCCTTATGTCCAATATTCCCTTGATTTTTTATTCAAGAAATACCAATATACATATATTGTATATAGATTCATGCAATCACGTCGAAGTGGAAATGACATAGAGCGGTTTGATAACTTGAGTCCTCAGTCTCCAGCCCAAGGGACATATGTGTGATCAGTTCATTCACACAGAGATTCTTAAACGAACCGCTGTGTAGTACGACTTGTTTGGTTTTAGAACCAATGTTGAAACGAGTTGGTCATTGCTAAGTTCACCCATTTAGTGAAATATCACAAGACACTCAAATGTACGATACCAAATGTACATATACATAATTATGTAATTTTATTAGATTTGAAATAGTTTGTTTTGCGCGTTTGGAATAAATTTATCTATTCATAGTTGGTCTCATTTATATGACATGTTTTAGTGGATGTCCAGTAGCTGCTGCTTTAAGGTCAGTGGGCTCGCATAGTGACCTTGAGGTCACAGTTATGGGGTCAGAGGTCAACGACCCCTTGAACTGTTCTGTCAACTATATACATGTTGCATCGTGTAAGTATATATTTGTTAAATAAGTGAAATAACAACGTGTTTCTCATTTCACGCAATTCATAAAAAACAATATGGCAGGTTCTCCGATAGAACGCCGCTTTAAACCAGCTAAGTATTTTGTCTAGGATTTAACTTGTAAAAACTTAATAGCCTGACTTATTTTTTATTTGACTTAAATTTTTAAAATATCCAAATCAAGTTTACCGTTGTCGTGGTTATGTGCATAGCTTTGTCGACCGCTATTATTGAAGTTCAGCAACAACGGGTGGGTGACTCGCTCCATTGCTGGATAAACCGAGAGTTTGAAGGGTATTTCCCTGTCCCCTGTCCACCCAGCAGTACATTGGGTACCTGGTATGATACGATGGTAGTCTGAATTTGAATTGGAGCGGCGGGAGTGTTCTGTACTCGTTGACCAGAGGTAATTTTATAATATGTCAATCAGCGCTTTGAGCATGCAATTTGCATGGATATATGCGCTATATAAATGGTCTATTACTATTACGCACAGACAGATAAACTATTTCAAAGGATGTTTAACGAGTGTTCGTGTTATACCATGTTAGCACCAGCCGTAGTAAATAAAACCGTTAAACCTTTGCTTTACAGATGCGGACGAACTATCAACAAATAACTTTAAACCAAAATGCGACCACAATTATCGTCCACTTTATCGGGAAAATGTCAAAAACCTCGTTCTCGGCCAGACGCTGACCGTAACCGGAAGTGGAGTGGTCACCAGCAGCAAATATCTTCTGAAACTGCAGACAAAAGGTCAACATGACATTTTTATCAACATGTTATTTAACTTATTAAATTTCAAAAGCAAATGATCTGATGTACGTGTTTATGTAACGACGTAAAAAAGGTACATTTGAGAATGTGTAATGAACAGTACATTTCATTGAATAAACTAAAGAAGCATTAGCTACATTTCCATTACTTTAAAATGGGGATTAAAAAGTGGAAACATGTAGATTTGATAGATTTAGATATTCTCTTAGTGCTGAAATTGCCGTATTTCAGATTCTGTTCTTGGTGAAAACGTAGGCCATACATCTACAGCCTATGATACAAATATTGGCAGTGCGCCAAAACGGTCAAATGACAGTATGTGTCATTGTTTACATCTGTTTCGTTGTAATAAGACCGTTAACAACATATTATTTTTGTTTTAAAAAAGGTATTTTGTATTATTCTACAATATTCAGGTTACAACTGTGGAAAGGAAACACACGTGCTCCAAGTTGAGAGCGACACGCCACAGACCTTTAATGCCGACATACCAGTCTTCAGTACGACACACAGGTATGTCGTCACCTTGGAGAGATTTACCTGTCTGTATTTCAATTCAATGATGTGATTCTGCAGAGCACATTTTACTAAGAGAATTAGAGCGGTTAACTATAGTCAGTGAAGTAAACGGGTCATGCATCCATCTGATGGTGAAACACGCGCATTGTTACTGAACATATTGCAACAGTAAAATTGGTCTATAGAGATATGTCAGTTTTTGATGCTGTGTTATAAGAACATGTTCATAACATGTAGGGTCACATCATTGTAAATATGTGTTTCTAATTGCATAAAAGATACTAAATGAGCGTCCATGTAATACGATTTTAGAGTTTATATACCTCGATTAATAATCTTATTGAAAACATCTGCATGTTAACGAATCAACATATAACCTTATTAAATATCAGAATACAATTTTCTGCAAAGTGAAACAACAAAACACGTTCGAAGTAATGACTAGTTTCTGTTTCTTAATATACTTTTTCGTTTTATCAATCAGATGCAGTTTTATATTCAACACGTCAGAATCCTCCCATCACGTGAGGGTTGTGTTTGGAGGCAGCCCTCAGTGTGACGGAGTTGTCTACAGACTGTATGACGGTACGTTGGCTTACTTTAAGCCTATTCTATTTAGAGTTAACCCTACCCTGTATATTTCTTTGTCATAAACAAAACCATTGAATTTATATCTGTTGCGTTTTAGAAGTCAAATGAATGAATGATGATTTGCAATGCTATGAATTCAGAAGAGAAACCCTCTGTGCTGACTTTATTAACTGTCAAGTCTTTAAGATGCATTTAGAAATGAAGTATATTTACTGGCATTATCTTACATAATCACCTTCACTAACCACGTTGAAGCAATGTGTGAACTCTACTGCGTGTTTCCCAA
The DNA here is from genome assembly GCA_936450465.1 of Gibbula magus. NCBI lineage: Eukaryota > Metazoa > Mollusca > Gastropoda > Trochida > Trochidae > Gibbula > Gibbula magus. The sequence goes on from OW388302.1 coordinate 57,170,065, forward strand.
TCATGCAAGGCAGCAGTATTTTGCTCTTCTAGTATCATTGTTACATGTTTTCTCTATGACGACAGAGAAGGAAGCAATGACATGAACAACCGATATTAAAATATTTCCATGTATTTCCAGGAGCTTCTAATTCCTCTGGTTACCTTGGTAACTACACGTGTGGAAGCCTGACCCGGCCCTCCTTCAGGAGCAACTCGAGTTCCCTGCTGATGGAGATGGAGGCTGGAGGGTCTGTGCAAGTGGTATCTCTCGACGTGGAGTACTCACACGTGCTGGATACTTCAGGTTGGTTCTGATTTCTTCTACAGTCTCATGTGCGTCATCATTTGTGAAATGTCCATAGACTTAGATACACTATAATCAACTTTCAAGTCATATCTCGTCATATCTCGTCACTGGCTAATTTGAGACTTGCTGCACTTCGTCGACTTCTCTATGCAAGCGTAGCAGCGCACTATGAAGTTAAGGTGCAGCGCGCTGGGGTAGCTTATGTGTGGGGAAGAAAACTGAAGGAAGTCTGTTTGGAGTAAAACACCCGATAGCTCGAGCTGACCTGAGCTCACTACACACACTGGGTACCTTCTAGCTCTTCCGGTTCCGATCTGCATCATTAGATTGTTGTTGCAAGTTGATTTTTAGCCGTAAATTGAATTGTTTGTCCACAGCAAGAAACACGTCTTGCTACACAGGTAAGTCACGTGATCATATATTTCCGCTAAGCTTGCTAAGTTTTTGCACTAAGCGCACATTTTTTTATATGAAATTTTGAAAGCAAACTATTTCGATATCCAGGCTATCAATTATTATTATCATTAGACTATGGTGGAAACATTCATGGGCTGCATCTGTATATGGGGTATATCATTTTCAAGTGGATTTGTCTTATGCTTGGTTAAATCAAAATCATTGATAGAAGCATTCGTCCGTAACAGCGAGTTCATCCAGTTTTATAAGTCATATCTCATATTGTAAATCAGCGTTCTGACCGGAAAAGTGTATCAGTGCTCGTCATGATAAGTCACTTTTAAGAAATCCCTGATATGCAGCTACACTAAGCTCTAAAACTAAACGTTTCAGAACAGATAGTAATACACCTGATGGTTTTGATATCATGTTCATATGGTATCCTTCAAGTCAAACAGGAGGCGAATTTCACATATTTTTAGTTTGCTTTTTACCATTTTATTTCGTGAAATGAAACAGCTTATTATCATAATAAATTAAAACCCTTTTACTTCTCGAACTAACTAATTATCACAGTAACTTTAACCATTTTATTATAACATGAACTTCCTGCACTTCCAAAAAAGACAAGGTAGCTTTTTTTTTTACTTTTACTTTCAAAGCAAGCACAATATCAAAACAACTTAAAGAGCCACTGAGTATGTTGTTGGAGTCATAGTGTGTTAGCTTTATAAATGGTCTTATTTTATTCAGAAGTACTGACTGTTGCTGAAGATTATCAATTTAACGCTTGTTCGTTCAGTATAAAGTGACAATATAAAGGTGAAAGTCGCGATTTATGATCGAAAACCGGACAATGTCGCGCGCCAGTTGGTCAGATGTAAATTTGGAAACTTTCCTATAACAGACAAAAAGACAGATATGGGTTGGTAATGCTCAATAAAAAGGTCATATAAAGTATACTGTGCATATATATGGGATGTGTAATTTGGGTTTCTGCACATGTAAAAGGCTGTTGGATACAAAAATTATCATACACTAAACGCCAAAAGAAACGTTACCCTACTTATTTTTTTAATAGCTTTTTAAGTATTAAAGATATTTGAGAAATGAATGGTTCAAAAGAAAGCTGAATAACGTAGCTTTATGCTAATAACACGTTTACAAATCCTGATGGATTCATATTGTGGCAAAATGCAGCTTGTTTAAGAAGTTTAAAATTGTCCGGTTTTCGACCAGGCTGGTAGTAACCAATAAATGTGATTTAGATGTCCAGAAGAAGTTGAAAGTTAACTTTTACGTTTGTGACTAGACAAAAAGGTTGTATGCTTTACATCATAACCCCTAAACGATAACAAATACTGTTATTGAGTAAGTTTAAGTGTGAAACTTATGAAATATATATTTCTAGTCATTAAAGATCTTTTCTCGTAATTTACCTTAGTGAAAACGAGGTTACTGTGTTGTCAAATGACTTAATAGTATTTAGGAACCCAGACGATTATTTATGTGAACATTTTTGCTTGAAAATGAAACTTTTCATTTTTTAGTCTATCACCCAAACGCATTATCACTCAAATGTAGCAAAATTCAAGCAGCATTTGCATGAACTGAATGCTTCTACAGGGTATAAAAGGTAAATTACGAGAAAAGATCTTTAATGACTAGAAATATATATTTCATAAGTTTCACACTTAAACTTACTCAATAACAGTATTTGTTATCGTTTAGGGGTTATGATGTAAAGCATACAACCTTTTTGTCTAGTCACAAACGTAAAAGTTAACTTTCAACTTCTTCTGGACATCTAAATCACATTTATTGGTTACTACCAGCCTGGTCGAAAACCGGACAATTTTAAACTTCTTAAACAAGCTGCATTTTGCCACAATATGAATCCATCAGGATTTTTAAACGTGTTATTAGCATAAAGCTACGTTATTCAGCTTTCTTTTGACCATTCATTTCTCAAATATTTTTAATACTTAAAAAGTTATTAAAAAAATAAGTGGGTTAACGTTTCTTTTGGCGTTTAGTGTATTTTTTGGCGATGGGGTATGAATATGCAAGTCAAAATTAAATTATTTGAACTCAAATTATCACTGTGGTATTTCGCCAGGTGAAAGCCAAATAAAATATGATAAAATATGCTCAATGACTCTTTAACCTTTTCACTTCCAAAACTGACTAACTATCACAGTAACCTAACCCTTTATTTATGTTTCACACTGGATGAGATTTCAGAAACTGTCTTAGTGCTAAGATCATCGGGAGGGACATGATGAATTATATAAACAATGGCTTACGATTACCTAATACTAAAGGATTTTCGACTACGCTCAAGGGGGCGTTCCACTAACTCATTTCTCAAGCTGTCTTAGCGCTGAGGTCAGTCGTAACTCCATCTTTTACATTCGCCAAAATTGATCTGGCTAATTAAGACTGTATAACTTCTTTGAGAGGCATATTAGAAGCTGGTATGACGAATGAGAACAAGTTCTACTGATAATCAACTTCTTTATTGCTAAGAGTGCAATGTTTCGATGCAGATACTAGCACCGTTATCAAGGAAGTGAAACTGTTTAGCAGATCGGTATACCAGTTAAGTATCACAACTCGTTAACCCTTAACTTGCAGATGAGAAGGAGCTGTTGTTCCGACCGAGATCCACGTACGACCCTCGGGTAACCATAGCAATAGGCCTGATAGTCGGGCTAGCTAACGGTGTGGGGGCCATCTTCCTTCTAGCCATGGTGATCGTCTACTTGAGGAGGAGGAGGAGGCGCTCTGAGAAGGAGGAGGATGAGGAGTGGGAGTTTGAGGAGCGCTACGAAGAGATGGTGGAGGAGAAATAGGGCAGAGGAGGAGAAATAGGAGGGAGTTGGAGGATAAATAGGGAGGAGGTGGAGGAGAAATAGGAGGGAGGAGGAGAAATAGGGCAGAGGAGGAGAAATAGGAGGGAGTTGGAGGAGAAATAGGGAGGAGGTGGAGGAGAAATAGGAGGGAGGTGGAGGAGAAAGAGGGAGTTGAGGTGGAGGAGTAGGAGTAGGAGGAGAACTGATTTTGAGGAGTAGTATGAAGATATGGTGGAGGAGAAATAGGAACGAATAGGGAGTTATGGAGGAGAGGGTGTTTAAAAGATCCAGAAGAGAATTATAAGATAATTGATGGGAAGATGGTGATGGGAAAAGAGTTTTGGAAAAATTGTTTTAGAGAACGTGATTTTGAGATGATCTAGGGCAAATATATTTTGAGAGATCTGCAACTCTAGGCGTACAAGAAACTCTGAGGAGGAACCGGAGGAAGGGTTTGAGCATTAATATGAGGAGATGGTGGAGGAGAATATAGGGATGTTGTATAGGCGTTCATACAACATAGGGATTAGAAAAATTATAAAAATAGTCATGAAATTTTGATATCAGAAAACGTGCGGGTTAAACAAATACAAGTGACTGAGGAGAGACTTGAGAACACATGAACAGTTTGAGTGCCACAAGGATACGTACTTTGTCCGCTCCTTTTCTCTGTCTTTGCAGAGGAATGGTTTAAAAGAGAATGGTATTCGCAGTATGTACTGATGGGTTCACCATGCATAGGCGTAGGAACAGGGGGGGGCCCCGGGGGGGCCGGGCCCCCCCACTTCTGAAACTGGGGGGGCACGGCCCCCCCACTTTTCACCCACGAAAAAAAATTTAATAGCGCTTTCTAGGAGCAAATAGTACGTGTAAATTTTGAAGAAAATTTCTTTTCTCATACTATTTTTTCAGAAACAGATAATATGACGAGTCCTCACCCTATTTTTAACACTAATATGGATGAAAATTTTGATCCTACAGCATCTTCTAGTGAAAATACGACATGGCAACCCCAATTTTCAGAGGAAATTTAAAAGATTGTTGTTCCTATAGCTGTGTTTGGTGAGAGGAGGGTGCTTTGATAAGTTTTTAATACGTTTCAAAATTTTCCCTAGCTTTCTTTTTAATTTAAAGCGTTTTCTGGGAGCAAATGGTACTTTTCACACCAAATTTGGAAAGAAAACGATTTTTTTTTTAGCTCAATAGGCTTGAATGGCATGGCATTGCGTCAGGCGTCCGTCCGTCCGTCCGTCTATAAACTTTTCCCTTCTTCGACTTCTTCTCAAGAGCCACTGGCTCCAGCAGGCTGAAATTGTAGGTACAGGCACCACTGTCAATAGGGGTCTTAAATCATAAATTTGGTGACCCCGTGGCCCCGTAAAATCTCTTTTCATCTTCTCAAGAACGAAAAGGCCAAGAAAGCTTAAATCTTGTGTACATACTCCTTAGCAAATGGGGATCTTAAATTGCAGAGTTTGTGGCCCTGGTGGTCCTCAGATGCCATGGCCCAAAAAACCTATTTTAGGCTTTTTCTCCAGAAATAAGAGCTAGAAAGTTGAAATATCGACTCCTAAGACATTTGGGATTGAAATTGTACATTTGGTGACCATGTGACCCCTAGTAAGGGCAACATTGGCCACTCCTGAAAACGTTTTTAGCTCATCAGACCTGACCTCAAAAACCTATTTCGTCTTTCTTCTCTAGAACCAGCTCTGAAGTGACTACAGACAGTTGGCATCTCGGGTACATACTCTTACTGTCACTCCTTAGATCATGGATATCTTGATTAAAAAGGGCCCAAGGAACTACATCATTAAAACCTATTTTCGTCTTATTCTCCAGAACCACTGATTCCAGAGAACTGGAATCATTAGTACAGTTAGCTTGGCAAGCGGAGATTCTGATTCATATGTTTGGTGACCTATTGATCCCTAATAAGGTCCTCAGGGGCCACAAACTCAAGGACTATATTTATTTTTTTCTCCAGAACCAGTAACTCTAGAAAGTTGAAGTTCTGTGTACAGGCATCTTGGCAAGTGGGGATTATAATTAATAGATTTGGTAACTTTTGGGTGTCATGGTTTTATGACCTTCTACAGAATGAAAAGTCTTTGTATTGGTCTCTTGGATTATGAATTGTAATTTTTCAAACAATATGTCATTTTGGATGCTATTTCAGGATTAATTCTGATCGAACTGAGATATGAATGTTCTTTCTCCGTTTCTGGAACAAGTAAAACTTGTCGACTTTATTTCAATCCTATTTTATTTCCATTTTATCGTGACTTCCGTTGTCTTGTCTGCAAATATTGAAGCTCATACACATCCCTTGCAATTACAACTATATGGTCCTGAGTACCCTAACACACGCACTCAAAAATTCCAAATTGTTGCGATTATTGACTTATCGTGGCCTAGTGTAAACGCAGCATATGCAGATTAAACATTTGTAATGATTATTATCCGAAATATTAAGAACAAAAGAACTAGGAATATGATACATGCTAGCTTTCAACTATCTCGCGAGTATAGGTCTCTGTCCCTTTCACAGCTAGGACATACTGTCCTTTCTCTCAAAATGAATGATTTCTATTATAATTTTTTTAAATTTCCTCCTTTAAAAATGTGTTAACGGTGCTTATTCTATTCAGGTGCATGTTTCAGTTCAAACACATTTTCAAATGTTCATTTCTGATTTAATCTAGGTACAATTTGGTGTATTTTCTTGACATAAAATCGATTTTTTACAGCCACACCTGTGTCAAGTGACTTTTTTGGCCTCAAAAGCAAGGCCACGTGACATTTTTGGCTTCCAAAGCAAGGTCACGTGACTTTTTTTGGCCCCAAAGTAAGGTCACGTGACTTTCTTTGGCCCCAAAGTAAGGTCACGTGACTTTTTTTTGGCCCCAAAGCAAGGTCACGTGATTGTAAATTTAAATAATAAGTGAAACACGCTTTAAACCCCATCCAAAATGACTAAGATCCCCCCCCCCCCCCCCCCCCCCCCCCCCCGTCATCCCGAGAAGCTCATTCGCCCCCCCCCCCCCCCCCCCCCCCCCCCCCCCCAATCAACACAGACGGGGTATTCTGACCCAAGCTCGATCCACCCCCCGCTCTCAAGAAAAAAAATTGGGCCCCCCCACCCCAAAAACCGTTCCTACGCCACTGCCATGTCATGACAACCCATTGTGCTATTATCTTCTTCATGTGGATGTAATGAATTCACATTTTGAAGCAGTAGGGCGATAGATCTAATTCACTGTAAGATAAATTTGCACGCCGGAGTAAAATGATACCGCCACTATATAATACTGTTGGAGTACGTAGTCATCAGGTCGTCCGTCCGTCCGTCCGTCCGTTCTTCCTGTAGCAAGGCTCTTAACTTTTCTTTTCCTTTCCATTATATAGTTTGAACTTAGAATTACTTGAATTGGTAAATGATCACATCAAAAGTTAAAGCTCCAACAGTGTCCGATATGCCATTAATATGTGTACGTATGTCAATGTGTTTAACATCAATAGCCACTTATGTCCTTGTGTGATTATTTTATTCATTTCATTGAATTTCTAAAGGGATCATCGACTGTCTAAAGGGATTGAATGTGTCAAGTTCGTATGGCCTTTGTCATTAAAATATGTATATAGTTGATATTGCACGTGATTGTATGACAATTTCTCAATTTTCATTAAATTATTCTTTTATTTCGTCATATCTATCTATTATGATATCCACAGGGGCTTGTATTGTCGAAACTAGCGATTACAACGAATATGAAGTCGACGATCCAGCCCCATATACTATAAAAAAAAGAGTACAGTATATGGGGCTGGATCGTCGACTTCATATTCGTTGTAATCGCTAGTTTCGACAATACAAGCCCCTGTGATGATATCAATGTAATATATGTATATATTGACAGACAATACAATGTACAGTTTCTTTTTTCTGACAAATAGGACCATCAATTGATCAACGAAAGCGTTTTTTAAATTATCTTATCATCGCCTCAGTTATTCAAGAATTCACAAACAACTAAAAGTGACAACGAATATGTGAATGATCTTGATTAACAGTAGAGCCACTGGCTCTATAGCTTATCAGACATTGCATATTTTGTTATCTAAGCTTCAAGACTTACAATTGTAATAAGAGGTTCATCATATTCGACGAGTCGTCACCAAACATGCAATATAATCCGCTGGTCAAGGCATGTGGACACATTTCAGCTTTCTGTAGTGCTTTTCGTGCTTGAGTATTCTCTGCCCACCACGTGCACGCACCTGTTACACTGAAAGAAGTAGACTTGTCTACCCATGTAGGGAGAATGGTTCATAGGAGAAGTAAAAAGAATTCTTGCAGGGATGACCTTTATGACTGGCACATTGCATCCTCGGTTACCCATGGTTTTATATATGCTCCGTTACTCTCCACTATATCACCCATGGGAAACCTTATCAGGGGAATCTGTTCTCAAATTACCCGCCCTTGGCCAGCGTGACGATATAGTGGAGAGTAACGGAGCATATATAAAACCACGGGTAACCGAGGATGGGCACATTGGGACTCAATGGAAACGCTCTCATAAATTTCCTGCTCAGATCTACTGAAGGGGGTTTCCTAAAGCGATATCTGGAATTTGAAGCAAGCTGCAAAATATCCTTGTTTACCCCTTCCTTTCAAGAAGTTATTTTTAAAGGAAAACAAACAACAGAATCAGATTGAAATATATTTAGTAAATAATACGAACATTGGATACAGGAAATGTTGATTTCAAGTTGCAGTATTCATGTGCCCATACGTTTACATGACGTGTACATGGACATGGACAATAGAGATTTCAATTGACATTTTTGTAAGAAAAATTGCTGAAATAGTCGAAAGTTTACATGTGAATGGTAAATATATCTCAAATTGACCATTTTCCAGTTTTGACGTTTAGAGTTATCCGCCCTTGACCGCGGGCAACGTCACGCTTGATGCTAATGGGAAAGAGCGTTACCTCGCGACCGGGCGATGTGGAAATAGCAGCTGATGAGCTTGAGAAGGTCGTAGTTTGAAAAAAACAAAATGATATGGATTTACACTTCAATAATCAAGTTTATTATTCAAGTCTTTTCTTCTATTTTATATAAATAAAGCATTTGACAGCGACTACCGTACGACTCTAAGCGACCATAAAGCGTTGGTAATCCGTTGCGAAAAAAATTGTCATAATAATACTTTCAGTCAGATTTTTTTCAAATATTTTTTACCGTGTCAGAATTAATCTCAGCTAGATTAGATAATTTCAGTGTAATTGTTTTGACGGTTGTTTAGACGTCAGAATTTTTTAAAGTAATTTAGTGTCATACATACGCAGTTTTATCATGGTGATGTTGGCTATTGGCACCGTAAATATAAACATCGTATATTAATCAAATGTTTTTCACCTATATATTCACAGAAATAGAAACAGAAATCAATATGCCAGGCTACAATTTTTTTAAAGTTGTTAATATATGTATGATTCCTACATGATTAAAAAAATATTCATCAAAACGTTATGGCTGTTGCAGTTTCTGTAATGAGAGGTAACTTATGGTCATGTCACAACTTATCCAGCCAACTGTCTGAAAATAAATGTTATGTATCGCTATATTATCTTGACTCAAAATAAGCTATTGAATATTACAGATTTCTAGTGATTTCATACTCGCTACTTGAGTAATCTCATTCCCAAAAACATTGTAGATCTACATGTAGGTACGTACAATAATCACTATTTTTAAATGTTCCATCTTCAGGTTTATGAATAACGTACGAGTATCAAAGAAGTAAGTGGGAAATTACACTATTTCTGAAAATGAACGATAAAATGAAAAGTGTGGTTTCAGATAAAGACCCCGAATACATTCGCTATAATTAAAAAAATGCTGTGCATGTAAAGTAGTCCTACATGCAGAAAATTTAATTTCGTTCATTCATAATTTTGAAAATTGTAGATTTCAACCTTCAGAAATGTTAACGTTCAAATAGTGTATACAAGTCGAAACGAACAATTTTGGTGTGTACAATGACGTATATTTTACGTATGCTATATTTGTGTGTGTTTCTTCATGTTTGACATTTGTCCAAACATTACGGGAAAATTTTCTTTAGTTATTATCCTCCGCTACAACACCGTGGGACTCCTTTAAAATACCCTCATGGAGCATGTATGTGTTTTCGTTTTGTTCTAAAACTCGAAAGACAACCATTGCAGAAAATTAATAAACTCTCATTAATTTTGTTCATGTATCAAACAAAGATGTACGTAATGCTTTTTGGAGTAAGTTGTTGTTTTACGACGGTTCGGCAGTATCGCAGCGATGATCAGCGGCGATTGATATTTATTGGCAAAATTGCATCCATCACAACAAAACAACTTTGATCCGGCACGAGGGTAGTGTTGAATAGGTATAGAAAATAATACAGCCATAATTATTACACAGAATTATATACAGCAACGATTTGGTTAGATGTGTTGAAAATTGAACGGATATATAGCTATTGTAGTTATGTGCGGTTGTCTACATAATAAAATTGAATTATCTAACCAAAATATAAAGAACATTAGAATGTGTTGATTGCTTAATTGACTAAATTGAACATTACATATATATATGTAGGGTGAAAGTTCAATATAATCACCTCAGTGGAACACATTGATTGAAATAACAGCACACATGGTTTTCTCTCACACGTTATGACGTAATTACCGTTCAGGGAAAATCACTACGTTTTCTAAAATTCAGTTTTCATAACAAATCAAATGACAAATGCATAACATTAACTTTAATTAAAGTTAATTTAACTAGAAAGTGTTTTACCCGTAAAAAGAGATGTCTCCCCCTTCCTCAAATGCTCCAAACCTCTAAACAATACTATCATAAAGCACCATTAATGTTCTCTGTATAATTCAACTTGAATAAATAACCTATCAACTCCACAGTTGTAGCAAACAAAATGTTCAAAATTCTAAATGATTTGATGCTGAAATAAAAGCCAGTTTTTTTAAAAAGACTAAGTCCAAATCGATGAGGTGGAAATAAAAAACAATTATTTTTTTAAAAATCTCTAACCCCCATGATGTGGAGAGACAGAATACTAAGTTTGGTGATGATTGGTCACATAGTTTTAGAGATCTGCTCCGGAAACGAACACTACCCTTGAAATAGACTAAGTCCAAATCGTTGCCATGGAAATAAAAAAAAAAAAAATTAAAAAAAATCTCTAACCCCAAAAGGCACATCTACACGTATGGAGAGACAGTATACCAAGTTTGGTGATGATTGGTCACATAGTTTTAGAGATCTGCTCCGGAAACGAAATGGGAACGCCGACGCCAACGCCGACGGGAACTCAGCTAAAACGAATATGTCTCCCGACCCTTCGGGGGGAGACATAATTACAAGAAAAATATTAAAGTGCAAGTCCTGTATAATTGTATTGTGTAATTGAACGAAGATTTATATTTTTAATCTTTAATTTGATTACTAAAGTTATCGTTTAATATAAATTTGTTATAATTAAATGTATATAGCATCGTACATATATGTTGACCAAATCTCACATGTTTATTAAGGCATTTCTGTTTATTTAACTTTTTTTTATCAACTTAATAGACACTGAATCATATCTTACAAAGCGTAAATAATGTAACAGAAGTGGTTGGCGCTCTAGGTCTAGTAACGCATACAGCCTATAAAATGTTTAACATTATCTATAAATGTAAGAAATTAATCTATAGATAAATTCAAATACATTCATTTAAGTGGCCTTTGAAGTGCATGTCAATACTATTTCGAGTAAGGGACATGTACATGTCTCCAGAAATTGAACTGATTCGTTTGGAGTTTGTCACATGTTTGTTACATGAATTCCTCAGAGATGAAAGCTAGGCATGAAAAGTAATTTTTAGACAATATGGCCTTCTTAAATTGTGACTACCGCTCAGTCGCTCATGAGCATCATGAAAATGATATTTAATTTAACAATATATAGATTGATAAAGAAGTGGGAAAAACTGCAGATCAAAATGTTGAGTCTAATAAACTTATTTTCCCTCAAACAATGAGGCCCTATATTCATTTTTATTTTTTATTTCATAAATTAAATAAATTATAACGTTTTGTCTGTTGAAAAATACAATCAAATTAAATTGGACTGAATTTTAATTATGCCCGTGGTCGAGTCGATCGGTTAATCTTTCTTGATGTAGGCTATTCACAAAACTTTTCATTAAATTAAATGCACTACCAAAATATGTTATCTCATGTATTATTAATAAAATGATTATTCTTCCTCACCCATTAAACAAATAATACATGTGATAATAGGTATGTCTATGATGCCGTTATAAGGTAAATACCACCATATATGTAGCCTTGTTCATTTGATCATTTCAAGGAAAATATCAGCTATCGTTGACTTTTTAAAGCGAGTTCTTTTGATGGTTAATCCTTTGACACGTGTCAATGTTCGTGGCATGGTATGTTTAGGTCGAGGCGAGCGTGAAAATGTAACCAAAATAACGTTAAACTGAACGTAAGCGTTGACGGCTTGCCCGCGGTCACGTGACTTTTCAAAGGGACGTCACTCTAAACCCACTCGTTTCGCGAAACTGGAAAATGGTCAATTTCTTCAAATACGAGACCTGAGTTTGAAGGTTGTTTTGAACATAAATGTATATATATATTATAAAAGGAAATTCATGGTTATACAATTAATGGTTTAACTAGAGCTACGTTTTCTTAGTAATTCTTACTAAGGGAATGATACAGATGGCATTATGAAAAATCTTAACCCTGCTTTTTGCCACCATAAAGATGCGTTTTTTTCTGTAAAGATTCTATTTCGGTAAAGAGGAACAGCTTTGGCTTAGTGAATACACCAGACAAGGACAGATAATACAAATTAAACATTAGAAGAACGTAGAATGTAATAAACTAAATCGTTAAAAATAATGTGCACTGACAACTGTAATATCGCTTGCAGGTACTTTCCATTGCTTTTGTCGAGGTCAATATGAACTCTTTACGTCACACACATATATGTGTATATATTTATTCAGTAGAACAGTAAAAACACCAATACAGACCAGTACCGATCATATACTAGTAGATAGAAGACATTGGACCTAGAGACTGAACAGGCATTGTTACAAACCATAACATCACACCGTTAACACATACTCTCTGACGAATCTAATTCAACAATATCCACTTTATTCATCATCGCCATCAACACTTGAACACCCATTTTGTTTCAGTTCATACTTATCATCATAAACTTTTAACGAATACATCACTAATTAAAGCATTACAAATCTTCACAGGCGCTAATCGTCTACTTAATATGCTTTCTAATCACTAGTCTTTCGACAATAGTATGAGGAATGGATCGTCGACTTATAATATGCTTTCTAATCACTAGTTTTTCGACAATACAAGCCCCTGTGAATATCTACTAAATTGGGAATAAGTTTAAGAATATGTTCATTCTATGAGAGAAAAGCCCCCAGAACATCCATACACAGGCACAACTCCAATACAAATTTTTGTCGGTTTTATTGGTAAGTAAAATAGACACAGCAGAATACTGCATTGTCGCCTAGGAAACATCCAAGTGTGACGTCATAGCTTAGGAGGCCATTGTCGCCTAGGAAACATCCAAGTGTGACGTCATAGCTTAGGAGGCGACTTCCGCTCGTCGACAAACATGGCCTCTGCTTGTACATTCCAAGTTTATGAACTGCCAATAAGCTCCCATCAGCAACTCAATATAAACTGTTACAGGAGTTACTGTGAGGTTGTCGTACCAAATACTCGTAGGGTGATTGTAGGTTTACCACCGCCCTGTGGTATAGCAGGGACACGTAAACCCAGCAACCAGCCTCATTGTTATCAAATCGAACGTACCTTGTTCCTCGATCTGAGTACTACCCCACAGAGGTCAGGTCAGCTGACCTTCACTGTGACATTCCGCTTTCAATGAATTCAGCCAATCTGAAGCCTTCTTCGGTCCGATGGCATTCTAGCTTCGTCGCTGATTGGCTGGAGTAAAATATCATCTGACATGACCTCTATGGGGGAGGGCTCAGATCTTAAACGCAGCTAGGTGCGAGTATATATTACGTTCAATTTGATTTTAATTTTAATGAGATTGATCATGCACCTGTGATTTGTGTGGAATGCATGCCAACTCTCTCCTGCTAAGTGACTGCACCTCCTAGCTGGATTCGAACTCAAAATATCATGATTCGAAATGGTAGCTCATCCACACAGGCTGGGGAGGGAATATGGATATGGGTATATAGGCTATATAGTATACCCATATCCATATTTCCTCCCCAACCTGTGTTCATCCAGTATTTTGTAGTAGGATACATGGATAATTAAAATAATAAAATATGAATTATTCAATTTCGTTCTACACCTTTAGACGTTGCAATTAGCTATTGAATAACAAAATGACATTTGAATATATATATATATATATATATATAATAAACCAAAACATACTGATTAGACTATAAACATAATTTTTTACACTTGATGTAAGATTTGCAATGAAATACAAATGAAGTGACATTTAAAAAAAATATGATGAAAACGGACGTAACAAAAGGCTCTAAATTAGGCCTATTTTACAATGACATCATGGTCGCATTTTTATCTTCAACAGAAATTCTGCTGATACATAGAGAATCTCACCCAAGTGTCTTCTGATATCAAATATATCAACACGAGTTGAGAAAAGTTACAAATATCCGAGGCTTGCCGAGGATATTTTTACTTTTATCAACGAGTGTTGATATATTTGATATCAGAAGACACGAGGGTGAGATTCTATTTATCATCCAAAATCATTCTTATTACGTTTAAGTGAAAATAGTGTACATCTCTGAGCACATCTCTGCCATTTTACTTCCAGTGCGGTGAGGTCATAGCATTGTGACGTCATAATGTTTATGACGTAATTACTCGATGATGTAATAGCATTGTGATGTCATGTAGCTGACGGCGACAGGGCATTGTGCAAAATCTACTGCCAAAAAAATATCTCCTAGGAGATATCGCTTGATCTCACACAAGCGATATCTCCTGTGGAACACAGTTTTGGATGATAAAAATAATTAGAGAATTCTCGTACTGAAGAGAAACATCTCGACTCGACAATTTAACCGACTGAAGATCCATGTCAAGGTCGAAGCTGTCAAAACGATACGTCTGCTGTTGTCATGCTGAATAATGGGAGATCATTCACGTAAAGTCGAGGCGACCCGTTATAAAATTACCAAGAGCGCCTGGGTCGTCAGCGCGATAGTACTCGGCAGACAACTCCTTGAAGTAGTCCATACAAATCTTCTTCTCGTTGTTCTGTGGAAGGATAAATAACAGTGATTTATAAACTCAACTGAACTGTAACCAAGGGGAGGTAACTCAACTGAACTGTAACCAAGGGGAGGTAACTCAACTGAACTGTAACCAAGGGGAGGTAACTTAACTGAACTGTAACCAAGGGGAGGTAACTCAACTGAACTGTAACCAGAGGGAGGAAACGCTAAACAGAGATAGGACTAACGTATCAACGTTACCAGAAGGCGATCGTAATACGAATTCAGTTAATATGAAGCACGAGTTCTCTTCTTTCCACAAAGAGTTCAAATCAGCAACCTTTTCTGCAAGGTCTCGTTACACTGGATACACATGTGAAGTATCAAAGATCACCTCTCACCAATCAAAATATGTTGCCAAGGTTGGGTTTTTTTTCGGACAGACAGACGGGCAGGTTAAAACAATATAGGCCTACCGATCTCCGATTCGGGGGCATAACGAGCAGTTACAATATGTTTCCAGTATGCTATATCACCCATGTATTTGCAGGTATTCAGTTTATTACAAAAGTACTAAAAAGAAGACGTTCGGATTTTATGTGAATAAAAGTGGTAGGCCCTATAATTTCTTTAACTTTTTTTCAAATCAGAAATATCGTTATATTGTAACACAGTATGTAGGAGCAAGTATATGTAATAATTAACTTGTGGGATATAATTAGTTGTAGCACCAGTAGAAGCTGCAGCAGCAGCAGCAGCAGTAGTAGTAGTAGTAGTAGTAGTAGTAGTATTACTTAGTAGTAGTAGTAGTAGTAGTAGTAGCAGTAGTAGTAGTAGTATTACTTAGTAGTAGTAGTAGTAGTAGTAGTAGTAGTAGCAGTAGTAGTAGTAGTATTACTTAGTAGTAGTAGTAGTAGTAGTAGTAGTAGTAGTAAGTAGTAGTAGTAGTGTCAGTAGTAGTAGTAGTAGTAGTAGAAGTATTACTTAGTAGTAGTAGTAGTATTACTTAGTAGTAGTAGTAGTAGAAGGATTACTTAGTAGTAGTAGTAGTAGTATTACTTAGTAGTAGTAGTAGTAGTAGTAGTATTATTACTTAGTAGTAGTAGTAGTAGTAAGTAGTAGTAGTAGTGTCAGTAGTAGTAGTAGTAGTAGTAGTAGAAGTATTACTTAGTAGTAGTAGTATTACTTAGTAGTAGTAGTAGTAGTAGTAGTAGAAGGATTACTTAGTAGTAGTAGTAGTATTACTTAGTAGTAGTAGTAGTAGTAGTAGTAGTAGAAGTATTACTTAGTAGTAGTAGTAGTATTACTTAGTAGTAGTAGTAGTAGTAGTAAGTAGTAGTAGTAGTGTCAGTAGTAGTAGTAGTAGTCGTCTATCCACGCTACTCACCATGGAGAAGATGAGGAAGCAGGACCTGGCGTCTTTACACGACACCCCGAAGTCTCCCAGCACGTACTCGAACTCGTCCACGTCGATCAATCCGTCACCTAAACATATATAAATCGTCAACTAAACATATATATCGTCACCTAAACATACATATCGCAATCAATTAACTTCACTATGGAGCTGCAAACTGTTCACGCCATCGTCCGGTAAAAAGCCATTTGGACTTAGAGGTAGGGTTCTATTGCCATATTGGATATTTTGCATTACGTGAAATGAAAACACACTATATTGTACCCAATTTTCCAGCGTTTTGATAACTATAGGCCTACACTGATAGAGTATTCACATAGTAACAAATAACATGTAATAAAACTAATAAACAAGTTGTTGTTATACTGTAGCGAAATTTTCCCGATTCGCATCGCCGATGAATGGCTTCAATTCTCATTGTTTTATTTTTCAACAAACGTGCGCTTGTGTTTATCAAGTTGTGAAATATAAAGTCATCAAAATGTTACCTTCATTAGTATCTTTCCATTTCACTGTGTTTTAATCATGTATTAATAACATATATGTGTAAACAAGAATATCCTCCCGAATTTCGTTTCCAAAAAAAATACCCCATAGAACCCTCCTTTTAAGGGGCGCTTACACTTGCACGATTTTCGAATCCGCACTGGCACGCATTAATTCGTGGCAATGCGTATCTTCATCGCAAACCGTCGTGAATAATTCGTTAACTGTTTATGAGTCCGTACCAATGCGTAAAGAAATAACCAAATGTTTGGTTATTTCTTCACGCACTCCAGTGCGTGCCAATGGCGCAATGTATTCGTAAACTTGTCTCAACTTGTTCGTATCTTATTCCTGTGGTGTTGTGTACTGCGTGCACAGTTTTCTTGTGTCACGATAAAGGCAAGACTAGGTTGAGCATTTCAAGCAGTTGGCAAGCAATTCAGGCAGTTGACGACATTCGTGAGTATTCTCCATTGCTAATGGCACGAACATCATCTCACAAGTATAAGCACTTCATCGATGTTTCACGCATTTCCAGTACTCAGTCCCGCACCTAGCGCACTGCAAAAGTCTTTTTCAATCACATATCCGAACCAATAAGCAATGAGCACGCAATGGACAACCATCCCAAACACCCTACATATAGGATACGAATTTGTAGA
This sequence comes from Gibbula magus, assembly GCA_936450465.1. Taxonomy (NCBI): domain Eukaryota; kingdom Metazoa; phylum Mollusca; class Gastropoda; order Trochida; family Trochidae; genus Gibbula; species Gibbula magus. The sequence continues at coordinate 57,187,526 of OW388302.1, forward strand.
CGGAATCTACAAGGGCCACACGTACAATGTTGTGGAATCCCTTGTAGTTGTAGTAGAATGACCCAGCCCTCACGCTGCACTGGGTGGCTTCTTCATGGCGACTTGTTTTCCATTCAAAGCTCCCCAGTAGTCGTGGTAGTTCCACCTCGAACTGCAACCATGAGCCACTTTCTTCCACCTTGAACACATGAACATCATTCGTGACTCTGCAAACCTCGGGTAGGAACTTGCAGATTCTACAAGCAATACTTCTGAAGCTATATTGTAGACGTGTGTCGCTTTCACCAGTGGCAAGGAGTGGATTATGGTTTAGCCCAACCTCAAGTGGTTCTCTCACGAAAGTCTTTTTTCTCCACGTGCATGGGGAGTTAACTTATCAACCATTTCTTGGAATACCTGTGGGGTTATAGGCCCTACGGAGAAACATTTTGTAGTCTCGGCGATCTTCTCGGTGAAGTTCAGTGGGAAACTGTTCATAGTGTCCGAAATGTGACTTCTGGTCAATCATTCCCAAACCAACTTTATTCTAGCTTTCCTCTTACGAGATGGGGGTCAACGTCTTCTTGCTTCCTGTATTATTCCTTCTTCTCCAAGAAGAAGTACAGCCGCTGTCAGACACACGTGCCTTCTCTCCTCTCTTCAATAATGGCGAATGGCGATATCTTGTGATTGGTTCATGGTGTTCACTAGTATCTCTTTGTGAACGTAGAGGATAAACTGATTAAATATGGGATACTGCCTTTATACCTCCAATGCGGGCAGTGCCGTACACCAAGCGTGACTAAAAATGGACACGATCTTGACAAGCATGCGTGATTTAGTCGTACCTGTGCATGCATTAATTAGCGCATACTCCGTACCAAAACGCAACTTCATCGGACCATAGACGCAACAAGTGCGTGCACAGAACGCAACATAGTCGTTGCTGTGCGCGAATTATGCGTGCAATGTGGGGGTCACTTCGTGGCACTTTATGTGCAACTTTGCGCAACACGTACGTGAGGTGTGCGCGAATAATGCGCAAACTGGGGTGTACGCATTGTTTTGTAAACAAATTATATAAAAAAAATGCTTCGCGCATTGGCACGCACTGAGGTCTTGAAATGCGGATTGAAAATTCATGCAAGTGGAAACGCCCCTTTAGTCTTTAACTTGTTATCTGGATCTAACATTGAATCAACATGCATGTACTTTTTCTGGCATCACAGACAGTCGCTTTTTGTGACTTGTCACCTTAGCTCAAATCGTTTTGTTTTGAAATGTTAAAATTTCACATCATCTACGTCCTGTGAGCATTGAAGGAGCAATAGCGGTTTATAGCTAGTTATTCAGGACGTGAAACTTATTATCGATAGTGATAATGTGCACAAAGATTCACAACTAACAAATTTCGGTATCCACAACTTCAGATTTTCGATCCTTAAACTGACGGGAGTAACCTCTGTGGGAAGAGGATGATACTTCTCCAGCCAGTTTTGAATTTCCACTTTTCCACAAAGAATCTAACTACTGCTAACTAGACAGATCCATTGTTTACTGTTTACAGTGTGAGAATGTTCACATACCTGTTCTATCGTAAAGGTTGAACTTGTACTCTATATATTTCTCCAGCCAGTCCGGAATGTCAAGATGCCCGTCTTCCCCATGGTCGCTCTCTTTCCGTTTCCGGCCCCCCTCGCTGTTGAACACTTCCCACATCCGGATCTGGAACATGACAATATACTAACAACTCACCTTATATTCAGAATGAACAATGACATACTTGGTTATGAAATAAAGTGTCTATCTAGCTACAGTGAAGATATGTTTGATGTTTGACTGTGACAAGTGACGTCATGATATAGCGTCACTGGTCATGCACTATAGCCAAAACTACTTTCCACAATGTAACGATTGAGAGTTTATTTCGGTATGAAAAGGTACTTTTGATTACATATTATTGTTTAAATTATAAATAAATAGAACAGATTTGGTCAAATACCTGTTTATTACATCTGCGCCCCACTTGTTAAATATCATGACACTCGATGAAATAATTCATTTTAGTATATCCTCTGTTAATTATAGTCAAGGGTCAATTAACTACTTATCGGATATCTGAAGACTTGTGCGCTACAATATTTTATGACCCCACAAAACATCGTTTTTATGACAGAGATTGCAATGACTAAGTCAAGTTCAACACAATTTGGCATCAACATATGCTTGTGAAGGTACTCGGTATGTATTAATAGTTATCATTGAAACTAAAGAAATGCACACTTGCGTATTCTACCTGCTGCTTATAGCTTATATTGCTGTTATAGCTGGAACATTTAATTAGTTTTTATCATCCAAAACTGTGTTCCACGCGAGATATCGCTTGCGTGAGATCAAGATTTATCATCCAAAACTGGCTCCCACAGTATATATCGCTTGTGTGAGATCAAGCGAGATCTACAAGCGATGTCTACATTGTAGATATCGCAACAATCAAATCGTCACAATTATATCATCAGTTAATGACAGTTTTTTTGTTGCAGATATCTTAATTATTTGGCTGATAATTGTTGAAGAACAACACTCGTTGATTAAAGTTAAAATTTGTAACTTTAATCAACTCGTGTTGATAAATTTGATATCAGAAGACACTTGGGTGAGATTCTCTATATCTCGTACGAGACAATAGATAATAGATTTCGCACAATGCCCTGTCACCGTCTACCACATGACATCACAATGTTTTATATCATCAACTAATGACTCACAATGCTGTAACGTCATAAAACTGATGACTTCATAATGTCAAGACGTCATAAACATAATGATGTCACCTTATATGACATCAACACACTGTAGGTCTAATGACAATGCTATATATCTACTTCCTTCATTTAAAAGAACTAAGAATGATTTTGAATGATAGAACTAACCTCACCCTCGTGTCTCTCATACTAATAGTAACAAGTGAATGATTATGTGCAAAATTGAAATTGAAATTCGAGTTTCGATCGATCTTGCTTTTTTTCCAACTGAAGTTAGCCTACAACTATACGTTAATAAAATTTAGTCAAGAAGAGTTATCTCCCTTTTGTTTACAACTACCTTGTTTTATTTTTTTAAAAATGCAGATCGAGTGTTCAGAAGTGACTGTTTAGAATTGCTTTATGTCGTAGATTCAGTCATGATATGGACCATTTTGTTGACAATTTGGGACAATATTTTTACCGAAGGCGAATTCCACCTTAAGCGTAATGTCTCACATGATGGTTTGTCTGTTTGCAATATTACGGAAAACATTAATAAGAGATATATTAATCCAACGATTATTTTGTGTAGTAACATGCATTTTTATTTTGGGGCTTTACATTTTACTGCACATCATTTTAAAATGCAAATGCCATCATCATCAGGCCTATTGAACGGGGGCCATGAACGTCATGCCATGTTTGTTCATAGGCGTAGGAACAGGGGGGGCCCGGGGGGGCCGGGCCCCCCCACTTCTGAAACTGGGGGGGCACGGCCCCCCCACTTTTCACCCACGAAAAAAAATTTAATAGCGCTTTCTAGGAGCAAATAGTACGTGTAAATTTTGAAGAAAATTTCTTTTCTCATACTATTTTTTCAGAAACAGATAATATGACGAGTCCTCACCCTATTTTTAACACTAATATGGATGAAAATTTTGATCCTACAGCATCTTCTAGTGAAAATACGACATGGCAACCCCAATTTTCAGAGGAAATTTAAAAGATTGTTGTTCCTATAGCTGTGTTTGGTGAGAGGAGGGTGCTTTGATAAGTTTTTAATACGTTTCAAAATTTTCCCTAGCTTTCTTTTTAATTTAAAGCGTTTTCTGGGAGCAAATGGTACTTTTCACACCAAATTTGGAAAGAAAACGATTTTTTTTTTTAGCTCAATAGGCTTGAATGGCATGGCATTGCGTCAGGCGTCCGTCCGTCCGTCCGTCTATAAACTTTTCCCTTCTTCGACTTCTTCTCAAGAGCCACTGGCTCCAGCAGGCTGAAATTGTAGGTACAGGCACCACTGTCAATAGGGGTCTTAAATCATAAATTTGGTGACCCCGTGGCCCCGTAAAATCTCTTTTCATCTTCTCAAGAACGAAAAGGCCAAGAAAGCTTAAATCTTGTGTACATACTCCTTAGCAAATGGGGATCTTAAATTGCAGAGTTTGTGGCCCTGGTGGTCCTCAGATGCCATGGCCCAAAAAACCTATTTTAGGCTTTTTCTCCAGAAATAAGAGCTAGAAAGTTGAAATATCGACTCCTAAGACATTTGGGATTGAAATTGTACATTTGGTGACCATGTGACCCCTAGTAAGGGCAACATTGGCCACTCCTGAAAACGTTTTTAGCTCATCAGACCTGACCTCAAAAACCTATTTCGTCTTTCTTCTCTAGAACCAGCTCTGAAGTGACTACAGACAGTTGGCATCTCGGGTACATACTCTTACTGTCACTCCTTAGATCATGGATATCTTGATTAAAAAGGGCCCAAGGAACTACATCATTAAAACCTATTTTCGTCTTATTCTCCAGAACCACTGATTCCAGAGAACTGGAATCATTAGTACAGTTAGCTTGGCAAGCGGAGATTCTGATTCATATGTTTGGTGACCTATTGATCCCTAATAAGGTCCTCAGGGGCCACAAACTCAAGGACTATATTTATTTTTTTCTCCAGAACCAGTAACTCTAGAAAGTTGAAGTTCTGTGTACAGGCATCTTGGCAAGTGGGGATTATAATTAATAGATTTGGTAACTTTTGGGTGTCATGGTTTTATGACCTTCTACAGAATGAAAAGTCTTTGTATTGGTCTCTTGGATTATGAATTGTAATTTTTCAAACAATATGTCATTTTGGATGCTATTTCAGGATTAATTCTGATCGAACTGAGATATGAATGTTCTTTCTCCGTTTCTGGAACAAGTAAAACTTGTCGACTTTATTTCAATCCTATTTTATTTCCATTTTATCGTGACTTCCGTTGTCTTGTCTGCAAATATTGAAGCTCATACACATCCCTTGCAATTACAACTATATGGTCCTGAGTACCCTAACACACGCACTCAAAAATTCCAAATTGTTGCGATTATTGACTTATCGTGGCCTAGTGTAAACGCAGCATATGCAGATTAAACATTTGTAATGATTATTATCCGAAATATTAAGAACAAAAGAACTAGGAATATGATACATGCTAGCTTTCAACTATCTCGCGAGTATAGGTCTCTGTCCCTTTCACAGCTAGGACATACTGTCCTTTCTCTCAAAATGAATGATTTCTATTATAATTTTTTTAAATTTCCTCCTTTAAAAATGTGTTAACGGTGCTTATTCTATTCAGGTGCATGTTTCAGTTCAAACACATTTTCAAATGTTCATTTCTGATTTAATCTAGGTACAATTTGGTGTATTTTCTTGACATAAAATCGATTTTTTACAGCCACACCTGTGTCAAGTGACTTTTTTGGCCTCAAAAGCAAGGCCACGTGACATTTTTGGCTTCCAAAGCAAGGTCACGTGACTTTTTTTGGCCCCAAAGTAAGGTCACGTGACTTTCTTTGGCCCCAAAGTAAGGTCACGTGACTTTTTTTTGGCCCCAAAGCAAGGTCACGTGATTGTAAATTTAAATAATAAGTGAAACACGCTTTAAACCCCATCCAAAATGACTAAGATCCCCCCCCCCCCCCCCGTCATCCCGAGAAGCTCATTCGCCCCCCCCCCCCCCCCCCCCCCCAATCAACACAGACGGGGTATTCTGACCCAAGCTCGATCCACCCCCCGCTCTCAAGAAAAAAAATTGGGCCCCCCCACCCCAAAAACCGTTCCTACGCCACTGTTGTTTGATATAAAACTGAACTAGATCTATATATGTCTACAGATCTAAACAAATCCTGTTCCAAAGCTTAGAGACTTGAAACTTTTTTTTAAAAGATACACAATACTAATACACACAAAATAGTAAACATGACGAATTCGTAAGTCACGTGGTTTAGCCGCCATTTTGATTTTCTTTAAATTTGTGTGATTTGGACCTGTTCCCCTCCAGCCACAAAAAAAGATACAGACTGATTTCTGTTTATTGAAGCGACCAATCGCAGCTGAGGAGCCAACCAAACCCATGGGTAATTTGGACTGTTGGACCCCGGCCTGTAAAACCCCTCACGTCCTCAATGCTTTTCTCGCCCCGATCCGAAAGTTCACGGCAAAGCATGACGCGCTCGTATATTTCGGTGTCCTTACGACTTACGACCAAAACGTACGAAATTACCCTCCACATTTAAGATTAATCTTAGTTCTTGTCATATCAACTAGTTATGTAGCGCAAGCGGTGTTAACTTCGGATCCAGTGTTGAGGACACGGACTGTCCGGGATTCATCTCGAGTGTTGAAATATCCCACCGGCAAACATCACTGCGGGCAGCTCTAGCGCTTAACCGCGCTCAAGATCCGACGTTACACCGCTCAGCGCCTGGGATCCGAAGTTGCGGAGGCTCGGCGCAGCGATCCTGTTACTTTCGGATCAGCGTGTCCGATACAATCTCGCGTATGCGTTGTAGCTGTATGGGGTTCCAGTGCTCGGAACTTGGGCCAGGCGTGTAAGCCCCTCACGATGAGGGATAAATTGACCCAGAGGTGTGTACAAAGTAAAGTCGGGTTCGGTGAGAGAGCGGGCTCGCTTTTTGGCTTTGGAGACGTCGGTTATTTGGATACATTGCTACACTTCTAATACTTTTGTTGTCACATTGTGTTATCAGTGTTGTTATTTACTTCATCGAGAAGCATTGACTGATGCTGAATATACTCGTTCGATGATAAAACGATAAGAGCGACGACATGTACGTGGCGCGAATTTAAGAAATTAGTGGCGGACAATTTTACCGATGCTGGCAGTTCTACCATGTACATAGGCAAAAAGGTGTTGCACCCCGTCTTTATAAATGTGATGCTGTGACAATGTTAGGATATAAATGCATTGAATTAAAAACACTAAAGATATACAGATAGGATAAGTTAATGACTATTTTTCCAAACAATGTGACTTTGAAGATTCATACTGCTTTAACGAGTGACTTTTTATTAACAGTACGTTACATCAGTTCACTTGAATGGAACTACTCACATTACAACAACCAATAATACTGACTTGCAATTGTCAGTATAACGATACTCGTTCCTGAACACCAATGTAGCAGAATTTTATGAATGCAAATATCGAAAAGTTGTGAAACGTTATCTGATTAAAATTTGCTTTGTTAAACTGTTAGATAATGCTTCTGTAATATCACACATTTTATTTTCCTGATACATTGTCTTCTTTCTTATCAGACAACTTTTACTGGTGAAAAACAATGTTTGCTATGTATATATATGGAGTGATCACAGTATTTGAAACTGACATGCCGCTAATAACAGTATGTTTCAAGAGTAAAATGAGTGCAAACGTTCACATATTTAATTTGAACATTACTAAAATATCATTGTACTCTTTTCTTCACATATCACCCAAATTTATACAATGTGATTTCTGAAGGCTAAGTTCGTGTTAATGCTATAGTTTGGCCGATATGTTGCGTATTTGCATACGGATTCAAAAAAAGATTTTATGGTGACTTATAAACCCCATGGCCACAAACATATGCATCAGCAAAAGTTAAAGTTAATACACTTTGAATGGACCATAGATTGAGCTTGACATCAGTTTCAATCACCCATATGTTGCTCTACTACTTCATCGTGTACGGGGGGCGGGATAGCGCAGTGGTTAGCGCGTTCGGCTTCGGATTAAGAGGTCCGGGGTTCGAATCCCGCCAGGGGCACGGCAACTTTGTCTGCAGTAGAGAACTGTTCTACACGCAGTAAGGTTTGGGTGCAATGCTACACTGAATTTCAGCGTAGTACCACCCATGGTTCGCTAGTTCCAGCCGCTGCTCGCAGGTTTCACCGGCGTTGCGGGCTTTCTCCCTGCCATAATACTAGCAGCCGCGATATAAGTGAAATACTCTTGAAAGCGGCGTTAAACCCCAACTCACTCACTCACTCATCGTGTACACACGTACATCAAATATCCTCGCTAATACGATCACTATCACTGCACCTCTCGTTGTACAAAATCACTATCACTGGGACCCTGCAGTACAAGGTTCAAGGGGATGCGACGTGTGATGTAAGATATGAACCCAATAACCTCTAAGCAACAAATATTCATCAAGAGTGTAACCAATCTGATCAGACACATGATTTGCGAACATCCATAACCCTTCTGTAAAAATATTACAAAAACACTTTTCTTAGTCTTTCATCCAAATGCGATCCCACTCAAGCATTTACGCGTGTAGTACTGTAAACGACCCGGTTGGACTATAATATAAGAGTTTTCTTTTAGCGGGTTCGTAGCATCACGGCATACTTTATTATGGTAGAAAATAACCGAGTTAATATTATTGATATGGGAACATGTGCACATATCACGTTTGCTTAGCAACCATTGTTTCACCGCGACCTCCCGTATTTTGTCGTCTGCGACGTCATAAAACTATTGTTCGTGACGTCACTGTAGCGTGCCGTCGCAAGAGAAGTGGGTCGTTTCCTGGCTATTCTTACGCGAATCAAATGGAATAAAATTGGTACACTCGAAAGTGTGTCATATGACTTTTATGAAACTCGTGCAAATTTGTGTATAACCCTCGTTTCTCGCTCGGGCAATACAACAATTCACACTCGTTTCGTAAAAGTCATATGACACACTCCTCGGGTAATAATCTCTATGTATTTAAGTCCGTGGTTTCATATTATAATGGTAACCTTGGTTACCGGAGGACACCCGGGGTGTTGTTGGATTTAAATTTTTCAAACGTTTTAAATTCACTTATTTTAACGAGAAGTGCTAACTATTTCCAGAAGTTTTACAGTTTGATTGCTAGTCGATTTAGAATATAGACGACAAAAAGTAATATCTGATCGAAAACCGGACAATGCACTGCGCCTGGCGCGCCGCAGTCAGTCAAGCGTAATTTTGGAAACTACCGTAAATCCTTGAATAATCGCCTGCCTTAAATAATCACCTGCCTTGAATAAATGCCGGGTCCAAGCCCTCGCCGAAATAAATAATCGCCTGCCTTGAATAAATGCCGGGTCCAAGTCCTCGCCGAAATAAATAATCGCCTGCCTTGAATAATCGCCGGGTTTCATTTAGCAATAAAAACAAATTGGTATTAAATATCTCCCTTTTCAAATATTTCCGACATATAGGCATATCTATTGGAAGTTTTAATCATAAGGGCCTCTTTTACAAATTTCACAATCATAAATTTCCGATAAGGATGTTTTTTCTGTTTGGGATGAATATGCAAGCTGACTGATATTACAGGAACTGAAATCAGCAGACATGGAATTTCGGTACGTATCAAAGCCAATGAATGTCCCTTTAATGGGTGAAAGGCATTGGTTGTCTTTTCTTTACTCCCTGGGGAGAATACACGCGGAGTTGATGGTTACAGTGTTATCTCACCCTTACAGAAACATTTGAGATACACTCGGATTCAATCGTTTTTACCACTGTGAGTCCGGTCTCAGCACACGCCCGATACTCGACCTTTTCACCTCGAGGTAAATGGATGGCAGTGTATCACAAGAACTCCTCGAACGTTTGTCACATTAACCCCCGCGCGTGAACAGTTGTAACAGGTCTAACAGCTTTGTAAGTGGTTCTCTACACTTAGACTCTGAAACAGTATTTATTCTGAAAAGTATAAAAAAAATGGAAAAGGAGCCTCTGTTTTCCGAAATCCCAAATTCCCAGAAGCTCCTTTTCAATATTTAATAAATAATATTTTTTTCAGAGTCTACGTGTTAGACTATGACGCTGAGGGACACTGACTGAGTGTCAGCTTGACTCGATAACGCTATCAGGTCTCTAAAGTTATTTCAAGACATGGCCAACGACACGTTCACAGCCAGGCGGATCTATAGATACTGAGAATTTCAAGCTGTGTATGCCTATAATCAGTGGCATAATTGAACCAAATATGTTGCCTTACTCAAGGACGGTAATTTAGTTCATAATATCTAACCTAGTCTAATTAAAATCGACGGTTTCAACATTTCAAAATAGTGCATCTACCGGGATACGAACTCGCATCGTTCAAGGGTGTCCACGCCAAACCGTCTTATAACAGCCCGTAGACTTCCGTGTTCTGACGCAATTCAGTTAACCAATCACAAGACGTCCAAGAAAAGCTTTCGGTGCGAGAAGCTAGGGTCAGATAACTCTAAACAGCTCTCATGTCGTCTGTTCCGAATGCTTTCAAAACAGAGACCGTTTAAAAACTATGATGTTATTGCTCAGCTATATGACCGGGCTTTGACTGCGCTAAACTGGTTTGGAACACGCGCCTATACGGGGTGTTCTCAGACCTTATGGCGAGGAATCTACAGAACGTGTTCGTATCCCGATAGATGCATTATTTTACCCCAGTTTGAAAACTTAACCCAGTCTTGAAAAGCAAATCTAGATTTAGGTCTGTACTGCCGGAAATTGATGTCACAACAGCGATATCTCCTGCGGAAGACAGTTTTAGGGACTGGTCAATTATTATAGGGGGGAGGGGGCCGGTGATTTTAGGGGGTGGGTCACACAAAAATATGACAGCCTTTGGGGGTGGGTTATAAAATATCAAGACAATCGTTAGGGGTGGCCCATTAAAATTATGACTAACATCATTGGGGGGTCATGAAAAATCATGACACATGTTAGGGGTGGGTCACTTTTTTTTCTGACAAACATAAGGAAAATTTCACCGGCCCACCCCCCTCTATAATAAATGACCGGTCCCTAGATGATAAAGTGCGCTACCCTCCCTGTTACATCTAAGGAAGTTTCTCACTGGCCCATGAATTAGCCACAGAGAACGATGGTGACGTGTCAGTGAGCTATAAGCTAGCGCTGCTTTCATTGGTTGTCGGACACGTACGCTTCACGTATTTTCACAACCCCTTTGCAAGACTGAGTTGCGAACCCTTAGACTACAAGCAGTCTCGACCTTCCTATGGAAGACGGTTCTGTGGTTTATGATCATACACTGATCCACGTGGGACACATCACACACCTACTAATCCGGTTCTCAGACGGTTAGTCTTTATTTAGAATGACAATGCTTAGAATGTTCTGTTACGAGCTTTCTACAATTGCTGTTAGTACTTTGTATGCTTCAAGAGTAGACCCGAGGTAGCTTCACAAACTTGGTAAACTCAGAGGTTATTAATAGAAATCAACCATCAAATTTTATGATTCCGTTAATGCACCAAACCTGTTTATTTTAACAAAATGTGTGCATATACCCGGAAATGTCATGTATCTACACATTAAAAAAAAATCTTCTCATGTATATCACTTCTAAATGCCCTTTAAAGACCCAATATGTGTTCAGTATATTGTACATTGGCCCGTGGCCTTTATACTGATTAAATATTTCAATTATCATGAAATCTTGAATTTAAGTTACAATGAAGTCTCTGTTTCCCCAACCACTACAGCATTGCAGCGTCTCTAGTGTTTGTATGGACTCACATGGCTCACACCTATCCAACGCTATAAATTATTGGACAACTCAACCGTAAAGGACACTGACTGTATAAAGAATACAGGCGAGTACGAGTTTCAGAATAAAACACAGTTGACTCACCCATATATATAGTTGAATCACCCATATATATAGTTGACTCACCCATATATACAGTTAACTCACCCACACAGTTGACTCACCCATACAGTTAACTCACCCATAGAGTTGACTCACCCATATATACAGTTGACTCACCCATATATACAGTTGACTCACCCATACAGTTGACTCACCCATATATACAGTTGACTCACCCATACAGTTGACTCACCCATATATACAGTTGACTCACCCATAGAGTTGACTCACCCATATATACAGTTGACTCACCCATATATACAGTTGACTCACCCATATATACAGTTGACTCACCCATACAGTTGACTCACCCATATATACAGTTAACTCACCCATACAGTTAACTCACCCATAGAGTTGACTCACCCATATATACAGTTGACTCACCCATACAGTTGACTCACCCATATATACAGTTGACTCACCCACACAGTTGACTCACCCACACAGTTGACTCACCCATATATACAGTTGACTCACCCATATATACAGTTGACTCACCCATATATACAGTTGACTCACCCACACAGTTGACTCACCCACACAGTTGACTCACCCATATATACAGTTGACTCACCCACACAGTTGACTCACCCACACAGTTGACTCACCCATATATACAGTTGACTCACCCATATATACAGTTGACTCACCCATATATACAGTTGACTCACCCACACAGTTGACTCACCCATATATACAGTTGACTCACCCATATATACAGTTGACTCACCCATACAGTTGACTCACCCATATATACAGTTGACTCACCCATTCCTCCGCCGACACCTTCCCGTCGTTATTCTCATCAGCCTCGTCAGAGAGACGACGCCATATCTCCACGAACAGGTCCTTGGTTTTCAGGTATTTCGGTGTGCCTGGCTTCCAACCGCTCATCTCGCAGATTTTCTGTGGACAACAACACACGGAACATCAACACAATTCTCAATACTTGTCATCGTTGCCGTCAGAATCAATGTCGTCATCGTTGCCGTCAGAATCAATATCGTCATCGTTGTCGTCAGAATCAACATCGTCATCGTTGTCGTCAGAATCAACATCGTCATCGTTGCCATCAGAATCAGAATCAACATTGTCATCGTTGCCGTCAGAATCAGAATCAACATTGTCATCGTTGCCGTCGGAATCAGAATCAATATCGTCATCGTTGTCATCAGAATCAATATCGTCATCGTTGCCGTCAGAATTAATATCGTCATCGTTGCCGTCAGAATTAATATCGTCATCGTTGCTGTCAGAATCATTATTATATGATCGAAGGTTTTTACAAGTTATGATTGATCCAAAGACGGCCAAATGACAGTCCATAGAAAACGATATTGACTTGGGAACAATTATAAGATAAATAGTTGCGTTTGTAAAAATTCCGGGATTCATTGCTATTCAACACCCGCAAATTTAGTTTAAAACCGACTTTGATATTGATCCATTGTTGACATCATATCTTTGTGACGTCACGATTCGCGCTGAAAATTAATCGTTTTGCCGACTTGAATGTTGAACAAAACATAATTTTTAGTACAACTCGTATGTGGTAGTTGTTTCTTCTAAAAATCATAAATTATATCAGAACATTATAGATTCTTCTAGAGGTCAGTGATGCGTGTGTTCTGTGACGTCATATTAATTATTGCTGTAAGTCATTTGGTAAAGAAGCTCCATTCCTTCTACCTATAGATATATTTTCTGAGTAAAACAATATTGCCTTCGCAAGCTCGGTCAATATTGTCTGACTCAGGTCAATAAAAACCGATAATGGCCTCTACAAGAGTCTATAATTGTATAATATCGTCATCGTTGCCGTCAGAATCGATATCTTCATCGTTGTCTTCGAAGAAGCAACACAACCATCGTTGCCGTCAGAATCGATATCGTCATAGTTGTCTTCGAAGAAGCAACACAACCATGGTTGCCGTCAGAATCGATATCGTCATCGTTGTCTTCGAAGAAGCAACACAACCATCGTTGCCGTCAGAATCGATATCGTCATCGTTGTCTTCGAAGAAGCAACACAACCATCGTTGCCGTCAGAATCGATATCGTCATCGTTGTCTTCGAAGAAGCAACACAACCATCGTTGCCGTCAGAATCGATATCGTCATCATAGGCGTAGGAACAGGGGGGGCCCGGGGGGGGCCGGGCCCCCCCACTTCTGAAACTGGGGGGGCACGGCCCCCCCACTTTTCACCCACGAAAAAAAATTTAATAGCGCTTTCTAGGAGCAAATAGTACGTGTAAATTTTGAAGAAAATTTCTTTTCTCATACTATTTTTTCAGAAACAGATAATATGACGAGTCCTCACCCTATTTTTAACACTAATATGGATGAAAATTTTGATCCTACAGCATCTTCTAGTGAAAATACGACATGGCAACCCCAATTTTCAGAGGAAATTTAAAAGATTGTTGTTCCTATAGCTGTGTTTGGTGAGAGGAGGGTGCTTTGATAAGTTTTTAATACGTTTCAAAATTTTCCCTAGCTTTCTTTTTAATTTAAAGCGTTTTCTTGGAGCAAATGGTACTTTTCACACCAAATTTGGAAAGAAAACGATTTTTTTTTTAGCTCAATAGGCTTGAATGGCATGGCATTGCGTCAGGCGTCCGTCCGTCCGTCCGTCTATAAACTTTTCCCTTCTTCGACTTCTTCTCAAGAGCCACTGGCTCCAGCAGGCTGAAATTGTAGGTACAGGCACCACTGTCAATAGGGGTCTTAAATCATAAATTTGGTGACCCCGTGGCCCCGTAAAATCTCTTTTCATCTTCTCAAGAACGAAAAGGCCAAGAAAGCTTAAATCTTGTGTACATACTCCTTAGCAAATGGGGATCTTAAATTGCAGAGTTTGTGGCCCTGGTGGTCCTCAGATGCCATGGCCCAAAAAACCTATTTTAGGCTTTTTCTCCAGAAATAAGAGCTAGAAAGTTGAAATATCGACTCCTAAGACATTTGGGATTGAAATTGTACATTTGGTGACCATGTGACCCCTAGTAAGGGCAACATTGGCCACTCCTGAAAACGTTTTTAGCTCATCAGACCTGACCTCAAAAACCTATTTCGTCTTTCTTCTCTAGAACCAGCTCTGAAGTGACTACAGACAGTTGGCATCTCGGGTACATACTCTTACTGTCACTCCTTAGATCATGGATATCTTGATTAAAAAGGGCCCAAGGAACTACATCATTAAAACCTATTTTCGTCTTATTCTCCAGAACCACTGATTCCAGAGAACTGGAATCATTAGTACAGTTAGCTTGGCAAGCGGAGATTCTGATTCATATGTTTGGTGACCTATTGATCCCTAATAAGGTCCTCAGGGGCCACAAACTCAAGGACTATATTTATTTTTTTCTCCAGAACCAGTAACTCTAGAAAGTTGAAGTTCTGTGTACAGGCATCTTGGCAAGTGGGGATTATAATTAATAGATTTGGTAACTTTTGGGTGTCATGGTTTTATGACCTTCTACAGAATGAAAAGTCTTTGTATTGGTCTCTTGGATTATGAATTGTAATTTTTC
Source organism: Gibbula magus (assembly GCA_936450465.1). Classification (NCBI taxonomy): domain Eukaryota; kingdom Metazoa; phylum Mollusca; class Gastropoda; order Trochida; family Trochidae; genus Gibbula; species Gibbula magus. The sequence continues at coordinate 57,202,765 of OW388302.1, forward strand.
AAACAATATGTCATTTTGGATGCTATTTCAGGATTAATTCTGATCGAACTGAGATATGAATGTTCTTTCTCCGTTTCTGGAACAAGTAAAACTTGTCGACTTTATTTCAATCCTATTTTATTTCCATTTTATCGTGACTTCCGTTGTCTTGTCTGCAAATATTGAAGCTCATACACATCCCTTGCAATTACAACTATATGGTCCTGAGTACCCTAACACACGCACTCAAAAATTCCAAATTGTTGCGATTATTGACTTATCGTGGCCTAGTGTAAACGCAGCATATGCAGATTAAACATTTGTAATGATTATTATCCGAAATATTAAGAACAAAAGAACTAGGAATATGATACATGCTAGCTTTCAACTATCTCGCGAGTATAGGTCTCTGTCCCTTTCACAGCTAGGACATACTGTCCTTTCTCTCAAAATGAATGATTTCTATTATAATTTTTTTAAATTTCCTCCTTTAAAAATGTGTTAACGGTGCTTATTCTATTCAGGTGCATGTTTCAGTTCAAACACATTTTCAAATGTTCATTTCTGATTTAATCTAGGTACAATTTGGTGTATTTTCTTGACATAAAATCGATTTTTTACAGCCACACCTGTGTCAAGTGACTTTTTTGGCCTCAAAAGCAAGGCCACGTGACATTTTTGGCTTCCAAAGCAAGGTCACGTGACTTTTTTTGGCCCCAAAGTAAGGTCACGTGACTTTCTTTGGCCCCAAAGTAAGGTCACGTGACTTTTTTTTGGCCCCAAAGCAAGGTCACGTGATTGTAAATTTAAATAATAAGTGAAACACGCTTTAAACCCCATCCAAAATGACTAAGATCCCCCCCCCCCCCCCCCCGTCATCCCGAGAAGCTCATTCGCCCCCCCCCCCCCCCCCCCCCCCCCCCCCCCCAATCAACACAGACGGGGTATTCTGACCCAAGCTCGATCCACCCCCCGCTCTCAAGAAAAAAAATTGGGCCCCCCCACCCCAAAAACCGTTCCTACGCCACTGGTCATCGTTGTCTTCGAAGAAGCAACACAACCATCGTTGCCGTCAGAATCGATATCGTCATCGTTGTCTTCGAAGAAGCAACACAACCATCGTTGCCGTCAGAATCGATATCGTCATCGTTGTCATCGAAGAATCAACACAACCATCGTTGCCGTCAGAATCGATATCGTCATCGTTGTCTTCGAAGAAGCAACACAACCATCGTTGCTGTCAGAATCGATATCGTCATCGTTGTCGTCGAAGAATCAACACAACCATCGTTGCCGTCAGAATCGATATCGTCATCGTTGTCTTCGAAGAAGCAACACAACCATCGTTGCCGTCAGAATCGATATCGTCATCGTTGTCGTCGAAGAATCAACAAAACCATCGTTGCCGTCAGAATCGATATCGTCATCGTTGTCTTCAAAGAAGCAACACAACCATCGTTGCCGTCAGAATCGATATCGCCGATGTAGTTATCACCATCGTCGTCAGCATGATTATTATCATTATCTTTAACGTAGTCATCGTCGTTATCATTGTTGTTGTCATCGTACCTCATCGATTCAATATTTCAATACACAACGCCAACAAACCATGACTACATTGTTATCTGATATTTACATTGAAACATATCACATACTTTCAAATTTGTTTACATGTAAGCAGCAACTTACAAATAGGATATTCCAATTCAAAACTCTACGGAAAACGAAGTTAACCTTGAACGCTTCATTGACAAAATCGTTAGCACTTATCATACTTTCTTCATGAATACAAATCTTACTTGTCGAGCCAGTTCAAAATCCTTCCATTCCAGAGATCCATCTTTATTCAGATCTGAAACCAAATTAAAACATATTATACTAAATTCTAAAATAAGTTTTAATAATCTTTTCGGGCTAAATAATGCTCAACATTACCATGACGACATCTTAATTAACGATACTTTAATTTGAAGTCATAATGGTAACACTGTGACATCATCAAGTCCATGTGCAACACCACAGAACAACAGACTACAGATGATGTCGTGCTTGTAAGTTCCAGATAACGATTATCAGCATGATGTTCTGGAAATGACATCCCGACTTGTTCTCGGGTTATTCATCGGTCTGCTGACGCTGCTCTTTTCACAGAGATCAAGGTGTTAGTTGAACCTTCCAAAGCTACTTACTTCCGGAATTAAACATACATCGAACCTCGAAAAAACGAACTTGGTAATAATGATTAGATTGTTCATAATATACATATATAGTTTAATGCACGTGTGTGCATTATGTCATGCACATTTATGATGATGACTTTGATGCACAATAATCAAAGAAGCAATATTAAACTTGTAGGAAAAACTCAATTAAATTTCAAGTGTGTATTACGTCTGGTTCCTACTGGAGGCCACATAATCATTAAAATCTCAGGCAGAAAGTGGTCGTCACTATACAGCCTGCTGGACGCTCGAGGTTAAATCATTGTTGTTATATAGTTTCTCAGTGGCTTGGATTCAACATGCAGGGCCAAGATATCCTTTCAACAGTTTGGTAAAGATGTGTCGCCATTGACAATACACACTACCGTGAGAGTATTCAATCTAGTTCTCAGCTTGTATTGATCTCTCTGCTGTAAAGTATAATTTTCAATGTGGCAACTGGTCGATATATCGATGTAACGTTGTATTTAATTGATATCTTAATGTTATGGGATCTTATCAGTCTTTTTTTTATTGAACCAGTCAGTACAACAGACCAATACATGCACGTCTTCACCCCTTCAGAGTTCTGTGTGATACCAACTATCGAAGATGAAGTTCACTTTTGCGTGGTGTGTCCATTTTATCTTCACATGCGTGTCGGTCTCCTACCTCAATATCATCACTCTGCTCCTACACGCGATTATCATTGTTATTTCGCTTCACGTCTCTCAAGATCTGCGTTAATGTGGCCAAATATAAATCTGTTGCTGCAGAGAAACGTAATTGTTCAAAAATAGCTTTAGTGTGTTGCCCCTCTGACCCTTGTAAGAGCGTCAGCAATTGACAGACAGATAGATGACGGATGATTGTATTTGTATAAATGGCCATGAGGCCAACAGCACAGCGCCTTGACATTGCCTACATTTTAACTGTACGTGAAGATATTACTTTTGAACAATACAGGGCTAAACGTAATAAGACGTTTGCTGAATTTAATTTCAAGAGAGTTATGAATTTGTGGTTGTTGTAATAATAACATGGTAAGTATTCTAGTAGAACACGGAATTCATTTTCTAGCTTTTTTGGACAATATGGACACATGGCAATGGTGATATCTGGATCTTCTGATCTCCTATAAAATTGTATGTTAAAACCTGCAATACCACATCGTCGAATTGACAGCAAGAGTATGGTGTGAATCCCCACTGACTAGGGGTACTTTAGGCTACTCACGAATCTTCTACAAAGTTTCCCGACGAAAGGACGGATGGATGAAAGGACGCACACCGGATGCCTTGTCATGTCTTACGTCTTTTAGAGCCTAGTGAGTTGCAATCGGTGTATTTATCCAAATAAAGTATGATAAAGTCTAGAATTAATGTTGCAGTTGCCAGTTCGAGACTCCAATTAGGAGAAAGCCGCCGCGGGACATTCTGAAATGTCAAACCCTGATTGGAACAACCAGTCAAAGCGATAAATTGTCCCTTGACTCTGTTCCCTACTGCAGATGATATAACGGATAGTTATCGTTTTACAGGAGAGATGACTCACTGGCCTGGCAACATCAAGTAAATGACTGACAATGCTGGTGACGTCACGATGATATGACAGTGGCAGTGGGATATATACGTTCTTGATTCGTGACACAATTGGTACATTGATGATGCAATTATGTGACCCCTAGTACTTTGAGTACACACTGAGGTATTGAGGTCTGCTATCCAGAACAATTGAGGTTCATTTCGCTCTTAATTTAATCTGGTGACGTATCTTGGAATTTCAACAATCACTCGTTTGACAAACACTCATGTATGACATATAGAATACTAAACGATGTCCCGTTTGATAACATGTTTATTAAACGAGTGGATGGTTTGGTATTTTAACGAGCGAAAGCGAGTTAAATACCGATGCCATTCACGAGTTTCATAAACATGTTATCAAACGGGACCGAGTTTAGTATTTTATTTATTACTCAATGATGTAAATAGCGCTGAATTGCAAGAAAATCGTTTTTTAGCGACGCTGACTTGCAAATAGGTCACCGGCTATTGCAGTCGCGCGGCTTACATTGTGACGTCAACCAAAAACGATTATGACGTCACTCGCCGATTATGACGTTACGGCAGCACGCTGTGGTATCACACATGTGTGTAACCAACTCATTGTTATCTAATGAGTGATCTCACCACCGCTGAGTAATAAATGCCTCTTGTTCATAGATGACAATATCAGAGCGCTTCAAGAACACACAGTAACAATTCCGCCACAACAGTCTAATCACCAACAGCCTAATTAGCTGACTGAGGTTCGAAACTCTCATAAAACAGCTGATTGATAACAAGCAGGGGATCCTTTTTAAAGAAAATTGATTAGAACGGAAGAGTTTTCGAGGAAGAATTGTTACGGTTCTTTTAAAAATGGTTGTCCTAAAGTTTTCATTAAAGTGGGGGTACGTCCATTGATAAAAGTGAGATCTCTTTTATTATCCTCAGCTCATTAGCGGCTGGGAATGAGAGCGTGTCGGCTCGCCGCAGGGTTGTCGGCTCTCAGCAGTGTTGTAAAACAAGACGCGGAGCGGAGCTTTGAGCTCTGGAACAACAGCATGTAAACCGGTTAATTAATCAATCTCGATTGATTGCATCAACTCGCTGAGTTGTTTTTATTGCTAAATGGTTCCCGTGTTCATTAATCACGACTGATTGAGTCATCTCACTTTGACAGTGACTTGTTTTTTAAAAATAAAATACTTCAAGGTGTCAAAGGGTATAATTAGGAAACCGTTCGTGAGTGCAATCAACTTCTTGAGAAAATGGGGAGAAAGGCGTTGTCAGATTCTGCTAAGAAATGTAGTATTCGGGAAAATGCCTCTCGAATCAATGTCCATAATCAATTTCCCAGATGGAAAGATCTAGCAGATCATCGTGGGGATTCTCACCCGTCCTTAGCGGAACATTTGTTGAACATCCACGACCGATTTTGTCAGTTCAGGTAAGTTCTATTTCAAAGTAATTACTGTCGTGTAAACCTACGCTAGAAATAACGGACCATTTATACCAGTAAAATATTTCTCATGTAAAAAATCTGTTCATGTCATAAATGAAAATGTAGATTTTTATCATCAACATTAATATAGAACTTTTAAGTAGAAATGTTCAAATACGCTAACTATACGCATAGTTTGACTACACCATTCATTTCCATCTATGAGATATAAGATATACCGCTAAATGATTGTGTCATTTTTACAATCTTTGCAGAATGAAAAACATATATTATAATACATCATTATCATTATCATTGTTTCTTGTATTCCAGTCAAGCATCCCCAACGAATGACTCGATCCGATCTGTCCTATCCGAGCGACCCTCAGCCGTCGTCGTGTCAACACCAGTAGAAATGAACAACCTCACTGCTTTAGGTGAAAATATAAATCATTTAATCAACCTCTTTGTCATCTCTGATAGAATTATTTTATGTCGACAATTACAATAGCTTTACTGGTTATCTGAAAACATAGATAACGTAGTTCGTTTTTAATATATAAATAGATTCGTATGTTTTGCCGATGCCAGTTACTACCACAACTATTGAAGAATTGGAATCTTTTTTCTATTTTTTTCAAAAACTTTTATTACAAAATAAATTGTTTTTCAATGTATTACAGGAATGTTTCCAATGATAAATTGAACATACTATAGATGTAGAGGAGAAAGTAGTGGATAGCGATAGGGTGCAGAAGAAAGTACTCAGTCATTATGGAATAGACTTGACCATTTTGTTTGAAGATCATTTTCCATTTTTCCAAATTAAAGTGGTATTTTATGAAATGAATGAGATTATTGAAATTTAATTCATTAATTCCAAATCTTGTTTTATCAATAAATTCTTTAGTGACAATTTGGAATTTGGATTTGGAATTTAGTTAGATTTCTTATGCCGACGAACAAGATGAAATGGGGGTAACTGCAATGTTATGTCATCTGTATGAAATTACATATAACAATTGTATTGTTTATGTGTATATGGATGTGTTTAATGTTCTTAATGTGTGTGTATCAACGTCACAGATAGTGGTAATCCCGACAATCCCATTTCCTGTATCATCTGGAAATAAAATCATTTATTCAAGTCACGATGATCAGTTAGACAAACATTCACCTTTTGTTTATTCAATCTCGTCAACTGCTGTCATGGAAGTGACCCGAGATTACAGCGATTGTTCAGATCAGACATTGTAAGTATTTGAGTTGAAATTAACTGTGTATATCATTAGTCTCTTACATAATGATCAATTTCCTTTCTCTGAGAACAGCTGTGCTTTATTGCTATATGACTGACTGGTTGATTGATTACATAACACTGCTGTTGATTAGAGCTATTGGTGTGTTCATGCATGATATTTCAAATATTCATATATATTCATTCAAATACTGTGCATATAAAATCAACCATGGGGTATATCGTTTGGTTTTAGACAATTGCTGTTTATGTTCTATAAGTGTATAATTGACGCATGTTGTTCTTGTGTTAAGTGCAATTATTGGCGAGGAAGTCGACATTGCATCCACATAAGATGACATTCTCCAAATATCTACTCCTCAGACTGACAAGCTCCAAGAGACCGAACTTCCAGATTCAACAGAGCCTTTGCTTGACTTGGTCAAAGCTGAACAATGCATTGCCTATGTTGATTGTGTTATTGACCTTGTGAAACATAAAGTTATTATGAGTTATCTATCATCAACCAATCAGAGCGTACGACTCACAAAGGGGAATCCCCTGCCGATTAGCGAACCCTAAACCTTCCTCTACTCACAGTCTCAGCAGCATTGCGAAGCGTGACTCGTTAGCAGACACGCTAATGAGCTGTGGATAATAAAAGAGATCTCACTTTTATCAATGGACGTACCCCCACTTTAAGGCATGAAATACGTGATGAATACATGTTGTAATGACGTCATAGGTCACGTGATGCCATTTTGTTCAAGAAATAATTGAAAGAGATAATTGTGAATGAAACTGTGCTTGTTTTGTCAATTATATAACCAGTTTGGGGTCAATCAGTTCCGTAAAACAAAAATACAACCATTCAAAGTCGTTGTCTTGATCGAAAACCGGACAATGAATCTTGGCTTGCTGCAGCTATTAAGTCAAATAACCGTATTTTGAAAACTTTAATAAAGTAGATAGGAAGACATATTTGCTCCTATAGCGTTTAGTAGGTCTTATAATGAGTACATATGTCAGATAGAGCCATAATTGTCGGCTACTACAAATGTATGAGACCGTTCCTTGGTTTTCATTGAATATATATTAAGCATTTGGGGGTGAATATGAAAGTCAAGTAAGAAGATATACAACCTCAACCAGCACCTATAGTACTATGGTACATTGTAGATCCAAATAAAATATCATGCAAAACTGACCATGTATCTTTAAATTCTTCAAAGTACATAGATTTAAAGAAATAAATAACAATATGCTCAGATTAATATTTTCTGGAACCTTATCATTTATATCACACTCGTATTCCACTGTCAATATACATACAAATGTCCAATCCCTTTTCATTCAAAGATACAACATATTAGGATAAATTGGTAGTTACAACTAAGACAAGTCTTCCGATGTTAATGTTTTATGATATGCTACAGTTTTCTTTTGCTCTTAGACAAATATTTGTAGCAAAGAGAAGAAAGTAATGCGATTTTGGACTATATTGAAAAACATTGAGGAATGAAGTGGAATTCTGCTAAGTAGTCATACTTCTCCGTTTGTGTTAAAGGGGGATTCCCACTCTAAGACACATACGGGTTACCAGTCTTATAGATCAGACGCCAGTGATTGTTATTGCACGGTGGAGCAAGTTAAATCATTGTAAACTCGTTGAATCAACCAATCAGAATAGAGTACTAGCAATACGTATCATGATTAAACTACTGATAATATCGATGTAGACGCAACCGTCCCTGTCCACCTCGTCTGCAGACCATCAATTGGAAATACGATACGACAAAGTCTGGAGGTGCAGCCGAGCTGTCAGTTCAAGACACCAATCAACGGGAACCCGCCCCAGGAAGTCGGGAAATGTCAAAGTTGTTAGACACAGTTTATCTTGCTTCTAATAGTGTGTCTTTCTTCAGCGCATTACAGGTTGTCCGAGACAAAGGTGTTTCGTTACAATCATTTTATTTCCTCTTGGAAATATGGATAATCTGTTTGATATGATGGAGTCGTTGTCATTATTAATATCCAATATATCACAAGTCATCATCATATTATCATTTTCATCACTGTCATCATCGTCGTCGTCATTATCATCACAATTATCAACAGCGTTTATAACGTCATTACCATTTTGATCACACGTCATAAACATCACCACAATTAATGTCACAACTATTACTGAACAAATAATAGAACTAATACTTGTATACTTCTATAGCACGTATTATGCTAAAAGAATAACTGAATTATTGCTAAAATAAACATGGGATATAAGTGTCTCCATCGGAGCAATCAGTCTTCATGCTACCATTTTGCATCACAGCCACCTTCTTGCATTATTCAAATGTTGTCTCCCGCCCACTCTGCTACAAACATGCACTTAGACCCTCTGTCCCTAGGGCGTCCTTCAAACTGCTATAGTCGTATTCACTCATCAAATGAATTACCTGAGAAGATGAAAGGTCCTGCTGGCTTCCGGTTCCTGTTTCCGGTTTCCGGTTTCCTGAAGTGTTAGAGTCGCTAACTCCTGCTTAACAACCTTAGAACTCAAGGGGAATTCCGCTTCGCTTTAACCTTGGAACTCAAGGGGAATTCCGCTTCGCTTTAACCTTGGAACTCAAGGGGAATTCCACTTCGCTTTAACCTTGGAACTCAAGGGGAATTCCACTTCGCTTTAACCTTGGATCTCAAGGGGAATTCCATTTCGCTTTAACCTTGGAACTCAAGGGGAATTCCACTTCGCTTTAACTTAGAACTCAAGGGGAATTCCATTTCGCTTTAACCTTGGAACTCAAGGGGAATTCCATTTCGATTTACCCTAGGAACTCAAGGGGAATTCCACTTCGCTTTAACCTTGGAACTCAAGGGGAATTCCACTTCGCTTTAACCTTGGAACTCAAGGGGAATTCCAAGTTCGCTTTAACCTTGGAACTCAAGGGGAATACCACTTCGCTTTAACCTTGGAATAGGCAAAATAAGTAACAGGTTCTTTTGCAAAATATTTAACTTCTTTAAACATTTTAAAAGATGAGTTTATATGTACACTCAGGGGAAGTCAATCCCGACGACTGTGTACAAAATAAGAGCCTTTGATACTGTCTAGATCTTTATTCAGCAAGTCTAGTAAACTGAATACAAATGAAACTGAAAATATCAGACAAAATATAATCTTAGCACGAAGGTACAGTAATCATAAAAAATGCTAAATTTTAGTCTAAGTCAGGGGCTAAAGAAACGATAACAACAAACATCTCAATCTACTCCACGAGGCACAGATACGACTGAAACATAGTTACACCATGTCTCTTAAAGCCAACTAAATTTAATTTCAAATTAAAAAAAACACGACTTTTAAAAATCGTCGTTTTGAAATCTCATTAACCAGGCGAGATAGGAGAGTGAAATGTGATATTCTGGTTTGTTTTGACATCCTACAGCAACGATGCGTATTATATTCTGGCTTGTTTTGACACCCTACAGCAACGATGCATGTTATATTCTGGCTTGTTTTGACACCCTACAGCAACGATGCGTATTATATTCTGGCTTGTTTTCACATCCTACAGCAACGATGAGTGTTATATTCTGGCTTGTTTTGACACCCTACAGCAACGATGCGTATTATATTCTGGCTTGTTTTGACACCCTACAGCAATGATGCGTTTTATATTCTGGCTTGTTTTGACAAACACCCTACAGCAACGATGTGCATCATTATATTCTGGCTTGTTTTGACATCCTACAGCAACGATGCGTATTATATTCTGGCTTGTTTTGACACCCTACTGCAACGATGCGTGTTATATTCTGGCTTGTTTTGACATCCTACAGCAACGATGCGTATTATATTCTGGCTTGTTTTGACATCCTACAGCAACGATGCATGTTATATTCTGGCTTGTTTTGACACCCTACAGCAACGATGCGTATTATATTCTGGCTTGTTTTGACACCCTACAGCAACGATGTGCAGCATTATATTCTGGCTTGTTTTGACATCCTACAGCAACGATGCGTATTATATTCTGGCTTGTTTTGACACCCTACAGCAACGATGCGTGTTATATTCTGGCTTGTTTTGACATCCTACAGCAACGATGCGTATTATATTCTGGCTTGTTTTGACATCCTACAGCAACGATGCATGTTATATTCTGGCTTGTTTTGACACCCTACAGCAACGATGCGTATTATATTCTGGCTTGTTTTGACACCCTACAGCAACGATGTGCAGCATTATATTCTGGCTTGTTTTGACATCCTACAGCAACGATGCGTGTTATATTCTGGCTTGTTTTGACACCCTACAGCAACGATGCGTATTATATTATGGCTTGTTTTGACATCGTTAAGCAACGATGCGTGTTATATTCTGGCTTGTTTTGACATCCTAGAGCAACGATGTGTATTATATGCTGGCTTGTTTTGACATCCTACAGCAACGATGCGTATTATATTCTGGCTTGTTTTGACACCCTACAGCAACGATGCATGTTATATTCTGGCTTGTTTTGACACCCTACAGCAACGATGTGCAGCATTATATTCTGGCTTGTTTTGACATCCTACAGCAACGATGCGTATTATATTCTGGCTTGTTTTGACACCCTACAGCAACGATGCGTATTATATTCTGGCTTGTTTTGACATCCTACAGCAACGATGCGTGTTATATTCTGGCTTGTTTTGACATCCTACAGCAACGATGCGTATTATATTCTGGCTTGTTTTGACATCCTACAGCAACGATGCGTGTTATATTCTGCCTTGTTTTGACATCCTACAGCAACGATGCGTATTATATTCTGGCTTGTTTTGACATCCTACAGCAACGATGCGTATTATATTCTGGCTTGTTTTGACATCCTACAGCAACGATGCGTGTTATATTCTGGCTTGTTTTGACATCCTACAGCAACGATGCGTATTCCTCGAATATAAATTATGACAACACCATGTACTAAAATAATTTCCATATTTCATCAAATTTCTACTTAAATACCTAAAATTATATATATAAAAAAACAATAAAAAACTATTGAAATAGCAATTTCGGAACCCTATGTGTGTTTCAACAGATATAAACTATTTAGTATAGAACTCTAATGAGTGGAGTTTTGTATATCTCTGGGCGAGATATATCCCCATCACAGACATTCAAAATCGACAGAAATATTTTCTGGTTGATCGTTGAAAATTTGGCATCGATTCCTTTGCTCCTCGGTGTATACATGCGAACTCTTAAATTACTATTATCATCATCATCAACTTTACCATAATCAACGTCTTCATCGTCATCATCATCATCATCGTCGTCATAATTGTAACCACCGTCTTAATCAATCATCATCATCATCATCATCATCATCACCATCATCATCATCATTATCATAAACATCATCATCATCATCATCATTATGATTACCAATATCTACAGCATCGTCGTCATCATCATAGTCGTCAGCATGTAACCAGCGTCTTCATCATCGTCGTCGTCATAATTGTCATCATCACCATCATCACCATCATCATCATCATCATCATTACCAATATCTACAGCATCGTCGTCATTATCATAGTCGTCAGCATAAGCAACGCCTTCATCACCATTAACAATATAATCATCGTCGTCCTTCATCGACAATAATCAATATCTCCCATCTACGTTTCCGTTTTAGTCAACATATTAATCATCGTCGTCGCCATCATCTCAATTTATACCACGTACCATCACGTACCATCACGCAGACGGTTATTTCCAGGGTTTCTTACAAACGGCTATTGCCGTATTCACAGCTTTCCCCTGATGTTAATCTACTAAATTATTTCCCAGAAAGAACAATCCTCTCGTTTTCCTGCAGGATACATGTTACGAATCTCAAAATGAAGTTTGCTACCAAATGCCTCAAATTTGATTCAGCAGAAGGTCCCAAAATACGACAGCTGAAAAAATTTAAATGTTGTTATAAGTTCTGTTCAGCATATCAGTGACATTCGTCATAATTATCATCGTTACTGAAAATATTTTCATGGAAACGACCAAAGATAGGAATAACAAAAAGTTGAAACCTCCAAAAAGCACATCTACACATGATGACTGTTCTACATACCAAGATTCATCGAGCTAGACCTTACAGTTTTGGAATTCTGGTCCAGAAATTGTAAGTTATGTTTCAATGGATACGGATTGGAATAAAATTCAAAAGAAGTTGGAAACCCTAAAAGGCACGTCTACACATAGTGATAGTTCCACATACCAAGTTTAAATAAGATAGGCATTACAGATTATTACAATGGTTTGAGTTTTGATCCGTAAAATAAACCGGACACACGCACGGATGGACGGATCGAGGTCATTTATTGTTGTGACTGGAGGTAATAAGGTTCGAAGACCGAAGTACTGCTGCAGCAATCCTAGTTTTCTATCGAGTTGACAAATTATGAGTACTATACTTAATGCGTGACAGAAAGCTAATATAACCACCATCATTCTTAATTGATGCTTTCAAATGAAATCTGCCAAAAGTAACAAGAAAAAGTAGATATATATATAGATTACTATTTTCCGGCGTGTGAGGAAAATCGTTATATCAATCGAGTGGCATGGCCCAAAATAATAAAATCACTCCCTTGACTTGATGTTTTGAAACTTTAATTTAAAGTCAATACCATACTCAATTACCTCGGTCCACTTGAACCGAAATCGTTAGCTTTCAACTATAAACCACTAACGTTATCTGTAAACACCCAAAAGTCACGCATAATGAAATTATTGATGTTGAAACAGTCAACTTTAACTCACACACAACATGAAATGACCATTACGTGTAATTGTAGAAGTTTGTTTGTTGGAGAATACCCAGTGAACAGATATTAACACAATCATCTGAAACTCGGTTCATATTGTTGGAGGTTACCCAGTGAACAGATATGAACACAGTCATCTGAAACCCAGTTCATATTGTTGGAGGTTACCCAGTGAACAGATATTAACACAATCATCTGAAACTCGGTTCATATTGTTGGAGGTTACCCAGTGAACAGATATGAACACAGTCATCTGAAACCCAGTTCATATTGTTGGAGGTTACCCAGTGAACAGATATTAACACAATCATCTGAAACTCGGTTCATATTGTTGGAGGTTACCCAGTGAACAGATATTAACACAATCATCTGAAACTCGGTTCATATTGTTGGAGGTTACCCAGTGAACAGATATGAACACAGTCATCTGAAACTCGGTTCATATTGTTGGAGGTTACCCAGTGAACAGATATTAACACAATCATCTGAAACTCGGTTCATATTGTTGGAGGTTACCCAGTGAACAGATATGAACACAGTCATCTGAAACCCAGTTCATATTGTTGGAGGTTACCCAGTGAACAGATATTAACACAATCATCTGAAACTCGGTTCATATTGTTGGAGGTTACCCAGTGAACAGATATTAACACAATCATCTGAAACTCGGTTCATATTGTTGGAGGTTACCCAGTGAACAGATATTAACACAATCATCTGAAACTCGGTTCATATTGTTGGAGGTTACCCAGTGAACAGATATGAACACAGTCATCTGAAACCCAGTTCATATTGTTGGAGGTTACCCAGTGAACAGATATTAACACAATCATCTGAAACTCGGTTCATATTGTTGGAGGTTACCCAGTGAACAGATATGAACACAGTCATCTGAAACCCAGTTCATATTGTTGGAGGTTACCCAGTGAACAGATATTAACACAATCATCTGAAACTCGGTTCATATTGTTGGAGGTTACCCAGTGAACAGATATTAACACAATCATCTGAAACTCGGTTCATATTGTTGGAGGTTACCCAGTGAACAGATATGAACACAGTCATCTGAAACTCGGTTCATATTGTTGGAGGTTACCCAGTGAACAGATATTAACACAATCATCTGAAACTCGGTTCATATTGTTGGAGGTTACCCAGTGAACAGATATGAACACAGTCATCTGAAACCCAGTTCATATTGTTGGAGGTTACCCAGTGAACAGATATTAACACAATCATCTGAAACTCGGTTCATATTGTTGGAGGTTACCCAGTGAACAGATATTAACACAATCATCTGAAACCCAGTTCATATTGTTGGAGGTTACCCAGTGAACAGATATTAACACAATCATCTGAAACTCGGTTCATATTGTTGGAGGTTACCCAGTGAACAGATATGAACACAGTCATCTGAAACCCAGTTCATATTGTTGGAGGTTACCCAGTGAACAGATATTAACACAATCATCTGAAACTCGGTTCATATTGTTGGAGGTTACCCAGTGAACAGATATTAACACAATCATCTGAAACCCAGTTCATATTGTTGGAGGTTACCCAGTGAACAGATATTAACACAATCATCTGAAACTCGGTTCATATTGTTGGAGGTTACCCAGTGAACAGATATTAACACAATCATCTGAAACTCGGTTCATATTGTTGGAGGTTACCCAGTGAACAGATATTAACACAATCATCTGAAACTCGGTTCATATTGTTGGAGGTTACCCAGTGAACAGATATTAACACAATCATCTGAAACCCAGTTCATATTGTTGGAGGTTACCCAGTGAACAGATATTAACACAATCATCTGAAACCCAGTTCATATTGTTGGAGGTTACCCAGTGAACAGATATGAACACAGTGATCTGAAACTCGGTTCATATTGTTGGAGGTTACCCAGTGAACAGATATTAACACAGTGCTCTGAAACCCAGTTCATATTGTTGGAGGTTACCCAGTGAACAGATATGAACACAGTGATCTGAAACCCAGTTCATATTGTTGGAGGTTACCCAGTGAACAGATATTAACACAATCATCTGAAACCCAGTTCATATTGTTGGAGGTTACCCAGTGAACAGATATGAACACAGTGATCTGAAACTCGGTTCATATTGTTGGAGGTTACCCAGTGAACAGATATTAACACAGTGCTCTGAAACCCAGTTCATATTGTTGGAGGTTACCCAGTGAACAGATATGAACACAGTGATCTGAAACCCAGTTCATATTGTTGGAGGTTACCCAGTGAATAGATATGAACACAGTGATCTGAAACTCGGTTCATATTGTTGGAGGTTACCCAGTGAACAGATATTAACACAATCATCTGAAACCCAGTTCATATTGTTGGAGGTTACCCAGTGAACAGATATGAACACAGTGATCTGAAACTCGGTTCATATTGTTGGAGGTTACCCAGTGAACAGATATTAACACAGTGCTCTGAAACCCAGTTCATATTGTTGGAGGTTACCCAGTGAACAGATATGAACACAGTGATCTGAAACCCAGTTCATATTGTTGGAGGTTACCCAGTGAATAGATATGAACACAGTGCTCTGAAACTCGGTTCATATTGTTGGAGGTTACCCAGTGAATAGATATGAACACAGTGATCTGAAACCCAGTTCATATTGTTGGAGGTTACCCAGTGAACAGATATGAACACAGTGATCTGAAACCCAGTTCATATTGTTGGAGGTTACCCAGTGAATAGATATTAACACAGTGATCTGAAACCCGATCCATATTGTTGGAGGTTACCCAGTGAATAGATATAAACACAGTGCTCTGAAACTCGGTTCATATTTTTGGAGGTTACCCAGTGAACAGATATGAACACAGTGATCTGAAACCCGATCCATATTGTTGGAGGTTACCCAGTGAATAGATATTAACACAGTACTCTGAAACCCGATCCATATTGTTGGAGGTTACCCAGTAAACAGATATTAACACAGTGATCTGAAACTCGGTTCATATTGTTGGAGGTTACCCAGTAAACAGATATTAACACAGTACTCTGAAACTCGGTCCATATTGTTGGAGGTTACCCAGTAAACAGATATTAACACAGTGCCCTAAAACCCGATCCATATTGTTGGAGGTTACCCAGTAAACAGATATTAACACAGTGCTCTGAAACTCGGTTCATATTGTTGGAGGTTACCCAGTGAACAGATATTAACACAGTGCTCTGAAATCCGATCGTACTGTTCCAAATATACTTGACTCTGTAGCAGAGAGAATGATTCTCCTGAACCTCCTAGTGTATTCTCTCTCTCTTCTCTTCAACAACGTGTGTGGTGAGTTCCTTGTTGCAAGGAGTGTAATAGAGAGTATGTCTGTCTGTGCCACAGTGCCAACATGCAATACTGTGGCTGTGAAAACTGTTTCAAGAGACAAAGTTCTTTACAGTTTTCTTGAAAACGCAAACAGCCAGGAGGATCCAGGCCTCAAGATGTTCACTAAAAGAGTTCAAAGAAAAGGGAAACCGGTTCGAGCTGGTGTATATATGGAACAGTTCTGTTCAAAGAGGTCCTCTTCACACTCAACAGCGAAACGGATGTGTTCGTGCAGGTTACCCAGGTATGGGGAACCAACTTCCGGCCATGGTGACTTCCTGTTGGCTGTCATTTCTGTAGGGCGAAGTCTGAAAGTCCAACTTTCAAAACCTGCTTTTGCTCCTCTTCTTGTTACCGTTGATATGAAATTTGATAAGAAAACTGAAAAGCTGATTCTTGACATGAAGAATTGTCGTTTCCTGCTTTTGCAGAGATCGCATGGGAAGACAATGATCTTGAAATCCATTTGCTTTGATGGTATCAGTAAGGGGATCGTATTAACAGGACGAATAAAAGCATTTTATTACGATCACATCAACGAATTCATACTCTATGCTGTTTACATATCCCACGAGCACAAGTTTCATCTGAAAATTTACCACGAGACGAAATACCCTCAAGGATACACAATGTACACAACGAGCCACAGGATGTACCAGGATAGCATCAGTGGTCATGCGCAGTCCAAGACCTTGCTCATATGCGCCTACATCAGAGAGGATGATTTATATATGTATACTTGCTACATGTACAACTACTCAGTGCCCGAACGCATCACGAGGAAGTATCTGGTTGCAGCAAAAATCCAGTATAAGATATCTGTTCACGTGGTTTCCAAGTATCACTTTTTGATTACTTACGACGAAACGAGGGTCTATATTTACGATTCTAAATATATGAATCAGACCATGGTGGCCAAATGTCCCGATGAAAATGTATTAACTGACATTGAGTTTACCCATCGGATGAGATCAGTGCATGTGGCATGCTTTTACAAAAACACTGCCCGTGTGAAACGCTATTCATTCAATGGCCAGCTGCTTCGAGAATTTGAGATCAGAAATCTTCTTTTCCTGGAACACATTCCACAAAACCCACT
The DNA here is from genome assembly GCA_936450465.1 of Gibbula magus. NCBI lineage: Eukaryota > Metazoa > Mollusca > Gastropoda > Trochida > Trochidae > Gibbula > Gibbula magus. Next base: position 57,220,444 of record OW388302.1, read on the forward strand.
TTAGCCACCTTAAAGGGACACCGCGTCAAGGATAAATATGAGATCAGATTTATCTACCTATGCTGATTAACATGTCTGCTAAAGTGTCACAGACCCCAATTTCAAACAATTGAAGTAATTGGCAATGAAAACTACTGCATGTAGACTGAAGCGAAGCGTAACTCGTTAGCAGACACGCTAATCAGCATAGGTAGATAAATCTGATCTCGTTTTTATCCTCGACGCAGTGTCCCTTTAACGCCAAGAAATACTCAAAAGCTCATGCGCGAAACGCCATTTAGGTGCCGGGGCGTATATAATATACGTGCAATTACATACCTCAGTGTAAATGAAATCTCTAATGTATAGTATAATATAAAGTGTGAGCATTGTTCCTGCAGCAAATGTGTAACTGCAGAGCGAGCATCCTCTTTCATCTCAATAATACTCAATACTCAACGATTGAACGACCATGAATCCGAAACCTTCTACCTACGCCTCTTTAAAGATACATCCATTGTGTTTCATTAACTTGTATTTGGCTGAAGTACGTGCCAAAGTACGATTTGTGCTGATTTCAATTCAAATAATTTCACTCAACTTTCACATTCATTGATATTAGCCAAATATAAGTTGGACTTGAACTCTTACTTGTGACAATGAAAGAAAAGTTTTTAACCACCAACGACATGAAGACGGATCTGGGATGCTCTGTCAGTGTCTATGACTTTCTAGAGGCAGTTTTGGTATAGATATTCCTGTTTTGGGAAAGGACTTTCATTCAGTGTTTGGATTGAATACTTTAGACACTACATATTTGCATTTGGATATTTTCATCTTTTAAGACAACACAAACAACAGGCATTACTCCATTCACCAACCCGATTCAATGCCTACTAATTAGTGATGATATTAAACATTTATAGAGCTCTTTTAGTAAAGTTAATATGTGACTCTTTTGTACTTATAGTGTATTTTACTTTAAAATCTGTATTGTTAATTTGATTAAATGTGTGATTTATTCATAACAATTTGAATAACTTTGAACAATAAAAAAGTGAAAAATATTGAATAACATATCACTTGTTTTGTTTTCATTTGTTTGTTTCCTCTGGGGACTTCGTTATTTAATTTGGTAATCATAACAATTGTAGGCCCTAGTTGTCAATAATGTTCGGCGAACATGGGCACAACGTCATTTACCCAGGGTGAGACCATAACTCTCCCAACTCATGTCTTCGTATGGGGCAGGGAATCAACCCTTGAAACTCTCAGTTTTATCCAGCAATGAAGCGGGTAACCCACCCATCCAGAGAGCTGCGCACGTTGTTACTGAACCACACTGATAGCGGTCGACTGAGCTATGCCGAGTACCGCCTGTACCATGATACACTACTGCTGATAGATCTAGCCTAGTGTACAGTACACTTCAGAGGACATATAGTGATAGTGATTCGTTGGCGAGCGGTTATGGCATATACCGGGTAAACTCCTGAGGGCGTTAGCCCGAGCAGAGTTTATTGCCATAATATTGCCATATTGCGTGGAAACGATTCCTCATTTACTACTTACCTTTTTACATGAATGCTTATTTTTGTGATGCGTCAAAGAAACAAATAATGTCTCATTTAAAAAAAACCTGTCTTGCAAGTCAACATTTTAGATATGCTAGAAGTAAAAGGAGCACTGTATTACCAAATTATACCGTCTTTGATTCTTCAGATATAGCCAATCAGTAACGAGCATTACGTAAAGTGATGGTAGAATCCTTAATATTATTATTGTGTAAACCTGTAACCTGTAAAATGCAAGCTTGTAAATCTACTAACAAACCAACTAAACTTATCTTACGCCTAGTAATACGTATACTTATATATTTTACTTACCAGTGCTCAGAAGAAACATTATTAACAAGGTTGCCATGGTACTATTATACTCTGCGGAATGAATGTGGCTGTCTGTTTGTCTGTATTTACTGCTCTGGAAATGATGAAGAACTTACTTATTCACACAACTGAAAGCTGGGTTGTGGAGCAAACATCAAAGCAAAGAGTAACATAAACTAAATACATGAACTGATTGGATAGATAGGACACGTTGCAAAAATATAATTAAACAGGTACACAGTAAATATTATTAAACATGTACACAGTAAATAAGAAGATAATAGGAATATGTCCGCAGACAGAGCATATGATGTCTTGGAATGAATCGACTGCAAATCCATTTTTTTGGTATAGAGGAATAGTTTACTGCTGTGGAAGGGCAAGTGTGATGGTTATCAAAACAATTACTCATTCATGATGAAGTCACGCAAAGTTGTTATTGAAAACTACCGAGAGAAAAGCTGTAGACTCCATCCAAGTTATAACGAGATCATCACGCTACTTGTAAGGTCAAAGCTAACTGAAGAACAGATCAAGCGAACGCTATTAACTTGAAACAGACTTGGCGACAGTGTAATACAGAATTTGTTAGAACAGAACTAGTTTCTGGACAGCAACTTATTTATGTGAACACACATCAATAAAAGATTTGCTTTTAGTACATACTCTGCTAGATGCCCTGCAAAGGCAAGGCAAAATTTGTGGTATTTATTAGCATGAAGATACATTAAAATACAATGAGCATAAAACATCAAAATCAATCTGGGTAAGTAGAAAGAACATGAAAAGGAATAATGTAAATAGGACAATCTCATTTAAATCCGATACCACCTCGCTTCGTTTCAGAACTGAGCACTGCACAATAGAGGTCATGTCAAGTGACTGTTACTCAAGCCAATCAGCGACCGACTTGTGTTGACCTACGAAACACCACATTCTATGCCATATCCAACAAGGTCTCTGATTGACTGAATTGTTTGAAAATGAAAGGTCATAGCGAAGGTAACCTGACATGACCTCTGCGGGGTAGTGCTCAGATTGACGAACGAGGTGCGAGTGTTACATGCAAGAAGTAAAGGCCGGGTCACACTGTCCCGAATATGACAAAAGATGCCAACACGAATTAGAAAATTCTCATTTCGCACGAATTTGGTTTCGATTTTGGTTAAAAACTAATCAAAATCCGGAGCAGGTACGATGCAGTCAAAAGGCAATACGATGTAACACGATGTAATACGACGTAACACACGACTACAATGCGAATGCAATGCGAATGTCGGGTTGATCGTCGCATTGGCCTAACGTTATATAGTCTATAAGAATACAACACGATGACAGCATGATGGCAACACGACGTCGAATGAAGAGTTCGACGAGTATGCGATGAGAATACGAAGATGAGCTTGGTGATACAAGCATCACGTGACATCAACATTATATAACTCTGTTGCTGTGACGGTTGGCCTCTCGGTGTCGGCCCGGGAAAGCTTAATTTCAAATGTTAGGAAATACTGGAACAGCGTAATATAGACTTTGTTTTAGTATGGCAGAGAAAGCATAAACCTGATTACTGCTATGAAAACAAGAGATCGCCGAAATGAGTTAACCGCACTTTTTCTCTTTTAACTCTGATTACTCCTTTATACACCATGGAGAATCATTTTAAAACATGTTATATTATATGGAACTTGGTGCATGGTGCTACATATCAAAGTTACATACAACATTTTTGAAGTTTTTAAAATTTAAAAATGTTTTTCTCTAATTTAAAAAAGAAAAATACAAAATGTCGAACCCCTGAATCCCCACTACCCAATTACCACTCTGGATAAGCTTATGAGTTAATTTTATAATGAGGATGACTATTGAGCAATGGAGCAAACATATAGTCAATAAAGTTGCTGAAATCAGTCTAGCGTGAGTTGCCATGACAGCAGGAAATCACGTGACCCTTTCCGCCTTCGGTTGCACCATCGGCGGATGTTCGAAAATCTTTGTGTGTTAAAAAACTTCCGAACCCGCGTGCGAATCTTCATTTTCGTGGTCAGCCCGTGTCTCAATCTTTCCCTTCGCACGACCATCGAGATGCAATCTTGTTACTTCTTTTCATTATCGTACTCTCATCGTCTGTCCATCGGTACCATCGCCAAAATATTAAACACTTTGCTCCTCGATTGTCACAAGAAGGCAACGCGACTATCTTCAATCCTCGTGATTACCTGCGTATAACCATCGTTTAGCATTACGATGCTATCACGATGGAACTTAAGTAAGAATATATTCATTACACACACACATATATATATATATATTTATATATATATATATATATATATAATACATATATTTATTTATATACGATACCTATATGAATACATTCCATGTTTAATATAATGCATGCTTATACATGTACGTAATGAGTTTTTTATAGTACAGATACATTTTCCAGATGCATGTATACCTAAGTGGTAAACATAAGGTACTATATATTTCATACTCATTGTGATATATAGAGGTATTGTTACATATATTACACAGGTTATAATATGTAATATTTATATCATTACATGTCTCATATTGACATAAACCTTTTGATGTAGTAAATGCCCTCGTAACCTAGTCAATACGACATGGTATAATCACCGTTGTCTTCTTATGACTTCGGTCATCTTCGTGTTACATTCGTGAGGCCTTCGCTTGTGAAATATGCCCTATGGTTCCGATGGACAGGCGAAGGCAAATACGATGATGATACGAATCATACGATGTCATCTCGATAGACATACGAAGGGCACGATGAGGACACGAATGCACCACGAAACTAACATGTCAAATATTTTGCTCGCTCTCCCGATGTTGCCGCCGAACAGAGAAGAATTCCGCCGATGACCAAACGAATGCTTAAGATGCGTTTACGAATGGCCCGATTGCTTACGATCCTTTGCGAATTTGAACATTTTCAAATTCGTGTTTCCATCTTTTGTCAAATTCGGCACAGTGTGAACCGGCCTTTAGAATGTATATAGTACGAACGTAAACAGGAAGAATGTAAATAGGAAGAATGTAAATAGTACGAACGTAAATAGGAAGAATGTAAACAGGAAGAATGTAAACAGGAAGAATGTAAGTAGGAAGAATGTAAACAGGAAGAATGTAAATAGGAAGAATGTAAATAGGAAGAATGTAAATAGTACGAACGTAAATAGTACGAACGTAAATAGGAAGAGTGTTAATAGGAAGAATGTAAACAGGAAGAATGTAAACAGGAAAAATGTAAACAGGAAGAATGTAAACAGGAAGAATGTAAACAGGAAGAATGTAAACAGGAAGAATGTGAACAGGAAGAATGTAAACAGGAAGAATGTAAACAGGAAGAATGTGAACAGGAAGAATGTAAACAGGAAGAATGTAAACAGGAAGAATGTAAACAGGAAGACTGTGAACAGTAAGAATGTGAACAGGAAGAATGTAAACAGGAATAATGTAAACAGGAAGAATGTAAACAGGAAGAATGTAAACAGGAAGAATGTAAACAGGAAGAATGTAAACAGGAAGAATGTAAAAATGAAGAATGTGAACAGGAAAAAATGTGAACAGGAAGAATGTAAACAGGAAGAATGTAAACAGGAAGAATGTAAAAAGGAAGAATGTAAACAGGAAGAATGTAAACAGGAAGAATGTAAACAGGAAGAATGTAAATAGGAAGAATGTGAACAGGAAGAATGTGAACAGGAAGAATGTAAACAGGAAGAATGTAAATAGGAAGAATGTGAACAGGAAGAATGTGAACAGGAAGAATGTAAACAGGAATAATGTAAACAGGAAGAATGTAAACAGGAAGAATGTAAACAGGACAAATGTAAACAGGAAGAATGTAAACAGGAAGAATGTAAACAGGAAGAATGTAAACAGGAAGAATGTAAACAGGAAGAATGTAAACAGGAAGAATGTAATAGGAAGAATGTAAACAGGAAGAATGTGAACAGGAAGAATGTGAACAGGAAGAATGTAAACAGGAAGAATGTAAACAGGAAGAATGTAAACAGGAAGAATGTTATGTGAACAGGAAGAATGTAAACAGGAAGAATGTAAACAGGAAGAATGTAAACAGGAAGAATGTAAACAGGAAGAATGTAAACAGGAAAAATGTAAACAGGAAGAATGTAAACAGGAAGAATGTAAACAGGAAGAATGTAAATAGGAAGAATGTAAACAGGAAGAATGTAAACAGGAAGAATGTAAATAGGAAGAATGTAAACAGGAAGAATGTGAACAGGAAGAATGTAAACAGGAAGAATGTAAACAGGAAGAATGTAAACAGGAAGAATGTTAACAGGAAAAATGTAAACAGGAAGAATGTAAACAGGAAGAATGTAAATAGGAAGAATGTAAACAGGAAATATGTTAACAGGAAGAATGTAAACAGGAAGAATGTAAACAGGAAGAATGTAAACAGGAAGAATGTAAACAGGAAGAATGTAAACAGGATGAATGTAAACAGGAAGAATGTAAACAGGAAGAATGTAAACAGGAAGAATGTAAACAGGAAGAATGTAAACAGGAAGAATGTAAACAGGAAGAATGTAAACAGGAAGAATGTAAATAGGAAGAATGTAAACAGGAAGAATGTAAACAGGAAGAATGTAAATAGGAAGAATGTAAATAGAAAGAATGTAAACAGTAAGAATGTAAACAGGATTAATGTAAACAGGAAGAATGTAAACAGGAAGAATGTCAACAGGAAGAATGTAAACAGGAAGAATGTAAACAGGAAGAATGTAAACAGGAAGAATGTAAACAGGAAGAATGTAAACAGGAAGAATGTAAACAGGAAGAATGTAAACAGGAAGAATGTAAACAGGAAGAATGTAAACAGGAAGAATGTAAACAGGAAGAATGTAAATAGGAAGAATGTAAATAGAAAGAATGTAAACAGTAAGAATGTCAACAGGATTAATGTAAACAGGATTAATGTAAACAGGAAGAATGTAAACAGGAAGAATGTAAACAGGAAATATGTAAACAGGAAGAATGTAAACAGGAAGAATGTAAACAGGAAGAATGTAAACAGGAAGAATGTAAACAGGAAGAATGTAAACAGTAAGAATGTAAACAGGATTAATGTAAACAGGATTAATGTAAACAGGAAGAATGTAAACAGGAAGAATGTAAACAGGAAATATGTAAACAGGAAGAATGTAAACAGGAAGAATGTAAACAGGAAGAATGTAAACAGGAAGAATGTAAACAGGAAGAATGTAAACAGGAAGAATGTAAACAGGAAGAATGTAAACAGGAAATATGTAAATAAGAATGTGAAGAGGATGACTGTAGTACGAAAAATGAAATACAAAGAATGTAAAAAGTAAATAGGAGGAATGTAAAAAGGAAGTATGTAAATAAGGATAATGTCCGGTTGAAAACTACAGTGAAGCTTGTTGGTCGATAAAATGACTAAAGATAACCAAAAGGTTCCTAATCCGAATTTCTATATATAGATTAATAGATGAATAGATGATTGGAAACCTGTACTTGGTGAAAACATTATGACTGAATAGCCATTATTAAAACAACATAAAACTTGTTTGTTTCAACAGAGCGAGAACGTTTCATCTAATCCTTGACATGCGTTTTCTATGTAATTGTTTATGCAGACAACATTCTACCATGAACTTATAAAATCCTATACTAATATTTGATTGATTGCAAGTCGAATCTACGTTCCAACTAGATCATTGTGATAAGCGATTTACCGCGTTTGAATACATGATGACGTCACATTCTAAGGCCAACCATTTAATCGAACCTGCGGACAAAAACCAGTAGCCTTCGATTTGCGGTCGACGTCGTTAAATAAGTTTAGCATGTGAGCTTGTTCATTGCACAGTCGCTATGAAAACACAGGTGCAAATACTTTTTAGGTTTTAAATACTTTGCATGGATAAACATGACCAAATATTTGCAACAAATCTCCGTATGATTGTTGTGACAAGTAGGCGTTACCTTAAAAGTGTAACGATCAGTCATCTGAAAGGTCAACACTACACTCAAATACATGGAGCTATAACATATCAAAAGTTGTTCTTATGATGCATAATTCCGGATATTACAACGACTGGAAGTCAATAAGAAGAAGTTGAACAAATTCACCATTTTCCTTTTATATATTTGCATTGAATTTGGGAGTGTTAAAAACAAATTTTGTTTAGCAGCTTTATACATCAATTATTGTCATATAAATATTCATTTGAAGCACTCATATTACCCACCCCAACCCCCCAGTCCCCCCCCCCCCCCCCCCCCCCCCCCCCTCCCCCCTTTTAATTTACTCACCACCTTTTTTATATTTTATCATGGAGGTGTACTTACACTTTGAAATTATCTGTTTTATGTTTTATAGCTTTCAGCTTAAGTAAGTACAACTTCCCAATGCAAGACATAACTCTCGCCAGTCTCCATTACTGGCTGATTTAGGCCTTGCAGTATTTCCTTAAGAAATCTGTGTTTAGAAATCCAGGCCCGCTATGCATTTCCAGTGCAGCGATTCACTGCCTCGACACAAGAAAGCTAGGGAAATACCGCAAGAGTTAAATCAGCCAGTAATGCAGACTGGCAAGAGTTATGCCTTGCGTTTGGAAGTTGTCATATTATATACAGTCAGCGCAAACGATGAGAAACAGAGATACACTGACAGAGAATGTGAGTACCAACCACACAGTAAGTATTATGCAAGCGTAAATGTCACTTCTGTCCCGGCGATATTATCAAGCCATCTGAATCTAAACAGTACCAAACGTCACGTGGGCGTGAACATCGACAGCGATCTTGACACTCTATAATTCTAAATGTCAGCCACGTGGTGAATGCTCGAGACATGCCACGTGAATTTTGTAAATATACGACATTTCTCTCCTCACAATCTCATTAAAATCAGATCAAACGTACCACGCATATACTCGCTGCGAGGGATGGAGAATCTGATTGGCTGTAATCAGCAAACTGTGCATTCTGTCCTTTCCCGTATGATCAGAGAAGAATAGTCCCTTCAAGCGAAGCGCACATACAATATACGATAACACAAATAATTAATTAATAAGTAACCTCTGTGGGGAGAGAATGTAACGGGGGTCATGTGGGAAGATATGACTTAAGTAACCTCTTTGGGGAGAGAATGTAACGGGGGTCATGTGGGAAGATATGACTTGAGTAACCTCTGTTGGAAGAGAATGTAACGGAGGTCATGTGGGAAGATATGACTTGAGTAACCTCTGTGGGAAGAGAATTAACGGAGGTCATGTGGGAAGATATGACTTGAGTAACCTCTGTGGGAAGAGAATGTAACGGAGGTCATGTGGGAAGATATGACTTGAGTAACATCTGTGGGAAGAGAATGTGACGGAGGTCATGTGGGGAGATATGACTTGAGTAACCTCTATGGGAAGAGAATTAACGGAGGTCATGTGGGAATATATGACTTGAGTAACCTCTGTGGGAAGAGAATGTAACGGAGGTCATGTGGGAAGATATGACTTGAGTAACCTCTATGGGAAGAGAATGTAACGGAGGTCATGTGGGAAGATATGACTCGAGTAACCTCTGTTGGAAGAGAATGTAACGGAGGTCATGTGGGAAGATATGACTTGAGTAACCTCTGTGGGATAAAGAATGTAACGGAGGTCATGTGGGAAGATATGACTTGAGTAACCTCTGTGGGAAGAGAACGGATTTACGTATCCAATACAGTCTGATGTCACACTAATTTCAGTCTGCACATTAACCTATCTAGAAAAAATGGTCCAATTAAATGCAATTTTACATTTTCAAATCAGTGTTATCACGTATAGTAATAGTCTTAGCATCGTTTAAAACGATAATCTGTTTCATGAGTGGTTCGATTTTATAAAGCGGTACATCGTAGGTGCAAATAGTGTATTTCAAAATCTACGCTGAAAATAAATCCTTCAGTAAAAAATATAAGTATTAAAACCCGATTTTGTTTATATGTTTGTCATCGACGCGTAGGGGTTCCTGCATTGTGATATAACGCATTCTATATAAACATAAAGGACATGTGGAATGAAGAAAAGAACTCTTTTCATGATCGACTTTCAATCTTTTTCAAATCTTCGATATTGTACACTCTGTTAAAAAGGAATTGATATTTTAAGCAAATTAACTTCATCATGAAATACTAATAAAAATAATGCGTCAATTGTCAAACGAAATGCGAAATGAATTCATAATTGTAAAATGTTTAACGTCATGTACCACCGATACTACTCCTGAACAAAGGACAGATAGCCACTGGCAGATACAGTTTATGAGGTAACAATCGTTACAATAACTCCGTTAAATGCCACCAATAGAAATAGGCCTATATATGTATTCATGTTTATTGGTACAGGTGCCCGCCAGTGCCATCCCGAGTTACTGATTACAGTGAACATAAATCAGCTTGTTACAACCATGTAGATAACGGAACAAGAGAAAGTGTTTGCATAACGACAATGTAACTTGATAACCATTAAGTAACCAGATATTATAACAAGCATAAAATCTCGATAATACTTCAAACGATATTCAAATCATTTCAATAAGGTAATAAAGGAAAGTTACAATGAACTCTATCGCAACGAAGTTTTTACGAACTTTTGTGTACCATATGGATAATGGATATTTATCATGTAATTAGCGATGGAATACTGGGATTTCTCAGTGAGGTAAACTCTCTATCACGCTATTTGATATATCGTCACTAGCAAATAGCAGCAACTACTTTCCGCTATTTAAAGAAAGGGGGTTTATTTTTAAATATTATATTACGTTTAACAACATATTATTGTTAAAATCAAGTAATAAAGTTTATTTAAGTTGGCTTTAATAAGCTAGTACAAAAAAAACCCGTATGTGCCGATTTCAGTTCAAATATCAGTTCACTTAACTTGCATATTCATACTCAATCGCCAAATATATATTAATTATTAGTTTCCAATAAAAAAAAGTCGAGGAACATCATTAAACCTGTACAGAAACCAAAACTCCACGTCCCATGTACATGCACAGTAATTATATGACCTCTTCAACGATGTCAGCCTAAATGGTTTTTGTTCTGTTGTGAATGAAGTTTCTAAATTACGTTTTACTGATAGAAGCGCGCCAATCGCGGGCACTGTCAAGTTTCGATCAGAAACTACTACTTTTATCTTTTTCTTTCTTTTTTTTATCTTCACTTTTATCTTCATATCGTCGCTATACTGAACCGATAAGCTTCAAACTGGTAATTTTCGGCAACAGTCAGTATTTCTCGATAAAATAAGATCATTATAACGATTTGCAAATGGGCCCCCCAACAACACAATGGATGTACGAAATGGAATGTGACATGGGTAAAATTTATACAATCAGCACCACCGTCATGAAGACACCTGGCGCTGTCTACTATATCTGCTTGATTATTGTGATCCTTAAATCCATACATATTTACGAAACATATAGAGGAAACATCCTACAATATACCGGTTTAGCATTTGGAAACTAGCATCATTTACGTAAATTTATAAATGCTTTACAAATTATCAGAGACACGCTCATGAAATAGCATAAATTGTCTTCATAATATCGTTATTTTTTCATATTTGGTAAGATGACGCAAGCAGAAATCATCTAAACTAGTGTCCAAAAGAAACGATACCATCTATTTTTTTAAATATCTTTTTACAAAGTGATTTTCTTCGTATGAACACATGGTTTTGCGTATCCCACATCCCAAATGCAGTGTATTCAATCGAAAATACCGAAAACATTTTATCACATCCGAAGAAATGGTGCACTTTGTGAGAATGACATTATTTTACGTAGCATAGTTTGCAACTGCATATAAAGTGTATAAAACGCCTGACCATACACGTTGGTATCAAAGCAACAAAAAGCACACAAGAAAATATCGGATTTGACAGCCATTGAGGGTGAGAGAGCCGATGGAATTGTCACATAGCGAGTCTCACACTCCGACGACGCCAGAAGGTTCGGTTGCGCGCGCATAGCAGTCACCAGGTTAACGCACCGGTTACGTGATAGAGATCGGACAACATGCAGGTAGAGAAGAAGGTGATTACGCTTATTGAAGACCGCCACATCCGGGTATTTCATCTCCGAAACCCATTCATCATTACGACGTTAACGTCAAAGACGTCACTCAGACACGTGATTAGCAGACAAACTTGGTAAAAGAGATTGAAGACTCAAGATATCTGAACATGTCGTCCATACCACAAAACGTTCCCGAGGCCTCAACAACGAGTAAACAAACAGACGAATTCAACGTTGGTAACAGAGAGACTGAGCACTAGTCATGCTCTCATATGGGAGCCGATTTTGCATCTTCAAGAACAATGGTAGACAGCGTGTGTACCGAAGAATTAGTGACCTTTATGCTCTGAATTGCGTCCATCAAGTCAGCCCATTGCCTCCTTCATAAATGACAAAGCTTATCTTCTGACGTCATCCGACGTCTGACGTCATCAACCCATAGACGTGTACTTGCCCGTTCTGACGCTCGGGATGGACATACCGAATACAAATGTGACTTAGTGACGCCTCTTTTGACATTTTCAACATTTGTCTCAGTCATTTGTGTGAATGAAATTTTAATTTTCAGACCCCTCACGTCAATACAGACCTGTACAAATGAATGCAAAGTACTGATTGAAATGAATTTTGTACACTTGTTAAATGAACGAAATCTCAAAAGAATAATACCAATTCTAAATTTCTGTTTCGTTAAGTTTTCCTGTAATGGCCGCTCAAAGACGTGGTATCGTTTCTTTTGGACACTAGTTTATATGAATATAGAGACTGAGAGAATACTTGGCGCCAAAACGCAACGTATTCAATCAGATGGGTTCATGAAATGGCGCCATTCATGTTTTCCATCATTTGTCGGATATAAAAGGAACCTTCTTTAAATTAAAATCAGTACTTGAAGTTCATGGTGACCAAATGGGTAAGATACAGACAGTGCTGCCGGGTGGTGCCTGAGTCTGAGGGTGTGGGTTCGACTCCCACAAGAGACTTGTCCATGAAAACTGTACAAGAATTTGTACTGTTGCAGATGTTGTGATCCAGATATAACAATGTTCAAATCAACAAATAGCATCAACATCTGCTAGATAGATATGGCCAGACAGTACATTGCTATGGTTATAAATGGCAGGCCATGGTGAAGTGTTTCGCTAGTTTATCAGAGTTTATCTTGCCTTACCTCCACCGCGAGACTATAATGTTTTCAAGTTTATACAAATTTTACTTCTCTCAAACTAAATGTTTTCTCTAGCTTATCTTGTACATGTCCGAACTGGGTCTCTTGTTGTGCATTATTGTGAATGAATCGAATCATGCAAATATCTGGAGAGGGCTTTTCTAAGTTGGATAACTTGTTAAATAATCCTTTCTCGAATGAATAATACATGATTCAATCATTCAAAACACTATCTTCGAGAAGTTGCAGGAGACCTCCACAAGTCCATCAGTGTCTTATATCGCCAGTGGAACAGTGGAACATCTATCATCAGTGTCTTATATCGCCAGTGGAACATCTATCATTAGTGTCTTGTATCGCCAGTGGAACATCTATCATCAGTGTCTTGTATCGCCAGTTGAACATCTATCATCAGTGTCTTATATAACCAGTGGAACATCTATCATTAGTGTCTTATATCGCCAGTGGAACATCTATCACCAGTGTCTTATATCGCCAGTGGAACATCTATCACCAGTGTCTTATATCGCCAGTGGAACATCTATCATCAGTGTCTTTTTTCGCCAGTGGAACATCTATCATCAGTGTCTTATATCGCCAGTGGAACATCTATCATCAGTGTCTTATATCGCCAGTGGAACATCTATCATCAGTGTCTTATATCGCCAGTGGAACATCTATCATCAGTGTCTTATATCGCCAGTGGAACATCTATCATCATGGTCTTATATCGCCAGTGGAACATCTATCATCAGTGTCTTATATCGCCAGTGGAACATCTATCACCAGTGTATTATATCGCCAGTGGAACATCTATCATCAGTGTCTTATATCGCCAGTGGAACATCTATCATCAGTTTCTTATATCGCCAGTTGAACATATATCATCAGTGTCTTATATCGCCAGTGGAACATCTATCATCAGTGTCTTATATCGCCAGTGGAACATATATCATCAATGTCTTATATCGCCAGTGGAACAGTGGAACATCTTTCATCAGTGTCTTATATCGCCAGTGGAACATCTATCATCAGTGTCTTATATCGCCAATGGAACATCTATCATTAGTGTCTTATATTGCCAGTGGAACATATATCATCAGTGTCTTATATCGCCAGTGGAACATCTATCATCAGTGTCTTATATCGCCAGTGGAACATCTATCATCAGTGTCTTATATCGCCAGTGGAACATCCATCATCAGTGTCTTATATCGCCAGTTGAACATCTATCATCAGTGTCTTATATCGCCAGTGGAACATCTATCACCAGTGTCTTATATCGCCAGTGGAACATCTATCATCAGTGTCTTATATCGCCAGTGGAATATCTATCATCAGTGTCTTATATCGCCAGTTGAACATCTATCATCAGTGTCTTATATCGCCAGTGGAACATCTATCATCAGTGTCTTATATCGCCAGTGGAACATATATCATCAGTGTCTTATATCGCCAGTGGAACATCTATCATCAGTGTCTTATATCGCCAGTGGAACATCTATCATCAGTGTCTTATATCGCCAGTGGAACATCTATCACCAGTGTATTATATCGCCAGTGGAACATCTATCATCAGTGTCTTATATCGCCAGTGGAACATCTATCATCAGTTTCTTATATCGCCAGTTGAACATATATCATCAGTGTCTTATATCGCCAGTGGAACATCTATCATCAGTGTCTTATATCGCCAGTGGAACATATATCATCAATGTCTTATATCGCCAGTGGAACAGTGGAACATCTTTCATCAGTGTCTTATATCGCCAGTGGAACATCTATCATCAGTGTCTTATATCGCCAATGGAACATCTATCATTAGTGTCTTATATCGCCAGTGGAACATCTATCATCAGTGTCTCATATCGCCAGTGGAACATCTACCATCAGTGTCTTATATCGCCAGTGGAACATATATCATCAGTGTCTTATATCGCCAGTGGAACATCTATCATCAGTGTCTTTTTTCGCCAGTGGAACATCTATCATCAGTGTCTTATATCGCCAGTGGAACATCTATCATCAGTGTCTTATATCGCCAGTGGAACATATATCATCAGTGTCTTATATCGCCAGTGGAACATCTATCATCAGTGTCTTATATCGCCAGTGGAACATCTATCATCAGGGTCTTATATCGCCAGTGGAACATCTATCATCAGTGTCTTATATCGCCAGTGGAACATCTGTCATCAGTGTCTTATATCGCCAGTGGAACATCTATCATCAGTGTTTTATATCGCCAGTGGAACATCTATCATTAGTGTCTTATATCGCCAGTGGAACATCTGTCATCAGGGTCTTATATCGCCAGTGGAACATCTATCATTAGTGTCTTATATCGCCAGTGGAACATCTGTCATCAGGGTCTTATATCGCCAGTGGAACATCTATCATCAGTGTCTTATATCGCCAGTGGAACATCTATCATCAGGGTCTTATATCGCCAGTGGAACATCTATCAACAGTGTCTTACATCGCCAGTGGAACATCCATCATCAGTGTCTTATATCGCCAGTGGAACATCTATCATCAGTGTCTTATATCACCAGTGGAACATCTATCATCAGTGTCTTATATCGCCAGTGGAACATCTATCATCAGTGTCTTATATCGCCAGTGGAACATCTATCATCAGGGTCTTATATCGCCAGTGGAACATATATCACCAGTGTCTTATATCGCCAGTGGAACATCTATCATCAGTGTCTTATATCGCCAGTGGAACATCTATCATCAGTGTCTTATATCGCCAGTGGAACATCTATCATCAGTGTCTTATATCGCCAGTTGAACATCTATCATCAGTGTTTTATATCGCCAGTGGAACATCTATCATCAGGGTCTTATATCGCCAGTGGAACATCTATCATCAGTGTCTTATATCGCCAGTGGAACATCTATCATCAGTGTCTTATATCGCCAGTGGAACATCTATCATTAGTGTCTTATATCGCCAGTGGAACATCTATCACCAGTGTCTTATATCGCCAGTGGAACATCTATCATCAGTGTCTTATATCGCCAGTGGAACATCTATCATCAGTGTCTTATATCGCCAGTGGAACATCTATCATCAGTGTCTTATATCGCCAGTGGAACATCTGTCATCAGGGTCTTATATCGCCAGTGGAACATCTATCATTAGTGTCTTATATCGCCAATGGAACATCTGTCATCAGGGTCTAATATCGCCAGTGGAACATCTATCATCAGTGTCTTATATCGCCAGTGGAACATCTATCATCAGGGTCTTATATCGCCAGTGGAACATCTATCAACAGTGTCTTACATCGCCAGTGGAACATCCATCATCAGTGTCTTAAATCGCCAGTGGAACATCTATCATCAGTGTCTTATATCACCAGTGGAACATCTATCATCAGTGTCTTATATCGCCAGTGGAACATCTATCATCAGTGTCTGATATCGCCAGTGGAACATATATCACCAGTGTCTTATATCGCCAGTGGAACATATATCACCAGTGTCTTATATCGCCAGTGGAACATCTATCATCAGTGTCTTATATCGCCAGTGGAACATCTATCATCAGTGTCTTATATCGCCAGTGGAACATCTATCATCAGTGTCTTGTATCGCCAGTGGAACATCTATCAACAGTGTCTTACATCGCCAGTGGAACATCCATCATCAGTGTCTTAAATCGCCAATGGAACATCTATCATCAGTGTCTTATATCGCCAGTGGAACATCTATCATCAGTGTCTTATATCGCCAGTGGAACATCTATCATCGGTGTCTTATATCGCCAGTGGAACATATATCACCAGTGTCTTATATCGCCAGTGGAACATCTATCACCAGTGTCTTATATCGCCAGTGGAACATCTATCACCAGTGTCTCATATCGCCAGTGGAACATCTATCATCAGTGTCTTATATCGCCAGTGGAACATCTATCATTAGTGTCTTATATCGCCAGTGGAACATCTATCATCAGTGTCTTATATCGCCAGTGGAACATCTGTCATCAGTGTCTTATATCGCCAGTGGAACATCTATCATCAGTGTCTTATATCGCCAGTGGAACATCTATCATCAGTGTCTTATATCGCCAGTGGAACATCTATCATCGGTGTCTTATATCGCCAGTGGAACATCTATCATCAGTGTCTTATATCGCCAGTGGAACATCTATCACCAGTGTCTCATATCGCCAGTGGAACATCTATCATCAGTGTCTTATATCGCCAGTGGAACATCTATCATTAGTGTCTTATATCGCCAGTGGAACATCTATCATCAGTGTCTTATATCGCCAGTGGAACATCTGTCATCAGTGTCTTATATCGCCAGTGGAACATCTATCATCAGGCTAAACATATTGCAATGAGGACCTTACATACCACACCTAACTATCTTAAGTCGGCAGCATCCACAACGGACAAGTGACAAAACAATCTCCACAAAGGAGACGGAGTCGGTCCAGTGGTAGGGAGCTGTGTCACTGGCGCAATATTAATTAGTTGAGTGATGAGTCTAGATTAGTCTCACGTGGTTCGATATGGCATCATATACATCAATCACTCTCGATACTGACAGCATACTGAAATCACTGTTAGAAATATCTATTTTGTATGACAAGATTAAGATGTTATCCGATACTCTATGTTTCCCATTAGTATTTATCTGCTAGAGTCAACCTACGTGTATGTACATATAATACGCATAAAACGTACGTCACTTACCCTGTAATGGGTGTATTCAATGTGCATTACAGGAATACAAACAGCATTGGGACCATTGTTTCATAGTAAAGTGTTACTTGTACAAGACCACTTTTACTTGTACAAGCCCAGTATTACTTGTACAAGACCAGTATTACGTGTACAAGACCAGTGTTACTTGTACAAGCCCAGTATGCATGGAACCTGCCTGACAATGCAGGTGGAGATACGTAATGTAATATCAGAATCGATGTTCTGTCACAACTTGTATAGTAACAGACACAGTTGACTGTTGTATTATCCTGTTTAGATCGACAGATGGTGGACAGCATTTCATAAATCCAAATGTTACAATATGCTGTTTGAATTTTCAAGTCCCATTAGGCCATTATTCAGAATTAAAGCGTCGTCTTATCTACATTCACAAGTTTCAATAATAAATGTAGACGTGTGAACTGTGAATTGAGTCCATTACATTGAGAACTGCTAGTCGTTGTATGTTCCAATGGATATTATATGTGCTGGTTCAGGGGACCAACCACTTAGTACTGCCATTCATGCAATATAGTTCCTTAATCAGCCAAAAGTTGGCATTTCAAATCTCTCTGCGGCTTTCTCATAATTGGTGTTTGGAACTGGCAACTTCTATTAGACCTTGATAGTCTTTACTGGAACAAATATAACAATTTTAGCTCAATTGGTATGACAAGGCATCCAGCATCCGTCCACTGGCCGCCCTTAGGTCTGTAAACTGATCGTGTTAAAATTTACATGTATAATAAACGATATAACGTCCAGTGCATGAAGTGGAGAGAAGGATTTGCACCATTCAGGGCTTGACATTTCAGAATGTCCCTCGACAGATTTAGCCGGACCTGGCAGTCGCAACATTAATTCCAGACTTTAACAGTCCTTATTGGGAGAACACATGCACGTTTGTGTTGAGTATTTGTTTCTTTTGAAGTCAAGAGGAAGATATGAATATCACGCCATGTATGAGGCGGCGCTATTAAACTTATATAATTAGACCTCTGTATGTTTGACGCGCGAATTCCGTGGACAATGAAGAGCTTCAGCAGATTTGACCAAAATAGAAACATCTAAAGCAGGATCTACTGGAGTAGCCTACAGCATGAGCAGAGCGGGTTATAATTAGGGCTGACAGGCTGGTCATGGGACAAGACAAGATAGATACAGATAGTCTAACAGGAACAAGAAGATTTTCTGGATAACAACTTCTTTAATGTAAAAAATACACGACGTTTCGGAGTATATCAGAAATTCTTCCTGTTCCTATATATGTCACTTCTAAATACCCTTCAAAGGCCAGATAGCCTTCCGCTAATTTTTAAAAAAAATATTGAAAAGGAGCTTTCTGAAAATCCCATTTCTCACAGGCTCCTCATAAACACGGTTGTCAGGGTCTGAGTGTAAGCCTATAATAGACTGAGCGGAAGATCCCGACTGACTTCCCGTTGTCCGTTGCAACGGTGTCAACTCGTTCTTGAAAATTGATAATTAATTAACAACTACTCCAGTATGAAATGTGGCAGTGTATATATCAATATGTCTTTGACTGTAATTCTTCAAAGTTCAGTAACACTACAGATGACTGAGATGAACATGTAGTTCCTGTCTGCCACTCTAATCAGTCTGACAGTACCGTCTGGGTATTGTGATATTTATAACGGACACTTGTCAGTGCTCGATAGCCAGTTCCTACAAGCAAGACACATACGATGAAGGTCAAAACTTGCTTTTTCTCGCCTGGGCGCATTACCATTTCAGTTGATAGTTCCTCCTCAGCAAGGAATGATTGTCTATTGGGGTCTATTTTTCATCGGTGGTAACAGTCAATGAATGTGTATAATGATGGATAATACACTTGAGACTCACGTCTCTTCTGGGACATGTATGAGTGTTCTCTGTCTTGCCGACTCTTCTGTCATCTTGTGCTCGTTCTATCATCTGTATTAGTCTCCGTCTTTCGTTGTCTGTCTGTCTGTCTGTTTGTCTGTCGGAGGCTCTAGATCTGTTTCTGTTTCTGTTATCTTTCATTTGTCTATGTCGTATATACATATCGTATCGAAATAAGTTCTCGCCTGTCTGTAGATTCAAAGGTAATGAACTCCATCTTGTTTGGTTCATTTCAATAGTTCGAACATTTCACTAACCGAACGTTTTTGATGAAAAACGGAAGCGTTCGGATTATCGAGGCCTGACTGTATAGAGGTTGTCACCCGAACAATTTGTTATTTGGCATTTACAATACACAGCATATAAGACAACTCGTGTGGACGTAGGTATCGTGATATGATTAATATTACACAGTTTTTATAACCCCATATGGATGATAAATGTCTATGATTTCCATCTGTTACGTCTCTCTGCACGTGCTTCATACTCTGTCTGTCCGTTTGTTATGTCTGTGTTTCTGTTTATGCCTCTATATGTATGTCTCTTCTTTATCTGGCTCTCCAACACGCCATCGACAAGTATTACATAATGACACACCAAATCACGCCATATTCTACCGTATTAAATTGTGTAATAACTGGATGTTATATAATATTGAATAATAACATGACCATGTAATGAAGCATACGCAGTTAGCCATATATGTGGTAGACAGCATATGTGACGTCTCGCTCGTCTCCGTGACATCTGTCTCTGTGTAAACGAGTCACCAACAGGATAGTGACACCATATATTAAATGGCCCCCATCGCTAACCATCTCGCTCTCTGCACGTGCTTCTATCTTACTTCCTGTTCAGCTTCCCTGTCTGTCTCTCTATCAGTGCAAACATCTACAGTAACCAACATCTAAAGAAGAACGAACCATCATCAACAGTAAACATCTGACGCAGTAGGGTTTAAGTAAATTTACGAGGAACGACAAACGAAACTATTTATATCATAACTAAAAACATTCATATCAAGAGTCTGACGAAGCTAAAAAGCAAGTCGGCTCAAACCACTGAAAACACCTGCACGTGATGACGTCATAGCCTTTGGCGCCTATATGGTGTCATTGGATTCGAACGAATTCTTATGCAAAGTTAATGAGTTATCGCTTATTTCTTTAATTAACAATTAAACTGCTTCTTCCATCCTTTCAAGTGCCGGCACATGTAACAAACACTACTGACAAACGACGTGAAACAAATACAACTTGTTTAAAGATAGTTTATATAGCAAGCACTCGGGGAAAGATCGATGATTGAAGTAGCCCCGCCACTTAATAAAACAGTTCGTTTCCTTAAACATCCAATCAACGTTCAGCAAAGGCATAACTTCCAAGGGACATGAAGGATAAACCCGACCCTGTGTCCATCTCATATACACCAGTAATACACTGCCTGTGTCTCTCATACAGTTTTTAGATAAGAGCATATGGACATAAATAAAACCATCATTTTTTAAAGAAACCAAGAGAAAGTGAATGTGATAAGAAAACTCATTAGCTCGCCAGACAAAGCACTCATATACTCCTGTATGATAACAATCTTCTCAGCAAATGTCAAGAAAGTAACGAAGGAGGAAAATTAACGATCAAAGGATTCCTAAATGTCATGGACAGAATGTGACGTCATATGACAATGTATTGACGTCACCGGGTCAGCCCAAATTACTTTTGACAAGACATTTAAACTAAACTGGTTCAAGGATATGCTTGCGGTTCAGGTCGTGGGGTCGTGAAAACCGCTTAGCTAAGCACATTTAGTTTATGGTCAGAATCGTGTCAATATCATCAAAGAGTCAGAAATAACTAGATGTATTCCTGTCAAGTATAAAGCTCAACGTCCCCAGTCTCTGCTCTACACTCTCTTATATATAGGCCTAAACGGACATAAAGTAACAGATTAGGGTATATATAGGTATATGTCTTTCTAACGCTATTTCTAAGCGCCCCTGTGGATGAGCTTGAATGAACAGGTACATTTTCAGGTAATAACGTGTGTGGTCAGCTAGGTGAAATTATCTTACTGAAGTGGGAAATAACTTTATAGCTGTGTTCATTTAAAATCCTACGACGGTGCAATATTCGTGTCATAATTAAGTATGGAAATGAGTTGGTCTCCTCACCAGATATGAAATTCAGTTGACACCCTCATCAAATATGGAAATGATTTGGTATATTCCCCATTTGTGAAAATGGGATGTTGCCATTACCATATATGGAAATGAATTGGTACATTCGCCAAATATTAAAATGTGTTGGTACCCTAACCAAATATTAAAATGTTTTGGTACCCTAACTAAATATTAAAATGTGTTGGTACCCTAACCAAATATTACAATGTGTTGGTACTCTAACCAAATATTAAAAAGTGTTGGTACCCTACCAAATATCAAAATGTATTGGTACCCTAACCAAATTGGGAATGCGTTGGTACTATCACCAAATCAATGTATTGTTGAGACTATATTACACTTGAGGTAGTTGAACGCACTTAACAAATGAATACTTTTTTGTAAAATGATAAGTGACATATTGACTATCCTATATTCAAAATTATTCTATAATGCTTTGTTTAGATAAATATCTACTTATTATTCAAATGATTCAGATAGTCTCTTCTCATTGATCTATTCAACGTGGGATTATTTTTCCACATCTATTTGTTTTTACGACAATGAACACCACAGGAATAATGGAAATCGTCCTTTCACATAATCGGATGTCATTCATAGTGATAAATATATCCATCTCACTGGCTGCAGAACATTATGGATGGAATAAAAAGAACATATTTAGTATATAAATGACAAAAGGAAACGGATTATCTGGTGGTGAAATAAATAACGAACATCAACTATGTAACCGAAAACAAAATTGATAAAAACACAATAACCAATACGCTCTCAAAGACTTCATTAAATAGAGACACAACATGCAAATATCGAGACCAGTTCATACTGTGAAATACAATATTCAGGTATATTCCTGATTACGAATGACCTCTATGGGTTCTAAATAAAGTTAATTTGAACTGTATGGAACACAGTTAAGTATCCATGCAAAGAATATATATATAGATTTATATATATAATAGATATAATAGATATAATATATATATATATATATATATATATATATATATATATATATATATATATATATATATATATATATATATATATATATATATATATATATATATATATATATATATATATATATATATATATATCCGGGTATCATTTACCTGGAAACCTGGTCATCCGCATATATATCCGGGCATCATTTACTTCGAAACCTGGCCATCCGCACAGTAATATTTAAAATCTTCACTATGCATTTATGTGCAATGAATGATGATTCATTTAACCACACGACTTGATATCCGGATGATTTTCAGCTGTAACCAAATCATGCGGATAACCGGGGTCTCACTGGATGCAATCTCAGCTTCCGGAACCGGATGTCGGCAAGGAGCCGGAAGCAGGTGAAGGGGATTCAAGCATTGTGGGTAATTATTTAGGGGGGTTAAGACAGAATTAACGAACATAAGTCTCCTTGGATAACAGTTGTTAAGCGAGATCAGCGTCCTTGTATTACCGTTTTCAAGAGAGAAAACGAGAGTATATTCGGGGGTCCGCCCACAGATAACGGTGAGTGGGTGGAGGGGTAAGAACTTCTAGAATTGTTGATCTATACGTGCAAGTTACACAACATCTCTTCTTCGTGGCGGATATTTTAAATATTGTAAAGTTTGTTTTATAGAGTTTAACGACTCAACATGAACAAAACGGATAATGTCGGATAAGATATTTCTAAAAAAGTGACATAACTTCATTTCATGATCTTTCATTCTGTTTTTTCTCTATTGAAATACAAGAGTTTTGGGAAAAAAACACGTGAAAAGTTGAATAAAAGATGAAATGCGACTGGCGCCATTGCACCAGGTGTATAGGATAAAAAAAAACAAACTATGAAATAACCTGTTCTGAAACGAAAAAATACTGTTCGTGGAAAAGACACCAACTATTCACAACATGTAATGTAATCTCGAAACTCTCAACCTCTACAATGTCTGATGAAATATAAAATCAATTTGACGGAAACGATATTCATACTATGAAATGCTACGTGTATTCTGAAACGAAAAAATAACGGACATAACTATTCAAGGGAAAGTGATACTGATGGAATTGATCGTGACCAGAGGATTCTGCTGGCTATCCACGGAGTGTAGTTGCCTACACGGATAGAGTGTCCCGTCACCTCAATCACTTTAGGTGAAATAGTAGTGAACAACAAATGGACACACATTTTATCACTTGTATTCTGAAACAAAACGCGACCTGATTAATTCTGATACGGTCAAATGGAATTGACACCCGGAAATAAAAACTAGACCCATGGTCTCTGCAGCTCATATGTAATTACACATATATAAACACAATTTTTGGTTCAACCGGCTTTGCTTTCAATACAGGTTTCCTTATAAACTTTATTTGAAAAACCAGTGGAGCCAATATTTTTACCATGTTTCCCCATCAACTGTATTTTCCCTGACACCTCGTCATTACGTGGAGAGGGCTTCTGTAAGTTTCATAACTTGTGCCCAATCCATTTCTTAAATGAATAAAATATGTTTTCATATAATGTCCAGGTCAAACATAATGCTTCATTCATAAAAAATAGAGCCATGGGCTCTGTAGCTCATCAGAATCTGGCTCTGGCATAATGTAGAATATTTCCTAAATACTCCTCTCCAAGGTAGTATTACCCTTACAAGACTCATAATAATGTTTGGATTGTACACACACAATAACATACTAAATCATATTATACTTCTAGCCAAAAGATTAATTATCTTTCAAGTATCAAACAACATGCCCTTCGGAAAATCAAGTTGAAAAATTAGTGTACATGGTTCGGTTAAGGATGTTCGCTCCTCAAATTTATAGAATTAAACTTTTGTTCTAACTTTTATTTTTTAAAAGATCAAAGTATATGATTGAAAAATCAGCATTAAAAAATAGGGGGTAGTGTGTTTTTTTTCGAGATATGTCGCCTGAAAGATAGTGGGGGTAAAGTACAATTTAAACATGGGAGTCTATGGGAAACTGAGAAAAAAACTGCTAAAAACTACTACTACATTTCTAGTATTAAACTTTTTTCCTTTTTGATATGTTACAAAGTTTATTTTACCCTACCGAAATCGATGAAAAAATATATATGGTAGTGTGGTTTTTTTTTAAGCTTTGACACAAAATGTACCTGAAAATCCCCCTTTTTAGTCAAATTTAGGCCAGTTATGCTGTTTAAGCACTTTTTAGAGGTTCTAAAGTTTTTTAAAAGTATGCAGATGATGTAGAATATCATGAAGTAAATAAAGATGAGAAAAAATCTTTACTTAATCATATTTCATTTTTGAAGTTCAACCGGAAGGAGCGGACATCCTTAAGCCATGGGAATCGTTTTTTGCAATTCTAAATAATTAAATGTGTTCACATTAAAAAGGCCGCCATGCAATTTTTGCTTTATACGCAACACTGTTATTGCCACTACGGATAATTGGTTTGTGTAATAAGAGGTTTTAATCTAAGTTTTTTAAGTAAATATAAATCACATCAACTATCATTATAAATGGGAAATTTGAAAAAATAAAATTTGCAAAAAACGTTCTACAGGCCGTTTAACAACTGTTTAAATTATAATGAGCGATTTATATTATGTAATTATAACTGCTTCAAAAGATATGTCTGCACAAGATTTCAGCATTCTAGTGTTTTTGTTCACTCAAAGTAGTAATAATAGAACCATGGGCTCTCTAGCTACCCTTCTTGATAGTGATTTATATTGTAGACTAAAAATTGCAAAAAATAAAGTTAGATCTTTCTTGCTTAATATCTATGATACAAATATAATGAAAGTTGTGTAAAAATGGTAAATTACTAAAATGTTTTAGAATAGAATATATATATATTCCCCAAATCATCAAACAAAATGGTATAACATTTGGTGAGAAACAATACAAATCCATTTTCAAGTGAGTGTACTGTATTAATGAATCCTACTTATAAATGGAAAAGGCTTGACCAAAACCCAATGAACCATAGCCCTTTACACACTGAGCCTCTCCACTCTCCACACCACTAAAATGTTTGGACTTATAACTTGCTTACCTGATGAGCTAAAAAGTGTTCCGTTGTGTTATTTACATCATATATATATGCTAATTAACAAGACCTAGATCTTTGAAGCCACTCGGTCGCCATAGCCGCAGAAAGATGAGTTTCCATTGGTTAAGAAGCAGGGATACAGTATGAGGTTCCCTTTTTCCCCGCTAGGGGATTTTGCTGGAGCCAAAGAACACATTCAGCCCTATAAGAACAGAGGTTAGGATCGTACATCTGAAGGGAGTAGCAGATGCGGGAAGTGAATGTACCTCCCCAAAATTCAACCCGGAAAGTAAAAAAAAAAAACTCCAAAAAAGTTGATTAAAGAGTTATATATTACCCTTCAAAAAGACACGCTCCAATTTGTTACCAAAGAGGCAGGAAAAATAAAATTGAAAAAAGTTCAATCCCACCCAAAAGCACATCTACATGATATGGGGAGGCAGTATACCAAATTTGGTAAGGATTGGTCAAGCAGTTTCGAGTCATGCTCGGGAAACGATGGGAACGCCAAAACAAACGCTAACGACGACGCCGACGGAAATTCAACCAAAACGTTATATATTATGTCTCCTGACCCTTCGTGGGAAGAAATAATAATCGAATCATCATTGCACTTATCATGCAAATGCTAAGTCAACATCAGAGAAATTAGGAATTCAATGTTCTGCACTCAAAACAACACGTGGAACACGTGAGAAAATCATTCAAGATGTGAATGGATACACCATTAAAGATTAAAAATAAACAAAATACTCACCGAAAAACGTGTGAAACTCGTGCAGAAGCTTGTTCTTTTGAAACTGGTTCAGCTCCGCCTTCATGAAAGCACCGCCCATCTTTACATTAAATGTCACTTTGCACGCTGAAATATACACAATATTTACCTCAATGCGGTGTCATACCAACATATATATCCTGTTTGTCTTCTGAGTATACAAACGTACATCAATAAGCAGTGTATAAAACAATGTATTCGGTTGTTTTATCAATTAATTGTCATCCATGTAAACATTTGTTCTCAGATCCAATTCCCAACCCCCGCGCTTTGTGGTTGAAGGAAGGTGCTCAATAGTTATCTCAGTGAAGTGTCAATCAGAGCACCATGAAATCCATGACCTTTGAGTATTAAAGCCCTTTTGAGCGCTAAAATATAGACACTATTATTCTATATTAACTGTCATCCAAGCACGCACCTGTCACACACCGGGCTCTATCAAACTGAAATATACACGATGCTTATTTGACTGAGGTGTCTCTCTGTCCGAACTTCAGGTAATTCACACTGTAGAGTACTGACATATACAAGATGTATATCTCAATGAACTCAACTGTCATACGTTGCTCAAGGAGTACTACAAGTCAAACACGTAGTAATAGTCACACTGTTTACTCCAGCTGTTGTTCAGAACATCGTTTGTCTCTTGCAGAAAATCACAAATAATGCATCTTGAGATGGTGACATACACTGTCTCAATTAACTGTAGTCAACATATGTCTCCTTGCACGAGCTCCACACAGCGCACCTTGCACGCAGCATGTACGTTAAAGCGCGTGACGACGCTTGCACAGAATGAGATGCTTGACAGCTATATACACCAGAAACCTGCACTTTATAACTGGTTTTATTAAATCTCCACATGGACGAAATGTACAACTTGCTGACAAGTGACAAGCGACGGAATCGATAATCAGGAACGATAACTCTTCCAATGTTTCTCGTTTGAATTCATCATGTAATACATTTATTAAGATTGATGTATTGCAAGTCACTTGGTCGTGAATTGTTGTAACATTATATTCAACAAGAATCTTTTTTTTTAAAGATTGATAAATAATCGCAGCTGTGACTTGATTTGTCACGTCGCAGTTACGTCACGTGATCGATGCCACGTGACCTGACACCTGCGACAGCTGTGAGACAATTGTTTGTGGTAAATCTGCAGCATCAATACAAACTGTCGACTTAATGGGGACATTGATTTTATGATCACTCTCGTGTATGTGGCAGCGACATGGCTCGTTCAAATGCAGTTGTAAGCCTTTATAAAGAGGCCTTATATAAACATATCCAGGTCTAATGTCAATCAATTGTGGATATTTCAATAGAAAAAAATCCCAGAATACAAAACCATGACATTAAGTTTTAATCGTTGATACGTCATGAGAAATATAAAATATATCAATTCTTAGTTTTCTTCATTTTGAGTGGTTAAAATCTAAAAAGAATTTTTTTTTAAAAATAAATAAAAACCTTTATAGTAATCAAATAACCGCCACGTGATGTCAGTATATAAGTTTTTATAACACGGATGTCGTCTATATTTCTACCCAATAAAATTTGTTTCGATTGACTTCCTTTTGGGAAAGAAATCATTTTAATGTATGCGCATCAACCCGGTGTCGATGGTTACGGAAACAAACCAATCGTTTGTTCGAAAGAATGTCGCCGATTGTGCAACTAACTTTAATTGTGACCAATCACGATTCTCTATTTCTGGCCCATGAACATGTACGGATTAGAACAGGTGTTACGTGGGAAGAAATTACTTGAGTAACCGCTGTGGGGAGAGAGAAGGCGTGTCGAGTCGTTGTCAAATGGAAATAGCATAAAATGAATCCTGATATGTGGTAAATAGTAAAATAGAGCGTTTGACTCGATCTTTCAGAAAGGATATTTGGTTAAACCAAGGTTTTAGATAGAAATCTTAATCGTTGGTTGAACGAGTTATTCTATATTGCGACTTGCGACAAGAAGCAGATTAAGATGTGATATACATAGATAATCTCACCCAGGAGTTGATGATAGTTGATATATTCATTTTTCATTCATTCTATGATTATTTGATATCAGAAGACAAGAGGCAGAGTTTCTATTTATCATCAAAAACCATTCTTCTTATACTTAAAAAAAAACCCGTACATCTCTGAAACCTCACTGTGCGGTGATGTCATAGCATTATAATTACACAATGGTTTTGTTACACTAATTTCCGCGTTTCTGATTGGACGAGAGCTCTCAAAAACCTGCTGCCATTTCTCGATGAATGCAGATAAAATGTGCTACCATACCTCGTGCATTCGATATATGATATTTTCCCAATAATACACAGGTAGGTGAAAATACTTCTGTTAATATTATGTAATGTGGTTGACGGTGACAGGGCATTGTGCAAAATCTACTGTCAAAACGTGTCCCTAGGAGATATATCTTCTTATTACTCATATGGTTGAAAATAACCGAGTTAATGTTATTGATATGAGCACATGTGCACATATCACGTTGCCTAACAACGATTGTTTCACCGCGGCTTCCCGTATTTTGCCGTCTGTGACGTCATAAAACTATTGTTCGTGATGTCACTGTTGCTTGCCGTCGCAAGAGAAGTGGGTGGGTTTCTGACTACAGTGGAAACTGTCTAAACCAGCACCCATCGGGACCGAACTTAAATGCCAGTTTAGACAGGTTGCCAGATCATAGGCGTAGGAATAGGGGGGGCCCGGGGGGGCCGGGCCCCCCCACTTCTGAAACTGGGGGGGCACGGCCCCCCCACTTTTCACCCACGAAAACAAAATTCAATAGCGCTTTCTAGGAGCAAATAGTACGTGTCAATTTTGAAGAAAATTTCTTTTCTCATACTATTTTTTCAGAAACAGATAATATGACGAGTCCTCACCCTATTTTTAACACCAATATGGATGAAATTTTGATCCTACAGCATCTTCTAGTGAAAATACGACATGGCAACCCCAATTTTCAGACGAAATTGAAAAGATTGTTGTTCCTATAGCTGTGTTTGGTGGGAGGAGGGTGCTTTGATACGTTTTTAATACGTTTTAAAATTCTTCCTAGCTTTCTTTTTAATTTAAAGCGTTTCCTTGGAGCAAATGGTACTTTTCACACCAAATTTGGAAATAATTTTTAGCTCAACAGGCTTGAATGGCATGGCATTGCGTCAGGCGTCCGTCCGTCCGTCCGTCTATAAACTTTTCCCTTCTTCGACTTCTTCTCAAGAGCCACTGGCTCCAGCGGGCTGAAATTGTAGGTACAGGCACCACCGTCAATAGGGGTCTTAAATCATAGATTTGGTTACCCCGTGGCCCCGTAAAATCTCTTTTCATCTTCTCAAGAACGAAAAGGCCAAGAAAGCTCAAATCTTGTGTACATACTCCTCAGCAAATGCCAAATGGGGCTCTTAAAATTGCAGAGTTTGTGGCCCTGGTGGTCCTCAGATGCCATGGCCCAAAAAACTATTTTAGGCTTTTTCTCCAGAAGTAAGAGCTAGAAAGTTGAAATATCGACTCCTAAGACATTTGGGATTGAAATTGTACATTTGGTGACCATGTGACCCCTAGTAAGGGCAACATTGGCCACTCCTGAAAACGTTTTTAGCTCATCAGACCTGACCTAAAAAACCTATTCGTCTTTCTTCTATAGAACCAGCTCTGTAGGGACTACAGACAGTTGGCATCTTGTGTACATACTCCTACTGTCACTCCTTAGATCATGGATATCTTGATTAATAAGGGCCCAAGGAACCACAGCATTTAAACCTATTTTCGTCTTATTCTACAGAACCACTGATTCCAGAGAACTGGAATCATTAGTACAGTTAGCTTGACAAGCGGAGATTCTGATTCATATATTTTGTGACCTTTTGATCCCTAATAAGGTCCTTAGGGACCACAAACTCAAGGACTATATTTGTCTTTTTCTCCAGAACCAGTAACTCTAGAGAGTTGAAGTTCTGTGTACAGACACCTTGGCAAGTGGGGATTATAATTTATAGATTTGGTAACTATTGGGTGTCATGGTTTTATGATCTTCTACAGAATGAAAAGTCTTTGTATTGGTCTCTTGGATTATGAATTGTAATTTTTCAAACAATATGTCTAGTGTTTATTTAAAACCTGATTTTCGACATCATTTTGGATGCTTTTTCAGGATTAATTCTGATCGAACTGAGATATGAATGTTCTTTCTCAGGCTCTGGAACAAGTCAAACTTGTCCACTTTACTTCAATCCTATTTTATTTCCATTTTATCGTGACTTCTGTTGTCTTGTCTGCAAATATTGAAGCTCATACATGTCCCTTGCAATTACAACTATATGGTCCTGAGTACCCTAACACACGCACTCAAACATTCCAAATTGTTGCCATTATGGACTAATCGTGGCCTAGTGTAAACGCAGCATATGCAGATTAAACATTTGTGATGATTATTATCCGAAATATTAAGAACAAAAGCACTAGGAATATGATACATGCTAACTTTCAACTTTCTCGCTAGTCCCTCTGTCCCTTTCACAGCTAGGACATTCTGTCCTTTCTCTCAAAATAAATGATTTCTTTTATAATTCTTTTAAATTTCCGCCTTTAAAAATATGTTAACGGTGCCTATTCTATTCAGGTGCATGTTTCAGTTCAAACACATTTTCAAATGTTCATTTCTGATTTGATCTAGGTACAATTTGGTGTATTTTCTTGACATAAAATCGATTTTTTTTACAGCCACACCTTTTTTTTGGCCTCAAAAGCAAGGTCACGTGACATTTTTGGCTTCCAAAGCAAGGTCACGTTACTTTTTTTGGCCCCAAAGTAAGGTCACGTGACTTTTTTTTGGCCCCAAAGCAAGGTCACGTGATTTTAAATTTAAACAATCAGTGAAACACACTTTAAATCCCATCCAAAACGACTAAGATTGTCATCCACCCCCCCCCCCCCCCCCCCCCCCCCCCCCCCAACACAGAATGGGGTATTCTGACCCAAACTCGATCCACCCCCCGCTCTCAAGAAAAAAATTTGGGCCCCCCCACCCCAAAAACCGTTCCTACGCCTATGCAGATTAGACAGGTACGGTCTCTTTATAACAAGACTACCGGGACCAAAAGTTTATGCCAGTATTGACAGGATACCGGAGTAGACAGGTGCACATATCACGTTGCCTAACAACGATTGTTTCACCGCGGCTTCCCGTATTTTGCCGTCTGTGACGTCATAAAACTATTGTTCGTGATGTCACTGTTGCTTGCCGTCGCAAGAGAAGTGGGTGGGTTTCTGACTACAGTGGAAACTGTCTAAACCAGCACCCATCGGGACCGAACTTAAATGCCAGTTTAGACAGGTTGCCAGATTAGACAGGTACGGTCTCTTTATAACAAGACTACCGGGACCAAAAGTTTATGCCAGTATTGACAGGATACCGGAGTAGACAGGTGCCAGTTTTGACAGTTTTTTTACGCCAATCAAATGGAAAAGAACGGGTAATAAAGAAATTATTACACTCGAAAGTGTGTCATATGGCCTTTACGAAACTCGTGCAAATTTGTGTATATGACACACTTCCTCGGGTTATAATCGCTATTTATCATATACCTATCAATAATATGGACAATTTTGCACATACGGTACTTGTTACGGACTTTCGCCCGTATTGCCCACCCGGGCCGCAAATCCATATCAGCCATATCAGCCCTAGGGCCAAAAATCCATATCAACCGTATTGCCCGGCTAGTAAGCAGGTTTTGCAATCAATTCACGCAAGCGCGCAAAACGTCAATAGACAGAGCCCAGTTTATATTTTAGAGTTACGTCCCTTGTCACCCTTGTCAATGTTGACATTGGCACAATGAGTATCGGAGACGATGTTTTGGCATCTCTTGCCGACAGAATTATTGAACTGGTAGGAATTTTAGATAAAATATAAAGACACCATAACGTTAATTTCAGGGTTACATACATAGAAGGTACACACATAGCTCTGACAGATGTAGTGGAAACGATAGGGAGAACGGAATACCGGTATGTTCTCATAGCTATTTCAAATTCAGGGTAAGATCGGTTCTCCGATGATACTGATACGGTTTCATTTGTGGACAGCATGAAAAATGTCAACACCGTGAAGAAAACTGAAGTTGACTTGAAACTCATTTAAACTTATTTCGATTCAGTTGGCGAAGTGAGAAAACATTGAGCCCAAGGTTTTGGACAGTTTGTTAGCACGTTTTTTTTCAAAACGTCATAAAACACAACAAAACTGAATATGAACCAGATTAACTCCTTGTAGTCGAGTCTTTGTAGATATTCGAAGCAATATCCTGCTAATACTAAATCACAAGAGAACGGCAGCAGATCCAAACAATGATGTTAATTTTTGTTTTCCATTGTTATTGTTTATTTTTTGTTATCAATAAACTGTTTACTAGTTCAGAGTAGTTCTACAGTACCATTTTCTACATATGTTTCACAGTCACAGATGTGGTATATGATAAAAAGGTTACGATATGACAGTTTTCCTTTCGCCGGGAATATCAACCCTCGACTGCCATATCAGCCCTCGGGCCTTCGGCCCTCGGGCTGATATGGCAGTCTCGGGTTGATATGACCGGCGAAAGGAAAACTGTCATGTAATAACCTCTTAATATCACACAAGCTCGAACAAAAGGCGTGCTATATTGCCTAAAATATTCCATAATAATTTAATTTCTGATATGGTTGCCTTACAC
This sequence comes from Gibbula magus, assembly GCA_936450465.1. Taxonomy (NCBI): domain Eukaryota; kingdom Metazoa; phylum Mollusca; class Gastropoda; order Trochida; family Trochidae; genus Gibbula; species Gibbula magus. Next base: position 57,253,902 of record OW388302.1, read on the forward strand.
TGGAGAACACGAGTGATAAGTGGTTATATCACCTTGTGGAATTATTGAATACTCATCTGACCTAGATTCTATTGGCACCAAATATTATGGCAATAATCAAATTTCATTTTACAAATCGAATCAATATGTCTGTCTCCCACGATGGAGCGAGCTTTACCCGTATGTCCATTGAGATACGTCACACTATTATCAAATTCCGCGTTCGAGTCGTGAATGCATAACCCAGATTAATATGACTCCCATAACGTCATAATCAAATTTAAATGTTCAAATTGAGTTAATTGTATCTCTGATTTTCCTTAATGGTTTAAATGAAATTCTATTTGCGATTAAGTTATAGATTCAAATAATGAATTTCAATCATTTAACATATGACCTAGATTGAAATAACTGAGGTTATAAGCGAGCGCCATTTCAATTTCTAGATTAATTGTATTGTCTTAATGACATTTGGATGCCATTTGTGAATCTAATCCATTTAAAGGTCTCAAATTAGGAGATAAATCCATTCTGTTTTATATTTTGGGGTTGTATGTTGTGCATTTTTTACCCCTAAATTTAATTTCAAACCGAGCTTGCGAGGTTTGAAATGTTAATTTAGGGGTAAAAAATGCACAACATACAACCCCAAAATATAAAACAGAATGGATTTATTTCCATTCTAACATGACTAATTAGGAAAATAATGAGGAACTCTTTCGTCTTGCGCCAAAGCGCTGTGCTTGGATCAAACCAGTACAGACCGGTTTCACTCGCCCGCGACCCTTCGGTGCAGTTCACTTTTCAAAGAACATGCTTCAATCAAAATATCAAAACAAACACTAAAACTTATTTCAATTTAACTTATCTTTATTCAATTGATGATAATATCAACAGAAAACCCATGTTGGAAGTCAAAAGACTCACAGAAGCGATTTTCACGTAAATACATAGTCCGACCTATCTCCCCTACAAGGCCGACAAAGACCAATCCCATTCAAGGGGCGCTACTCTGAAAGTAGTTATTCACTACAAGCGAAGAGTTTGAGACTTGAAGAAAGCCTGACAAGAACGCTTTATTGTGTCATGGTTGAGGACATCTTGGAAGGAAATAGGGTCATTTGGGATTGTGAACTGGAGGCAGTGGAAGAATTTTGCAAAATAGAGGACTAACGCCGCTTCTGTTCATTGGATGAATCGCTGTTGGATGAAGCGAGCGACTGTTGATTTCTGTGCCCCGTGATTTTCGCAATGTGAATCGGTCGCAAATATTTAGAGGTGATTATCGGTAAAATAATTACTCCAAAATTGATACGAGGAACCAATCAGAAAGCAGTATTTTCATTCTAAATATAGTGTCATGTTAGAATCTTAATTTGACCAAAACTATTTGCCAAATATTGAATAAATAGCTTTCTCGTTGAGAGTAATGCCTGTGATTATTGACCGATATGTTCCACCCAAATCTAAAGGTGTTTCCCAATGTCCAGTTGGCTTCTTGGATCGATATTGTTTTTACTTATTATATATTGTCAAAGTTCTATGTTCCAAAAAGAGTGGGGGCGGGATAGCGCAGTGGTTAGCGCGTTCGGCTTCGGATCAAGAGGTCCGGGGTTCGAATCCTGCCAGGGGCACGACAGTAGAGAACTGTTTGCAATTCTACACTGAATTTCAGCATATTACCACCCATGGTTCGCTAGTTCCAGCCGATGCTCGTAGGCTTCACCGCAATGCATAGCCACATGGCGCTGCGGGCTTTCTCCCTGCCGTACCAGCAGCCGCGATATAAGTGAAATACTCTTGAAAGCGGCGTTAAACCCCAACTCACCTTACCTCACCTCCAAAACGAGTATTGTCTATATTATCTGTTATATTATATTGTCTAAATAAAGCGTAACACATACGGGTTGGCTCATGCACTGTAAACTAAGATGGCGACAAGACAAGAGAACAAAAAAAGGTGAGCAACATTGATCTATGGCACTATCTATATTCACCAGAGAATTCCTTTTTGGCACCGTTGTAGATTTTCCGATGTTTTTTGTCTATATTTTCGCAGTATCACGAGTCTTTTGTTGGGTTCTACGTCATAAATCGAGCGGTACGCAAGACAAGAAATCTCATAATATCATCTCACCGTCTCATGAACTCCCATTGAGTAGAGCTCTCCAGTCTAGAGGGAAGCAGTCTTTGAATTATTGTCATGCCATGCTGCCGATGAAATATTTTTCTAGGATCGATCAATTATTTTATGTTAAAGAATACTTTGTTGTAGAAACACTGAAATATTTAATTGCAATGTTTAATAAATACACAACTGCACATGTCCCGCAGAATAAAGAAACTAGTATTCCATCAGAAAACGTCTTTATTGAGTAGATTACATGATCACTCCTTTCACATTTCCACCGATGAAGACGTAAGCATATACTTTTGTTTTGTTTTTTTGTTTGTTATTAGAATCATGTGGTTTTGCCGGCTAGAGACAGTCTGATATTTTACTGGAGGAATACATGTTTGTAAGGGCCGATATGTAAATGAAGATAACCTTGGAAAATAAGCAATTGTTTCACATATAACGCTTTATCATCCAAAACTGCGTTCCACGGGAGATATCGCTTGTATGAGATCAAGCGATATCTCCTAGGAGATATCATTTTGACAGTAGATTTTGAACAATGCCCGGTTGCATCAAGTAATGACATCACAATGCCATGACGTCATAACCACGATGACGTCACAATGCTATGACATCACAGCACTGGAAGCCAAATGTCAGTTTTGTGTTCAGATATTTCCATTTTTCATTAAAAACTAACGAAGAATGATTTGGATGATAATAGAATCTCACCCTCGTGTCTTCTGATATCAAATATATCAACACTCGTTTATAAAAGTCAAAATATCCTCGGCAAGCCTCGGATATTTGTAACTTTTATCAACTCGTATTGATATATTTGATATCAGAAGACAAGAGGGTGAGATTCTGAATATCTTAAATTAAACGAAAAATATCTACTTAAAGCGCATAGTTTAAGCCCCATATAAGACACCTTGAATTAGTTAGATTAACGGGTTCTTTAGCTATACGTGGACATAACGAACTCTGTCTGCAGTAAAGATTTGAGACCTTTAAATGGCGTACATTCACAAATGGAATCCACATGTTATTGAGACAATACAATTAATCAAGAAATTGAAATGGCGCTCGCTTATAACCTCAGTTATTTCAATTTAATATCTAATTAACAGAACTCAGTGATGGATCAATAGGAGTGAAACTGTATAACTAGATAGCTGTAAAAGTGATGTGACACATTGTATGTAAATATCAAGTACGTCTGCATGCGTTAACCCATCAGGCGTGGAATACCATCAATGAACTAGAAAAACCAATTTGCATAAACATAAACAGATCTATTGACTCTGGAGTTCGACGCCCGACGGACGGACGCCGGACAGCAGCCAAAGCAATACGCACAAAATAATAATTCAATATACAGTTTAACGCCTAATATCCAATGCAAGCACTGTTCACTGGCGGTACGTTATTACCCTGCAGGAATTGTACTTTGTACCAACCGATCTTAGTCCTAAGATCAATCGTAAATCCATTTTTATCATTGGCTAAGATTGATCGTAGTGCTAAGATCGGTTTGTCGAACGGTATCAATCCTTTCAGGCCTTAATTGAGCTAAAAATCAGCTTCTATGGTTAGGCCTTGAGATGAAGACAAAAAAATGCCTTGAGAAGAATAGGACTAAGGATTTGCATTAATTGCGCAGTGAGCAAATTGAAAACTGGAATACAAAATCGTAGAAACAACTTGTAGGATAGATACATTACTGAGCCCAATGCACGCTCTCATAGAAAACTGTTTAAAGTTCTTTAAGTCTTATGTTGATATAGTTGTCAGAAATATCTTTTAAAGGCACTATATAGCTCGTTTTTTTGCACGATTATGTGTTCAACTTTGCCACTGATAATAAGTTTATGCAGTATTACCTGACCCGATTATCTGTGGTCGTACGCGTCAATTCCACTACCATAATCTTGACATGATAAATATAAATGTCCCGTAGTTAAAAATACATGAACACTGCCTGTTTTTCAAGTTCTAAATGAAAATGTTGAATTATATGTGTTTGTACCTGTAGGTATGTTCTCTACATCACTGGTGTGTGATTCTTGAGAGTAACTTCTGTTTCAAGCTTCAAGTTCTCTGCTATGTTGAAGTGATGTAACACCGGGGATGTAGCTCAGTTGGTAGAGCGTCCGCTCATCACCCGGGTGGTCGGAGTTCGATTCCCGGCCGCGTCATACCAAACGACGTTGAAATATGGGAATTTTTGCTTCCTTGCTTGGCGCTCAGCTTTATAATGATAGAACAACGCTTGAACTGGCGCTGCACATGCGCTGTCGGGTGCCAATGGCCCGAATTTCCAACATTTACATTGTAATGAAGACCATAAAGTATTAATATTACCCATACGGGTGAGAAGACACAGGTGATTATTTTTTTATATTTGCACATGTGCTTTCAAGTGATTCTCAACGTTGATTGGTCGGTTACCCGGAGAAAGAATGACTATGACGTCATAAAACAATGGTCTGACGCGACGAATTATATTATGACGTCACAATGTTACTGTGGCGACGGGTCCTTCACAGCGGCCGCCCAACATGAAAATGTCATAACCAAGCGTTAGTTGGTCAATTTAATTGCATAATGGGTAATATATAGAATAACCAACTCGGTACGAGTGATTACGGGAAATATCCACTCGTCTAAATAATGTTCAGAGCAACTCGCTAAAGCTCGTGGCTGAACATTATTTAGACTCATGGATATTTCCCGTAATCACTCGTACCGAGTTGGTTATTCTCTAATTATGTAATGAGTAATGAACTGACGTCCATGTTACCTTATGATTATGTATATCGTCCATTTCCCAAAAGATAAATCTCGTTCCACGCACGGAAATACCCGTATGTATAAACCTAAAATCTTTAGTTTCATATTTGAAATCATTTTGCAAAAGAGGCCGTTTTATAGTTCCCGGTTAATTTTTCAGACCTGATGCCCTGGAACATTAATTACTATTCTACGACGACACGCTCGTAGATTCAATAGGAGCGACTCACATCTAAAACATCGCTTGCTGTATGATCGCAATGGAAGTGAGCCGTTTCCTGATTATTTTTACGCGAATGAAATGGAATAGAATGGGTAATAAAGAAATTATTACACTCGAAAGTGCTCTCGCTCGGGCAATACAAAAATTCACACTCGTTTCGTAAAAGTCATATGACACACTTCCTCGGGTAATAATCTCTATTTAATATGTTCCGTGAAGATAACTTAAGCTGATAAAATAAGAAATTTACGTACCATCACGAAGTTTCTTCAAGGCTGCCATGAAAATATATGTTCACTTTCACAAATCTCACAGTTAAGTATTCCGAGACCAGTAACACTATAATGATCGAGTCTGTGACATGAAATGAAATGAAATGGAGTTGGTTATTTACACGAGACCAGGTCGCTGCTGTCAACTGTAGATTGACAGTCAGATCAGATAACTGTTATTAAATGATACCATATTAAACATCAATGTCACCGTTTTGAATTTAATTATGACTCGGTCACGTTTTGCAATTCAGCAGACATAATTTAAGCTAGGCGCTCCTAACGTGTAGTCCATAGTACAGCAAGAACACAACAAGTCGCTTTGGCGATGTTGTCGTGAGGTCAGGTGAGGTGAGGTGAGGTGAGGTGAGAGTGAGGGAGGTGAGATGAGGTGAGATGAGGTGAGGGAGGTGAGGTGAGGGAGGTGAGGTGAGGTGAGGTGAGTAGAGGGGAGGGAGGTGAGGTGAGGTGAGGTGAGGTGAGGTGAGGTGAGGCAGATGAGGTGAGGGACCAAGCAAGGGTCCACTAGGTACAGAAAACACCCCCAAGTGTCCAGGTTTGCGGTTCAGGAGTTCTGAAGGAGAAGTCGAAAATATGAAACGTAATGCAGTCGGTTGCGACAGTCGATGACAAATTTCGCATTTCGGTAACCCAATAATGCTCATCTGTATAATATTTCGTTGTCTTTAACGGATCATCGGTCACTTCTACTGGTGTGTACCCAAATAACTCTTATTTTAAACGGTTATGTGAAACGTAGGCACTGGACACTCTAGATTCTGAATATACAAAAAAGTATAGGTATAGATATGCATATTTAGGGTATGGCGCCTGCGGCACTTTCGGCTTACATTTGCTCTGAGTGGCTGGATCGTGAGAGATTAGCTATGTACAGACAGATGCGAATTTTGAATTAAAGTCCAGGAATCCTACAACGCCAAGGTCATCTTGTTCGTTTCGTTGACATGTTGTCAATAGAGGTAAACACCCTTCCATCATTCTCTTCTCACAGAGGTTACTCCATTCAGATTTCCGATCATAACCGCTGTTCTACAGTAGGCCTATGATGTTCCCCTTCTCCCCGCTAGGGGGTTTTGGTGGAGCAATGAAATTAAACCCTGTCAGAAAACTATGGGGTGCCAAATGGGACTTTAATCGCTATTTAAGTAAGCTTACTAATTCGAATTAGTAAGCTTACTAATTCAGGCATGTATTTAGTAAGCTTACTAAATCGAATTAGTAAGCTTACTAATTCGATTTAGTAAACTTACTAATTCGATTTAGTAAGCTTGCTAATTCGTTTTGAATAAGTAATGTTACTAAATGAATTAGTAAGCTTACTAAATGAATTAGTAGGCTTACTAAATGAATTAATAAGCTTACTAAATGATTTAGTAAGCTTACTAAATGAATTAGTAAGTTTACTAATTCGCCCGATTTAGTAAGATTACTAATTCATTTAGTAAGCTTAGGCCTACTAATTCATTAAGCTTACTAATTCATTTAGTAAGCTTACTAATGCATTTAGTAAGCTAACTAATTCATTTAGTAAGCTTACTAAATCAACTGAATAAGTAAGCTTACTAAATCATTTTTTTTAGTTTCCCGCCTAAAACCAAATAATGATTACTCCCTCAGTGCGGTAAAATGGCGGGATAATTTCACACGGTAAAACGTGACGTATAAGTAGTTGCTTGTGGGCGTTCCAAGAAATACTTTACAACATTTAACTGCCAATGTTCTCCCTAAAGTGTATTTAATGTGTTCCACTGTTCGCCGCCACAGTTACAGAAACATTTCACAACAACGTTCGGCAAAGAGTTTCCGTAGAACATCGGAGTTATCTCCCTTTGCAAACATTAGCCACTGGTTACGGCGCATTTTAAAAACATTTTAATGTGCTTGTTCAAATATTATCTGAGTGATCTACAGTCTAGAATGAACACTGTACGTGTATATAATTATTATTTCATCAAAACCTGCCGCTTGTCTGATAAACCTATATGTCTGATCGTTCTTGGGAGCAGTCATTTATTGAGATGTCAACAAACCGGAAATGAATTAATAAGCTTACTAAATCGTGAAACCGGAAGTGATTTAGTAAGCTTACTAAATGAATTAGTAAGCTTACTAATTCATTTAGTAAGCTTACTAAATCGTTTCTATTTAGTAGGCTAAGCTTAATTACTAAATGAATTAGTAAGCTTACTAAATGAATGAGTAAGCTAACTAAACGAATTAGTAAGCTTACTATTTCATTTAGTAAGCTTACTGAATAGCGATTAAAGTCCCGTTTGGCACCCGATAGAAAACAGGGTAGGATCGGAACTATGAAGGGAGTAACATATAGGCCTACGGTAAGAGAATGGCCTTCAACCTGTCAACCCTATCAGCTGTTCTCAAATCAAGTAGGGTGGAATTGAACTCGGAAGACAAGGTAACTGAACGGTCATGTCGGAGTTGACCGTTACAACCATGGTCCCCGAACAGTGAAGCTTCGAAACGTTGAAGTAGTGCTGCGTGTAAGATCCTGTGATCCAACAACAGCATTAAAAGTCAACTGATGACTGAGGTATCGATATAAACTTCAAACGTGCTGTAGGCAATATAAACCAACAGACACATTGTGAGTTGAAACTGCGTCTTGCTGTACAGTAGACTAATTAAAAGAGATTATGTATAAACATTTATATTCTGTTATAATAAAAAAACATGTTCCCCCGAAAAAACTATAGAAAGCCGTGTTTCATTACTAATTTTCGCGACAAAAGAACCGCCCCGATATGCATATTTGCCCAGGAGCTTTCGGCGGGGTTGGGCTGTGACGTCAGAGATGCTCTACGACCCGACATTGTTCTAACACAGTGAGTGGGAAATATTAGTGTGGAGGAAGAATTGGTTGAATACGTATAATTTGAGACAGTTTTCGACTTGATATGATGGTACATTGTGTAGCTTGGGGTGTAGTAATTCATCAAAGCCTGGAAGAAAGTTTCATTTGTTTAAATTCCCAATTGAAAAACCCGGTGTCGAAGAGGGGAGAAAGACTGGAAACCGTCGGCATCTGCCACGCTATATAGTTTTAAACCGTTTTAAAAGTTAGTCTTGGAGTACTCGTAACAGTCCTTATATAAATGCACTCTTGTGGGATGTATAGGCTGTGCTCTGTGAAACCTGTACACAGTTGTTTAATCAAATTGTCATGAGTTAATAAATGTGTGAGATAAATGTGTACATTATCATCTCATTCTCAGAGCACTGTTTGTCAATATGCTCAGTTTGGCTACTGTTTAACTGGATTCTGTTTTTCTGAATCTCTAATTTTCTGCACAGCACAAAATGGGTAAACCTTTCTACACTTCTTTGGTAATCGGTGGTACGGTAATCTAGACAGACGTCTATTTGTGACCCCTAGAACAAACAAGATTTGTTCTTATTATATAATCTGGTAATGATTCTGGCAAGGATACATGTTGCTATCATATATTTCTGAAAATATTTGATCACCAGTTACACTGTTTACGGACTTCTCATCAGTTCCTTTAAATATTATCGTGGAAGTCCGTTTTAGTGACTGCCAAATCTCACATTTAGCTAGTTATCATTACCTTAATCATACCCAAATTCTTCAACTTCAGGTTACTGAAATCATTCTTCCCAAGCAACCTCTAACCAAACGTATATTTCGCTGATTTTCCAATTACATAACTGGTCAATATCTGCAAAGTGAACTACCGTATTGGTTTCTATTCGGTGATAGGAAGATGAACACAGTAAGTTAAGAAATTCTTGTAGTTCCCTAAACGCTGATCTGTATCGTGTCAATTTATCTGAAAGTAAATCTTGCATTTGTGGTGCTTTAGTTGAAGATGTTTATCATTTCTTCTTGAGATGTCCAAGACATGCTAAGTTCCGTTTAGAATTAAAGCAAAGATTTTATAATTTAAAGGCGGAATTTGATCTTAATACAATCCTGTATGGAAATCAACGGTTCAATTAATACATAAATACTAATGTATGTTTTTACCACATTCCAAGTGCATTTTGTCATAAGAAATAGAATAACATTTCAGATTGTGTGTTGCCTTAATGTTTAGTACATGTTTACCCACTTCGTCACTTGCAGATGTCTTATTCTCTTCTGCATATATTGTGTTATGTATTTTGGCCTTGTCTAATAGTTGTTTCATAACTTGTGGCCACTCCATTTTTTAAATGAATAAAATATGTTTTCAATCAATTCTATCCAATCAATTATCTTCTTACATTGTGTGGGCGGGTCGAACAATGGAGAAAGTAAGCCTTCCCCTAACGGTACAGGACACGGTGCTGTTTGAAAGAAAGGCTGATTGAACTTATATTGCAAACAACCAGGACTTTCTCTCGCACAAGAAAACAGTAGGGCAGAAGTTACGTGTGAAGAAATGACATGGTTAACCTTTTTCTAAATCACTTTTTAACTGCAGAGTGACATTTATAATAGTTTTCAGTTAATATCACAGCTGGAACTACGATTTCTGGATCACAGCAACCGTTAGCATTGCAGACAGAACGATATGGTATTCTGGTGTGTTTTCTGTTATGGAACGGTTCTCACGAACGGAGCTATTGGCATGCATATCAACCAACCCATGAGACAGCAAAATGCAGTTTCACCCTTCGACTTACCATGGCTAAATAAACGCCTTTTACGGCTTTCATGAACAATGCCACAAAGGAGATGGTCCGAGGCTACGAGATGGCAAATTATTGGACAGCATTTAGCAGGTTTCTCGTACAAGGAAATTGGGAGAAGAACTGGTTACCACTATTCGGTCATCAGTCGTTTAGTGAGGAAACATGCCCATCGATCGGCTACGTTCCGGAAGGCCCCGAGCTACCACATTGCAAGAGGACAGGAACCTATTGCGTCATCAACGACGTCAACCGTTTGCGTCAAGTACCGTCTTGAAACAAGCCTGGCTACCCTATAGACGTATCAGCAATCAGACGGTGAGGAACCGCCTCAAAGCAGCATGTTTAAGGTCTCGACGTGTCATCAGACGTCCAAACCTTACTAATCGTCATAAACGGGATCGTAGGGTGTGGTGTGGTTACCGGCAGCGTTGGAACCTGAGGTCATGGAGACGTATCCACTGGTCAGACGAAAGTCGCTTCCTCCTCCATACCGTTGACGGGCGAATCAGAGTTTGGCGAGTCAAGAACAGTCGATACACACCAAGGAACATTCTTCCAAGGGTTCCATATGGTGGAGGATCCGTTATGGTGTGGGGTTGCTTTTCTTTTGATTGCAAGTTGGATTTGGTGACACTACAAGGCACACTTACCGGCGCCCGCTACATTGCAGAAGTGTTGGATCCAGTTGTGATTGACCATTTTGATGATCACAGACTTGCAACTCACCCCTGTTCATGGATGATAATGCTCGGCTTCACCGTTCACGAGCTGTGACTCAACATCTGGAGAACAATGCTGTTTCTCGTATCCCCTGGCCAGCATTGTCTCCAGATTTGAATCCCATCGAGCATGTCTGGGACATGATTGGTCGACGTCTACAGAGAAGGAACCCTGCTCCACACAATCTAAAACAACTGGAGGCCGCACTTCACGATGAGTGGCAGCAAATCCCCATGGAAGAATTAAAGAACCTTGTCCGGGGTATGCCCAGAAGACTGGCAGCAGTACTTCAGGCACGCGGTGGCAGCACACGATATTGACACTAAATCGTTCCTAAGACAATGGCACGGGTTATTCAGTATGATTTCTTCATCATGTTCAGCAGTCAAACTTGAAATGACAATACATTTACGAGTCTGTGTTTTTCACCATTTTCCAGTCAATTTTTGGTCATTTGAAATCTCTGAAGATTACACAAAAATGTCAACGAATAGAACAATTAATTACACTTGCTCCTGAAATTCGTTTTTCCCCTGTGGGATGTTTAGTTTTGCTATAATGGGTCTCTGAAACATACCCCTATCAAAAAAAGAAGGGGGTGCTTAACTTTTTTTACTGTGTTAAGATCAAACTGCATCATCTAGATCAAACAACTCTCCTCATTTAGCCAGACCGTTGGGAACAATGTCGCTGATTGCACAACTAACTTGAGATGCAACCAATCAGGATCCTAATTTCCAGCCCATAAAACGCTCCATATGCAACAGAGGTTAGGATGGAAACATTGAGTGAGCGAGTTATCTTTTAACGCCACTTGGGCAATATTGCAGCCATTAATTGCGAGGGGGAAACTGAGAGAGAAGGGAATGTAAAGCTACGTGAAACCTGTGAACATCGTCCGACACTAGCATTGTCCACAGATACCTTAATCCACGTTAAAAGTTCTCTGTAGCTTTGTTGCCAACTTCCCAATGCAAGGCATAACTCTTGCCAGTCTCCATTACTGGCTGATTTAGGCCTTGCAGTATTTCCTTAAGAAATCTGTGTTTAGAAATTCAGGCCCGCTATGCATTTCTGGTGCAGCTATTCACTGTCTTGACACAACAAAACGAGGGAAATACTGCAAGGGTTAAATCAGCCAGTAATGCAGACTGGCAAGAGTTATGCCTTGCGTTTGGAAGTTGCTTTGTTGCTAGCAGGACCTGAACTCCTACCAGATCTGATCTGTTTGCCCCAACAGCTTATGCACTCACCAACCAAGACTTTGACAGATGTCATTCACAGTCCTATGAAAAACCCTGGAAAAACTCCAAAAGATACAGAACACTGCTGCAAGGATTATCTCCCGCTGCTCAAAGTTCGATCACATCACGTCTGTTCTCATGGATTTTCATTGGCTCCCAATCAAGCAACGTGTTATCTTCAAAACGTTATGTTTAACACACCAGTGCCTCCATGGATCAGCTCCACAGTATCTGAAGGACTTACTGCATCAGTATACTCCAACCAGAAGCCTACGTTCTGATCAGATGGGATACTTAGTGGTGCCACGGATCAAGATGACACGCTATGGTAGCAGATCCTTCTCCCACAGTGCCCCATTGGAGTGAGTGAGTGAGTTATTGTGTAACGCCGCTTCGGCAGTATTGCAGCCATTAGCGGCGAGCGCCCCATTGGAATGGAACGCTGTCCCTGCAGAGATTCGCCTGAAACATGATTAAGACTTCTTTTCCACGCAGCTTTCGAATGAACCTTCAATACCCCTTTGCGCTCTGAGCAAACTATTCAGTCAGTCAGGAAAAGCGCTATATAAATTTACTTTTATTATTTATTATTATTATGATTGATGTCTGGCTCTTAGGGTGTTTGTTCGAATAGGAGGACTCATCTCAAAGTACATGAATTTATACTATTGCATATATACATTAAACAAATATATATATGGCACATTTTTCTGATACTTGCAATTAATTCTCTTTGATGAAAACCTGAATGGTGAGAACTTCCAGTTTAGTCGAGGAGAAAATAACAGAAGGCGTGTCTATTGAAATGATGCAAGTTTATTTCATGATTTCAGAGTATGAAGATGCCTCAAGCATATTTTTATGTTACAATAAATGACGGACATCACCATGGTTACACAGGTGATCTGTACATAGGGAGTAGTCTCCCTTGTGCTCAAGAGTTGCCTCCCTTAGCTCTTAACGAATTCAATACACACAATAAATACATCAGACAAACAAGCAAGTTCAAACGACACTCTCCTGCCTATAGGATCAGTGTTTTTTTATACATATATCTCGCACTTGGACTTTTGACCCTTTTAAAAAACAAAACCTTTGTATTAAATCTTTATTATTTGAGAATTTATAACTTGTCATATGAAGTCCCTTTCAAACACGAGAGATTTATTTTAAATTGAAACATGATTTCTTAACTTGTTTCAAGTTGGGATAGTTTTCAGATAAAATACTTGATTTGTTGGAAAGTATGTTCACAAAGTGGAACAACTACACAATTTGCAAATTTGATTTAAATCAGACTGATAAACTGCTCAACACTTCATTTCAGATGTGTATGCAAAACTTGACCCTATTAAGGTAGAAAACGTGTCAATGAAAGAATTGGTCTATTTAGTTTCTGCAAAAAACAAAACAAACTAGAACATTGCTGTGTTGTCATCAGTGTATATATATATATATACTTTCTCTACATATATATATATATATAATCTGATAATCCCTACTTTCAATCCTCACACACTCGGTGGCAGTTGTAATAGCGAGAGTCAGTGAGCTCAGCACCACCTCATACAAAGCGCTCTTGGACAAATATAGCATGTCACTGCTGCTTTATAAGTAAGCTGACAGAGGGAACTCGTCGAGAATTTCAGTTTTGCAAGCAGGTATAGGAAAACAAAGCATGCAATGTGGTTTAACTCATGTGTAGAAAATTCTTGCAGTTTTCCATATTTCAATTTTCATTTGGTGATATCCTGATCCCAAAACTAGTGAATAACATTTTTAATATATAATTAACACCCTACTTTAACTTACTAATCTTAGCTCTACTCCTATGTATATCCAATCAGACTGAAATCTAGATCTTGGCTTTCATATAAGGGTCACATTTTGAAACTTACATACTCAATCTTTGCTTCTTTAAAATTCATTTTTCCAAAACCATTAAGAATGCCCATTTCGTAACAAATGCTTACAATAAGTGAAATGCAATGTCACAAGGCAACTGCTTGGTGACACCCAATGTGAAATCTAAAGACGTAAAACTAAGTTGTGTCTACTACAACTTTGGTATAAATGTATCCTACACTCGCATATTCATACATAGTGTACATTCACAATAAAGAAATCTTGTTTTATTATCTACGAGGGCATATTTTTCATACGATGCCCTAGGGCAAAATAGCACTGTCATTGTGGCGTGACGTGACGTCATAAACAATGTTTCTCTATGATGTTGCATTCCAAATGTTTTTATTACGGGTCGCCAGTCTATGGATGAAAGTAGATTTAATAATATTTTGGTTAATTTCATGACTTCAGCAGTAAAAAGAATATTATATTTGTGTCAATGCCATGCAATATTTGCACATTCGTGCCTGAATATAACTGTTTATCATCCAAAACTGGGTTCCAGAGGAGATATCGCTGTATGAGATCAAGCGATATCTCCTAGGAGATATCGTTTTGACAGTAGATTTTGAACAATGCACGGTTGGCGTCAGCTACATGACATCACAATGATTTTGCATCATCAAGTAATGACATCACGATGCTATGACATCATAATCATGATGACGTCACAATGCTATGACATCACAGCACTGGAAGCCAAATGGCAGTTTTGTGTTCAGATATGTTCATTTTTCATTAAAAACTAATGAAGAATGATTTTGGATGATAAATAGAATCTCACCATCGTGTCTTCTGTTATCAAATATATCAACACTCGTTGATAAAAGTCAAAACATCCTCGGCAAGCTTCGGATATTTAAACTTTTTATCAACTCGTGTTGATATATTTGATATCAGAAGACACTTTGGTGAGATTCTCTATAATATCCCTGGCTCTAGCTTTGTAAATACTAATATTCAGACTCTCGTGTCGTAACCATAGTATGACAAAGACACTCATATAATACCATCTCGTCTGGTCTCGTTCCTATCTACCTGATTATCTGCGCAGGAAGTAGAGAATGGACATGGAAGGGACTGGAAACTAGCATTTCTCTTATAATTTGGTTTTTTTAGACACATAATTTTGAATAAGTACTATAATTTAAGAAATAAATATAGCTTTCTTAGGAGTTGTGACCTTTTAAGAAATTTAAATCATAAAACATCAAGGAAATAATTTTAAAAATATTTTTCAACATTAATTATTTTCCCCAAATCTTTTGAAATTAACAACTTTAATAGGATATAAAATTTCAAAGTTTTACAATGAATGATGACACAGACATGAAAAGTTGTTTGCTCTCAAACAGCTGTAGCTGGCTAAATGCACAATCTTCTCTACATATAAATCATCTATGATGCTCATTCACTCCACATACATATACATCAATCAATCACAGTGATAACGTTTATCAAGTATATACACCAACTACTTCAATTGTCAAATGCATTTCAAGAAAGGTGTCAAGTAAACCGTCTCACAACTCGAGAACAGATTTCGACTGTGGATCATGCTGTACAGTGATTAACTAGATTCAATTCATGAAACATACCTTGTATCTGACGTGTCAAATTCTTATCTGAGTGAAAAAGTTGTAATTATTTTAGGCTGACTTCTTTAAAATAAAGTTCAAATTTAAAAATAAAGTGATAACAGTAATAGGAGTAAACAAGTTCAAATGGAAAAAACTTTGAACTTGGACTTTTCTGTCAACTCATATTGAAGCCTCGAGTGCTGGAGTCATTCTAGAGAGGCTACAATCCTTGGTACAAGAGTCGGTAGCAGTAAGGCAGGACAAGCTTTAGTTCAAGAATATAATAGCGGATTCCTTGTATTACTTCATTGGAGAAATAAACTCTTAACTTGCTGCTCTTTATCTTCAGTGAAATGTGAATCAACAGCTGTATCTGCAGTGAAATGTGAATCAACAGCTGTATCCACAGTGAAATGTGAATCAACAGCTGTATCCGCAGTGAAATGTGAATCAACAGCTGTATCTGCAGTGAAATGTGAATCAACAGCTGTATCCGCAGTGAAATGTGAATCAACAGCTGTATCCGCAGTGAAATGTGAATCAACATATACTATGATAATTGGTTCCTTGCAAGTGAAGGGATTTCATTTTTCTTCACTTCACAATCATATCCGTGCGTCTGATGCTGTCGCAAAATGAAATTGTCTTTTGACATACATTTACAATCCTGGGAGTCATTCTGTAGAATGTAAAGACTGTTTGTTATAACTGTCCGTAATTCAATTCATATTGGGCCAACAAGCTCACCTGGTTTGTAGGATTTTCGCGCGACTCTCTACACACTGGTAACTAACTGACTGACTGACACACTAGTCTCCTTGCTCCCTGCACTGTACCTCGTAGCTATGGCAACTCGACTGCTTATTGTCAGCTTGTGAAGGTTATCCCTGGCAAACTTCAGATTCATCTCTCTAGTCACCCTGGAGATCTTCTATTAGACTGACTGCGTTATGAAAGCTTGTTTGCTGAATGCTACACTGGCGTCTTTTTGCCTCTCTGATCAGGTAGAGAGGGAGGGAAGTATATACAACACCCTCAATGTAATGGTAGATGTTCGGAGGGAGGGAGGGAGGGTGGGAGGGTGGGAGGGAGGGAGTTATATACGAAACCCTCACTGTAATGGTTGATGTTCGTTCCTTTGGTATAAATATTAACAGCCCCTTTAACACTCTGTCTGTTTGAGAACCCACACTTGAAGAATGGCGGTGACCCTGACGGGTTCAAAGGTCATATCGTTCCCATTCCCTTCAGCGTAACTATAGAGATGTGTATAGATTCACGTCAGCATGGTGAACACCTCAACTTGATGCACACTGTCTCGTATTGTTACGTACCATTCATGATACAAAATACAGATATGTCCAACTTTCAACACAATATTCACAAACAAAGTAAAATGTGACATTCTTCTCCCCACTATTTTACACACGTGCACTGCTCTGTATCTGTCCGTCCCTTCCGACAGTTTGCTGCCAGACAACTGTGTCAAGACACAAAGACAGGATTGGGTTTGCTCGGACTAAAATAAGCATTCAATTTGGCATTATATTTGTCAGTTTGCACCACACAATCTTCATACACCAAGTAAGGAAGTTCATTTTGTCAGTTTGCACCACACAATCTTCATACACCAAGTAAGGAATGGAGTTCGTCGTCGTCCATCACTGTGTCGCTCTCACTCCCCTCCTCTACAGGAGATCCTGGGGCTTTCACTGCTGCAGTTTCTTCACCTCCATGAATGATTTCTTCAATTCTTGCATTCAAGTCACGTCTTTCCTGTAAAAAGGAGTATGAAATATTACGGTTTACTTTTTAAAAAATTTGTCCATCTGCCCAGGGGTTGAAAAATCTTTCATGGTCAGTAAGTCATGGACTAGTCCAATGAATTTTGGTGATTTTTGGGCAAGTCAAAGGTAAAATTTGGTAGGTAAATGACCACGGATTTGCAGATTTTTTAAATCTCTGTCTGCCTATGCAATGTATATATATATATATATATATATATAGTGAATCAAATAATTGAACAATAAAACTCCTTACACATCAACACTTTAAGGTCGGTAAATTATTGACAAGCTTTGTGACTGAGCAATTACATCCCTTAATAGCTGAGATGTGTCAACTGAAGGAAATACTTTGGATACTTAAGTACACTCTTCACTGTCGAACAAGCCGACTCCAAGCGAGCTGGGATTATCAGTGTCGTCATTGTCACCATATATTAGAAACAAACTCATCTACGACATTCTGGTTCTCAATCTACCAGGTAGATTTATTAAATACAATGTTGTCTCGTAACGCTTACTGGTTAGTTACATGTAGCATGTATTTCGTCAGCCAAACAAATGTCTCGATTTTAAAGTTGATGATCATTCAATGGCATTCTCATCAAGCAATTGCCAATATTGCCCGATTTCGAGTCATTTCATTGGCATTACGAGTCAACAGCGTATAAGACTGATTTTCATCAGAGGATTTGTAACAGATTTATAGTTAAAAAATACCGCAGGATGTATTTTCTGGTAATCTTTCAGATAGATTGATTAAATACTTACACTCGTTGCCATGACATCATCCTCGTCGTTCTGGAAGTCTGTCGACACGGGCAGACGGTCGAGAGCTTGCACAAGTGGGGCTACGGGAGCCGCCATAAAGGATTCTGTGGTTCCACCAGAGGGCAGCACTGCGGCATCACCAGAGCCAACAGCGCCACCTACTACAGGCTGCACAGGCTCAGCATCTTGAGAGTCAACTACAGGAGAGGGAAAGTCTCCCGCTACTAATCTAGAGTTCACCACAGGATTCACCAATGGACTCGTACCTTCCACTCGGGACGCAGGAGTATCCGCGCCTGTTTGTGGAGTTATATTGCTATTGTCTGTGTCGACATCTGGGAGCGGTAAATCCAAGATACTCGACGACTTCTTTGGTTCGGATAAGTCCGCTTCGTCCCTCGAACTCTCGTTCACAGTGCCCTGAAACTCATCCAGCCGCACTGCACTAACAGATTCGGGTAACACTGATGTCGGAACACTATCGTCTGTGGATTTTGATTCTTTGTTCCTATCACTGTCCTTTTTAGCGTCACTTTCATCGTCCTCGCTTAAGTCTGATAACACAGCTTTGATATTCTCAGCGAGGGTTGGCTCAATGTCCGGAGACTTTGGACCGGTCCGCCCGGGCTGGTTTGGAATTATGAGATCAAGGCCGGGAATGCCCCCCTGTTGGGGCTTGCTGGAGAAGAAAAATGGAGAGGTTTCCTTCGAGTCACCCGCAACGGCTTCCAACATTTCCACAGTGCTGTTGACGTCTTTATTGTTCTCAGCGAGATTGACATCTTTGTTATTGTCTGTGATGTCACTTTGTTTGTTGTCCGTGATTTCGTTTTGCTTGTTGTCAATTGGTGCGGAATCACCTCCACCTACAAAAGACACAGATCGTTACTAGGTGAAAAATAAACACTTATCTGATGGTTCGACATTTAAAGACGGTGATAAGCAGACGAGTAGCTAATCCAGTCATTGCTTAACCAATGGGTAAAATTATACTTGGTTTAAATGGCAGCCAGACGTTGATTTACCAAATTGCTTCATTTTAATTTAAATAAACTCCATATTCAATAAAGCGTTTAAAGAGAATGCATTGACTGCTGGTGTGAGGAAAGTAAATGATACATGGATACCCATGTGCTGACCAGGGATTGTCAAAACTTTAACATGGGAGATCAAATGACGATAGGATGACGAGAGTTGAAGTGGGTGTCACCAAGAAGGAAATACTTGTTTAATATAATTGTTTATTTAAATACAAGGCAACTCAGAGTTTTTCCTCTTCACTGTCAAGTAGACTCTAAGCGAGCTGGGATTATTACTGTCTTCATAGTCACCTTGTTTTAAAACATGGCAGTCGTCGAAATAGATACAAGAAAGTTTGATCCGTTTGGACAATCGATTAAAAAATTGTTGTCACATTTATCATAAACAAATTTCTTAATGACCCAATATCAATTCTATGAAAAGCTGACCCGCTACCAGACTTCTCAAGCTTTTTGTAAAGGGGGTACCTGGTGCATTACGTTTAAGTGATCTGCCTAAGTTTGTTACAAAATCTATTCTTTAGAGATGAGGTGAGGTCAGTTGGGGTATAACGCCGCTTTCAAGAGTATTTCACTTATATCGTGGCTGCTAGTATTATTTTCCCTGAAAGCCCGCAACGCCATGTGGCTATGCACTGCGGTGAAACCTGCGAGCATATTCTTTAGATCTGGAGGGTCTTGTCATGCCAGAGAAAGAGTTTTCACAACAGACTTCACTGCGTCTTTTCCATTGGGACTATTTCCTTCCCTTTCTATCAAAATAGTCAAATCTTAAGCCACCATGGAACAGTTAAAGCGATTTTAGGTTTCAAATAGTCTCTTTGTCTCAAACATGCAACGCCAAAATTTCACCTGCCTATCTAATACACCAGAGTACTTGCCCCCTTTTCTTTGACAACAGCCAAGTTCCTTCCGCATTACATAACCAAGCACACGCACACAAACCTTTTTCAACGTCAAGCTCATTTTCTTTGTTCTCCTTTTGATCCTTGTCCGATTTCTCCCTCTTCTTGACTTCAAGCAGCTGGCAACAATAGATACATGTTATAAAAACATATACGGTGATTTGGGGTTTAATGGGATTTCCAGAGTATTTCATTACATCACGACGGGAGTATTACTCCAGGGATAAATCTGAGAGACTTGATTGAAACTAGCGGAACATGGGTGATACTGCACTTATTTGCAATCAATCATTACAAAACTAAACCATACTGTAAGTTGAACAGTTCTCTAAGCAGACGAAGTTGCAGAGCTCCTGGCTGGATCTACGAGTCATGTACGAGTCATGGCCACGTCAAGTCTTGACCAAGTTTTAACTGTAGACATACCAGACTTGAATCAACAATGACGTACCTGAGGTGGAGCCTCGCCGTCACCCATCACGAAGAGAGCCTTGAACTTGTTGTAGATTACTTCCGCCTTCAGCTTGATGCGGTCAGAACCTTTGTACTTCCGACACTGAGAACGAGTTATTAAATATTGATTAATATCAATAAGTGAGTGAGTGAATTATTATTTAACACCGCTTCGGTAAATCAACTCCTGATAACAAGCCACTCAGAGTTTTCACTCTTCAACGTCCTTTGGACTCTAAGCGAGCTGGGATTATGGTAGTCATCACTGTGGCAACAGCATGTGAGATATTTGTATACGATTTTGTTAGTTAAAAGATCACATATTTTGTTATATTCGTTGTCCATTATACATACAATTATGGTTATTTGTTGTGATGGCATAATGTTGTGATCTGTTTTTATCACTATCAGTTTCGGATGGAAACTTCAATTTTATTATTTTGAAATTATGACAGATGTACATGACAAATGGCCGACCGACCTTCTTGATGGTGTTCATGATGTCCGGATTCTTCTTCAACATGACCTGATTGACCGGTAGCGCTTCTAGGTCCTCCATTATGGCAATACACTTGTCCACGTCCTGCAGTAGAGATGTATTTACTGTCAAATGTAACTCACTAAACGTGACTGCTTACTCATCATGGTTCAGCAAAATGATTGAAATGTCAAATGGTGACTTTGTTTCAAAATGACAATTTTTTTTCGGAGAAATTATTAATTTTTTCCAACTTGTTTAAGGCATTGTACCTGCTTGTAATTGAATATCAACTCAGACAAAGCTGAAAGAAGATCACAGAGGAAATCAAAGACTTCACTCACAGGGAAACTTTTCATCATTGTTGACATTGGGTATTACATTCATTTAATCAAAGAAGCATGACAAATTTGCTTCCCTGCCTGACACATTGAACTTGTTAAACTACATTTACTTCTGACAATTCTCCAAAGTGAAAGGTTCAGTTTTCACAGCTTTTGGGGTACAACAGGTCAAATGTTGACAATGAAAGTAAGGGGGATAGAGGACAGCGCATACATCATGTTTTCATTGATAGGAACTTGTTAAACTACATTTACTTCTGACAATTCTCTAAAGTGAAAGGTTCAGTTTTCACAGTTCAAATGTTGACAATGAAAGTAAGGATGATAGAGAACAGGGCATACATCATGTTTTCTTATGGGCCTGATGAGAGGGGGGTCGGGTCTCTTTTATAATTTGTTTTAGATCAACAGGCTCTGCAGGTCATCAGACTTTAATTAATGCACTTTTAATTTTTTATTTTCAACAGTATTTCAGGCCTGATAAACTATAATGCTGATGTCAACTCCGACAAAGCTGAATGAAGATCACAGAGAAAGTCGTAGACTTAGCTCACAGGGTAATTTTTCATCATTGTCGACATCAGACTTTTATAAGTGTCACAATGCTACATTTTAAATGTCCACAGGATTCAAACTTCAAGAACTATCGAGTTTGTTTGAAACAGATTTGGTAGGTAGAAATTATCAAAGCTTGTGAAGTTACCAGGAGGGCCAAGCTGTTTTATTTTATCTAGCTATCACTTATTGCCTAGTACTTACGCAAAACTAAATTTTATGTCTGATGTACCAACAACATCCCAGAAGATTGGATCCCATACAATTAGTCCAATTTTTCCATTTACACAGCAATTTGGTAGCAGACAGCTAATCCTATATTTAATAACAGACGGGTGTTTTCACCACAAAATATTTGAGCGACAGGACCTCGATAGCTCATATACTGTCAACACTTGTGCCGTCAGGAGCTGCTGTGTATATATATATATATATATATATATATGTGTGTACTATAGGCATCCATCAGCACATTGTAAGTAATGTCATATTTACACTACTGGTGATGATTTTTAATGCTGTAACTGTTTTTCTTCTAACACTCCTATATTTTTTTTAACAACGTAGATTGGGTTTTCGATTAAATGTTTAAAGCTCTTCAGTTTGTAACTGTTTCAAGAAATGATGAATTGTACCAGACATCAACTCAGACAAAGCTGAAAGAAGATCACAGAGGAAATCAAAGACTTCACTCACAGGGAAACTTTTCATCATTGTTGACATTGGGTATTACATTCATTTGAAACGTTAACAACACTTAATCCTCATTTCCCTGTCAGTGATGTTGGATACAAACTTGTTATTATGAATGATTTTATTTCTGAACATTCTCGATAGTGAAGGGTCAATGTTTGTTTGCCTTGAATGTTTCATGAATATTTGATTGTTTTATGTATTGATATATAACATCCACTGCCAAAGTGTGACCGATTATCGAAACAAAGCCAGCAGTTTATTATTTTTTTAAAATAATTCCAAATTCTTATTATGAAAAGGGTAAGGATCCACTTCATTCAGTTGTATCAAATATTTCATGGATATATTTTCAACTAATTTCAAGAAGCACGAACCCCCTTCATGTTCATGTCATCCAAGTTATATCTTTATCAAACTATGTCAATGTGAATTCTCTTTATATTTAAAATATATCAACTGCCACCAATGAATTATGTTTTCCTATATGTGTATTAAATTTTATCGAGCTTCAGATACCAGACGATAGGAAATTTCTTAAGCACATCTTCCTGAAATCACCTTCAAGATGACCTTAACTGATTTTTCAGGTTCTCATTTTTTTGGCCGACGTCAACTCCGACAAAGCTGAATGAAGATCATAGAGAAAGTCATTGACTTCACTCACGGGGTAATTTTTCATCCTTGTTGACATCAACCTTCATGCTACATTAATTTTTCTACAGGTGAGGTGAGGTGAGTTGGGGTTTAAAGCCGTTTTCAAGAGTATTTCACTTATATCGCGGCTGCTAGTATTATGGCAGGGAGAAAGCCCGCAACGCCATGTGGCTATGCATTGCGAATTTTTCTACAGAATTGATAGTCATAAATTTGTTATTGATTTGCTTAGGATGAAAAAAGGTTTGTTTACTAGTCGCAGCTTCAGTGAGCCCTGGGTGCCATCCAGGGTAGAGCCGAGTAACAATCAACTGTATCACATCGTTTAACATTCGCTTTAACCGAATGTAGCGCTACAGGATTATCAGTGTTTCAAGTGAGAGTGTGAGTGAGTTAGGGTTTAACACCAATTTCATGAGTATTTCACTTATATCGCTGCTGCTAGTATTATGGCAGGGAGAAAGCCTGCAACGCCATGTGGCTATGCATTGCGGTGAAACCTGCGAGCATCGGCTGGAACTAGCGAACCATGGGTGGTAATATGCTGAAATTCAGTGTAGCATTGCACCCAAATCTTATTGCGTGTAGAACAGTTCTCTTCTGCAGACAAAGTTGCCGTGCCCCTGGCAGGATTCGAACCCCGGACCTCTTGATCCGAAGCCGAACGCGCTAATTAATGCGCTATCCCGCCCCCTCAGTGTTTCGAGGAAGGGTACTCTGTAATTAGAGGAGGAACCACTCCCCAAAGTCACACCACTCTATCACTGGCAAATTTAAGTCTTGTTGCATTTTGTTGTCTTTTCTGTGCTAGGTATTTTCGATTACACTACCACGTGAAGGTACAGCTGCAGTATGCTATCAAAGAATAGTGGATGAAATGCAGCAAGGCTTAAATCAGCCAGTGATCGAGACAGGTCACAGTTATGCCTTGCAGGTGCAGTTGGAGGAGGAATTGATGCCAACAACTTACTGTTTTGTCAACCTGTAAAGATTTCTTGATCTCGATATCCATCTGTATAAGTGTTGTCTCCGTATGGATAACTGAAACACAATTTGTTGACGATAAATTAATTTAAAAATTAACAAACACCGAAACAAATCTTAGACATTTAAAAGTGTTATACATGTTCATAACATATTTCTTATTTAGTCACTGAGCTCTCAATCATCGAGCATTTATTTATTATTTGTAGGCAAGTTTAAAATTTGTCTCTCCCGATATATAATTAAGCTCCGACCTAAATATTATTTTAAGTGATTTGTGAAAATGAATCAATTCAGGTGATAACAGATAGTCTTTAAATTAGATCGATAGAAGTAAGATGTAACCTGACAAGATAAAGATGAGATCAGACGAAGTAAGATATAAACTTTATCTCTGTAGATGTTTTAATTGACAACAAGTCAACTCAGACAAAGCTGAAGAAGGATCACCAACAGTTCTGGGACTGACTCAAGGGGTTACTTTTCATCATTGTTGACTTGGTCATTGAAAATATCAAAGTACGATGACAAGAAGTGGAAATTTTCACTGGTCAAACTCTGTGAGTAAAAATTTTTTTCTTGCACCTAATTTTATGTACACTCGCCAGCATAAAACTGTAGGAAGTTTCATTACATTAGGTGAAAACAACTTTCACACATTTTACAAAATCTTTCTATGGTTGACAAATTTGAAAGGAAAAACAACTACTCTGCATCCCTCGTTTAAAATATTTTCAAATTTCCTAAATCATGTTTTATTCAATCTTTAGCAGTTCATGCTTACCTAAAAATAATCCTCAATATTCAATTATCCTAGACAAAAAGTTCACACATATTGTCTTAAATATCTTGTAAACAATGTTTTTAATGTTGTCTGGCCGTACACAATCTTTTTTCATGCCAGAACAGTTTACATCAACCTGACAACATTCAGAATGACTTCTTGTTGCTCAAGAGGAAGTTGAGTGGCCCAGGATGTTTTATTTTACCCTGCAGTAAACCACTTTAACACAAGATCAAACTTCCACAAGAAAGAACCTCAGGAAAGGCCTGTCAATCATTTGTTCAGAAGGTCAAAGGTCAACATTGTTATAAAAAACTTACAATGGATTTTCTCTTTCTTTTTCTGTTCGTATTTTAATCTCTTCTTTCGTTCCTTTTCTTCTTCCTTATCATGACTGAAGCAAAGAAACGATAAATCAATCCATGAATAAATATCAGTCATCTTTTCTTTCGGGTGTAGGGTCTCCTTATCTCAGTAGTTAATGTTAAGGAATGGTATTAATGTTGACATGTGGGAATGACGATTTATGCAATGAGACCAAGGTAAATTTTTAACCTCTAAGTAACTCCTAAGCTAAACAAGGACTCCAGAAATAAAGATTTACAAAATCTTTTAAAGAACAGATGGTCACGCTGCATAAATCATAAAAGTTATTAGTTTAAGAGTTATTTTCTTACAAGCCACTCAGAATTTTCACTCTTCAACGTCCTCTGGACTCTAAGCGAGCTGGGATTATGATAGTCATCACCGTGGCAACTGTCCAATAGCAGATGATACTTTGACTTTGACAATAATGATGAGATAAGTCTCAAAAGATTCTGAGTAAGGCTGATTGTTTTCGTAACCAAAACAAACTTGCCCTGCTAGTGACAAAAGAAGAAGGGTTTTTTTTTATAGAGAGATAGGGTATCAACATACTGCCGTTTCTCCTTGTCGTGTTTCTTCTTCTTCTCCTCTTCTTCCTTCACTTCAGATCTGTCTTCCTTCTTTCCTTTCTCCTCCTGATAACACACGACTCTACCGTGAGACAGACAACACACGACTCTACCGTGAGACAGACCACACAACACAAGACTCGACTGTGAGACAGACCACACACGACTCTACCGTGAGACAGACCACACACGACTCTACCGTGAGACAGACCACACAACACAAGACTCGACTGTGAGACAGACCACACACGACTCTACCGTGAGACTGACAACACACGACTCTACTGTGAGACAGACAACACAACACAAGACTCGACTGTGAGACAGACAACACACGACTCTACCGTGAGACAGACCACACAACACAAGACTCGACTGTGAGACAGACCACACAAGACTCGACTGTGAGACAGACCACACACGACTCTACTGTGAGACTGACAACACACGACTCTACCGTGAGACAGACCACACACGACTCTACCGTGAGACAGACCACACAACACAAGACTCGACTGTGAGACAGACCACACACGACTCTACCGTGAGACAGACCACACACGACTCTACCGTGAGACAGACAACACACGACTCTACCGTGAGACAGACCACACAACACAAGACTCGACTGTGAGACAGACCACACACGACTCTACCGTGAGACAGACCACACACGACTCTACCGTGAGACAGACCACACACGACTCTACCGTGAGACAGACCACACAAGACTCGACTGTGAGACAGACCACACACGACTCTACCGTGAGACAGACCACACAACACAAGACTCGACTGTGAGACAGACCACACACGACTCTACCGTGAGACAGACCACACACGACTCTACCGTGAGACAGACAACACACGACTCTACCGTGAGACAGACCACACAACACAAGACTCGACTGTGAGACAGACCACACAAGACTCGACTGTGAGACAGACCACACACGACTCTACTGTGAGACTGACAACACACGACTCTACCGTGAGACAGACCACACACGACTCTACCGTGAGACAGACAACACACGACTCTACCGTGAGACAGACCACACAACACAAGACTCGACTGTGAGACAGACCACACACGACTCTACTGTGAGACTGACAACACACGACTCTACCGTGAGACAGACCACACACGACTCTACCGTGAGACAGACCACACAACACAAGACTCGACTGTGAGACAGACCACACAACACAAGACTCGACTGTGAGACAGACCACACAAGACTCGACTGTGAGACAGACCACACACGACTCTACTGTGAGACTGACAACACACGACTCTACCGTGAGACAGACCACACACGACTCTACCGTGAGACAGACCACACAACACAAGACTCGACTGTGAGACAGACCACACAAGACTCGACTGTGAGACAGACCACACAAGACTCGACTGTGAGACAGACCACACACGACTCTACTGTGAGACTGACAACACACGACTCTACCGTGAGACAGACAACACACGACTCTACCGTGAGACAGACCACACAACACAAGACTCGACTGTGAGACAGACCACACACGACTCTACCGTGAGACTGACAACACACGACTCTACTGTGAGACAGACAGATCATTCATTTAATTAATTCGATTAATGGCTTCAATTGTCCTGGTTTCCTTTTGAATGAATGAGGGCTATTCTGAATCTAAACTAAAGTCACAAAAATATCACCCTAAATAATGTTTCAACTGGATTAAGTTTTAATCATGTATTAATAATATCTGTGTATTAACAGCTATTTCGTTTGAATTCTGTTTCCACAAAATATATTTCCATAAATCGTCCCTTCAACTTTGAAATCTACAAAAGCAGTCATGTCGTATTTCAAAACCATACGTCAGGTTACATGTGAACTGTTGATACTTCAACTCTAAACTTAGATTTGTATATAAATAAGTCTATGAGAAAGTTGAATACACATCCTCATTATTAGATTTAATAAAAAACATGCATAGTTGGTAAATGACATTCATTTTATAAATGGAGCCTGCGAGATCGCCTTACTTTCCACAACCATCCTAAGACGTCATCCTATTGGTACGATGACGTCATATGATTGAAAGTGTTATTTCACTGAGTAGAATAACATGTTATTTCTCTCAGAGAAAACACGGATTTTATTTTATCTCATAAATGCCGTATTTCACCAATGAAAATCTAATACATCCTCATACCTTCAATTTCTTCTTCTCTTTCTCAGCCTCCTTCTTCTTTGGAGTTTCTTCCTGAGACTTCTCCTCCTGTCCGATGTAAGTCCAATATTTAGAGAACATTTTACTGACAGGAACATTGTGCATGATGAGAGACAAAACAGTGCACTACCCCAGAATTCATTAGTCCAATCAGAAAGTACTTTCATAATTACCACCTTTGGGATTAAATCACCGATATAATCCTTGACTTGTAAAGAAGATAAAACCTTGTCTACTATATTTGTGTTGACGTTCTAAATGACAATTTTAATCTTGACAGAGGAAATAATTAATAGAACAATTCATTGAAAATGTCCATATTACAGCAATGCTAAATTTAACATCTCCACATTGATGATCTGAACAAATTAAGATCTAGCAGGGTAATCGTTAACTAATTTATTTAACGAAGGGCGTACTGTACAATTTTATTAAACTGAAACTTAACGGAACAAAGCATATTTTGTTAACTTCAGACAAAGATGAGTTGTACAATGATTAGCAATTTTTACTAGGTCTGACACAAGATTCCGCAAGTATCATACTTGAGCTAAGAGTTACCTTATCAGCGACTTCATTCTCTTCATCAACCTCCATTTTCTCTGGGACGTCTTCGACACTCTCTTCCTTCTCCACTTTGTCCGAGCTTTCTTCATTCGTCTCCTCCATCTTTTCTTCCTTTGTTTCGGAAGCTTCCTCCTCTTGCTTTTCGTCCTTCAATTCCTTCTCCTCTTTTTCTTCTATCTTCGATTCTTTATCTTTCTTTGAATCTTTTTCTTTCTTCGCCTCCTTCTCTTTCTTTTTCGAATCTTTCTCTTTCTTCGTTTCCTTCTCAGGTTCCTGTTCCTCGTCTGATTCGTCACTACTCACCACTTTCAGTTTCTTACTTTTCTTTTCGGATTTTTTCTCGCTTTCCTTTACTTTGTCTTCCTTCTTCTTACTGTCTTTTTTCTTTTCATGTGTTTCACTTTTACCTGGAGTGTCTTTTTTAGATTCTTTATGCTTTTTGGATTTCTCTTTCTTTTCACTTTTGTCTTCGCTTTTGTCAGACTTTTTGTTCTTTTTAACTTTTTCCGAATCAGATAGATCGTCATCATCATCATCATCTTTATGTTTTGATTTGTCTAAACTTTCTCTTCTCTTCCTCTTTCGTTCCTTCTCGTCATCTTCGTCCTGTTAACAAAACCAACCTTGAATCACAACCATATTTCACATATAGAAGACAACTCAAAACCATTTTCTTCACCTTAAAAAGGTTTATTAATCAATTGAAACTTTCTTACCGTTAGCGAAAAGGTATCTTTCAAACGAATCTAAAGGATTTCAATCAATGAAGGCAATCTTTCACCCCTACAGGCCGCTATAGAGGCCAGATAAACATATCAATGCATTCTGGTTTACTCATAGAGTTGAGAATGAAGACGGAAGAATGTTGGTTCTTACAGCATGAGAATGTGAGAGCACTTTGACCATACCAATTCAAGGTGTGAAGAGTAAGTGTCCTCATTATAATCAATCAATCACCAATATCGAATCCTCAAAGTAAAACAGAAACTCGGGGAAGTGTCGACTCAGACAAAGCTGAAGCTATCACGGAGATGTCTACGACATTCTCTGGGGATTTTCATCATCATTGTCAACAAAGGGGAGCTAACTCATTGAGGGAACCAACAAGGGGAGCTAACTCATTGAGGGAATCAACAAGGGGAGCTAACTCAATGAGTGAACCAACAAGGGAAGCTAACTCATTGAGGGAACCAACAAGGAGAGCTAACTCATTGAGGGAACCAACAAGGGGAGCTAACTCATTGAGGGAATCAACAAGGGGAGCTAACTCATTGAGGGAACCAACAAGGGGAGCTAACTCATTGAGGGAACCAACATGGGGAGCTAATTCATTGAGTGAACCAACAAGGGGAGCTAATAATATTTTTAGTCTGGACCAGTTTTTGCTTAAAGTTTTACCATACGAATTGACGAATTGACAAACTGCTCAAACTGTTCAGGCTTATGTCATACACATGTTAAACCACCTGCAATAATCTAAAGCTCAAACAACTGGTTCTTGTAAAATGGCCACTCAGAATGACTTGGAAACATCCAATCAGAAGATAAAGAGTTCAACTGGTTGTAATGAACTCAACCACCCACCACGAAGTCCTCGTAGACTTTCTTCTTGCGCTGTCGTTTGTGGTGATCCTTCTCCTCGGTCGCCCCCTCCTCCTCCTGAGCTGCTCTCTCCTTCTCCAACTCCTCTGACGCTATCCGGATACGCTCGTCTTCTGCTAGCCGCCGTCTGAAATCAGCACAAATTAATGTAAAATCTTCCAGAAAGGTACAAACCAAGTAAACATGTTTTTGTAAAGAGCCAGATAAATTTTCAAGGAAGTCACAAAGCAAGGCAAGGAGGATCACCTGATGAATATATGCAGCAAGTTTAAAAGTAGTATTTACGGTATAGTGTTTCTCCCCACCTGAAAAAGGCAGGGTAACTACACTGAGAAATTCACCAAATAGGACAGATATGTTAAATGAAATGTAATCAAATTACATGAACAAGTACTTTCGAAAGCACCTGAGTACAAATAAAAGAACTTTTGCAACCTACAGCGGTGTAACAAAACTTCAACCTATAGACTGATCGGCACTGTCATTTGTGCAATAGTATATATGTATCTCAAAACACAATCCAATCATCAATAGAAAGATAGGCAATAGTTATGGCAACAGTTAGTCACTATTGACAATAGTCCCAATCAGGGTTGATGGTTGTGACAGTAAGAGGGGGCTCTGACGACCTGTCAAAATGGTAGATTGTGAGGATTAAGGGTTTATAGTTGCCTCTAGTAAGATATTTTTTTATATTTCTTGTCAAAAGAAGGGCTAATGCTAAGTCGTGTTGCACAAAACACAAAAGAAGAGGTAGCAAAGATCACTAAAACAAGCAAAAAAGTGAGCGTGGCTCACTTATACCCCCGACTGTTTAAGTTTGACATTTTTATTTTACTTAAAGAGAGAGGTGTCTACACACCTAAGGATTGATAAGCTTTGAAATGTAATTGCTAAGATTAAACTGTTTGTGAAAATGGTGGGACAAGTCTCGATCTTCATGTGAAAAAGGTGGTTTAAGTCAAAATAGGAATAAAAGTAACTTGAAAAGGTATTGGTAATGTAATACACTACTGCTATTACCACTGATTTCAACTTTATTTTGGAAATTAATCCATCATAATGATTCATTCGAGTGACTTTAAACAACAGGTACATGGAAGCACACCCCTGAAGGCACAGTGAGAGATATACAGCAGTTAATGGCTGAAAGGAAAGAAAATTTAACTTTTCCCAAAATATAACCAGTGGAAATATAAAAAGTAAAATCAACGAGAACACAGAAGTAGCTTTTGATGAAAGTTACATGAAAAAGAAAATGATGAAGTCAACAAATCACAATACAGAAGTAGCTTCAGTCATTCTAGCTATGATAAAGTAAAAGAATATAAAAAATCGCCAAAATTCAAAAATTCACCAAATCGTGTTACATTTTGCAATGCACCTCTCCTAGTGGTGAAGGAGACATGTGCCAAATTTGAAAAGGATGAGATGAATAGTTTTTCTGTAATCGATTGGACAAAAAATGCTCCGAATTTGACTAAGTTAAAAAATACAAAAATTCGCCAAAAATTAAAAAATTCACCAATTCGGTTTAAACTTCGCACTGCATCTTTCCTAGTGGTGAAGAAGACATGTACCAAATTTGAAAAGGATGAGATGAATAGTTTTTTTGTAATCGATCGGACAAAAAATGCTCAGAATTTGACTACCGGTAAGTTAAAAAATTAAAAAATCGCCAAAAATTAAAAAATTCACCAATTCCGTTGGTCGGGGGTATAATAATGTATGCAGCAAGCTGAAAGTCAACTTCCAAACGCAAGGCATAACTCTTGCCAGTTTGCATTACTGGCTGATTTAACCCTTGCGGTATTTCCCTCGCTTTGTTGTGTCAAGACAGTGCTACGCTGTACCACAAATGCATAGCAGCCCTGGATTTCTAATCACAGATTTCTTAAGGAAATACTGCAAGGCCTAAATCAGCCAGTAATGGAGACTGGCAAGAGTTATGCCTTGCATTGGGAAGTTGGCTGAAAGTGAGTATTGAAGACTTTTTAACAAAACATTTTAACTATTGACACGGACAGACCATGATTGTAAGTAAAATATGTAAAATAAGTCGTGTGCTTTGAGCATGCTCATGCATGGAAATAGTGCTATACAAATGGAATATTATTATCATTATTTGGAACATAAAACGAAATCCATGCAGCGATAGAAAGTTAAACCGTCTTTTTATGCTCACTTTTCTTCTTCCTCCTTAATCCTCCGTTCTATTTCCTTCTTCCGTTCTTCATCCTTTTTCTTCCAAGCACTCATTCCGCCATCGGAGTCGCTGGAATAAGAAAGTTCCCCATATGTAAATTTGAACTTAAACGGGAAATGGTTTTTCAAACAAAATGATACTAAGTATAATACTAGTGTGACAATTTCAAGGTTGATATCAAATTAACTATACTGACAAAAAAAGTTTAGGATATTTTAGCAGTGTGTAAATGAATACAATCATTTTTTATAATTTCAAAATTTACATTATCTCTAGTTTTGTCTAGTGTAATATAATTAATTACATTAGAAATTTTTTTGTTAAAAGATCAATGCAGATGATAATGTGTTAGACCCGGACAATTTTTTTTATTATTTGGCAATAAATGATATCTAAAATTCACCATATGCTAAGGGTAAACTACCGGTAGAAGTAAACATCGCTTACTGGACGAGCAATGTCAGCCTGCCTACCTGTCACTATCAGAGCTCATCGCGTACAAGACTATCAATGTCAGAGTGTCTACCCGTCACTATCAGAGCTCATCGCGTACAAGACTATGTCAGCCTGCCTACCTGTCACTATCAGAGCTCATCGCGTACAAGACTATCGATTGTCAGCCTGCCTACCTGTCACTATCAGAGCTCATCGCGTACAGGACGAGCAATGTCAGCCTGCCTACCTGTCACTATCAGAGCTCATGGCGTACAAGACTATCAATGTCAGCCTGCCTACCCGTCACTATCAGAGCTCATCGCGTACAAGACTATCAATGTCAGCCTGCCTACCAGTCACTATCAAAGCTCATCGCGTACAAGACTATGTCAGCCTGCCTACCCGTCACTATCAGAGCTCATTGCGTACAAGACTATCAATGTCAGCCTGCCTACCTGTTACTATCAGAGCTCATCGCGTACAAGACTATCAATGTCAGCCTGCCTACCAGTCACTATCAAACCTCATCGTGTACAGGACGAGCAATGTCAGCCTGCCTACCAGTCACTATCAAAGCTCATCGCGTACAAGACTATAAATGTCAGCCTGCCTACCAGTCACTATCAAAGCTCATCGCGTACAAGATTATGTCAGCCTGCCTACCTGTCACTATCAGAGCTCATCGCGTACAAGACTATCAATGTCAGCCTGCCTACCAGTCACTATCAAAGCTCATCGCGTACAACAGAGTCTCAGATTGACGGTGCGCCCGCGTCATTCTCGCATAATTTCTGAAATTATTGCATCTTTTATCAAAGCTATGCGCCTAGCTGTCGCATGTATATGTTTAATGTTTTATTTAAAATTCACAAACTGTAAGTGTAAAGTCAACTTTGCTCCATATGAAAATCAGCTTCCGAGAATCATCAGCATTATTTACATGCTGCTACTATTGTGTGTGTCACCCCCTCCGCTAAATTCCTGTGCGTAAGCTCCTTGCATTGCTATAAGCAAGGCTTGTCATTCCCACATCGCTGTTAGGAGCTGACCGCGTTTACGAGGGTGGCAAAGGGAACAGCCATGTGCCATGTGGAAGCGTAAAAAACAAACAAGAGTGTCGGCCTTTTTGACAAGGTCAAAATCAATTCATATCGGCTTTCAAACATTTGGTATGCATTATAACTGCATGAAATAAAGTTTAAAAGTACTTAGGTGTTTAAAGTTCACTCAATATAATGTATTTACACTATTTTGCCGTGGTTACTTGGTGTCTATAAATAGATTTGCGTCGTTTGACAGCTACTGTGCAGTTGACTGGTTTTTTAATTATCAATTACCCTGGAGTTATTTACGGATATTTTCCACAACAAAAGGGGTTAGTTGCCAAAATATTATAAAAATGAAATCTATATTCCTAATCTACGTTTCATTCAACATCTTATAGTTGGTATGATGATTATTTGTAAATTAAATAGACATGTCCATTTTGCTAATTAAATAGCGATCACATTCATTTCACGTCTTTTGACTTTCAATACAACATTTGTATCTTTTTATGTTTGGTTTGACACAGTCTGATTAAAATCGACCTTGTTCCGAGGAATAAAATTTGCAAAATAATATATCTACCGGGATACGAACAGGTTCTGTAGATTCCTCGCCACAAGGTCTGAGAACATCCCGTATAGGCGTGTGTTCCGAACCAGTTTAGCGCAGCCAAAGCCCAGTCAAATAGCTGACCAATCACATCATAGTTTTTAAACGGTCGCTGTTTTGAAAGCATTTGGAACAGACCAAAGGATAGCTGTTTGGAGTTATCTGCCCCTAACTTCTCGCACCGAAAGCATTTGTTGGGCATCTTTTGATTGGCTACCTGAATTGCGCTCGAACACGCTAGTCTACGGACGGTTTTAATCAGACTGGGTTTGACAAAGATGACTGCTGTTATTAAAAATTAATATAAAAATAAATAATAACCAGACCTCATGATTTTTTAATTTAATTTGAATTGCCGAAAATAGTGTAACTTTATATCAATTAATAATTAAAAATGGCCAAACTTGTTATATTGATCTATGAAAACTATCTGATAATTATTAGCTCTTTTTTTAAATGGAAATGCAGTCACCAAATGGCTGACACAAGTAATGACATTTGTTTTATCATTGAAATATTACATAAAATCAAACAGACACAGACAGTGTTATATAATAACTTATAACTAAATAAAAATAAGTTTTAATAGATTATTTTTTATGAAAAGAAAACTGAATAATCAGACTTATTTTAAATTACATTTTGATTAATTTGATAATTTGATCTCTTTGCTTTTTGTCTCTTTTATTTTTGTCTCATCATCTTGGAAAATGTCTCACCATTTTTTAGCTTGATGAGACATGTGTCTCACTGTCACTGAAAACAATCTGAGACTCTGGTACAAGACTATGTCAGTCTGCCTACCTGTCACTATCAGAGCTCATCGCATACAGGATTTGCAATGTCAGCCTGCCTACCTGTCACTATCAGAGCTCATCGCGTACAGGATTTGCAATGTCAGCCTGCCTACCTGTCACTATCAGAGCTCATCGCGTACAGGATTTGCAATGTCAGCCTGCCTACCTGTCACTATCAGAGCTCATCGCGTACAGGACGAGCAATGTCAGCCTGCCTACCTGTTACTATCAGAGCTCATCGCGTACAGGACGTGCAATGTCAGTCTGCCTACCTGTCACTACCAGAGCTCATCGCGTACAAGACTATCAATGTCAGCGTGTCTACGTACCTGTCACTATCAGAGCTCATGGAGTCACTCGAGATCGGGGCACGCTCCTCAACTTTCTCCTTGCGTCCTGTCGACGGTCGGCCAGCTGAAACAAACAGTCCTCTTTAGTCCCAGGTGTTTCCATTGCTGCCTATGTGTTAAAAATATCAATAACTCGTTGACTTGCAGCAGTTAATTTCTACGTCATAGAGCTTTGTCTGGAAGTCATGCCAATGTTAATAAAGGAAAACCAAGATGTATGGTTAGTTACACAAAATAAACAACTTGTTTATTTTTTAAATACTGTCGCAGAATGATACAAAGTTAGTAAAATGTGAACTAGCAATTGCTCATTTGCAATGCTAGATAAGAATGTAATTGCATCCCTGCTTTATAATAATAATAATAAATGCATATTTATATTGCGCTAAATCCATGCTTTGAATGCTCTAAGCACTACACATATTATTACCCTGAAGGAATTTTACTTTCAGGCTGCTACTAAGCACTCCGCACGACCGGATAGGTAGACTGAGTGCAATGTGGATGAAGTGCCTTGCCCAAGGGCACAACACAGTGTGAGACCCAGGTCACAAATCTTTGGTGTCTCCACAGGGATTCGAACCCGGGTCTCTGGCGTGAGAGGCCAGCACGCTAAGCACTACACCAATGTGCTCCTTGCAAATTTAGTACTGTAAATAAGGTCTATGAAACAGATTGAACAGGATTGCCTACTTTATACGTTTTACCGACGTGTGACGAGAGATAGGTATGCTTCAAATTGTGCATCTATATGATTTAGCAGGAGAGCTAAGCAATTCATGAATGGGCGAGAAGTAGTTCCATCAACCAATCAAATCAACTGGTCACCATGGCCCGGGTAGTTTATGTCACTGAAACGTCACTTTCAAATTAAATTAAGCAACTGCACAAAATTAATTACTATAAATGTATTCATACATTTCATTGTTCCCAGCCACTGCCATTCTTTTGTTACAAGAGTTGTCTTCCGACATTTCTCTTTGCAAAAGAGTAACAATTTCTGTCAATAAACTAAATACCATTTTATCTGCCAAACTGTATTTCACAGGTGATAGCTCTTCAAGTTCAAGCGTATTTATAACTTTCATCAACTCTTGTTTATATATTTCACGGGCGACACACGGGGATATTCTGTGTACGTCTCTTCTGACCCTCAAACTTCAGAAATACCTAAAATGATAACTATCCCGGTTACACTGTCTCTATATTTATGTAGAGGCCCTGAATCAGTATAGTTAGCATTTTAGACTTTTTTTTTCAGTTTTTGAGTCAGTACTTGGACAACTACTGTAGTTTAAGCATGTTGGACAAAATAAGGTGATGATGTAAACCAAAATAATTCCGTTACCGTGATTGGAAATGTAATGTTGCACATACAAAAATATTTCATTTTTGACGTCATTTTTGCACTTAGCAATGGCAATAACATTACGCGGATTGTATCACTGTACACAAATCGTCATCCCTTCCTTGATATCTAACTGCAGTGGTGAGCACAACTTTCTCTGAGAAAACTGTCCCCTCCCCTCCACAATCATATATTCTTATTGAATAAAGAGACCAAACACATGGTGCTTCAGCTTTAATGAATGTATGAATATTTGATAGTGATAAACAATGCATCATAATGAAAACAACAAGGCAAAAGTGAACACAGCTCAAATACCCCCGCCTGAAGTTTGATCGTATTCATACAGTATAAATAAAATGGAAAACATAATCTAGTCAATCATGTCAATGAATAACTGATTGTTTTTAATGAAAATATTTTTGTAATTATTTGAACCGTGGAGTTTAAACCACTGAAAGGTATAACAATACCATATACGCAACATCCAAAGTAAAGTTTTCAAGTTATATATTTTTTTAGTTATGCCCCAGAAATGACACAAATGACACAGAGTTAAACCCTACAGGACACAACAGCACCATATAGGTTACTTCGATACCAAATTTGAAGTTTCCAAGTCAAATAGTTTTTGAGATATGCTCCAAAAACAATTTCGAACGGACAGACGCACGGACGGACACATGGAAATATATACCCCCGACAACGTCGTAGCAGGGGTATAATGAGAAAAGCATAAAATCTTAGACTCATATGACTGATGTCAGGGTGATACCAGGCAACCCACGATAATCATGGATACTACACTGCCCAGACTGATACTACCCAAATGGATATCTTATACTACCTAGACGGATATCTAATAATATCCATACTGCT
The DNA here is from genome assembly GCA_936450465.1 of Gibbula magus. Lineage (NCBI taxonomy): Eukaryota > Metazoa > Mollusca > Gastropoda > Trochida > Trochidae > Gibbula > Gibbula magus. Next base: position 57,291,863 of record OW388302.1, read on the forward strand.
TCGCCGGATATCTTATTATACCTAGCCGGATATCTTATACTGCCCAGTCTAATATCTTATACTGCCCATGCCCTCAAATATTATTACTGTATTATTTCGGTCACAAGACCATACCTAAGACAACCCCCACTTTTCGGAGGATTGTCCTGGTTATTCTCAGGTGATAGCCCAACCCCAATTTTGCCAGATGTTCCATGGTGATACATTACACAACTTTATTATTTGATTTTAAGGTAAGTGTCAAAAACCTATATAAGACCTATTCTGACTGGCCGACAGTCTCTGCTATAAATTTTCATCTGAGTTGTGATCTCTCCCGTCTCAAAGCCCCACCCCCTTTATTCAAGATGTTTGTTTGCCTGTCCCCCTGGTCTTATACCAGAGAGAGTATGGTGGTAGGATATAACTTAGTTGCAAGTTGACAATTTCACATTAGTAGTTTGTTATGTCATCAAACAATTTATAGTTTTCCATCTCTGGGCAATTATAGCTCTGAAACCCTTTGTTCAATATGCTGCCTTTAAAATTAATTGTGAGTACTGTTGTAGGAGATTTTCAGATCTGTATGTGAACATAAATTGTCAATAGAAATGTATTATTTCTCAGCGGCTCCCAAATCCTGCATGTTAACGACTTGTGAAGCGTCTGCTTGGAGCAGTTGAATTTCCAACTCTAACTTCCTCTTCTCCAGAGTGATTTTCTCGGTCTCGACCTTTGACCTCACGATCTCCTGTTGCAAGAATTCACGGTATAAATCCTCCGTAGCCTGACTCTTGATCTCTACAGGAAGTGAGGTCAGGTGCTTCGGAGACGAGGTCAGGGGTTCTCGAGATTTCACACTGTTAATCTTGGTTGAAAAGACTTCGGTTGAAGGCAGGATGGAGCTGCCCAACACAGCATCATCATCATCTGTTTGGACAAAAATATTTTAAAGTTAGAAAATTAGATTCTTCAGAATAAAATAATCTCATATTTGCAAAATATTTCAAGACGAAAAGTACATTTTTAATACAAGCAGTAATGTGATAAATAGATTTGTTATTTTGACAATAAGGGGTTGACATCAGAAAAATTAATTTATGTTCAATTATTTAAGAAAGACGAGGCTTTGAAAACATGGCTGAATTTTCTATAAACTTTATCTTTACAACGCTTAATTTTCAAATGTCACTGTGAATTCCAAGTGTAATCAATCCAATACCTAGTTTCTGTGAGCTTGGTTCTTTCATGTTCTTCTTGGTTCAAGGAAAGATCTTCAATCTTCTTGAAAAATGGCGGACAAATCTGTCAGTCCCGCGCAACCATCACAAAGGTTTGACAACATAAGGGTACGCATATTTATGTGTTTCTGGTGTCTCTATTGCCTCTAGTTTTGATTCTGGGGGTTCCGCGCGGACTCAAGTAACATACTTCCGCATAAAACTATGAACAGCGTAATTGGGAAATGAAACTAGCACAAGTATGAACCACAATCACAAATTTATGATTGAGTATTTTATTAAACCCTAAGTATAATAACGATGAAATATCTTAAAATATAAATATATGAACCCTCCCCATGATATAAATCTGATTAACAACTTGTCCGATTAATTTACATATTTGTCATTAGTCCACTCCAAACAGGTAATGAACTTGTCGACCCCCCCTAGAATGTATTTAAGCAATGCATATTAGGTGAATTCTATTTTGGTTATGGTAATACTAATTGACAGCTAAACCATTTTTAACAAAAATCTATTTTCAGATGAAAATTCTGGTCAATAACTCTTCACATTCTAAATGATTCTGTGTTTTTGTCTTGTTACAACCACATTTGGCCACTAGTTGTGTAATTTTACAAACTTCTAAAGCTTAGGGAATACTTAAGTGAGTGGCACAAGTTCTTATGCTAAAAGTATCTCACTCTGAGTCAATCCACGACAATCATGCAACACAGAACTACTCACAACAAACAAGCAGAAATATTCAGCCATGTAATAATTCAAATCCTTTAAAACAAGTAAAATCAACCTTCACACAACAGAACATAAGAGGCAAGAAAGACTTCAAAAAGAGAGCACAACATTCCTCGACGTTGCACGTGACCTATCACACAAACTGAAGCATATATAGTTTGTATCCCGTTTAGGGCAATATTATGTGACCAAGTCTTGGAATAAGGTTGGTTTTATTCAGATTGAGTAAGGAGCTTGAAATATCTTAAAGATTATTTGTGCTAGTTTGTTGTGTTTTTCATTCTAAAAAATAAGATGATTTACATAACAAAACTGGTATTTAGTTAAGGATAAAATGATATGGATGAAGAAAAGTCGAACTAAGAAACAAAGAAAGTAATTGAAGTAATACTTTGGAAACCACATATAAAATTTTGTGGTATGAGTCAGGTTGACAAACTACAAATGGGGAGAACGAAATTCAGCCTCACCTTTCTTGGTCTTTTTGGGAGCTGGTTTGGGGGTTTGCTTCTTTGCCCGAGGAGTTTTCGCCTTGCCTTTAGCTGGTTTCTTCTCCTCCTCTTCTTCCTCCTCCTCTTCCTCCTCCTCGTCTCCATCTTCCTTCTCGTCACTTTCACTACCCGAGGCTGCCCTGGACTTCCTTCGACCTTTACCCTTTCCTGGTGGCCGGCCTCGCTTTGGCTTCACTGGTTTATCGTCTTCAAAGTCCTGCAAATTGGGCAAGATTTTATTCAATGCAGCTTTTAAATGTTCAAGTCGATGCATGCAGGTTTCACAGCAATACTTATCCACAATGATGTTGCAAACTTCCTCCAAACAATAATACTCACTGCTCTGATACAAGTGAAATACTCTCGAAAATCTATGAGAATTATACCACATTGAAATCCAGCATTGAACATTTAATATGGTGTAGATTAAGATTTGATTCTTTTGAGAAACCTAAATATTATTTTCACATACACTGATGCATGATAATTTATCTTTAACAACCTTGGTAAACATAGGGCACTATTTACAGCATGTATATTGTCAACCAATGAAATGTTATTTGAAGCTGACGATTGCTTATCGATCTTCTTACCTCAGCCATTACGTTTTCAGGCACTGGGATGAGAAAGATATTTCACTCACCTCATCGCCTGAATCATCTGAAGGGGGAGACGACAGCTCATCAAAGTCCTCCTCCTCGTCTTCACGCGTCTCGGATTTGTCATCCTTCGAGTCCTTGGACACTCGCCGTGCCTTCTTCGCTGCTACCTTCGGCTGTTGACAGATCAGACAATCAGACATGTTTAGAGGAAGAGATCTGACATACTGTACGTAACTAGTGACCTCTCCCAGGGATTGGGAAACATACCTTTGACCATGGGCCATTTTCACGGCTTTTTAGTCATTTTCGTAATTTTAAATTGGTCATTCCCCTTCATAGAAATTAAAATTTAATGGACGATTTTGTTCATCCAATGTTAGTATCTGCATCGAAATGTCACTGTCCTAGCAATAAATAAGTTGACTATCAGTAGAACTTGGTCTCAATCATCATGCCAGCTTCTAAAATGCCACTAGCAGAATTGTTATAACTTAACATTGATTCATAACTCACGAATACTTGATTAACTGGTGCATCACTACAAATAACATTTGCATAACCAAGACAACCTACCCCAGTTGTTGACTTCCTCTTCTGAGCTGGTTTGGTTTCCTTCACAGCTTTAGCTTTCTGAAAACAAATTTCAGGCACAAGTTGAAATATTTTCTAATTGGGAGTACATACTTTAATTTTTTAAGTTAGGTGACCTGGGCTTAAAAAGTCACAGACTTACTAAAGTGACCTTAGCGAGTTGTGGTTACCTCAGGACCAGGGAATCATAACTCCAAGATCAAGCCATAAAGATGGCCACACATCTAATGAGCCAAACCGATTGTCACTAAACTTCACGATAACGGCAACACTGGCTCATATTGCAGACAAGAGCCTTGTTCAAAAGGAGCAGTTCCGAGCTGATGATGGCAGTCTTATCGCATGGATACATTACTAGCAATTATGAAAGATGACAATCTATCAATACCTGACATGAGGAAACGACGAAACAATTTTCCTCTACAGGAACGGTACAGAACACTTACTGGTGTTTTCTTTACTTTCGGCGGTTTTGCCTTTTCTTTTATCTCTTCCTCCTCCTCCTCCTCTTCTTCAGGTTCCTCTTCTTCTTCCTCTTCTTCTGAACTCGTCTGCCCAACAAAAATTATTTCAGTTACAATCTTGTCTACAATAATATGGCATCAAAAGATACAACAAAATACTTTTAAAATTATTAGCAACAATACGTGAAACATGAAATCGGCAAACTATTAAGGTAACCCATGGCTAATAAAAAGGATGTTGGGCTTGTAAAGTTTATTGATCAGAAGCTCCACCTGATGTAAATTAACAAGTCCTTCTGAATGCCAGTAATTTCATCTTAGCCCAGCAACTGCTCCACTAAATCATGCCATAGCCGTTATCGGACTAACGAGAAATGTAACACTGCAGTAGAGAATTAATAAATCTAGTTAAAATATTTAGATAAAGTAACTTACAGGTGGCTTAAACTTGACATCTGGGTTGTTGATGATTTCCTCCAAGCCTTCGTTGAAGCCCTTCCGAGCGTGCTTCTTGCCGTACTTATCCTTAGTTTCCTCGTACGGAAATATATCCTTGGTGGCGAGGAATGCTCTGTGGAGGGACGAGAAAGATGAACAATAATCTGCATAACGGTAGTAGAACAACCTTCCTTGTGGGTCAGTACTCCCACCGGTCTTCATCACTGATTAATGGAAGCCTTGTTGTATTTCTTTTTCTGTGATGGGCTGTGTATTACCTCAATTTTTGTATTGCGATACGTATTGCTGAACTGTAATGTATGTACATGTTAGAAATACTTGCCATTTAGATAGTGAAGAAATACTATGCTGATCAACATGTACGTATAACATGGTTATATTTGGGATAACACTACCTTCAATAGTACAAATTCTTGTACTTTTTCGGGCCGAGTCCCATGCGGGATTCGAACCCACACCCTCAGAGTAAGGCAACTATCGCCTTACTCTGAGGGCGTGGGTTCGAATCCTGCATGGGACTCGGCCCGAAAAAGTACAAGAATTTGTACTATTGAAGGTAGTGTTATCCCAAATATAACCATGTTATACGTACATGTTGATCAGCATAGGTAGATTATTCTGATCTCATATGTATCCTCAACGCAGCATCCCTTTAATGTTTATTAAGGATAAGGAGAAAGATTTTGATTTATGAAATTTCAGATTTTTAAATGTATGTACATTTGAAATTGAATGAAAGCACAGTTGTTAACGTTCATCATAAATTACTACAAATGTTCATTATAAATGTAAACTTTATTTCACAGAACATATCACTTCAGTTTCATGTATACTATAGACAAATATTTGGTATTTCCCTTTTAAAGCTTGTTTCACATAACATCACTTACGTTTCATGTGTACCGTAGAAGAATATTGGATATTTTCCTTTCGGTGGTTTAACAGCTCCATCAGGAAGATCATCAATCTGCAACAAGATCAGTTACAAGTGTACACCTGCAGTTTAAAGAGCCATCACGGATGTTAGTGTTTCATTTTTTTGGAAAATATACTTATAACGTCATTCGCCAGAGACTTTTTTTATCTACAACATGGCACATGTTAAATAATTTTCATATCACGACAATGTATTGCAATTTGGTTTCAAAGAGAAGTATCACTTCGACTAGCGCGCGCTACGGGTATCTGACGTATATAAACAGAGTCCCCTTTTTTGCGTAAAACGTACTACACAAACAGCAAGCGCTTCCGAAGCGTGAAGGCTCGTCTCTAGCGCAAGTCGCCATAACAACCCATATGCTGCACGTGCTTCACGCGTCGCATTTGCAAAGTACCCTTGTCACACATTACTGAATGTGACGATTGCTTTACAAACTATGTTTCTAAATGTCCTGAGAATATACAAATTATTTTCTGTTCAATGTTCTTTTTATTGAGATAAGACCAGCAAATTATGACAAATTTTTACTCTCATCAATTATAAAATTCAAGCAAAATACCTAGTTGGGTAAAACAATTATTCCAATATCTGTAGCAAATACATAATTAAATGAAATGGTAAATAAATAACCATCAAAAAAATATGTATTCGATTTCTTTCATTGCTCATATTTTTTTTATTCTTTCGTGTCTTTGTTTACTGTGTGTGAGCTAGACCATAATGCTTTGCGCTTGAAAATAATAGACTGGATCTATATTTAGACTGGAAAACACCTTTACTAATTAATGCAATTTCTCGGCTTATTTTAAGTTGGAAAAATTAGGGAAAAATTAAGTGTATTTATTTCACGGAGATAGATTTTTGGAGAAATTTTGATATTTTCATTAACATCCGTGATGGCTCTTTAAATGAAACAAGAGTTTCAAGAGTATTTCACTTGTATCACGACTGCTATGCATTGCGGTGAAACCTGCGAGCATCGGCTGGACCTAGCGAACCAAGGGTGGTACTACGCTGTAATTCAGTGCAGCATTGCACCCAAACCTTACTGCGTGTATAACAGTTCTCGACTGCAGACAAAGTTGCCATGCCACTAGCGGGATTCGAACCCCGGACAAATTGATTCGAAGCTGAATACGCCAACCACTGCACTATTCCACCCCCACCTAAGTAATAGAACAGAGTTAACTGTGCAAGCAGCAATGCCTTCACAGATGCCAAAATTGCAATGACACTTTGTTTTTTTGCCTTTTTCAGACATGATTTTAATTTTTAATATCTCAAGTAGGTAGTGTTGGGAAATAGCCTTTTATTTAGGCCTACCATCAACTGATTATCGACAATTCATTGATAACTCAACTTAAGTATGATGTCTTATTTACATAATAGCATTTTCAAATATTTATGCCAATATCAAAACTGTACTTGAAATGTATTTGGAAGAAATTACATTTGATTGTTTTTACTGATGAAGAATGTATTTAATCAATGATCTACAACCCACAAATTGATCATTTCATAGATATGATTAGTGCATCACTACATAGCAAGTTTTTTACTGTCATTCGCCTTGAACTTTTGGACTGCTAATCCCATTTGAGGCTTTATACCAATTTGTACAGACAATATGGGTAAGATACATGCATATAATATTGGATGTATTGCCGGACTGGGTGTATTCCTGACCAATTGGCTTGCCAGTTGACGCTGTCCAGTTTGCAGTAACAATTCTGATTCTGACTGCACAGATATTTTGTCACTAAATATCAGATTGTATACTGTATAATTAATATGATATTATGAATTCAATACTTATTTCTTGATAAATAACACCAATGATAACAGTTCTTAAACATGACCTCCAAAAATTTAGCCATTACTGACAGTGACTATTCTACTGCATGATAAATCATGTAACAGTTATGACAGTGCATTACTTCATACGGCATTAGGCCTATGTCATATCATTTACCAAATTGAGCTGAACCTGAAATATATTTCAAAAGTCTTGAAGAGCATTATAGAAAATCATCAACACGCGTCCCCACACCCACGTGGTTGACAGTCGCCTCAGAAACAGGAAGTTCCTTACAACACTACAAAATTCCATTTCCGCTTTAGACTTACCCTTGCCGGCCAATGGGGATAGCCTTTCATTTTCGCAAATATCTTGTCCCCGGGTTTGTAATCTTTTCCTGCCATTTCGAATGAAATTAAATATGAGTGTAGCTCTAAAATATCTCTGGAGTGGTCAGATTTTCATAAAAACAACATCGAATGCATGCGCAGATGAAATGTGCCGTCGCATGTTGACAATATCAGCGATCTGTGCCTCATATCTGCGTGTGAGGCATTCTGAGTAGGTCCTGAATTCAAGAATGGCTTCTTAGGGTTGTCTTCTCCTCCTGAAATAAAATGGATCTTCTTTTTCACGCTAATTTCATCAACACTATGCTTTGTGCGCCGCCATTTTCTTGCAACAATGATCTCGCGCGACTCCACGAGACAAACTATTCTTGGCGCGAAATCGTTTCATTACTCGCCGCTCGCCTATTCTATTTTTAGAATGGGGATATCCGCACAGTGCGCTAGTTGAATGATGAGCTAGATTTCTGCCTTGCCAAATTGTAACACTTTTAAGGATTTGTTACATCGTCTTATCGAAATGAAATCGTTTATTTTAGCTTATGGCATAGCATGGGGTCCGGCGTCCGTCCATCCATCCGTCCGCCCATCCGTAAACTTTTCTTCGCTTTTTCGACTTCTCCTGAACCAATATGACTCGAGAGAGCTGGAATTTTATCATAATATGCAGACTCCTTGGCCAATATGGATTCTAAATTGTAGATTTTGTGACCCTCTGACCCCAAATAGGGTCACAGGGGTCACATCCTTAAAAACTCTAGAGAGCTGAAAAGTTGTGTGCAGACTCCTTGGCCAATGGGGATTCTAAATTGTAGTTCCCGTGACCCCAAATAAGGGTCACAGGGGTCACAACCGTAAAAACCTATTTTCATCTTCTCAAGTTCCAATGGGGGTCCTAAATTGTAGATTTCGTGACCCCAAATAGGGTCACAAGGGTCACATCATTAAAAACCTATTTTCATCTTCTTCTCCAGTTCCAAAAGGTCCAAAGAGCTGAAAAGTTGTGTGCAGACTCCTTGGCCAATGGGGATTCTAAATTGTAAATTTGTTGACTCTGTGACCCAAAATAGGATCACAGGGTTCACGACCTGAAAAAAACAGTACCCTTGATATTTTATGTGCTCTTCACTTCAGTCAGTATAGACATCAAGGGAGGTAATCCCATATATGTCAGCTCTAACATGTTTTTTGGAGAAGTGGTTGTTGAGAAAGAGAAGTTGAAAACTATAGGAATTGAGGGTCTAATCAAAATTGTATGTAATATTTATTTTGTAATTTTTAGCTCATCGGGCCTTTCAGGCTTATGGCATGGCATATGGCGTCCGTCCACCCGTCCATCCGTCCGTCCCTCCATCCGTGCGTAAACATTTCGCTTTTTCGACTTCTTCTCCAGAACCAATAACTCCACAGAGCTGTAATTTTATTTGCAGACTCCTTGGCCAATGGGGATTCTAAATTGTAGATTTCGTGACCCCATGACCCCAGATGGGGTCCAAAGGTGACATCCTTAAAAACCTATTTTCATCTTCTTCTCCAGTTCCAACAGGTCTAGAGAGCTGAAAATTTGTGTGCAGACTCCTTGGCCAATGAATATTCTAAATTGTAGATTTCGTGACCCCATGACCCCAAATGGGATCACAGGGGTCACATCCTTAAAAACCTATTTTCATCTTCTTCTCCAGTTCCAACAGGTCTAGAGAGCTGAAAATTTGTGTGCAGACTCCTTGGCCAATGAGGATTCAAAATTGTAGATTTCGTGACCCCAAGACCCCAAATGGGGTCACAGGGGTCACATCCTTCAAAACCTATTTTCATCTTCTTCTCCAGTTCCAAAAGGTTCCGAGAGCTAAAAAGTTGTGTGCAGACTCCTTGGCCAATGGGGATTCTAAATTGTAAATTTGTTGACTCTGTGACCCAAAATAGGATCACAGGGTTCACGACCTGAAAAAAACAGTACCCTTGATATTTTATGTGCTCTTCACTTCAGTCAGTATAGACATCAAGGGAGGTAATCCCATATATGTCAGCTCTAACATGATTTTTGGAGAAGTGGTTGTTGAGAAAGAGAAGTTGAAAACTTGAAAACTATAGGAATTGAGGGTCTAATCAAAATTGTATGTAATATTTATTTTGTAATTTTTAGCTCATCGGGCCTTTCAGGCTTATGGCATGGCATATGGCGTCCGTCCACCCGTCCATCCGTCCGTCCCTCCATCCGTGCGTAAACATTTCGCTTTTTCGACTTCTTCTCCAGAACCAATAACTCCACAGAGCTGTAATTTTATTTGCAGACTCCTTGGCCAATGGGGATTCTAAATTGTAGATTTCGTGACCCCATGACCCCAGATGGGGTCCAAAGGTGACATCCTTAAAAACCTATTTTCATCTTCTTCTCCAGTTCCAACAGGTCTAGAGAGCTGAAAATTTGTGTGCAGACTCCTTGGCCAATGAATATTCTAAATTGTAGATTTCGTGACCCCATGACCCCAAATGGGATCACAGGGGTCACATCCTTAAAAACCTATTTTCATCTTCTTCTCCAGTTCCAACAGGTCTAGAGAGCTGAAAATTTGTGTGCAGACTCCTTGGCCAATGAGGATTCAAAATTGTAGATTTCGTGACCCCAAGACCCCAAATGGGGTCACAGGGGTCACATCCTTCAAAACCTATTTTCATCTTCTTCTCCAGTTCCAAAAGGTTCCGAGAGCTAAAAAGTTGTGTGCAGACTCCTTGGCCAATGGGGATTCTAAATTGTAAATTTGTTGACTCTGTGACCCAAAATAGGATCACAGGGTTCACGACCTGAAAAAAACAGTACCCTTGATATTTTATGTGCTCTTCACTTCAGTCAGTATAGACATCAAGGGAGGTAATCCCATATATGTCAGCTCTAACATGATTTTTGGAGAAGTGGTTGTTGAGAAAGAGAAGTTGAAAACTTGAAAACTATAGGAATTGAGGGTCTAATCAAAATTGTATGTAATATTTATTTTGTAATTTTTAGCTCATCGGGCCTTTCAGGCTTATGGCATGGCATATGGCGTCCGTCCACCCGTCCATCCGTCCGTCCCTCCATCCGTGCGTAAACATTTCGCTTTTTCGACTTCTTCTCCAGAACCAATAACTCCACAGAGCTGAAATTTTATTTGCAGACTCCTTGGCCAATGGGGATTCTAAATTGTAGATTTCGTGACCCCATGACCCCAGATGGGGTCCAAAGGTGACATCCTTAAAAACCTATTTTCATCTTCTTCTCCAGTTCCAACAGGTCTAGAGAGCTGAAAATTTGTGTGCAGACTCCTTGGCCAATGAATATTCTAAATTGTAGATTTCGTGACCCCATGACCCCAAATGGGATCACAGGGGTCACATCCTTAAAAACCTATTTTCATCTTCTTCTCCAGTTCCAACAGGTCTAGAGAGCTGAAATTTTGTGTGCAGACTCCTTGGCCAATGAGGATTCAAAATTGTAGATTGCATGACCCCAAGACCCCAAATGGGGTCACAGGGGTCACATCCTTCAAAACCTATTTTCATCTTCTTCTCCAGTTCCAAAAGGTCTAGAGAGCTAAAAAGTTGTGTGCAGACTCCTTGGCCAATGGGGATTCCAAATTGTAGATTTCGTGACCCCATGACCACAACTGGGGTCACAGGGGTCACATGTTTAAAAACCCAAACTTACAATATAAGATTACTTGTCCACGTGTTATTTACAAATGTATGAACATTTTAACAGTTACACTTTTTAAAATCAGCTATCAAACGGGCCCTTCTTGATTAATGTTACAAAATATGAAATTGTACAGAATCTATAGTCCTTTAGGAGATATCGCTTGATCTCCCACAACCTATGTCTCCTGTGGCACAGAGTACTGAATGGTAAAACGTTTTCTTCTTTGACTTGCATTGTAGTAGAAGTTAAAAGTACATACATTGTGTTGTTGGGGGTAAAATATTGCAAACGTTATAAATGGTGTTACTTTATCGAGAAGTGCCGACTGTTACCAAAACTACCATTTTGACGATAGTAGACTTGGCATATTGACGATATGAAGAGAAAAGTAGTGATTTCTGATCGAAAACCGGGCAATGAACAGCGTGTAGCGCGCGTCAATGAGTCAAACGTAATTTTTTAATCTTATTTATATCAGACAAAAAGACAAATTTGAGTGGATAATGTTTAATAGGTCACATAACGACTGTGCATGTAAATGGGACGTGCAGTTTCAGTTTCTGTACATGCATAATGATGTTACTCAATTTTAATTGGAAACTAGTAATTATGATATATTTGACTATTTGGGATAAATATGCACGCTGAGTAAAATTATTTGCATTGTAAACAGCACATGTGGTAAGTTGGAACGTATTAAAGCCTGGAAACACAATGGATGCACCTTTAGGTGATGAAGAATGATCACATGCTATGAAAAATTAGAATCTGTGTCCAAACGTCGCCTACACAGAATAAAGGAGGCCCGTGTTGATAAAATATTCAATATACTCGGCGAGCCTTTTGTTGATATATTTGATATAAGAAGACATTTAAGATTCTCTTTTAGATATAAACAAGTCATTGAGAGCGTAACTGTTAACCATATCTATTTATCTGAATTAGGAGAAATCAAATTCTGTTAGAAGATTGACTTTTATAAGAATGGCTGGTCAAGGAATGGACATCACACTGTATAATGTACATGTCGTACTGCTTACTGTAAGTGCTAAGATGGCTAAATATTATAATATTCTTTATAATTGGCGATTGGAGAATATAATCATTTATTATACCCCCGCTACGAAGTAAGCGGGGGTATATAGCGGTCATTCCGTCCTTCCGTCCTTCCGTCTGGTCAATTTTCTCAAAAACCGTCAAACTTTGTACAGTTGATAACTATGTTCTTCCGATCGCGCACAGACAATTTTCAATTTTCTGAGATTTAAATTGTTTGTCGTTACCATGGAAACGTCATATTTTGGACTTAGTTTTATTGTGTTCAATGGGGACAAGTTTTCTCGGATACTGTTCAACCTAGGTGAATGAAATTTTGGTTGTGAGTACTCATGACCATACTCTTTATCGAGTTCGAAAACCAGTTCCGAAATATTATTTTTTACGGAGTTATGGCCCATGAATCCGAAATTTAACTTAGTACCAAAATAACTGTGATGCTCCAATGGGGACAAGTTTTCTCGGCAACTATTTAATACATCTAGGTGAATGAAATTTAATATGGAGGTAGTCCAGATGATACTCTTCATCGAGTTCGAAAACCAGTTCCGAAATATTATTTTTTACGGAGTTATTGCCCTTGAATCCGAAATTGAACTTGGTACCAAAAGAGCTCTGATGCTTCAATTGGGACAAGTTTTCCCGGCAACTATTACATCTAGGTGAATGAAATTTAACATGTAGGTAGTCCAGATGATACTCTTCATCGAGTTCACAGTCCAGTTCCGAAACATTATTTTTTACGGAGTTATGAAGCCCTTGAATCTTGAACTTGGTACAAATTACCGGTGTGATGCTCTAATGGGAAAATTAAGTTACCTGAAAAATATTACATCTCATGATCTGGGTGACTGAAATTTTGTAATAACAGTCAGTTCCTTAAATTATTTTGGACAATATTATGATGCTTGAAGCTGTTTTATTTTATACATAGTACCCTTCACATCTATAATTCTCATTGGATGGATAGCGGATTTTCAAAGGTAGGAATTTGACAATCTTTACTGACAGACCAATGGTAGATTCGCGAGATATTATATTACTTATGTTTGTAGATATGAAAATATAAACATGATATTATGTTATTGAATGCATTACTATGAACTGTTCGCTAATTTATGGTGTGAAGAATTGAATTATGTGATAAGACCGACATCACACTATATAATGTACATGTCGTACTGCTTTCTGTAAGTGCTAAGATGTGTGTAGCAGTTACGTTTGTGCATTACTGCTTCATTACTGCTTCATTACTGCTTCATTATTGCTTCATGAACACAAAGTTAAAGGGACACCGCGTCGACAATAAAAATGAGATCATGTGTATCTATGCTGATTAACATGGCTGCTGATAAGTCACAGACACCAAATTTCAGACAATTGACGTAATTGGTAATAAAAACTACTGCAGGTAGACAGTGAAGTGAAGCGTAACTCGTTAGCAGACACTCTAATAAGCTAAGTAAGATAAAGATAGGACTCATTTTTATCCTCGACGCAGTGTCCCTTTAACCATGCAGTTGTGCAGTGATGTTCTGAAACCTTTCTGTGATTAACTTTATTTTTGTAAAATAATATTCTTAACAACTGACTATGCAACATATTTTAGAGCTCTCGTGAGAAGGAAATATTGGAGAACAGAGACATTGACACAATCAATATGGTCCGGGGTATATAGAGAATCTCACCCTAGTGGCCTCCGATTATATATATCAACAATGAACATGAGTTACAAATATCCGAGGCTTGTCGAGGATAATTTCCCTTTTATCAACGAGTGTTGATATATTTGTTATCAGAAGTCACGAGGGCGAGATTCTATTTATCATCCAAAATCATTCTTATTACATTTCAATGAAAATGGTGTACATCTCTGAGCACAGCTCTGCCATTTTTGACTTCTAATGCGGTGATGTCATAGCATTGTGGGGTAATCATGTTTTATGATGTCATAGCATTGTGATGTCATTACTCGACGATGTAAAAACATTATGACGTCATGTAGTTGACGGTGACAAGGCATTGTGCAAACTCTACTGTCAAAACGATATCGCTTGATATTACCCATATTGGAATACGGACACAGGGTAGTATTTTTCCTGTAAGTCACATGGGAGTTACACCGTTTTAGCTCATTATCAGGCCTAAAAGGCCCGATGGGCTTATGGCATGGCATGGTGTCCGGCATCTGTCCGTCCATCCGTCCGCCTGTAAACATTTCGGTTGTTCGACTTCTTCTCCAGAACCAATAACTCTAGAGAGCTGAAAAGTTGTGTGCAGACTCCTTGGCCAATGGGGATTCTAAATTGTAGTTCCCGTGACCCCAAATAAGGGTCACAGGGGTCACAACCGTAAAAACCTATTTTCATCTTCTCAAGTTCCAAAAGGTCTAGAGAGTTTATATGTTGTGTAGCTATTTGACTTATTTTCCAACAATACAGATCCTGATGAGCTCTATTTTTACGTAATATATTACACAAATGATCTACATCCCCAGGAAAGGTGCAGTGTCGTTTTACACAAGCGATTTTGTGATTAGTTAATAAGATACCGAATTTTGTTACGAAATTCTGTAGCTTCAATTCACATGATTCAGGGAGACCTAAATTTGTCTGATCAATATCGCAGAAAGAAACATTCATCCGATTCTGTTCAACCTTTGCACTTACCTTCTAGGTGCAGTGTCGAAATGTTTTTTGACCATTTACATAATATATTACACAAGTGTATTAATCTGGGCTCTGATCCATACCATTCATAACAGCGAGCGCTTATAATCGCTCATTGACCGCTACATTAAACCTCTCTTGAACGCGATTGCTCAATGTAGCGCTACGTAGCAAAGCGAGCAAACTTCGAGGAATCGCACCGTGTCGTTCAGGAGAGAATGGGCTACATTGAACGCTAATTGAGCGATCAGTGAGTACCCAACCACTTTCAAGCAGAAAGATAACTGATTTAGTTGTGAAAACATTTTTTTTTTCATTTAATATCTATCATGTAATAAATGTATATAAGTTGTATGCTTCTCTCGAAGGTAATTCCGTCTAAATTAGAAGCACAACCCTTAAGACAGTATAGGGTACCTCTCCACAAGCACGACCCATAAGACGGTATAGGGTACCTCCCCATAACACTAGGGCTTAGGGGGTGCAGCAATTCTTCTGTAGAAGTAGAAAATGTGAAACACTTATGGAGGAAGGATGCCAGCACAGACATATGCTGAGCCTTGTTGGCCGGTGAACTACAGAAGACTCAACACCAGTTTAATGCTAAAATAAGTTTTATTTACAAGTTTGTTTTCAAGTAAAAGAACCATTAGTTTTATTTATTTTCAAATTCAATTCAATTCAAACATGATATTGTCTCCAAAATTTACTTTCCTTTTAATTATTTCTAAGAAGCATCTCTACAACTATGAACTGGAAATTGAACAAATTATCAGGTTCATGAATGAATGAATATTTTTATCCTAAGAGGGTTTACTTTCAAAACCAGTAATCCAATTGTTCTACTGAGTGAACTTACAACTGTAACTTACAACTCATGTCTCATGTCGGACAAGGAGTAAAGTCACTTACAACTCACGTCTCATATCAGAGTAGGAGTAAATTCACTTACAACTCATGCCTGACAAGGAGTAAAGTCACTTACAACTCATGCCTGACAAGGAGTTAAGTCACTGACATTTCATGCCTCATGGTAGACAAGGAGTAAAGTCACAACTCACGTCTCATATCAGAGCAGGAGTAAAGTCACTTACAACTCATGCCTGACAAGGAGTAAAGTCACTTACAACTCATGCCTGACAAGGAGTAAAGTCACTGACATTTCATGCCTCATGGTAGACAAGGAGTAAAGTCACTTACAACTCATGTCTCATGTCAGAGCAGGAGTAAAGTCACTAACAACTCATGCCTGACAAGGAGTAAAGTCACTAACATTTCATGCTACATGGCGGACAAGGAGTAAAGTCACATACAACTCACGTCTCATATCAGAGCAGGAGTAAAGTCACTAACACCTCATTTTGGACAAGGAGTAAAGTCACTAACACGGTGGACAAAGTGAAGTCACTTACAATTCATGCCTCATGTCGGACAAGGAGTAAAGTCACTGACATATCATGCCTTATGAGGGACAAGGAGTAAAGTCACATACAACTCACGTCTCTTGTCAGAGCAGGAGTAAAGTCACTTACAACTCGTGTCGGACAAAGAGTAAAGTCACTTACATTTCATGCTACATTGCGGATAAGGAGTAAAGTCACTTACAACTCACGTCTCATATCAGAGCAGGAGTAAAGTCATTTACAACTCATTTTGGACAAGGAGTAAAGTCACTTACAACTAACGTCTCATATCAGAGCAGGAGTAAAGTCACTTACAGCTCATGTCGGACAACGAGTAAAGTCACTAACAACTTGGAGACAAGGAGTGAATCATTCAAACTCTCAGATTACTCACAGATTATGGTTCAGAGACAAATAAACAGACAAATGTAAATCTTAAATTACAAATATACAAATGAAACCACAGAAATTGTAATGAAAACACACATTCAACAAATGATTTGGACACCAAACCGGACTCATTCTGTAACAAGACAAGTTGAAATGATTGACATAAAAACACAAGTTTTAAAATAAATTTACAGATAAATATTTCCTCATTGATTTACATTAACATATGTACTTTTTAATTAACTGAATTCAAGATCTTACAACTAATAACTCTGACATGTAATGAGAAAGGAATTTAAAAAAAACCCAAACAAACCAGAAACATTACTGTAACAACTTTATGTACTCTCCTCAAACAGAGGTGACTCAATTCTTTGATCCTAACCTCTGTGGCATATGGACCATATTTCCCTGGTAATGGAAGTTTGTAATACTGGTAACGTCCTTATTTTTATCCAATCAAACATTGTTTTACATCTGCGACCCATTCAATAACATATTTATAAAAGAAGTGAGTCCTTTGCTATGTCGCTAGTGAACACACGTCAGATACCAAAACAAATCACAAGTTTCATAAATATTGTATTGAACGAGATCAAGTTTAATACTTAATTAATTACTCACTAATTTAAATCAAGTTAAATGTCAATAAATCCCTGATCTGATACTTGCCTTTCACTGACATTGTGACGTCATATCTTAACCAATCACCAGTACACGATGTAATAACATTGTAGATTTATTAAACACGGATATCGTCAACATGTTAACAAGTCATCTGAGATTACCCTGTCAATAAATGATAACAAGTTTCATGTAAAGACTTTATGTTCTACTGGACAAAATAAGTTAGGAATATTTTATTTTCTATGATTGATATTTTATTTTTTTGCAATGAAGAAATATTAAAGTTCTCATAATTTCAAAATTTTAAAATATCCCTTACTAGATTTGTCCGGTATATAAACAATGACTCATTTTCTATGTGACTTGTTTTAGTGGCATTCTAGACATTGAGGTGATGGATGGCGAGGATAATGTCATGGACAAACAACGTCTTTTATTCTGCGTAGGAGACCTTTGACACAGATTCTAATGTCTTTCTAAGCAAGTGATGTATCCTACATTTCTACTCGTACAACAAGAGCGATAACATCTACAAAAGTTCTTTTGTATTTTCGGGATCATTTAACCCGATAACGATAAAAATGTTTTCCATATACAAAAATGATGCAAACCATTCACCACATTTCATTGCATTTTGAAGCATTTGCCTCCAAAAAAAATCGAAAATAACTTGCATAAAAAAACCCATAAAATTGTCTTGAAATAACAAATTCACAATCTTAAAAGAAATCTTTCACCAAAATTTCAGAATTATTTCACATAATTTAAAGGTAAACACCTTCCCTGTAAAACAATGATTAAAAACTTTCAAAATAGATTCTCCATCTACCAGAAACAATTCTCAAGAACTCTATTGCTTTTCAATATGTTCTATTTACATGAAATTTTATTTGAAAACAATAATTATAACATAACTTTCTGCAAAGATACAATTAAACCATTCACCAAAGTTGAACAGGTGAAAATGAAAGTTGATATCAATGAAAACAACAAACTTTTTTATGATGATGATAATTATTGCAGTGTCAACTAAAATGATGAAAGGGGCGATCGATAAAATAAGTTAAAATACTTGTTACAGGCCAGTTATAGGTCAATAACCCATTGTTTGTGTTCTACATAAACTCACTACACTTTATCTCTAGGATCTGATGGCGTTCTTTGTACAAACCAACTACCACATTAAAATCAGATAATTTTGATCAGAGTACTGTTCAGCAGATGTCATGTCCTTCAACCTTTTCTGTAACCTTTCATCTTCTATATATTCAACCAATCACAGACCTGCATTCAAATGGTATTGTGCCAACAATTTCCATGTCACTCCATTGATTGGCTGGAATGAAAGGTCAGAGAAAAGACACAACCCTAGCTGAGTAGTACTCCGATCGAAACTTAGTTTTACATTCAGTAATTTTACTATGAATGTTAAATGTCATTGATTTGTACAAAGCCAGCCCTCATCAAATCAAACAGAATCAATGTGAAAATACATACATCATTTGGAAATATATTAGTTTAGTAAAATATTGCCACAATTGACAAATATTTTTAACTTGTTGTTGTCTAACTATTGATGTGGAAATGATGCAATGTAATATGAAGTTCCAAGAACCTAGAGAACAACCATAGTAAAATTATAAATGTCCCATTTAATGCCAAACATCCATGAATAAAATAATCAGAGACGTACATCTAAAAGATAAACAGTTGCGTCTATAAGGATACATTCCCTTCGTGTGTTCCAAAAACATTGCTACAACTGTTCTGCTTTCGTAAAAAGGGAGTTATATTTGGGAAAAGGTCTAAGGAACGTGCAATGTGTTGAAAGTAAAATGATGAATGTCACATTTAATGCCAAACATCCATGAATAAAATAATCAGAGACAAACAGAGATAAACAGTTGCATCTGTAAGGATACGCTCCCTTCGCGTGTTCCAAAAACATTGCTACAACTGTTCTGCTCTCGTAAAAAGGAGTAATAGTTGTGAAAAGGTCAAAGGTTACTTCCTGAGTGTGTAGTGTGTTGAAAGTAATTACCAATAAATATTCTGCCAGATGGAAATATATTGATCTTGAAGACAACAAGGTTGTTCTATTGAAATTATAGAGATGACGAAACTTAAGTTTCTTGTTTGGCTGTCGGTTGCTATCATGGATGCTCTTGTCGTCTCACCTCATCAAGAAGCGGTCAGAGCTCAAACAAACTCTGAACACTGCTCAATGGCGCTCCAGTCGTTTGGAGTTCTCAGAGTGCAATTCCGAAAGCAGAGCAGCTGATATGAACACTGACAAATCCTACAAATTCGAGGATATCTCCTCTACCCTGATTGGTCTCTTCAGTATGTTCCTGCGTCGGGGTGAGTTTACGGAGGTACGAGCGATACCATCAAACAGTGTCAATGATATTTGGCGTCACAGATTGAAACATCTGGCTTCAGCCCCTGAAAATTTGTGTTAATTAATGAATTGGTGTGTATTATCAAGTGCAGAGGACCAGAAAGCTATTAATGATGTGACTACGTTGTAATGAATGATTGATAATGAACCTAGTTCAACAAGTTATTACTTACATGTCCCGGGGTCCTCTCTACTTAATTGTAGTAACCCTGCAAAACCATATTCTCAGATCCTTTTGTAATGAATGACCAATGATGATTATTTAAAATACACTAACCTTATATCTCATCAACTGACACTTGTAGTAACCCTGCAAAAACATATTCTCAGATCCTTTTGTAATGAATGACCAATGATGATTATTAAAAATACACTAACATTAAAGGGACACCACGGCAAGGATAAAGATGAGATCAGATTTATCTACATATGCTGTGTAGTGTGTCTGTTAGGAAGTCACGCTTTGCTTCACTGTATACATGGAGTTGATTTTGTTACCAATTACATGAGGGTGACTGTATTGGGGGTCTGACTCTTTAGCAGACACTCTAATCAGCATAAATAGATAAATCTGATCTCATTTTTATCCTCTACGCAGTGTCCCTTTAAATCTCAACTGACACTTGTAGTAACCCAGTAAAAGTATATTCTCAGATCCATGTGACCATATAAACGTGATGTGAATTTGGTGAAGCTTTATTATTGCAGTGTGTCCCTATAATTGCATATAGATCCTAACATCTGACGACACTAACGGTCAAGGAAGATATTTTGTCCACCTCAAAATATAACTTGCAAGTACCAGTGATAAGGCGATATGATTGGGCTGATGAGATTAACTATATGGAACAACCACTCCCACATATACTGTACCAAGCGTGAATTGCCGGGTACGACAAGGTGAAAAGATAAGCTGATGACACACTAATGATATGATATAACCACTGTCCCACATAGAACTGAGGAAGCCAGAGGAAGTGATGTACTTATAGTGAGTGAGGTGACATGATCTGCTTTAGCAGAGCTGATGAGATTAATGACATGGAACTACCGCTCCTCTTGTCCAGCAAAACATCTCACCTGTGCTGAGGTGAACGCTGCACCTACTGTGAGACGAAGTGAACGGAGCTTCCAAAGTAAAATACCTCTAAACATTTTACAAAAAGAAAGTCGGTATCTTTATGTCAAAGGAATGCATTGAAACCTGTGAGCATTGGCAGGAACTAGCGGGAGTGGTACTACTCTGTTGAGTTAGCTTGTATCATTGCATAAACTTCTGAACATAACTTGTTCACTAGGGTAGGTCATGTTACAAAGTCCTGGTAGGATTAGAACCCAAATCCCTTGATGATGAAGCCACTACGTAATCCTGAATTAACACTTCGGCTCTCTTGGTACAAAACCATTTTGAATGTCCAATTTCAAGGAACTACACAAGGGAAATTGGTGTTATGGCATCTGGCTAAGCAAAGGCTGTCTAGTCCCGTGTCCAAAACTGCTAGTGCCAGTGAAAACACACCATGTGCTGGATCTCACTAGAATTAGCGCTCTTGAACACGCCTCAGGTACATTCTACGACCAGCGGTTAAAATTACTTGAGACGTTAAACTACAACTCAGTGGAGCAGGTAATGAAGATGGTGTGATGAGAAATGAAACCCAAATCCTGCAGCAAGATGACATCTCTACCATGAGAGACGATGCTGGTAAGTTATCACAATACATGTCCCAACAACTTGGTCATCATATCTGCATATTGTAAATTTCTCATCACTAATATTTTTGCATAAATTGATTTGAAATTTCACCAAGTCATTCATCAATGCTTGTTAGTTGTAAAATAGTCACAGCTCAAACCGCAATTTACTAGAAAATCACTGATGCGAAATTAGCAGATAAACATACTTAGTTGAATACCAGCTGCAATTAACAAATTACAAGAACTCTAAATTTCAAACACTTAGCCAATCAGGTACGTCTATTTCGCAAAGTTATGATAAAAGTCCCTATGAATTGGTTAAAAATCTTCGCAAAGTTATGATAAAAGTCCCTATGAATTGGTTAAAAATCTTCAACTGGCAGATACACAATACATGTGCGTTAGCAAGGCTCCCTGAAGTTCTTCAAATATCCAAATTAGGGCTTGGTATAGCTCACCCAGTGGATGGGCCAGGGTGGAAAGACACTAGTCACTAATCGATGAATTATTCCAGCCGGTTTGTCATTGCAGTCTCAAGATTATCTCGACTCTTGTTGGCAGGGTAGACGTAGAACATCCGTTTCACAACACAGGAACAGTTCCAAGTCTCAGACGACCATCCCGGCGAGAATATCGGCCGTTGTATCACAGTAGAAGCGAGTAGTGTCATTGGGAAGGTCGTCAAACTTCCGCAGATAAGTTTCAAGGATCTCCAGAAGGGTACATCGCATCCTCGGTGATGTTCTGTAAAGTGAAAGTTGACATTGTAAGAACAAAACAAAGAGCTGCTGGGGATAAAAACAATGACGAAGTAGTGAACTGCTTATGTAACAGTAGTCCTGGTACCATGTTTACCTTCCAGCCAGCCTGGAAATACAGCATTGCTGTACAATCGAGCAAAAATCCCCCAAATAACCTGATGTTCTAACAACATGGAGACTTCCTCACAGGTCACAACTTGTGCAAGTCCTCAATCATCAGCTAATTCAAGCCTTGCAGCAATTTGTCACCTTCTCTGTGCCAGCTTGTCAGTGTGCTACACATGAACTTGATAGTCCATTTTAATTGTAAAACTTAATCCGGGAACTAAAACCAACATGGCGACCTCTAGTTCATGTCGACTGCAGGATCTGCTTTCCGTGGGCACAGTCATTTTCATCATTAAACAAATTGAAAGATGTTTCCGATACGTTGGAGGTTCAAACTGCAGCAAGGCTTGAATTAGCCAGTGATGGAGACTGACGTAAGTTGACAACTTATGAATTGCAACAAACTGCCGCAAGGCTTGAATTAGCCAGTGATGGAGACTGACGTAAGTTGACAACTTATGAATTGCAACAAACTGCCGCAAGGTTTGAATTAGCCAGTGATGGAGACTGACGTAAGTTGACAACTTATGAATTGCAACAAACTGCCGCATGGTTTGAATTAGCCAGTGATTGAGACTGACGTAAGTTGACAAGTTATGAATTGCAATAAACTGCAGCAGGGATGTCTTAGGGTAAATTGACAAGAAAGATGACTTAAAGGATGAAATAACTAAACTATACTCAACTAACACTATCTCCACAGGAAGCATACCTACCCTTTATTGATGATTTTCGTCCTCACTTTCTCCATGAGTTTATTGAGTCGTTCACTTCCAACAGACTCCAAATCCTTGCCGATATTCTGCAGCTGGTCAACACACAATCATAGAGTTTTACACAAACACGTCATATCTGACATTGAATATTTGGGATCAAACTATCCGCAAACTATTTAGTGGTATGGACACCCTCAGAGTCAGGCCCCTATCAGCAACTGTCCCAACAGCTTAACCACTTAGTCACAAAGACCTCAACAAAAACATGGCCCAACAAGTAGAGCCGACAATATCCAGTGTCCAGCGGATAAAGTGAGTAAGGTAAACAATGATTCAAAGCTTTATTCTTTAACCGATCCTTTAGCAGTTACATTTTTGTGTTGAAAATTATTGTAAACAATTCAAATCATTGGTACTGAATTGACGCAGCTGAAGAACATTTGAAGCTGTATTGAACTCAGCATTATGGTTTTCAAGAGCTGGTCTAGAATCAGAAATGAAATTGTAAATTGTATTTCTATGGAAACCACAAACAAAACTAAGTTAAAAACCCCAAAAGGCACATCTTCACACATAATTGTTAGTTGCCTTCAAAGGAAACGGCTAATGTGTATCAAAGTTACCTGTAATAAGATAAATTCACACTCGTCGGCGCTATTTTCTGTCTCCTCATCCAGAACTAGTTCTACACTCTCACACACAGGCCCGACCAGCGGTTTGAAGAGCTCGCCGGACGCTGTACGCATATGTGCAAACATCTGACACAAAGTGCCCAGGAAACACTGGAACTTGCTGGAGGACGCCTTGCGTACCTCTTCTTTCTCTGGAAACAAAAAGTACATTTGTCAAAGATTATCGTCACAACAATTTCCTACTTGATTACTCAGATAAAAAATCCAGTGTCCAATCTAGAACTATAATTGGAGGGGGGAATATGTATTCGACTTCTAAATGCCCTTCCAAGATTCAAGTTATGTAGCTGTAAATCAATGCACTATTATTACCTTTAAAGTCCTTCTGCAGGAGAGACAACACACAGTTCCGGAACTTGGTCCCTTCCACCTCCAGACTACACAGCTGGCCACAGATGATGGCCCCGAACTTCACAAAGTTCCGATCTTCAAGGCACTTCATGTAGATAAGGTCTGCGATCTTCTTCAGATCGTCCCCGGTCTGCGCGGCGTCGGTGGACATCTGGCGGATGTTGCCCAAATCCTGTTCCTCATCCTCCTCGGAGAGCTGCAGTTTCTGTAGCACCTCCTCCACCTGGGAGATGGACACCTTGCTCCGAGCGGTGATCACGACATCTCCTTCCTCTTTCTTCTTACTCTTTTCCTCCTCCGCACTGCGGATCTGTCAAAATTATATCGAAATATGAATTGACAAAATAAAGCCTTGTGTTGTTCCAAGGTGATCAGCTGTCCTTTTGGCCAGTTTTGAAGAAATGTGCAATTGTAAAGACTATAAGAATCCAAATTCTCTAGATTTTAAGGGACACAAAGCCAATGGTAGGGGTGACTATTGACTCACAAGGGACACAATTTATATTATTACTCTGTAGGAAATGTACTTTCGGTGTCGCTACCAAGCCCTCAACGTGACCGTTAAGTCTGTACTTCCTGTGTTCAGGTATAACAAACACATTCACAGCTCTATAATGTTTACATTATGCAGAAAATAGCAATTACTTTTTAAAAAAGAGGAATGTAGTCTAGTAGCTTAATCTACTTATAAAAAATTTTGACAACGAAGGCATATTAGCTAAGGAACAGATCTCACAGACTGATAAGAGTAGGGAAGCTAGCGTGTGTAGGCTCGCTGCTAGTTTGTGAGTTTCAAAAATAAGAACAAAAATAACTTACATGTCCCAGTTTGATCAGCAAAGCCTGAAACAGAACATTAAATGTAAAATCTTATTTCTCTCTGATATTATCATTACTAAATGAATTGGTCATGTCTTGTAAAGCAACAACTGTTTTCTGTACAAGTTCCATTTTCTACTTGCATAATTGCACAAATAGCAACAAGTGACTGTACTAATAGTTGCAACAATGCAATACCTATTATTCCAAATTTATTGCAATTCTTCACCAAGATTAAAATTCATTCTGTCTTTAATAGACTTATTAACCAAACTAGTCTACCGTAAGAGATTCGTAGTGCAGTGGCGTTGATCATTTTCAGCTTACTCAGTAAAGTGCAGTATTTCCTGAATCTACTATCTCAACGTTTTGACCATCGAATTAATAACCTGTACATATTGCCACTTCAAACACCAGTGTTGTTCCTAGGTGATCTGCAGAGGGGGTCATTTTGGCAATTTCTGAACAAGTGGGATCCTTTGCAATGGTAAAAGTATCCTACTTCTCCAAACTTTAAGGGCCACCACGCCAAAAAGGTGAGCAAATGTCCCCAAGACCACCTCTAGGAACAACACTGGTCAAATCAATGTATTCGTAATGATAATAGTTAATGTTAGTCTTCAACTAAATGTGAATCAAACAATTTACGATCATAATGTAATATAACAAATTCTATAACAAAGGAAAATGACAACGAAATAAAAAAAAGTCTTCAAATCAACAGCTCTTTGTAGTAACATTAAAACATCACAATGGAAGAGTGGTGATCGAAAACCGGACAAGTTCATGTTATGAAGCCATGTGACTGCATTTCTTTATGACGATAAATGTGATACAATCTACAAAAAGATAACCCAAAATATTTTAATTAATTTTTCATAATTTAAATCACCTCATAGTCACCCCCTCCAGGCGTTACCGGGGTAACGTTGCTGGAAAGAATGCCGCGGCCTCTTCCTCTGCTTCTGCCCGCCATCTTGGATTTTTCCTGTCGGTGCAAACATCATTTGAACCCCATGAAATATGAACCGGGGTCATTTAGTTTATTTGAACTTCGTAACTTGACTTTTACTGTTAAATCCCGAATCTGGTTTTAATTACAACTAAGAATAACGTTATCCATGATTTTACTAAATAATAATAATATGTTACTTTATATTATACGCTAGACAATGAAAGACATTTCTTGTCGAATAACATCGACCATAGCATGCATTTCTTTCCATATCTCATTGAGTGAAGTAGGAAATTTACTGTATTAGATTTTCGGTGGTGAAATACGATGTTGATCGGTTAGATAAAATCCGTATTTTCACTGAGTGATATATAGAGATTATTACCCGAGGAAGTGTGTCATATGACTTTTACGAAACGAGTGTGAATTTTTGTATTGCCCGAGCGAAAGCGAGTTTCGTGAAAGTCGTTCCAAAAAAGTAAACAGTTTTTACTACTATAACACTATATCCAACTATAAGAATGTCCTTTTTGTTCAATATCTAAGTGACATTTCTTCTATAATGATGGTCAACCAAGATTAATTTCTGAACATTTTCGGAATTTAAAAATTATTTCACCTTTTGGCTTGGCTTTTTAAACTTCAAATAAATGTTGTACAACCTGGACACATGTAGGTGTATCTTTTTTAAAATTTATTCTAAAGTGTTCGGCTCGATCAGAGCAAATATTAATGTTGTTGTTCCTGGACCCAAGTTAAGCTGAACTTATTACACATTTCAGTTACTTTAAAATATTTTTTCTGCTTAAATGGTTTAATCGCCTTTCTATTCAAAAATTTTCATCATATCTTGTCATGTTGTGGGTCAAACTTTCAACAATAATACCCATTCTTATTAACATGTGTATTTTTGCAGATTCCATACAGTGTTGACCATGTTAATGTCATGTTTTCAATTTGATCATTGTTCTCTAGCAGCCAGCTATGTTTGAACTCAATTCCATTTTTTCGAAGTTATCTTTTATTGTCATCTTCAAAATTACTTTGTTTTTCTAAAGCTTAGGTATATATCATCGATCTATATTGACGATCCACTGTGACACTGTGTGTAAGTGCGTTTATACTCGTTTCAAATTTTCAAATTGTGTTTCTTTTTCGGCTCAGATAACATAAGTGCATAAAAACTATATAATTCTATGTTTCAAAATATCCTTTCCTTTTTGTCTTAAAATATACTTCTTTGTTTCTCTCTCTCTTGTTTTCCATCACAATTAAGTGATGTAACATTGTTATAATTTTGATCACGCGATACATCCATTGTATTGTTTGGGATCACATATGCCAAACGTTATAAATTGTGTTATGCTATCGCGAGAAGTACTGACTGTTACCGAACATTGCCATTTTGATCTTAGTTGACTCAGTATACGGACGATATAAAGATAAACGTATTGATTTCTGATCGAAAACCGGACAATGCACCGTGTGTGGCGAGCGTCAATTAGTCAAACGTAATTTTGGAAACTTATTTACAACAGACGAAAAGAAAACTTTGGGTTAATTTAAAAAAGAAAGATTTATAACTACTGTGCATGTAAATGGAACGTGTATTTTCGAATTATGCACAAGTATTATGATGTTACTCGATTTTAATTGGAAACTAGTAATTATTTTATATATATATGGCAATTGGGGATGAGTATGCAAGTTGAGTGAAATTATTTGAACTGATATTACCACGTATGGTGGGTTGGCATGTATTAAATCCAAATATAAGCTTATGAAACACAATGGATGTACCTTTAAAATCATTGTGAATAGTTTGTACCCATGCAGTTGTGATCCGCAATAGGCAAGTGAGAGATATACCCATACTTTTCCGAGTGTATCGAATGATACCCTACACTTTTCCCCGTAGGGCCCTTACGAGGCGGAGCCGAGTAAGGCTCCAACGGGGAAAAGTGTAGGGTATCATTTGATACACGAGGAAAAGTATGGGTATATCTGTCTTATACCCCACTTACGGTCGAGTGTAAGCGGATACTATTTCATAATATTTCTAAACAAATACAGCTGTAAACAAGCTTGTGCATGGAACGCACAACCCAAATACGGCCTCGTCTGTGACAACGCAGTCCGTGCTGCGTTGTATGGTTACCCATGTTTGGGGCTCGATATCTAATTGATATGGCCCAATGACGGCATAGTCAACGCAGATGCACGTGCATCTTGCTGAAATGTACAGCTAACGCTATAAACAGCATGGCCTATGTCAACGCAGCCAAAGTTTAGAGAAAACAGAAACAACTTTAAGTATGTTAAGACATTTTGCACCCAAAATTAACTTACATTCTTATATAAAAAGAAAAACATAAATTTGTGGTATTATTTCACGCAATATTAGAACCTTATTCATTTGGTCATGAAAAAATGTTTAGAGTTTCAACTGGCTTCGTGGTGTAATGGTTAGGTCGTTCGGCCAACAGGACACGGGTTCGATCCCAGGTTCCCTATATGTTCATTTATAATCTGACATTTTATAAAGTATCATCACTTAGAATTTGGAAAGTTAGAAAATTGACTACATTGTTTCTCAGTTGTTAAAAAGTGTAGGTATATTAGAAAAGTGTAGGTATATCAGAAATAGTATAGGTGTATCGGCTAATACACCTACACTAGTAACAAAAGAAACCATGGCAACGAGACCGGAAGTGGGGTATAATGCTACATTATCTCAATGTCACGTGTTACTATTATAATGGTTTTGTCATTAAAACTGTAATTGCTTGTGTGAATAAGTGCAATATTACTAAATACATACGAACTAAAACAAAAACAAAATGTTCAACATTCTATAAACTGAAATCAACAGTATCATGTTTTATTGCAATGAATCTTTATATTATTTAAAATCTAAATTACAAGCAGGTGTGTCAGGTTCATCAATAAAACTCAGTAGTCCGAACATTTCACTATCCGAACGTTTTTGATGAAAAACGGAAGCGTTCGGATTATCGAGGCCTGACTGTATTCAGTTGTACTATTTTAAGTAAGTTTTCAATAATCCGTATACCAGTGCAGAGATGTGCAATGTCTCAGGATTTCTGCCATTCTTACTTTTCAAACATCAATTTCAAGTATTTCATAATGAACAATGATTAATTATTGAATCATATCATGGATTACGAATAGTGTATCATTTAGAAAACAGAAGAAAAATGAGGCGTACTAACTGAGATTTAGACATTATTCTAAATACCGAAACTGTTGTTAGAACATGTCGACACCTCAAGGGGCACGTTTCATTCTTGTATGATCCACAGCACATAGACCAATGCCTGTGTTATTGTGCATGTGTATACGGAATATTCTTCTTACTTGTCAGTTAAACTTACTTGACCAGCTTGTACAACCAATACCTTCATGAAGAAGACAAGGCATTTATGGATGATCAACTTCTTTATTCAACAATAGCGACGTTTCGGTATAGACCCTTATACCGTTGCCAAGCATACATCTGATTGACATAACTGTAATTAAAAAACTAGAAGTAACAAAGCTTTGATGTAAAGTATATTTAAACATGTCCAGGGTGGACTGGAAAACTCCAAATGAACGTTGTGCGGTAGACGAGTGTACACCATACAAACAAACGTACGTAGTGAGGGTCTAAAATCCGATGTTCAGAGTTTCAGTGCAGTTCATTAACATCAGGAAAGTGTTCACAATCACTAAAAATGTCATTTAAAAGTTTAATATGCAATGTGGCCACCCCGTGCAGCAATACGGGCCATTACTCGGCGTCGTAAGGAAGACGTCAAACGTCGGATGGGATCTTGTCTGTTGGTGGGAAGGTGTTGTCGGGCCCAAAACTCGCCTGTCCAAGCGGTCCCAGAGGTGTTCAATGGGTGATAAGTCGGGAAAACACGCTGGCTACGGTAAGTCATTGACGTTGTTGACGGCCAAAACGTTCTGTACGATACGAGCTGTGTGGGGCCTGGCGTAGTTTTGTTTAACCAGAACACCCTGGGGCTGTTGTTGGAGGTAGGGCAGCACGACTGGACGAAGGGAACACCCTGGGGCTGTTGTTGGAGGTAGGGCAGCACCACTGGACGAAGGATGCCGTCTCTATAACGTTGCGCGTTGAAATTACCATTGATGACGATGAGTGGCATCTTCTGGTTTCCACAAATGCCTCCCACACCATAACGCTACCACTATCGTATGGAACGACTCCTCTAACGCAGCAATCAGCTGTCCTTTTACCTCTGCGACGGTAAACACGCTGTCTGCAATCAACTCGAAACAAACAGAACCGACTTTCGTCTGAAAAAAAACAAGCGTTGACACTCCCAACGTTGCCACCGTCACACTGTATTCGCCCATCGTAGTCGTCTGCGTCGATGTTCAGGAGTCAATTACTGTCCTCTGAACGGTCGGAAGGCCCGGATACCTCCTGTTCGTAGTCTTCTGGACACTGTCTGTGGGCTCACCCGCCGACCCAAAGCATTCCGTGCTGATGACGTCACCGCCAGGAAGCGTTTTCGCAGGTGCAACGTTCGAAGATGCCGGTCTTCCGTTGGCGTGGTGACCCATGGTCGTCCGGTCCTGGGTCTGTCCTATGTCCGTCCAGTCTGTCTTAACCGCTGCCCCAAATTTCCAACTGTATCACGGCTCCAGCCAAAGGTTCTTGCAACGTAAGCTTGCGGTGCCGCCATATCAATCATTCCAAGTGTTTGCTGACGTTGTCCTGCTGTAAGTCTTGGAACGTCAGTGTTCTTTTTGCATTGTGGTTGTTTGGCATTGCTATTGTGCAGTTTTTATACCACTGTGGCCCGTGCATTTCTCCCAGCAATGACGTCACGTAATTTTGACATTTTGGGGTTTTCACAGCAAAACGTGCATATTACCGGTAGAAATTAGAGATCAAACAAGCTTGTGTACTATTTGGGTTTGAACCAGTCCAACCAATTTGTAACAACATTTTTCTTTTGGTATTCAGTTAGATACGGTTTACCGTTATTGCAATAGTTAACTTGTACATGCAACTGGCTCCACTAATTAGGTTCATTGTGATAGAAGGACTGTTGTATCGTCAATCCATTTAAAATTGTGATGTAGTATGCATACAGCGTGTCTACCTTATTAATGAACACCTATACAATTGAAGTGCCTTTTCGTTTGTGTAATGCTCTTGAAAAACAAAGTTAAACTGGTAACTGTGAAGGAAGGTTATTGCAAACTTTAGTCTAACATGTGTCCTGAGTTGCCATGCGCCACTTCACCTTCGCTTCTGCTATATCCATCGTATCTCTATAATTTATCAATTTGAGGACATCGATACCATTATTTTCGACTGAGGAAATGAATTTTTTTGTAATGTACAACGTTCTAAATTGTTTCAACAAGCACAATTGCAATTCAGACTATTTTTTTTACTTATGGATTTATCAATCGAGAGTTATCTTCCCTGAATCGATATGCTGAGTGTTGATTGGCAATCCCCTGGTAACATATGTTTAATGTTTTAATTTTAGTGGTCACACAACAAAGCGATATAGCAACATGACAAAGCGATATGGTAACACGACGAAGCGATATTGGTGCACGAGAAAGTGATAAATGCCAGTTCTTTCGCTTTATCGCGCATTCGCTTTATCGCTCTTTTGCTTTATCGCTCTTTCGCTTTATCGCTCTTTTGCTTTATCGCTTTCGCTTTATCGCTCATTCGCTTGATCACTTTATCGCACTTTTGCTTTATCACTCTCTCGCTTTATCACTCTCTCGCTTGATCACTTTATCGCGTTTTCTTATCGCTTTTTTAACGCGTTGTTATATCGCTTTGTCATGTGGCCATATCGCTTTGTCGTGACCTTTTCGCTTTTTGTTGTGTGACCATTTCGTTTTGTCGTAAGACTATATCGCGTTGTCGTGTGGCCGTGTTGCCTCATCGCATTGACACGAGAGGGCGAAAGAGCGATTTCCCCTCTCGGTCATAATAACATACGATTCAGGAACTAGATTTTCGAAGCTCTCTTAGCGCTAAAATAACAGTAAGCCATTGTTGACATTATGGTACAAGCATACAGGTACTTATATACTACTTACGACTATCGTAGCACTAAGAGAGCTTCGAAAAGCCAATTTTCATATTTCCAACAATCTCCTTCCGTCAGTAAAGCATTCTGTTCAATTAGCGTATTTTTATTTGCAAGTGTGTTTTGGGGCGGCGCTAAACCCCTAATCACCTCACCTCTTTCATTCCTCTGCCCCCGATTTCTCGAAACAAACTTAAGTCTGATCTGACGGAGAATGATCATGATGTGAAGACTGTTGATCAGAGAGATCAGAGAGATCAGAGAGATCACTGCCTTCCATCAAATAGTTACGAATACAAATCCTGATGGAGCAGGATGTCGGCAAAGTTGCATGCTCTTTAGATTCATTGAGACACCTATCAGTGATTTTGTCTATTTTGTTTTCTCGTATTAACCCCCTTATGAGGTTTACCTTTCCGAGGTTTAGAATTGTAAGTACATGTACAACCATAAAAGAAACGTCACCATACCAAAAATAAGATGATTCAATCCACGAGTGATAAACACGACTGAAACAGAGATACACAAAGTCTTCAGAAGCCAACTGAACTAAATTTCAAAACATTATTTTGAAATGGTTCGATCATTTATCACATTTTATTGTGAATGTCGAAAGAATGTTAACTGCAGACTCTATCTACATTGACAGACATATCATTCCTTTTATTTGAAATATATTTTGGAAAGATGTCTTATATGCATGGTCATGTTTCCTCAAAGTTTGTTATTTTGATCAGAAAAATATAACAGATCTGATTGGTACAATTATAATGTGACTGTTGGTAAAGCGATTTTCGAATCCGCATTGGCACGCATTAATTCGTGTCAGTGCGTATCTTCATCGCAAACCGGCGTGAATATTTCGTTAACTGTTCGTCAGTGCGTACCAATGCGTAAAGAAATAATCAAATGTTTGGTTATTTCTTCACGCACTCCAGTGCGTGCCAATTGCACAATATATTCGCGAACTTGTCTCAACTTGTTCGTATCTCATTCCTGTGGTGTTGTGTAATGCATGCACAGTTTTCTTGTGTCACAATAAAGGCAATACTAGGTTGAGCATTTAAACCAATAAGCACGCAATTCGGGCAATTGACAACATCCATGAGTATTCTTCCGTGTTAATGGCACGAATATCATTTCAACAGTATAAGCACCTCAATGATGTTTCACGCATTTCCGGTATTCGCAGTCTCGCACTTGGCGTACTGCAAAAGACTATCTTAATCAAATGGCCGAACCAATCAGCAATGAGCACGCATCATGTACCCCCGTATAAATAGGGTGTCCAAAGAATGGACAACCATATCATCCCCATCGACCTACATATAAGAATGTGTAGACAGAATCCAGCACTGGGTGGCTTCTTCATGGCAACATTTTTCGATTCAAAGCTCCCCAGCATTTGTGGGAGTTCCACCTCGAACTGTAACCATGAACCACTTTCTTCCACTATTATGGGATTCTGGGGCACCTTAGTACTTTCTCCTTGAACACATCAATGTTGACACCAAGAAACTGATATTCTTTGGAAAATTAACAGCAATGAAGAAACATATCTCCCACTTAAGATACTTGCCTCGAGAATACTTCAATACCACCACAACGTCTCACCAGAAGCAAAAGGATTCATGCCAGACCTCTACAGACTGCTGCAAAAGTACTCTCTCAAGCAATATGCAGATACGTACGTCGATACTGGACAATTCCAAACCTATACTTCCTGGAAGAGAATCATCAAGAACACAGTCCGGTCTTACCATACCTCTGCATGGAGAAAGAGAATTTCTGAAGAATTTCTGAAACAATACATTTAAAATTCAAGTAGAACTAAAGAAACGCCTATATTTTAAGGCACTTCAACAAGAAATCATCAGATATATCCAAACAACCAGGACGATTGCATTCTCTAACTGCAACTATGCCGATGTTTACACATTCTGGTCAACTCTCCATACTCTCCTTAATAAGTGATTTATTCATGAATGACATACACTTACGCACTGTACTATACTTACATATAAACACAATATAATTTTGGGGAAATAAACATGGAAACAAAAAATCAAAACATTATCTGTTCACTTTTTCTGAGAAATCATTAAAATCGTCGTTTTCGAATCTAATTAACTAGGCGAGATAGGAGAGTCAAAAAGTTTACAGTAAAGACACGTCCAAAATGTGAGTCCAAGAGGTTATTTATGTCGACAACAAATTTTATTAATTGGACTTTTATGACTTTTTAATTTAAATGTCAAACATTCTGGTCCAAAACCATTTAAAAAATTGATTTCAACACTCCAAATGTACTTTAACATGATTTAAACTAAACTATATATTATACTCTGATGTATGAAATTAAGAGTACTTCTTTACAAATTATGTCTCTGTAAAAACATTCAAAATCGATTTTCTCTGGCAGCAGTATTTCGTTGTTTGAATTGTTGAAAATATAATGACGTTTCTTTTGCGATTGAGTGCAAGACCTGGTTGACAGTAAGACCTTTAATGAAACTTTAAATTATTTGCCAAAAAAACCCCCAATTTGTCTTATCACAACTCTATTCATACCAATTATTATCGAAAAGAATACAAAGATAAATTTTTCAGTATAGATGGCGGAATCAAACCCTTCATCTTACCGAACGCTCTATTTCTATGCTACCGAAACTGAGAGAGCGCCGCAGGTTAGTTTACACTATTTATAGTGTTACATTTCACATTTACACAGTCTTTATAGTGCAGGACTTGGGAATAATAAATTATAAAATGTAAACTTTTTCATTGGACGATTTATGATTTAGAGAAAACACTACTCCTGTCTTCTGCTCTAAAACAAACATCAACAAATGGTAAGCGCACACATTTATATTTTACGGTAACTAAGTTAGATAAAACACTTTACCATGGATATTCTGTCGGTCTTACTTTCCGCTCAATTTTCTTTCATCGGGCTTAGGCCTAACCTCTGTATCGTTTTTTATCCGACACAAAGTCTGAATAAATTTCAAATGAGGTCCACTTCTTGCAACAAGGCGATATTGCCCACTCTCCAGTCTGGTTTCCCTCCAGGGTATACTGGAACACCCTGGAGCGACCATAATCTGGACAGGAAAAGATCACCATGGATTGGCTGACACGAGAAAGGTGAACAGGACGATTTGTTTTTGGGGGACAGCGAGCTAGTGTCCGTCTCGTATCGGTGACAAAGTCATATTTCAATACCCTTGAATATCTAAAGCGGTAAATGAATGTATTCTCTGACAAAAGCTGTGCTGCTAATTCAGGACCCCGTTTCGCGAAGATATGCGTCTTCGTGATGTTATCAATGGTCGTGTAGTTAAACAGGAAACACTGAAACTGGGCTTTCTTTCTTTTCTCTAGCTTCTCACAAACCATCAGCAAGTTAGATGGTAAATAGCCGTTGAACGCCTCGGTACATACCATATAAGGCGTGGAGCTGAACACTTGCCCCAGTGGATACCTTGTTTCGTGGAACAGTTTCAGCTCATACCCTGTGTTGTTGCCCTGGAGATGCTCTGCGTAGAAAATATACTCTTCAAACACATCGTAGTAGAACGTCTTAATTCGTCCACTTAGAAGAACCTTCTCACAACACCCATCAACATGCATTGATATCAACTGTGTAATTCCTGAAGACTTTCCTTGCAGTACCAATAGGCGACAGTTTTTACTATCTAGAACAACTTTCTTAGTGAATTTAGAAAATGTAAAGTTAACATTTTGAAATTTGAAAGAATTCAACATCAACATGTGAAGTCCACCCCTTCTGCGTCTGGTGAGGGCAAACATGAGACCGCCATGGCCCCCGACTGGGACTCCCAGCTTCTCCAGGGTGGCTGGACAGGAATCACCTGTTTGGATTGTCCTGATGGTAAATCGTCCCGTTGAAATGCCAGCTGTAGCGTGTTTCTTATGATCGACGATTCTGGCATACGTTGATACAAAGTTATGATGATATCTAACACTGGATATTAGACACTTGCAGTAGAACGTTGCGTCCTGGTATGTGATGGTAGCCAGGTGAGAGCGATGGATGGTGAAACACCTGTACAGACACTCCAGGGGACTCCTTGTCTCAACATGCAGAACTGACTCATCCCCCGTCGCCCTGCTCAAATGAAGGACAATGGAAGCAAAGAAGATAAACAAACATCCTCAGACAATTTCACCGACTACTTTGTTTCAAATGGCGGCAATAATAAAGGGTTATATGTGTACTTTATCTGTTCTTAATAAATTATGCATGGTCGGACTATCTTTAAAGATATATTTTATGTAGATAAGAGGGAAGTGCCAGGGCGTTAACATAGTTTATAGATAGACATGGCTGGCTAAATACAGTGATCAAGACAATCTATACAGTCAGGAATTAACAATTGTGTGTATGAAATTTGGTCAGAAAGATGGAAACCTCTAGCTTACATCTCCCCTTTTCTATGTCTCTCTAATAACTACATTTACTGAACTGTGAAGACTGGACATTTTTCTTACTAAATGACATTTTGCATATTTTAAATTTATTGAAGAAAACTTTGACATCAAACAAAGTAAATACTCATGTTTAACGACACGTATGTTCTAAACATCAGTGAATTCAATGTAGTTTCAAAATTAGTTATTGTTTTAATTTCGTAAAAATGTCAAATGAATATATCATGGGCAGTAAATCTTGTAAGTATTGCATGATAGTGAAAAAATCGTCCTCAGAATTATCAAAGTGAATATAGAAATTTTACAGCTTGACCAAAAGAAGATATTAACATATTAAATTATTTATTTAGACTAATTAATTTACATAGGGTTAATTTTCAGTTTGAAATGTATAGAGACTTTTTGTTTGTTTTTGCCGAATACCATTTCTATCTCATCGAGTGGAGTGAGAAAGTGATATTTTCACGATAAGTTAACTTATTTAAGAACTATTTGCAGTGTTGCTGATCGATGATCGTAATCTATGAGAGAGAAATCTGAACATCAGTCTAGGAAGTTGAGTGTATCCTCAGTGAGCAGAAAGTGATCAGAAAGTGATCAGAAAGTGATCGATCAGACGAGGTGTTTGTGGGAAATGTTCTTTAGAGAGCTGAAGATTATAGTTCAAGATGATAACGACTTAAAACATTTTGTGGAATTAAATTAATGGTTAATTAAGAACTCAGAAGAATTCCATGATAAGTTATCAAAAAAGGGTGATGATACACGTGTTTATGTCCGAGATTAGAATACAGAGATAGTAGTTTCTTCAATGTAACAGACCGTCAGTAGAGATTTCATTATCTACCTTCCTACGCATCTGACTGTACCAACTATCTTAGCATTGCAAATCTCTAGTAAATAGAGATTATAAACCGATGAAGTGTGCCATATGACTTTTACGAAACGAGTGTAAATGTTTATAGTGCCCGAGCAAGAGCGAGGGTTATACATACATTTGCACGAGTTTCGTAAAAGTCAAATAGCACAATTTCGAGTGTAATAGTTTCTTTATTACCCATTCTATTCCATTTGATTCGCGTCAAAATAGTCAGGAAACGATCTACTTTTCTTGCGACGACAAGCTACAGTGACGTCACGAACAATCGTTTGTTACGGGAAGTTGCGGTGAAACAGTGGTTGCTAGGCTAAAATGATGTGTTCACATCAATAATATTAACTCGGTTATTTTCAACTATGTGGGTAATAAAGAGTATTATTACCCACGTGGTACTTCGTAAAAGGGTTTCATAACTGGTTGTAGCTAGGAGACCACTCTCCACACCATGACGCTCCCACCGCCGAATCTGTCGAACCACAATTCTGGGCACATCTTTCATTTCGACGCCTGTAGACTCGATGTCTTCCGTCTCTTGAAAACAGCTGAAAGCGCGACTCATCGCTAAACCAGACCCTTCTCAAGTTAGCCAAATCCCAAATCCTCACATTCCAGCACCATTTGACCATCTGACGGTGACCAAATAAGCGGAAAGAGAGGCCTTCTTGCCCGCAACCCAGCGACTCGCAGACGGTTTGGTCAGACAATCTTCTCAACCTGGGCAATCTTACCATGGTCTCTCTGGTCTTCAGATGACTATTCCGCATATGAAGTTGTCGTATGTAGCGGTCCAGAGGTACGGTCGTCACTCCAGGTATATTTTCAACAACAACTAAGAAGGTCTGTACAATCGTTATAATACAAGCAACGTGCTTCTAGTATTATACAAGAGCAGTAGAGAGGAACAGCAGGGGAGAATTATCTACAACGAAGGAGGACGAGGTCAACGCGATGTTGATTATGATGTTTCCACAATTGAAATATATACGTTTATCAAGTGTGGCTTATGTGTGCATATACAATCTTTAACTTACTGACGCTTAATTATTTCAAAAAGACACAATCATTTGAACTGGAAATTTGTAGTTTTATGAAGTTTCATTTCGGGTATATGAACTCTGTGGTCGCAAACTTTTAGTAGATAAATTAGATGCATCTTCAAAACTTATCTGAACACAAATATTGAAGTAAGAATGCACAAGGAGCACAAAGCACCAAAATGATCAGATTTTACGGAGCCATTGAATGAAGTTTCTCTTAAACAAGCAAAACTCACTGAGGTGACATGATCAAATTACTTAAGGAAAAACAGAGATCGTAGTAAGTGACTAGAAATAAGGTATCAACAGAACCATGATCCACTTTCATGTTCTTAAAACATTTCAGTGTGCTGGCTGAAACAATGTGGATGATATAACAACGCCGATGTCAGCTCAGGATGTATGTTCCAATATTCAATGCTCTTCCATTGAAATATACTATACAGATGCACTATATTTTACCTCGTTGCAAGGTGTGTTTTAACATTAATCTTTGCACGATGTTACAGTTGTATACCTTTGAAATCTTCGACAAAAACAAGGTACAGATTATTCTGAATAATAAACCAGACAAACAAAACAGTCTTTTGTTCAACATAGAGAAACGTAGTCGAATAACACGAAATTGAAAATTTAATTGATTTTGAACGATCAGTTGGTGACAAACTTGGTATGTTCTCAGAAACAGTATATTCTCACATGTGCTTTAGCTTTTGGTTCAAGAGAGTTTTAATAGTTGTTGATGGACGAGACACAAGGTTTAACTTTATCTGAAGCCAGTGATGGAGACGCAATTCCTAGCAGTTCTCACCTTATGGCATGGGTAGTGGCATCATGCGGGTGTAACGAGACTTTAATTGTTGAATGTTGAGACAGTTTAGCTATAAGAGGGCGAAGGAGGGAAAGCAAAATTTGAAACATGACCTTGAGGTGACTTTTGTCGAACATTCTGCAGGAACGTTAAATCTCTGATCTCAAACTCTTCAAGCAGTTGGCCATTGAGTGAATACCGTTTCACGTCAGCAGCATGTTTGTGAAAGCATGCCACAAGCATTGATCCCAGCTGATGGGTGAACTGGATGAAATCTGTTATGTCCATAGGACATGTGGCTATTAAAGTCTGGTTCCGATATATAGAATCGTAAAAATAGACGCTTATTCCATCGTACGTTATCAAAAACGTATTCTTTGAAATCATGTGAACGGTCATGAAAGGGCCATCAATTTTTACTGCGAGCACAGCTTTCTTGCTGACATTTTCCGGCACGGAATAGTTGTAGAAATTGCATGAAAAATAATATTCCTCATCTTCCCTCCTGTAGGCGCACACAAGCATGGTCTTAGACTCTGCATGGCCGCTGATGCAGTTTTCATAAACCTTGCGTCTTGTTGTATACAGTGTGTATCCTTCAGGGA
The DNA here is from genome assembly GCA_936450465.1 of Gibbula magus. Classification (NCBI taxonomy): domain Eukaryota; kingdom Metazoa; phylum Mollusca; class Gastropoda; order Trochida; family Trochidae; genus Gibbula; species Gibbula magus. The sequence continues at coordinate 57,331,718 of OW388302.1, forward strand.
AATCTCGCTGATGGAAGATCTTAAGATGATACTTGTGTGATTTGTATTCAGCATAGACTAAGAATTCATTGATATGATCGTAATAAAATGTTTTTATTCGTCCTGTTAATAAGGTCCTTTTCCTGCTGCCGTCAAAACAGATTGATTTCAAAACCCTTGTCTTTTGATATTTTCTCTGCAAAAGGAGGAAACGGCAGTTTTTCATGTCAAGAAATAGTTGTTCAGTTTTCTTGTCAAACTGTATATCAACGGGAGCAAGACTTGAAGCAAAGGCAGATTTTGAAAGTTGGACTTTCAGATTTCCTCCTGCCACTGTGGTAGCCAATAGGAAGTGACCATTGCCTGGAACAGGTTCTCCATACTTCGATAAGTTGCAAGAACATAATGGCTTCACTTTGGAATGTGAAGATCTCTTTGAAAATACCTGTTCTACCAGTACGACTGTTAGACCATTCTTCCTTTTTCTGTTCATTCTTTTACTGAAAACTGTCCAACTTGAATCCAAATTTATGTTGGTCTTTTCAAGAAAACTGTAAAGAACTCTGTCTCTTGAAACAGTTTTCACAGCCACAGTATTGCATGTTGGCACTGTAGCACAGACTGACAAACTCTCTATTACACTCCTTGCAACAAGGAACTCCCCACACACGTTGTTGAAGAGAAGAGAGAGAACATACACAAGGAGTTTCAGGGGAATCATTCTCTCTGCTACAGAGTCAAGTATATTTGGAATAGAACGATCGGATTTCAGAGCACACTGTTAATATCTGTTTACTGGGTAACCTCCAACAATATGGACTGGGTTTCAGATTTTTGTCAGCTTAATATCCTCCAACAGTATGGACCGGCTTTCAGATCACCGTGTTAAAATCTGTCATCTGAATATCCTCCAACAGAATGGACCGCCTTTCAGATCACCGTGTTAAAATCTGTCATCTGAATATCCTCCAACAGTATGGACCGGCTTTCAGATCACTGTGTTAAAATCTGTCATCTGAATATCCTCCAACAGAATGGACCGCCTTTCAGATCACCGTGTTAAAATCTGTCATCTGAATATCCTCCAACAGAATGGACCGCCTTTCAGATCACCGTGTTAAAATCTGTCATCTGAATATCCTCAAACAGTATGGGCCGGCTTTCAGGTCACCGTGTTAAAATCTGTCATCTGAATATCCTCAAACAGTATGGACCGGCTTTCAGATCACCGTGTTAAAATCTGTCATCTGAATAACCTCCAACAGTATGGACCGGCTTTCAGATCACCGTGTTAAAATCTGTCATCTGAATAACCTCCAACAGCATGGACCGGCTTTCAGATCACTGTGTTAAAATTTGTCATCTGAATATCCTCAAACAGTATGGACCGGCTTTCAGATCACTGTGTTAAAATCTGTCATCTGAATATCCTCCAACAGTATGGACCGGCTTTCAGATCACCGTGTTAAAATCTGTCATCTGAATATCCTCAAACAGTATGGACCGGCTTTCAGATCACCGTGTTAAAATCTGTCATCTGAATATCCTCAAACAGTATGGACCGGCTTTCAGATCACCGTGTTAAAATCTGTCATCTGAATAACCTCCAACAGTATGGACCGGCTTTCAGATCACCGTGTTAAAATCTGTCATCTGAATAACCTCCAACAGTATGGACCAGCTTTCAGATCACCGTGTTAAAATTTGTCATCTGAATATCCTCAAACAGTATGGACCGGCTTTCAGATCACCGTGTTAAAATCTGTCATCTGAATATCCTCAAACAGTATGGACCGGCTTTCAGATCACTGTGTTAAAATCTGTCATCTGAATAACCTCAAACAGTATGGACCGGCTTTCAGATCACCGTGTTAAAATCTGTCATTTGAATATCCTCAAACAGTATGGACCGGCTTTCAGATCACCGTGTTAAAATCTGTCATCTGAATATCCTCAAACAGTATGGACCGGCTTTCAGATCACCGTGTTAAAATCTGTCATCTGAATAACCTCCAACAGTATGGATCGGCTTTCAGATCACCGTGTTAAAATCTGTCATCTGAATATCCTCAAACAGTATGGACCGGCTTTCAGATCACCGTGTTAAAATCTGTCATCTGAATATCCTCAAACAGTATGGACCGGCTTTCAGATCACCGTGTTAAAATCTGTCATCTGAATAACCTCCAACAGTATGGACCGGCTTTCAGATCACCGTGTTAAAAAATCTGTCATCTGAATATCCTCCAACAATATGGACATGCTAATAGTACATTTCACTCCGACTGAATACCACCAGTAACCTACTACCTGTAAAGTTATATTCATGTTGTGACTATTTACTATAAATTCATTCCAAAGCGTGCCTTTTGAATGGCAAACTGAGTAGAATTGGTAGTGGAAAGCTATTGGCAAAACGATTTCAGCTCATATGATCATAAAATATGTAGTTATGCCAGCCTATATCCAGATGATCTATCACCTTGGAACCTGTCGTATTGTTTAAAACCTTTATATCCATGGAATGATTTTCTCGACTTAGTCACGAACGTCTATTGATAAATGATGTTCTTAACAATGTTAAAGGCGCTGTAGCACGTTTTTTCGCTAAAATAAAAGTAAAACACCCTTCTCTCTTCGGGAAGTCAAGTTACAAATGAGTGTACATGGTTCAATAAAGCCAAAGGAATCGTTTTTGTCATTCCAAATAATAAACTGTGTTCACAATAAAATGGCCGCCATGCAATTTTTGCTTTATACGCAACACCGTTATTACCACTAAGGATAATTGGTTTGTGTAATAAGATGTTTTACCCTCTAAAGTAAATATAAATGGCATAAACTATCATTATAAATGGGAAATTTGAAAATATAAAATTTGCAAAAAACGTGCTACAGCGCCTTTAAAGGTACATCCATTGTGTTGTTGGGGGTCAAATATGCCAAACGTTATAAATGGTCTTACTTTATCGAGAATTACCAACTGTTACCGAAAACTACCATTTTGATGATATTCAACTTAGTATATTGACGACATGAAGGTAAAAGTGTCGATTTCTGATCGAAAACCGGACAATGCACCGCGTGTGGCGCGCGCCAATGAGTCAAACGTAATTTTGGAATCTTATTTAAACTAGATGAAATAGAAAAATTAGGTTGATAATGTTTAATAGGTCATTTAACTACTGTGCGTGTAAATAGGATGTGCGCTTTCGGTTTCTGCACATGCATAATGATGTTACTCGATTTCAATTGGAAACTAGAAATTATGACGTATTTGGCGATTGGGGATGAATATGCAAGCTTAGTGAATTTGTTTGTATTGTAAACAGCACATATGGTGTGTTGGAACGTATTAAAGCCAAATAAAATTTTATGAAACACAATGGATGTACCTTTAAAATTCGTTAAAGGCGCTGTAGCATGTTTTTTGCATATTTTGTTTTCTAAAATTTGCTATTTATACTGTAAGTTTATTCAATATACTGTTATGTTAGAGGGTAAAACATCTCATAACACGACCCGATAACCCGTATCCAATGAAAAAAAAAGTTATCCGCATTGAAAGAAAATGGTGCTACGTAAAAAGTGATAGTGATGTGGAACTCTTCAATGTGAGAGGTAGATGTGTAGGTCTCATGCGCATTTGAGAGTTCAGACAGTAAGAAAATTGACCATTCTATCATTGTAACATATTTAAAACTCTATTCTGAGTGTTTAGGTATCGCTACATCAGTCAGATCACATCACTACCTTTGAGCGGTCATTTTAATGTGAACTGCTTAAAATGGCCAATGGAACAGAAATGAACTCGCATGGCTTAACCGAAAAATGCACATTCGTTTAACTGATTCAGAGGTATTATTTAGCCATTGGTAACACGTATTTACCTTTTCGGGAGATAACTTTATTTCAGTGATAAAAACGTGCTACAGCGCCTTTAAGAAACATATATGCAATACGTGAGATAAGGCTGCATTTATATGTTTAAGGTTCTTCGGTGTTTTTGTTTTAAAAGTTACGAGAGCGGTAGGACTCTTTTTCTTATTTTTTCGGTTGAACAACTAATGTCGTAGAAAGGTTTAATTTTTGTTATCATCACAATGTAGCTCGGAAGTGCTTGAAGTATACAAAACGGAAGGACAGTGCAGACCCATGTACCGTATTTCCTCTAATAGGGACCGGGCCTCAAATAACATCCGGGCCTCTAATAGCAGCCTTGGGGTAAAGGTATCCAAAGGTGAATAAGAGCCGGGTCTCCAATAAGGGCCGGGCCTCTGATAGAGGCCCAGTTTATATCGCATCAATGATCACCTACTTCTAAATATAATTCCCATATATGTTCCCAGGCACTAAGAGGGTTAAACTACCACACTAAATTCTGTTTACATAAAATTGCGAGGAGTTTGTGTTATTCTAACTGGTTATCAGTGTATTGGTCAAATCTGAAAATAAAATAAGGACCGGGCCGCAAATAAGAGCCGGGCCTCCAATAAGCGCCGGGGGGTAAGAGCCCTTACATGTTAATAAGGGCCCGGGCCCCTATCAGAAGAAATACGGTATTTGGTGGGTGGAGTAAAACTATTACGGTAAATTCAAAATTTATTGTTTCAAATGATAACAAAAATTGTTAGGCACACAAATAAAAGTGATAGGTCGATGTAAGAAATATTTACATTTTTTAATGTAGCCTAATTAGTATGGTAAAATCAAGCAATATGAAGGTTTTTTTAACCATTTAAAAATTAAGTTATCTTCCACATTTATTCGGTGCCTCTTGTGCTCGTACTTTATCTTAATAGCTTTGAAGAATTTAAGCTGAAATCATCAATTGGATTTAAAATAAACGAGTAAGGAATTAAACAATTTTATTTCACAATAATAGGACTTTCAACAACAAGACTGGAGCAAGCCTGACCTAGGGTGATATTACAGCGGTCTAAATACATGTACACAGATTTCTTCACCTCCTGATTATTATGTTGGTATACTATCTTGAAAGTAATGAAACGTATCCTTTATGTGAAACACACATATTTTACTGAACATTGAACGTTTTATTTTTTAACATTCCAACCCAGAAACGCTGGTTTGGCAGTCATTCATGACATGGATATAGCCTGTCATCCCAAACTTTCAGTTCCTATGTTAGACCTTTTAGTGCTTGGTAAGAAGGCGTCGTTTCGGCTTCAAGAAATTTTAGTTGCTGAATGTTGGGACAGTTTAGCTATAAGAGGGGGAAGGAGTGAACGCATAATTGGAAACATGACCTTCAAGTGAGTTTTGTGGAACATTCTGCAGGAACGTTAAATCTCTGATCTCAAACTCTTCAAGCAGTTGGCCATTGAGTGAATACCGTTTCACGTCAGCAGCATGTTTGTGAAAGCATGCCACAAGCACTGATCCCAGCTGATGGGTGAACTGGATGAAATCTGTTCTCTTCCACGGGCATACAGCAAACACGGTCTGGTTTCGATATTTAGAATTGTAAATGTTGACACATGTTCGATTGTAAGCAATCAAGAAGACATCCTTGGAAACCATGTGAACGGAAATGAAAGGCCCAGTTGCTTCTGCTACTAGCACGGATGTCTTGCTGATATATCCTGGCACGAAATAGTTGTAGAAATTGCATGAAAAAGAATATTTATAACCCTTAATCACGATGTAATCACATATGAGCAAGGTCGTAGATTCTGCATGTCCGCTGAAGCAATCTGGGTACATCTTGCGTCTTGTTGTATGGAATGTGTATCCGTCAGGAAATTTGCTCTCATGGAAGATCTTAAGATGAAACTTCTTCTCTTTGGGTTTGAACTCAGCATAGAATATGAATTCATTAATATGATCATAGTAAAATGCTTCTATTCGCCCTGTTAATAAGACTTTCACGTGGCTACTACGACCATCAAAGCAGATGGAATCCAAGATACGTATCTCCCCATACGATCTCTGCAAACGGAGGAAACGACAGTTTTTCATATCCATAAATAGTTGTTCACATTTCTTGTCAAACTTTATACCAACGGTATAGAGTAGAAAAGGAGAAGAAGTGGCAGATTTTGAAAGTTTGAGTTTGAACGTGTTTCGTACTGCAGCTATGGCGGCCAATAGGAAGTGACCATTGCCGGAAACAGGTTCTCCATACTTCGGTAAGTTGCAAGAACATAGTCGTTTTGCTTTTGGGTGTGATGGCCTCTTTGAAAATATCTGTTGTAATGGCACGGCTGTTTGAGCACGTTTCCCTTTTCTTTGAATTCTTTTTGTGAACATCTTGAGGCCTGGATCCTCCTGGCTGTTTGTGTTTTCAAGAAAACTGTAAAGAACTCTGTCTCTTGAAACATTTTTCACAGCCACAGTATTGCATGTTTGCACTGTGGCACAGACAGACATACTCTCTATTACACTCCTTGCAACAAGGAACTCCCCACACACGTTGTTGAAGAGAAGAGAGAGAGAATACACAAGGAGGTTCAGGAGAATCATTCTCTTTGCTACAGAGTCAAGTATATTTGGAACAGTACGATCGGGTTTCAGATCACTGTGTTAATATCTGTTCACTGGGTAACCTCCAAAAATATGGACTGGGTTTCACAGCACTGTGGTGGCACTATCTGTCATCTGAATATCCTCCAACAATATGGACCGGCTTACAGATCACTCCGGTGGTACTTTCTGACATCTGATTATCCTTTTTGATTTATGTTGAGTTCATGTTGTGTTTGAGTTAATTTTGACTATTTTAACATCGTGACTTTTGGACATTTACAATTACTTTAGTAGAATTGGTATAAAGCCTATCGGCAAACCGATTTCAGCTCACATGGACAAGTGTCGTTCAGAGTATTGACTTGGTATTCAACTCTTTGGTCAAGGCAATACATTTATCACCATCAGTCACGACAATCAATTGATTTAACAAAATATGTATATGTACTTGCATGACTGCTTTAGTACGATATGTTGACTTCCATACTGCAAAGATTATATTTCTTTCCTACCTCGTATAGGACTATGAATTTACCACTTCTAGTTTCTGGGACACAATTCTATAATATTGCAATACAGTGTTTATAGTATTGGGGGTCCACATATCGTGTAGGGTGGGGAGGGATCTACTAACATAATTCAAACATAGAGTTAGATCCATCACTGATTCATATCCTATGACGACTGAATACATAGCTGCTATGCCTCTTGTACTATTGACATTGGTTTTGGTTGATGTCATCAGTTACACTACTGCTATACCTCTTGAACTGGTGACATTGGTTTTGGTTGATGGCATCAGTTACACTACTGCTATGCCTCCTGTGCTGGTGACATTGGTTTTGGTTGATGTCATCAGTTACACTACTGCTATACCTCTTGTACTGGTGACATTGGTTTTGGTTGATGTCATCAGTTACACTACTGCTATACCTCCTGTACTGGTGACATTGGTTTTGGTTGATGTCATCAGTTACACTACTGCTATACCTCTTGTACTGGTGACATTGGTTTTGGTTGATGTCATCAGTTACACTACTGCTATACCTCTTGTACTGGTGACATTGGCTTTGGTTGATGGCATCAGTTACACTCTGCTATACCTCTTGTACTGGTGACATTGGTTTTGGTTGATGTCATCAGTTACACTACTGCTATACCTCTTGTACTGGTGACATTGGTTTTGGTTGATGGCATCAGTTACACTACTGCTATACCTCTTGTACTTGTGACATTGGTTTTGGTTGATGTCATCAGTTACACCACTGCTATACCTCTTGTACTGGTGACATTGGTTTTGGTTGATGTAATCAGTTACACTACTGCTATACCTCTTGTACTGGTGACATTGGTTTTGGTTGATGTCATCAGTTACACTACTGCTATACCTCTTGTACTGGTGACATTGGTTTTGGTTGATGTCATCAGTTACACTACTGCTATACCTCCTGTACTGGTGACATTGGTTTTGGTTGATGTCATCAGTTACACTACTGCTATACCTCTTGTACTGGTGACATTGGTTTTGGTTGATGGCATCAGTTACACTACTGCTATGCCTTCTGTGCTGGTGACATTGGTTTTGGTTGATGTCACCAGTTACACCACTGCTATACCTCTTGTACTGGTGACATTGGTTTTGGTTGATGTCATCAGTTACACTACTGCTATACCTCTTGTACTGGTGACATTGGTTTTGGTTGATGTCATCAGTTACACTACTGCTATACCTCTTGTACTGGTGACATTGGTTTTGGTTGATGGCATCAGTTACACTACTGCTATACCTCTTGTACTGGTGACATTGGTTTTGGTTGATGTCATCAGTTACACTACTGTTGTACCTCCTGTACTGGTGACATTGGTTTTGGTTGATGTCATCAGTTACACTACTGCTATACCTCTTGTACTGGTGACATTGGTTTTGGTTGATGGCATCAGTTACACTACTGCTATACCTCTTGTAATTGTGACATTGGTTTTGTTTGATGTCATCAGTTACACTACTGCTATACCTCTTGTACTGGTGACATTGGTTTTGGTTGATGTCATCAGTTACACTACTGCTATACCTCTTGTACTGGTGACATTGGTTTTGGTTGATGTCATCAGTTACACTACTGCTATACCTCTTGTACTGGTGACATTGGTTTTGGTTGATGTCATCAGTTACACTACTGCTATACCTCTTGTACTGGTGACATTGGTTTTGGTTGATGTCATCAGTTACACTACTGCTATACCTCCTGTACTGGTGACATTGGTTTTGGTTGATGGCATCAGTTACACTACTGCTATACCTCTTGTACTGGTGACATTGGTTTTGGTTGATGTCATCAGTTACACTACTGCTATACCTCCTGTACTGGTGACATTGGTTTTGGTTGATGTCATCAGTTACACTACTGCTATACCTCTTGTACTGGTGACATTGGTTTTGGTTGATGTCATCAGTTACACTACTGCTATACCTCTTGTACTGGTGACATTGGTTTTGGTTGATGTCATCAGTTACACTACTGCTATACCTCCTGTACTGGTGACATTGGTTTTGGTTGATGGCATCAGTTACACTACTGCTATACCTCTTGTACTGGTGACATTGGTTTTGGTTGATGTCATCATATACACTACTGCTATACCTCTTGTACTGGTGACATTGGTTTTGGTTGATGGCATCAGTTACACTACTGCTATACCTCTTGTACTGGTGACATTGGTTTTGGTTGATGTCATCAGTTACACTACTGTTGTACCTCCTGTACTGGTGACATTGGTTTTGGTTGATGTCATCAGTTACACTACTGCTATACCTCTTGTACTGGTGACATTGGTTTTGGTTGACGGCATCAGTTACACTACTGCTATACCTCTTGTACTGGTGACATTGGTTTTGGTTGATGTCATCAGTTACACTACTGCTATACCTCTTGTACTGGTGACATTGGTTTTGGTTGATGTCATCAGTTACACTACTGCTATACCTCTTGTACTGGTGACATTGGTTTTGGTTGATGTCATCAGTTACACTACTGCTATACCTCTTGTACTGGTGACATTGGTTTTGGTTGATGGCATCAGTTACTCTACTGCTATACCTCTTGTACTGGTGACATTGGTTTTGGTTGATGTCATCAGTTACACTACTGCTATACCTCTTGTACTGGTGACATTGGTTTTGGTTGATGTCATCAGTTACACTACTGCTATACCTCCTGTACTGGTGACATTGGTTTTGGTTGATGTCATCAGTTACACTACTGCTATACCTCCTGTACTGGTGACATTGGTTTTGGTTGATGTCATCAGTTACACTACTGCTATACCTCTTGTACTGGTGACATTGGTTTTGGTTGATGGCATCAGTTACACTACTGCTATACCTCTTGTACTGGTGACATTGGTTTTGGTTGATGTCATCAGTTACACTACTGCTATACCTCCTGTACTGGTGACATTGGTTTTGGTTGATGTCATCAGTTACACTACTGCTATACCTCTTGTACTGGTGACATTGGTTTTGGTTGATGGCATCAGTTACACTACTGCTATGCCTTCTGTGCTGGTGACATTGGTTTTGGTTGATGTCATCAGTTACACCACTGCTATACCTCTTGTACTGGTGACATTGGTTTTGGTTGATGTCATCAGTTACACTACTGCTATACCTCTTGTACTGGTGACATTGGTTTTGGTTGATGGCATCAGTTACACTACTGCTATACCTCTTGTACTGGTGACATTGGTTTTGGTTGATGTCATCAGTTACACTACTGCTATACCTCTTGTACTGGTGACATTGGTTTTGGTTGATGGCATCAGTTACACTACTGCTATACCTCTTGTACTGGTGACATTGGTTTTGGTTGATGTCATCAGTTACACTACTGTTGTACCTCCTGTACTGGTGACATTGGTTTTGGTTGATGTCATCAGTTACACTACTGCTATACCTCTTGTACTGGTGACATTGGTTTTGGTTGATGTCATCAGTTACACTACTGCTATACCTCTTGTACTGGTGACATTGGTTTTGGTTGATGTCATCAGTTACACTACTGCTATACCTCTTGTAATTGTGACATTGGTTTTGGTTGATGTCATCAGTTACACTACTGCTATACCTCTTGTGCTGGTGACATTGGTTTTGGTTGATGTCATCAGTTACACTACTGCTATACCTCTTGTACTGGTGACATTGGTTTTGGTTGATGTCATCAGTTACACTACTGCTATACCTCTTGTACTGGTGACATTGGTTTTGGTTGATGTCATCAGTTACACTACTGCTATACCTCTTGTACTGGTGACATTGGTTTTGGTTGATGTCATCAGTTACACTACTGCTATACCTCCTGTACTGGTGACATTGGTTTTGGTTGATGGCATCAGTTACACTACTGCTATACCTCTTGTACTGGTGACATTGGTTTTGGTTGATGGCATCAGTTACACTACTGCTATACCTCTTGTACTATTGACATGGTTTTGGTTGATGGCATCAGTTACACTACTGCTATACCTCTTGTACTGGTGACATTGATTTTGGTTGTTGTCATCAGTTACACTACTGCTATACCTCCTGTACTGGTGACATTGGTTTTGGTTGTTGTCATCAGTTACACCACTGCTATACCTCCTGTACTGGTGACATTGGTTTTGGTTGATGTCATCAGTTACACTACTGCTATACCTCTTGTACTGGTGACATTGGTTTTGGTTGATGTCATCAGTTACACTACTGCTATACCTCCTGTACTGGTGACATTGGTTTTGGTTGATGGCATCAGTTACACTACTGCTATACCTCCTGTACTATTGACATGGTTTTGGTTGTTGTCATCAGTTACACTACTGCTATACCTCTTGTACTGGTGACATTGGTTTTGGTTGATGTCATCAGTTACACTACTGCTATACCTCTTGTACTGGTGACATTGGTTTTGGTTGATGTCATCAGTTACACTACTGCTATACCTCTTGTACTGGTGACATTGGTTTTGGTTGATGGCATCAGTTACACTACTGCTATACCTCTTGTACTGGTGACATTGGTTTTGGTTGATGGCATCAGTTACACTACTGCTATGCCTCTTGTACTGGTGACATTGGTTTTGGTTGATGTCATCAGTTACACTACTGCTATACCTCTTGTACTGGTGGCATTGGTTTTGGTTGATGGCATCAGTTACACTACTGCTATGCCTCCTGTACTGGTGACATTGGTTTTGGTTGATGGCATCAGTTACACTACTGCTATACCTCTTGTACTGGTGACATTGGTTTTGGTTGATGTCATCAGTTACACTACTGCTATACCTCTTGTATCGTTGAAAGGTTTTAGTCATAGCATCAATTCATAATGATAGTGATTCCCTTTCTTTCCAACTTCTTATAGATCTTACAACTGCGTTCTTTCTGGGATGCAATACTATTCTATTGTAATACAGTGTTTAGGGGGATTGGGTCCACATATTGTAGATATAGGGCGGGTGGGATATATGACGACGAAGTACTGTTGTAACATTGACATTGGTTTTATTTGATGGCATCAATAAAGAATGAGGGTAAACAAATTAGCTTCTTGTCACGAATTCTAAATAGTAATGACCATAGTGTAACAGTGCTATGTCACACCATCCCCGTGTTGTGCCCACGCCTTGGAGTGTGACGAGGGTATATAGCATGTTTGTGTCCGTCAATCCAATTGGACGTTTGTCCATCATTAATTGTTTCCATAAATTGATATAAGTGCTAGCTTCACCCAACTATATACACATGTGAATCATGATCGCTTGATCTGCATTGTGAGGGTTTGGTCAATACATGTATATGATAAAAAAAAGTTGTATCCCACCACACGACCACAAGTCAACTGTTCATTGGTTTGTGTCCATGTTTTGCACATAGGATCACAGTGAGAATAACATATATCACACTTCCATCAAACGTTAAACATATGTTAATCAAAACCCATTGGTAGTTGGCTTTTTCGAAGATGCTTAGTATCTTTCAATTTCATTGTGTTTAAATCATGTATTAATAACATATATGTGTAAACAGGAATATCCTCCTGAATTTCGTTCCACAAAAAATACCCCGATAGAACCCTCCTTTTAAGCGGGGTGTGATGGTATGTGAGCTGTAGTCGCTTTTACGCTTAATGATAGATTACCGATTACATGAAATGAGAAATAAACTACAGGGCACAAGAAAGTACTCCACTCAGTTGGTTTCGATTTATTCAATATTTAAAAGAAACCAGGTGCATTTGACTATGGCACGATACAATAATATTTATCTGCGGTAGTTTGAATGAATTATTTGGTGACTGTGGTTACGTTTTGGTTAAAATGTCTTTGTTTAATGAAGACAGGTAAGAAATGAAATTTACACCAACATGACCCCTACCATGTTTAAAATGTTCTGCAGTAATTTAAATTGAGAAGTATTCTTTGACTGCTGACTAAATACCTGTACTTTTCAGTTTTAGATAATGACATCGAAAACTTGAGATATTTGCAATTGAAAATCATACATATGATGAAATCAACAGAAGTGAATACTTTCTCGTGCCCAGTAGTTTAGTTATCGAGATGGAAGACATAAACCTCCTTGATCCAGGAATAGTGGTTTATTTAAGATCTTTTTAGACTACATATATTTCAGAATATGACATATGTTACTTATTAAACTGACATTAATCGTATAAAATAGAACCTTTTGTATACTTCTAAACACTAATGTCAAAGGTTGTCATCCCAGAGGATGAGATATGTTGACGTCGGTTATGATCTTCATTATTTTTTACAATTTACGCTTAGACAAGTCTTTAACGGTATAAAATATAAAGTTTGGCAATCCAACAAAACCATCCTCCAACACCAGTGTGAAACGTGGTCATCCAAGGAGATGATGAGATATAGATATTGATAATATAGACAGAAACGGTAGTCTTTTTAAATTCGTTTTAGATGACATAAATCTAAGAATATTACTTACCCTACTTATTTGCCTGACAGTTTACACTTTAAAAATACACCCACAAAATTGTTGGCAAACAAGAATTTCCAACACATGTGTCAGAGGTTAGAATCGCTGTTTGGACTATAATGTTCAAAAGTTAAAATCTAGATTTTTACAATCGTATAGTGTTTATACACGATGTGGTGAGGTTTCATAGCAATGCACATACAGAACATTGCAGGCTTTCTCATAATACTAGCAGCCGTGATATAAGCGAAATATTTGTGAAAGTTAAACCTCAAAACACTTCACCTCACCTGCCTATATAATCAATGTCTATATCTCATCTCCTGAGATGACCACTTTTAACACTTGTGTTGGAGGATCTTTTTTTTTGTACGAAAAGTGGGTGAGATATAGACACCTGCCTATATAATCAATGCAGAGATAATAAATATAAACTTTAGCTAAAACGATCCTACAGGATCTCCTGCTCACGTCTGTCCCAGTCAAGAGGAGTTTCGGTTTAGAAATTTCCAGTGGTTCATGATGTACCAGAGTACACCTTTGAAGAATAATGTATTATGTCTTGGTGTATCTAAATAGGACTTTAAAATATCACAAATAGGTTAATTTTGTTTTTGAAGTGTATGATAATTCAAACATGCAACCCTTTGTTCGTAACTAAGGGTGCTAGCCTCTCAAACCAAAAGCCCGGGTTCGGGTCCCAAAATTTATGACCTGGGTCTCATATTGTGCTGTGCCCCTTGGCAAGACATGAAATCCTTCTTGCACTCAGTCCACCCAGCCATTTAAATGGGTACAGATCTGTAAAGTCATGCACAGATGCGCTGAAAATCCTTCAAGGTTATAATGTAGCTTAATTGTTTGCACCAGCTTTAAAATGTATTTGATTATTTTCCTAAAGGCAACAAAGGGCTGATAGAAGTGAAATGATTGTCAGTTGCTTGGGAATGTATGCAGAACTTAAAGACTTTTGCATGGAAGATTTGTGCTTCATGCACACTGAAGAATTCCCTTTCATGAGGATAGCAGCTTGTCCCTTACTTGATGAATGAGCACAGAAATTTACAAAATTAATCATTATTGTGCCAAATAATTGAAATATTTAAAAAGAATTATAATCACAAATGCATGTTCTGCGATGTCATATACCCTTCGAGACTCAATGATTATTTAGAAGGAATCTACTTCTGCGAATGCATTCTCCATTACAGAATGGTTTGCTTGTTGAAGAGTAGAAGATGAAACTATTAACATACAGTTGGTAGACCCTGTCAGATACAGTCTCAAACACGCATTCTTAGACCTGCTCCTTTTAAATTTTTAGAACATTGTTCCGAACAACCGGTACCAGTGCGAAGTGAAAGGAGTGACTCCTATCTGAACACTGTTCTGGGTGTGCGCAACATGGACTATTGCTGTGCAGCTTGTACTTGCATTCTCCGCATGCCCAGAATAGTGTTCGAATCCTCTCCTTTCACTTTGCACTTGTATGGGATGTTCAGAACAAAAAACGGACATTGTTGAAGTGAAGACGATAGTTGACATGTGCAGCTCCTAGAGACAGTGAAATCAAAGCATCTCTTGGACCTGACTGTGCAACTGTCTACAACAGGCAGTTCAACACTTTTCTTTCGAGTATAACAAAACAATTCTCGTTACTGTAATGATTTATTTACAAAATGATTTCCATCAAAGGATATACAGACAGAAAACGTTGACATGATTTTATTCAAAATCTGACATTTATTAGATAAAAAATAATCTATTTCATCAAATTCTTGCAACAAGTTTTACATCATGATGATCTTTTTTGAACATAACAAACACTTTTCTCAGTGTCCTGAACATCAATATCACCACTTTCCTATCACCCTCTTCTCTTCTCTCTTCTTGCACAATAGGGAAGAACTTCCCCCGCAAGTCATACATACTCAGTTTCCATCACTGGCTAACTTAAGCCTTGCTGCATTTCGTTTCATTTTCTCTGCAATCTTGACAGTGCGCTGTACCTGAATTTCATAGTGCAGGCAGACTAGCTAGCATAGAAAAGCAGTGATGGAGACTGGCACTAGTTCTTGTCTCACAGGAGAAGTTGGGTAAGGAATGGAGTTAGTTTAAAGGAAATGAGTTTAACTTTCTCTTTGATTCACCCTCACAGGTCTTTCTCCCTGTAAAGTAAACTAAATCTCCTTCTCAACTTGATTCATACCTGCCTCACTCTCAATATCATACAACTGACTCTGCTCTGTTAAACCAATATGGTTCCACATTCCTCTGACATGACGGCCCCTACGGTTCAATTCACCCCTCCTCCTGACCTGACCTCTCCCCTCTTAAAGTAAACAAGACTCCCTCCCCTCCTGACCCCTCAATCACTTTCTACATCCACGTCTCCCCCATCTCCCTCATTGCCCCCTGCTGACCCCTCCCCTCCTGACCCTGAATGGTCCCCCGCCTCCTCCTCGTCCGAGTCCACAATGCGAGCTTTCTTCTTCTTGGGTCCAGTGTCAGAACCAGAGTCGTCCTGTAATGTAAACACACAGAAGTTCTCACTCAGTCTCAGCATTGACAATAAGAGTTTTTTCAATGTCAATCTCCTTGCAAATTCCATCATGATATTATATCAAATATTGTTTTAAAGGTATTTGAGCTAAAAACGGTTGATAAGGCGGAGAACCCCCACCTACTTGGAAAAGCTGATACGTTTTTAAGTGCAGAAGTGTTCCCACCTTAACAAGACCTCAACTCTCCAAATTACAAATTCAAACACAAAGAGTAAACTGTGATGAAGTCATGTGCACTATCGCTGTGTCTGTTCTTTACCCATAAGCTACTGTTACCACAAAGGAATGTTCTCCATCAAAGCAAATACACCACATCAACTACACAGTCCTCCTCCTCCTGACACCATTGGAGAATTCTGGTTCAGGGTGTTTGAATTTCCCTAAAAATCTCTAAAGACTGAAAATTCCTTGATCAGGTGATTTGAATTTCCCCTTTTGAAAGTTCCAAGATTTTTCTATGAAATGGCTATCCTAATAGCTCCTCCTTTAAACATCTTTAAGCTAAGTGTGTTAATTCTATAAAGTATGCTAGTTACTGCCACCCACCTCATCACTCTCCACAATCCGAGCCTTGCCCTTCTTGTTGCTACTAGTGCGGTGGTCCGAGTCGTATGCATCCTCACTGTCCGATGAGTAGATGTTCTGTCGATCTGTAGATAGAAACAATTCAATCAATTGACTGATACAATGAAGAAAGGTCTATTATTTTCCCATAGTCCATTCTGAATTAATTATTGATCACTATATGACAAAAGCCGTCATTATTGAAGCTGTAATAACATATTTGGCTGACAATAACGATACACATGATATATGTATCTGTATACATTATTAATGCTGCAACCTACATATTTTCATCACTACAAATTTCTTTTTTTTTCGAAGTTAAAATAACTTTGTGTTTTGAAGATAATGACTGAGCATGACATAAACAAAACCATAAAAACTGGAATAAAAAAACCCATCTTTTTGGGGGAAACCATCTTTCTTTGTCCACGCTCCAGAAATCTCCACACAATGAAACAATAGAAATATGGATTTTCCTTCAACAGTTTGCGTCATAAACAAACCCTGTGCATCTTTTTTTTACTTGAGATTGAACATGTACTCATATTATTTATAGTATCATGGCTGCCGTATGTGATTTTTTGCCTCTTACCTTTGCGAGCTCCCTGTTTAAACTGTTTCTTGATGGCGGAAATAGAGATATCTTCATCATCATCGTCGTCATCTTCCCCTCCTTCTAGGTATGATGACGTCATCCCACGGGCGTGACTCCGCTCACGGATGCGACGTTGTTGACTTTCTCTCCGGATTGAGGCTCGCAGTCTCTCCTCTTCTTTCTGTTATCATTCGGTCAAAGCATGTACACAGTGTAAGACTAAACAGTTTTATGAGGGTTGTCTCCCTTTCTTATAAAACAGAATTCAACACAAAGTTTTTCGAAACAAAATAGCTACATCAAATAAATGTAAAGGGTTATTTGGGCACATCTGATATGAAATCATACAGTTATTTCTAAAGTAATGGGGTGCAAAGATTACTTTCAAACACTGAAGAGATTACAATAATTAAATTTTTCTCTGGATTCAGGCTTGGAAAATATCCGAAACTCTGTTTGTACAGAAATTTAATTTAATTACTTTCTAATGCAAGCAAGTCTTTGAGGGCTTTTAGAAGTGGAATACTATAATAAAAAAAATTCTTGATAACTTCTTTATTGTGTAGATACACAACCTTTCGGAGCATGTGCTCATTCCTTCACCAGGTGGAATGTTTAGAATACAACAAGGTAGGATATATACATAATAAAGAAGTAATCACAAGTAAATCTTTTCCAATGTAATATTCAACCTGATCAATTCAAGTTTAATACTGTTGAATTGCTTGATTTGACCTCACCTTGATCATCTCCGACCTATGGGCGTCGGGGTCGTGACCTGCAATGGGAAGGACCTTGACCTTCTGCGCCTTTGTGGAACGATCAGCAAGTGACATGGTCATCTTACGATGTGTGAAAGACTCTGTGGAGCTTGGTCTGTTGAGAGGACATTGCCACAATGAAAGGGACACTGAATTATGGGTAATGGAGGTGAAGGTCGAGATGAAGGACTTGTTAGGAAGACAATAGAGAGTAATGGTGAACCTGAACTTACAGATAATTAAATTAATCAAAAACATGGAAACTTAAACATCTTAAAGTGAAGTCAATTACCTGCAACACTGTGTAACTAGCAGATACATCCTAAAGTGAAGTCAATTACCTGCAACACTGTGTAACTAGCAGATAACTTGGATACCGATATCCAACAAAATAAGCTTACGTCATGTCAACTCATCTATAAGTACAGTTAGTTGGATATCAAAGTCTAGTTTGTTACAATCGCTTTAAGTGATCGAGTACACATCCCATCCACTGGGGCTAGGATACTCTCACAACATAGTCTGGGTCGGACACGGCACAGCCGGAACCAAGTTGATCCCCCTTCTTTGACTGCTTAATTTCTGGTATCAAATTCTGGACTTTTACCCAGTAATATAAGATATATGAATTTTAGGTGTCTTCATTGAGAAGTAGGTGAAAAGTCAATACAGTACTTCCTTACTACACTGATTTCCCTCAGCAGTTCCAGTTCTAACAACCTTGAATCGAGGCACTCACCTGAACGAGAGTTTGGTTTTGAAGACGGACTGCCCCTGCAAGCCGGTTCCCTGTCTCACAAACAGATGGTTGAAGTCGGACTTGATGGGCATGGAGTGGACGTCAAATACCTCGTCCCCCAGGTGTAGAGACATGCTGCAAATTGACGAGATGCTTAGAGATCATGCATCACACACATACACACACACAGTGGTATATATATCAACAGTGGCAATATTATCATGTTATCAGTTATGTATTTCTATATTGTTACAGGCCTGAGATTCGAAATAACAAAACATTTTTGATCTGTTTACTTTGTAACGTTTTAAAATGTTTGTATTATATTATCTTATAATTAAATTAACAATAAAATAATGAGATTTATCAATGAAATAAACTGTCAATCAAACTGCAGTGACTGTGCCTCAAATATTGTAAATTGTGCAATACATTTCTGTTGTAAAAGGAGTTTTTAAGCTTGAAGTGAGTGAGTTATTGTTTAACACCGCTTCGGCAGTATTGCAGCCATTAGCGGCGAGTTATGCTTGAATCCTGGCAGGTAGAGCAAATGAGTTGTTGTTTAGCGCTAGGATAAGATAATGAGGAACAAAGCAAACACATTGGTGGAAAAGGGTAGTGTTAGAGAGTACCGTAAAAACTTTGTGATCTGCGTTGGCTTTAATTATTTCAAAATAGAAGCCGACATAATAATATTTCCATGGTGCCTGCTTTAAAAGCTTGTTTCACAACTAGGTCAGTTAGAAGTACCTTCCATCGGACCACTTGACAATCCTGGCATTGCTCTCTCGGACCGGCTTGTCAAACTCATCCTTTATTTCATTACCTTCCTCGTCCTTCTTCATCCTCCATCGCATTGTGTTTTCAACCTGAGGACATTTAATTTACATTTTCAGGGATTGGGAAAGACACATTTCAGGGCTTTTAGACATTTTCCATTGTAGCAATAGTAAAATTTATAACTTTAATGGGCCATTTTTTCATCAAATGTGCAAAATGATTCATGGCTCCTACCTTTCTATATCCCTGTATTTTGTACAACAAGCCAAACTGGAGACATGGGGCTACTGGTCAGTAGAAGCTGGCAGATATTGCAATCACCTATGAGTCTAGCGTTTACTATATCCCATGGTATTATATACCGGTGGGATAAAAAAGGTACCGAAGGCTAAAAATAGAGCCATTAGATCAGTGAGCTCAAACAGCCTTCTGCATGATTTATAATTAGCTATTTTTAATCTAAGGTAACTTACATATTATAAACCAAAGTTCCGAAATTTCATGACTATTAGTAAGACAAACAGGCCTTGACAGGAACTAACTCCTAATTCGGATAGTATCAACTACCAGAGGGATTGCAGTTGATACTTTTAAAGGAAGGCTAACATTGTAATTTAAAGGCACCAACATGTACACCTTGATTTTAAAAAAACAAAACAAGCCACAATAGGCATATTATAAAGAGAGTATTTGGTGTTTACAGTTTAATCGCCTTTCAAGTGAAATGTGGGCTTTACTGGGGCCGTGTTCAAGAGAGGTTTCAAAGTAATCGCTCAATTAGCGATTACTTTTAAACCTCTCTTGAACGCGATTGCTCAAAGTAGCGCTACGTAGCAAGGCGAGCGAACTTCGAGGAATTTGCACTGTGTCGTTCAAGAGAGAATTAGCGCTACTTGAGCACTACATTGAGCGCTACATTGAGCACTACATTGAGCGATCAATGAACAATTTAAGTGCTCGCTGTTATTGAACGGGGCCCTTGTCATGAGACGAGAGATAAGTGACCACAATGAAAACACAAAATATCACCCAAGTAGCAATGTCACCTCTGCAACTTCTAATGTGGTTTTGGATGACAAGTATCGACTAGTACAAACTGATGTAAAGCGTAGAGATAACGCGCAAGTTTGTTAACAGACAAGCAACATATGACAGCATTTGTTTACCAGACACACGGAACGATAGCCTCTAAATGTATTGTTCCTCTGCATATTTCTGGTAGAACTGTAGAACAGAAAGACTGACCAACCTTGAGCTTCATTCTGTGTCGTCCTTCCTCGTCTAACACTTCATCCTCGTCAATCTCATCCTCGTACGTAGACGGGTCAAACGGTCTGAAAATTGATATTGGAAATAAAGCCTGATCTGTTTGATCTGCTTGGTGATGAGTTCTATAAGTATTTCAGATTGGTGATGAAAGAATGGAGGAAAAGTCATTCCTTGTCATTTTTTATTTCTGTGATTTCACAGATAAAGAATATATCGTGGAAAAAACAACAACAGAATAGCTAACAAATGTCTGGTCCACAAAACATAAAGTTATGTCAAAAGTATGAATGGCTATACAAAAACTTTGGTTCTACCGTGTATATTTTCATGACAAAAGATTTTGCGTTCATAAGGTTATGTCAGCTCTACAAAAGTTACAGATAAAGAGTTGATGAATAAAATTTAGTTATTTTTAGTGTTGATCCAAAAGGAGGTCCTGGGGATAGTTGTCCATCCTTTTGGCGAAGTGTTTCATAAAATTTGGAGAAGTATAGGATATTATTTATAACTGGCCAATATAACCCTTCAGCTGTATATCATATATTGGGGGTGAAGCTTTAAACTACAAATCCTGAAAATGGGTTGCAAAATTAACATAAAATTACCGTGAAAACTCATTCACGGAATCTAGGAGGGACTAATTAATGGCAGATGGGATACCTATTCAACAGGATATAGTTCCTGTATTTCAGTCACACACAAATACTTTCACTCTTGACACCTTTTATATTGGATTATTTTGGATACACCAGTACCTATCATACCTTACTGGCAAAAATTACATCATTGCTTTTGTGAACAAGCAATCAAATCGGAAATTGAAAATTGAAAATAAAAACACAAGCATTAACAATTCACTTAACATTGACAGTTATTGATTAATCCCTTCAAATTATTGAGATGATTTATTCACCTAGTCTCCACACTGAGAAAGTTGGGCAGTTTAACGTAGTGTAGAAGCTTGCCAAGGTTGGTGGCGATCTTTGGAATCTCCACCTCGATCCTCGTCTCCGGGAGCTCCTCTTCCTTCTCCTCATCATCATCATCGATAACTGGCATCTGATAACCACAATATCTCCCTTAATAACTGGCATCTGATAACAACAATATCTCCCTTGACAATTGGCATATGATAACAACAATATCTCCCATGATAACTGGCATCTGATAACATAACAAAAAATTTCCCTTGACAAATGGCATCTGATTATAACAATACAGGCAAACACCTTCTGTGATGAGCTAGATTTGTTCACAAGACTTCTGGATAACACGCAAACACCTTCTGTGATGAGCTAGATTTGTGCACACGACTTCTGGATAACACGCAAACACCTTCTGTGATGAGCTAGATTTGTGCACAAGACTTCTGGATAGCAGACACACACCTTCTGTGATGAGCTAGATTTGTGCACAAGATTTCTAGATAGGGGTCAAACAGAGCTTTGATTCAGTAGGTAGGATTTGGTTGCTACTCACACTCTGTCTCCCGTCCTCCCCATCCTCCTCATCTCGTGTCTTCTTCTCCTCCTCGTCCGAGCTGATGTCGTCAGCGTCTCCGAACAGATCGTCAACCGTCGCTGTCAACACATGTACAAATCTTATGAGAACTTCTTCATACCAGTGTTTGTAATAAAATAGAGATGTACCAAGCCCAAAGGTTACATCATGTCTGTCATGATATTGGGCAAAGTTGGTTCAGCAGGCAACCAGAATGTAATTTTGAAATCCGTGAGTTTCTGTCACTCAAAAGACATTCCATAGAAATCATTAAGTTTTACATAACATTGAGTCTCTGATTGCTGTGAGCTGGAAATAGATTATTTGTTACTAAGTCATTTCATCGGCTGCTTATTTGCAGCATTACGAGGCAAAAGCTACTTAGACAATCAGGGGATTGTAGGAGCCTTGCAGGATGACTTATACTTATTACTAATCTGTCTGTAGGACTGAAGGTAAAGCAGAGAAGGGAGAGAGGAGACGTACCTTGAACAGCCCCAGCTCCTGTGTCCATGTCTTCCTCCTCATCACTCACTATAGCTGACTTCTTCTTCCGACCAACTTCAGAACCTGCAGCAGACAACCAGTTAAAGACAAATAAGCAGAGATAGAGAAGTCTTAACGTTTTGATGTTCTTCATTGAGATGCTCAGTTATCTAATTGCCTTGTGCACATGTCTGTATACAATATTGAACAATGTTACAAAATGGCACAAATTCATTTTTATAGATCTGAGAAAGGTTTTAGCACAGTCTAAGGAAACGTATCAAGCCATTTTCATTTTTCACATTTGTATCATAATAGGAGATCTGTGTTTAATGTAATATCTACCTGGAGAGCCTGACCTTGACCTTGACCTTTGTCTTGGAGATCCAGACTTTGACCTCCGCTCTTGTGATCCTGATCTTTGATCTGCTGAGCCTGATCTTGACCTTCGACTGGGAGAGCCAGATCTTGATCTGTGACTGTCTGATGGGCTTCCAGACCTGTGACTGCCTGCTGGACTCTTTGATCTACGATTGCCTGTAGGGCTTCTTGATCTATGACTACCTACAGGACTTCCGGATCGGTGACTACCTACAGGACTTCCGGATCTGTGGCTGCCTGCAGGACTTCCGGATCTGTGGCTGCCTGCTGGGCTTCCTGCAGGGCTGCCTGCTGGGCTTCCTGCAGGACTTCCTGATCTGTGGCTGCCTGCTGGGCTTCCGGATCTGTGGCTGCCTGCTGGGCTTCCGGATCTGTGGCTGCCTGCAGGACTTCCTGATCTGTGGCTGCCTGCAGGACTTCCTGATCTGTGACTGCCTGCAGGACTTCCGGATCTGTGGCTGCCTGCTGGGCTTCCTGATCTGTGGCTGCCTGCAGGACTTCCTGATCTGTGACTGCCTGCAGGACTTCCGGATCTGTGGCTGCCTGCTGGGCTTCCAGATCTGTGACTGCCTGCAGGGCTTCCGGATCTGTGGCTGCCTGCTGGGCTTCCAGATCTGTGACTGCCTGCAGGACTTCCTGATCCATGGCTGCCTGCTGGGCTTCCAGATCTGTGACTGCCTGCAGGACTTCCTGATCTGTGGCTGCCTGCTGGGCTTCCGGATCTGTGGCTGCCTGCTGGGCTTCCGGATCTGTGGCTGCCTGCTGGGCTTCCGGATCTGTGACTGCCTGCAGGACTTCCTGATCTGTGGCTGCCTGCAGGACTCCCTGATCTGTGGCTGCCTGCAGGACTTCCTGATCTGTGACTGCCTGCAGGGCTTGGAGAGCGACTACGACCACTCTCAGATCCAGAGTGACTTCCTGCTGGAGAACCTGGACCACTTCCTGCAGGTGATCCAGGTCCACTACCCATTGGAGATCCCGGTCCACTTTGAGGAGACCCTAGGCCACTTCCTGCGGGTGAGCCAGGACCACTTCCTGCGGGGGAGCCAGGGCCACTTCCTGCTGGGGAGCCAGGACCACTTCCTGCGGGCGAGCCAGGGCCACTTCCTGCGGGCGAGCCAGGACCACTTCCTGCGGGCGAGGCAGGACCACTTCCTGCGGGCGAGCCAGGGCCACTTCCTGCGGGTGAGCCAGGGCCACTTCCTGCGGGTGAACCAGGACCGCTTCCTCCACTGTGTGAACTGCCAGAACCACTTCTGGCAGGGCTGCTTTCTCTGCTTCCTGCATGCAGTAAGAATTCAATAGATTAGGTTATACACTCAAAGTATAGAGCATATACACAGTGCTCAAATCATTATGTCACATTTAACATCACCTGCTGGCCTCTCAACAATCTAGGCACCAAGACGGTTGGTAAAGTGTGAAACATATTTGTTTAAAACAGTTAAGTGTTTACCTGCTGGGCTGCTAGCATGTGAAGCACTCTGAGAGGCGGACCCACTTCCAGCTGGGCTCCCTGGTGCCGATCCACTGTGTTGACTTCCTCCAGATCCATCATCTGAAGACAGAACATTGGCAGGGGTTAATGACATTGAACCCTAACTATTTTTCAGTGTTGTCATTGGCACACTAATATGTCCAGCAACTTTTTGAGGGGAACCGTTTACATGTTTTAACAAATACAATTATCCTGAAAAACAATCCCTTGTTAAAATCGTAAGGGGAATATTTTAAATATTGTCCACCTCTAACATTGTGAGAAGTCTGCAAGATATTCATTCAGTTTAAGGAGTCCAATAATGGGAAACTTTTGACTTTTTGATATGACCATTTGACTAGGGGTCTGTGGCCATTATGACTTTTTTACAGCAATTTTGACATGCACATTGTTTGGCCATTTTTTCGTTTGGCCATTTTGACTAGGACACCACTTGTTGACCAATGGAAATAGGGTGGTAGTCATCTGATTATTTTCAGTGTCAATGCATTAACCCTCTTAGTGCCCGGCCGTTTACGCTATGCGCTCACACAGTTCCGCTAACTTTTTTGAGTCACTCAAGATTTAGGTCAACGTTGTACATAAAATGTCACCAGGGCGTTATTCATGTTCACAAAAACATGAAATTTTAACTGAAGGATACCAAGTTGGGTGTCTCTCTACCTATGTATTTTTTTGTTATAAATATTTAGTATAAAAACGAATAAGCATTGATTATAAACGGCTAAGACGTTTTTCGCGTAAATTACCAATGGCCACGTATGCGTATATCTTTGTTTACTAGCTTGGAAATAAATTCATGTGTTCAAAAATGTAATTTAATTGTTATTTTTCGAGACAGAAAAAGTCAGTGATCACGCTGGTGTGTTTACTTTCTACATGCGACCTTTAGTTCACGAAATAATACAAGGTATCTTTTTGTAACCATTTTGTTGAACATTGTTCACTGTGACGTCATTGACAAACAATGACCGTAAAAAGTACTGTGCATGGTAACCTTTTGTACTTTTGCGAAATACAAGCATAGTGACTGAGATTTCACCAACTAATAGCTATTGTTTCTATCTGACCAGTATGTTGTAATTATATCTGCTGTACTTGTTCAGCTGGCCTGTGTATTTTATGGGCGCTTCATGTAAATGTTATATTATATTGATACTGTACAATGTTTTACTGTTTTCAAATGTATATGCCTATGCCTACTGAATTGAACTGAATAAAAATATTTAAAAAAAAAAAAAATAGCTATTGTTTCTAGCTTAGAATGGTATAAATTTCGGAAACCTTTGAAAGGAAATAAATGTCGTGTTTCATTAGTCCATAAGTGAGACCCGTTTTCAGTGGGTAAAAAATCATTTTGATAGCTAGAAACGCAAGGGTATAAACAAGTGTCTAATGGTCGGCCTATACCAAACTCAAGTACTAAATTGAAATAGATTTGCAAACTAGAATACATAGACATCCATGTGTAATATTTTTCCATTGGCGTTTTAAGCGAAAATCCATGACGATCATTACGACAAAAGGGGGGAAAATATGTCGGTGCCGGTTCACAGCAGTTTTAGCATCACGGTTACACTGCATTCCGTTTGCAAACTATTTTTATCATCAGGGTGTGATTTCAATCATGAACATATCTTGAATCATGGCAGATGTGTACACCACACATCATTCACTAAAATATGTATCTATCAAGCGAAAATTGCATTGCAGAACGTTTATTTCACTCCGAAGTCAAAATGAAAATTGTAAAAGTTGCCGTAGACAACTTGGTGTTTCGGTAAACGAACTGAAAATACCATAAATAAATGTTACTCCAAAATTAGACGAAAGCTTCGAATTATATTCTCTACCAAGTAGATTTTATGTCCCTACTTGACACGGAAGTACATGCTTTCAGAACGCATGTAAAGCCGACATATATCTCGAACCCAGACAAACATGTAGGCCCGCTGTTCATCACATAAGCCCCGCCCACTTCACCCGCACATTGGCACAATAAATATGGCGGGAACGTAGTCGTCGTATATTCTTTTGTTTTTGTAGTTGTTTTGCAAGACACCAATTATTTTAAGATTTAGAGTGTTATCTGATAGTTCATTTCAATTTACGTGACATCAAAAATAAACAATGACGATCTGAGAAACAGAGGCCACGCCCCTGCTCTGCAATGTCTCCCCTTTGATCATCACAACTTCCGAGTCGATGACAAAAGATCATTTGAACTGATGAGACTGTCACTTCAACTTCTTTTTATCAAGGACAAACATAAACAAAATCTAAATTTCAACAGATTTGCATGCATCAATTATGCACGTTTTAATGTATTAAGTTTTATTTTGTAAAAAAAAAGGAATTATGATATATCCTCTAACCTAAAATAAGAAATAGAAAAAATAATATTTAGGTCATAAAAAATGACAACAACGGCTAGAAATTATTATTTAAAAAGTATTTACATGTTCCTACATTCAAACACAATTCTTTTAAAAATATATTGTTAAGCAAATGTAACATAAAAAATATTTATTGTTTCTCATTACCTGGTGCTTTACCTTTCAACATTTTTTACTAGATGACAAAGAGAAATTAAAATGAATTTTCCCAAAGTATGAAAATTAAGCATGGATTTCAAATAATAAATGTCTGCTTGGGAAAAGGGGTTAATAAATTATTTATGTTAATAATGGAGACATGTCCCAACATATTATTTAGTCAATTCACAAATTTGTAGTATTCATCATAAGACTTTTTCAAGATTATACAATAATATTTGTGAATTAATTTTTAATTTGAACAATAATTTAATTTTTTTTTATAGAATTGATGTTTGCCATTAGCTTTTTAACTAATAATTATTTTTATAATATAAATTTGAAAATTCTAAATACATTTTACTGTTATATTTATCAAGTCATAATTGTTTATTTAATTGCCAATACAAGTAACAATTTATTGTAGAATATTCTAAATTTGAAATTTGGAAATATTTTCATAATAAAATAAATTCATAGAAAAAACCCCCATGAAAATTGCATTATTATTGAAAATACACTATGTTTTAACAAATGTAAATAAATCTGACAACAAATACATTGTATTCAATGTATGTACCTTACTTTTCATATTTTCTGTTTCCCAAAAAGCTAATCATTCTACTGGCACCCTCTTCTTGTAAAAATATGTAAATTTGGATAATATTAATCTTTGTTTAGCTTACTTTTTGTTCAGTGTTGCACCCTTCTTGAATATTCATGAGAATAAGTGCATCTAACTTGATCAAGTCGGGTGTCAGTCCCGTGGACGATTACAATACCAACGGATTGTTCAGTGCCAAAGGAGCTGTCAATTTATTACATCTTCATAATTCAAAATTGATATAAATAACATTTCGTCCGCGACGTGGGTTTTCCCGAAATATCTACAAGCACGTTGTGAAACTCAGGATATGACGTCACGACTCGCGTGATAAACGTCATGTATCATCTCTCGTGCTGTTTCCCCGACAGCTGAACATTGTTTTTTTGCGCCAGATAAAACATTCCATTGTAACTTCATTCAAACTCTCATAGTCCTTTGGTTATATTTCCCTAAAAAATATGTATTGAAATACCCCTTCCAACTTTCAATCAAATATATGATAAGATAACATTTGCTTGACACTTTTCTCCCGTTGTCTTTATAGTAATTAAGATTGGTAAATACATTATGTTTTTCAATGTTTTTAGATTTCATTGAGCAATACACTTGACATTTGCAGTTCGATACAGTTTCTGATATAAACAGTAAATATTAAAGCGAACATAAATTGTAAAGGTTCAATGAATATCATTATTAATTTCATTATATCCATCAGATGTCTGTAACTATTAGTTAATTGGAATAAGATTTCCAGAAAGTGGTATCTGCAGTGTCACCGCCATTTTGTCAACAAAGGCCCGCGAGGTACAATTTACACTGCATTTCAATACGGCAGTTTTACTGTGTTGAACGCATCAAACAAGAAAATCACGGACAGAAACATAAACAAAAATACAAATTCTATCTTTTGATAGTATTTTCAGGTAATGTTGCCATTTTGTTCCACGTAAAAGGGACAGCAAAATATTGACATCGCGAATCGTGTAGCAACTTTATTTCATTCAGCCAAATTTGTCATTTACACAAAGCCTTTACTTGATTTGACACAAGCCGATCACTGTGACATTCGGGGTTTTACACTGTAAAATTCACCTACAGATCTAAAATCAATTTGAGCAAAATATTCTGCCATTCTTTTTCGTAAAACAAATCGTTAATGTATCAAAATATCATAATGATCATTAGGCATGCTCCCCTCGCTAGCCAAGTTGACAGGCCATTTGTTTACATTTCAATATTGGAGTAAACAATGGTCGATACCCGAATTTCAAATATACTATTTGGCATGTTTTATACATGTTACTACTTGCTGAGTTGTATTTTCGCTGTGTGAGGTAGAGCATTCGGACGACAGAGGTTTCGGTCTATATCTCTTAGTGCGTAGCTTTACCCAACAGCACTATTCTTTACCATAACTTTTCTTTCAGATTTCCAATGTTGTTAAAATTTAATCACATCACTGTGATTATATGGAGCATCTGACATAACATTACACTACTCATGCTGTTTGTTTGAGCAAACATTCTCACGGTATAGTGCGAAAAATTAGATCCTCCAATTCACCCAAAATCTTGTTTTGGATATAAAAAAAAACCCCAATTAGGGCTATTTCTTAGTATTTGTTCTTTTGAGTGGAAACACTTTCCGAAAAATAAAATTACAATTAACTTACTTTCACTGAGAATCAAAACAACCCAAACGATCAGTACATAAATCTCAATCTTGACCCGTCTACGAATCCACCGTCTACGAACCGGCGCGGTTTACGAGTAGAAACACCTACGAACTGGCAAAATGACAACCTCAACCTACCACTCTCTGCATCGCTTCCGAACAGGTTTTGGTTCATTTCAGCCATGGTTGCCGACAGAACTAACCAACTGTCACTTTTAAGCTATAACTTGTTGTCGTTTATCGCTAACTGAAGCTCAAATTGTCCTCTTGATCATCTTCGTCTTCTGTTTGCAAACGCCGAAAAGCGTGTCCGGAAGTAGAATTCCCTCAAGGGTTTTCCCAACAGAGGGCGCTATTTTGAAGTTCGAAGGGGAGAATATTAACAAATGTACATAATTAAAATCGCGATACATAATACAACTAATGTTTTTAATCACTTCACAAATATGATGTGAAATAACGTTTCATGACGTCAGTTTGCATGGTTTGTGTAGATTAGCCTAATTCATTTTTAAATTGTTCGTTTTTGAGCTTCTCCCTTCGAGCTCAGTTTACAAACATGGCGGGTGTCGGTGGAGTCGGGAGATTGCTCGATCGCCACAGACAAATCCTCGTCAAAGAATTAGATCTCGAGCGAGTTTTACCTAAACTTGTTCGAAGAGGAGTTTTATCAAAGCACGAGGAAAAGGAAATACAGGGGATATCTTCTCACCAGCGACAGGCCGAAGTCGTTTTGGATATTTTGTCGAGAAAAGGCTTGAAAGCTTTTCAAGAATTTTGTCACACGCTTGAAGAAGTTTCCCCTCATCTACTGACGGGATTTATTGTTGAAACATCAGGTAAATATGTTTTGATTCATGCACTCGTCTATGTTGTCTGATGAAGTGCGCTATGAGTTATCGTGCAGAATGCATCCCTGATTTATTTTGAATGAGATGAGTCCTGGGAGAGTTATCTCCCTTTGTATGGTAATGTTCATTGCATTTGACAGCACATTCCATGTTTATGAATTCAATAAAGGTGACATTTTAGTAAAACTTCGCTGTAGATTGTGAAGAATGAATCTCATTTCAAGGTAATTTATGACTTAATTTATTGAATGATATTGGATTCTGTGAATGTAACATTGTAAGCGTAATTTTATATTATTTAAATATTTTTGATACTTCGGATAGGCCCTATAATTCAATTAGATAGAATGCATTTTAATGGGCATCCATCGTTTATGCTTGTTTCGTTCTATCATTTTAGGCCTTGTCTTCTTTAGTCCTAGGCAGATAATTATTTTGACCAATGGCAATGAGTATTTCACTCATAAAATCAAAAGTGAGGAGTAAAATACTAGTTCTTACACATGGTCATGATTGGATAAAGATGATGGCAGGCTGGTGAATAGTTTTTTTTCTTTCACCCCTTAAAGGTACGTCCATTGTGTTGTTGGGTGTCAAATATGCCACACGTTATAAATGGTCTTCTTTTTCGAGGAGTACCAAATGTTACCAAAAAAACTACCATTTTGATGATACTCGACTTAGTATATTGACGATATGAAGGTAAAAGTATCGATTTCTGATCGAAAACCAGACAATGCACCACGTGTGGCACGGTGCCAATGAATCAAACGTAATTTTGGAATTTTAATTAAAGCAGACAACATAACAAATTTGGGTTGATAATTTTCAATAGGTCATATAACTACTGTGAATGTAAATAGGGTGTGCACTTTTGGTTGCTGCACATGCATAATGATGTTACTCGATTTTAATTGGAAACTAGTAATTATGATATAATTAGCGATTGGGGATGAATATGCAAGCTGAGTGAATTTGATTGTATTGTTAACAGCACATATGGTGTGTTTGAACGTATTAAAGCAAAATAAAATTTTATGAAACAATGGATGCACCTTTAAGCTGAAGGATGGGGAGGTACCTTTCAATTTGGAGATAAAAGGTTATTCAGTTGATCCTCCTCCCTCCCCTCTGAATTATGGGAACACATTTTCCTCTCTTGGTTTTGTGTGTTGCATCTTGGTATGCAAAATTTGTGGTCGTTATGACAATGCTGCTTTACATGGTGATTGGTGGTTTTTATACTGTTTTGCTCCTTAACCCTTAACTTGCGGGTCCCGTAATTATCCGGGAGGCTCATAGAGAAAAATGTTAGACCTCTTGGCGAGATGCGTACGTTGGACTTAGTGCATTTACCGGGTCAGTAATAATTATATTTGCCCCCCAGGCGAAATGCGAGACGAAGTGTGTCCGTATATCGCCACATGAAAACTTGTTTACATACATCTCGCAGTTAGCCACGATAACGAGTCTGTGTGAATGTCCGGTCGAAATATCAAGTAAAATTCACACCAAATTGCGTGTGCATTGTTGACCCGTAACGCATCGTTATTAGCTTTACAAAAGGCCAATTTTGTCGTGCTCCGCTCCGAAGCCTTATTTCGCTTGGGGCTATTTTCACCCACGTGTTTGCATTGCCTCGGGTTTGTCTCGCCCGTACCTGCTATCTGCCTCGCATCTAGCGAGACGGAGAATCGGCAAATCGCCTTACTCCCGCACTTCATATCATGTGAGCGAATTGTTTGTTTTCAAAAAACAATACGGCAAAATAAAGGGGAAACAATGGACTACATTCCCATATAAAATTAGAAAATCTAAAAAAAATAATAAAGACACAGCAAGCGCCGTGAAAAAGGTCATGTTTACACTTCATAAATTTTGAAACAATCGGCGATTTTCACAACTTCTAAAACATTTATCACGGCTAAAATACTGAATGCATTTTCATAATTTTTATATCACAATAAACCGAAAAGAATAATCTTTTATTCTATATAAAATGCGCATATTTATTCACAGAAATAAAGATACAATTTTACCTTTCTGAGAGGCATGTGAAACCAAACGGCACACAAACTAATCAACATATTTTCATCAGTTATGGTTCGAGGTTAGCGTTTATTTGAAAAGTCAAACAACATAACCATATTTGGGTTGACATGTGCTTATTTGTCAACTGGTTCGAGATTATGATTTCTTGGAAAAGTGCGATGAACGACCGTTTGCAATGCCGCATACATGTTGTAAGTATTGACGATTTTATAGGTGGAAATAAAGACAAACTTTACATAGCTATAGAATTATAACCAAAGGTCGCATTCTAATAATTTTTATATCATTGTGAAGCTAGACATCTTGTCTTCAATTCCGTATATAAATGGATTTTTTTCGTTTGGTATTTATGATGTTACGAGGCCCGAATTAAAGACAATCATTCGAAAGTAATAGAATAAAAACGAAAAATCATAGAAAATTCATTCAAAGTTTCGGGTGTGAATTAGCCATTTGTGTACGGGTGTCGCTACTTGAATTTGTATTGAACGCCCGTATATAGTCCTTATTCGCCATGTAGATGCGGTATATTTCGTAAAAACAGTACCGGAATCGCCGCCTGGAAATTCCGCCAGCAGAGCTCGTTAGTGCCTAAGCTCAAACTACTGCTGCGAGCTGCGAGCCTGAAAATTCCGCCACAGGGGCTAAAAATGGTAAAATATATATACGCAACGTAAGGGTTAATATTCTCCTTCTTTAGGTGCATTACATTTTTGTTGAAATTTTTTTGTCAAATTCAATATTTGAGAAGATACATAATTTTTTTCACTGGTTACATTTAAAGTTGTGTTCAAGTGATGTTGGTGAATTATAAAACTCCAATTGCAAACACTAATGTGATATTTTGGAAAAGAAATTATTTTGGTACAGTTCCTTTTGCCTGTTAGTTTACAAAATATTAATTTGGTAGGTTTATATCTGTATGATTGAAGAAAAGCGTTAACGTGTTAATTTTCCTTAAACAACCTTAAAGAAAAATTAACACGTTAACCTGTATAAATTTACAAAAAGCGATACCATACTCTCAGAGTCAAGCACCAGTCACAAGCACTGTCTGTACTAACGACTTACCTATTCTCATTATCCCCCCTCCCCCTGCATCCCAATTTTCCCCCAGATATCCCCTCCCCCTGCTTCCCAACCTTCCTCCAGATATCCCCTCCCACTGCATCCCAACCTTCCTCCAGATATCCCCTCCCCCAGATATCCCCTCCCCCTGCATCCCAACCTTCCTCCAGATATCCCCTCCATCAGATATCCCCTCCCCCTGCATCCCAACCTTCCTCCAGATATCCCCTCCCCCAGATATCCCCCTCCCCCTGCATCCCAAATTTCCCCCAGATATCCCCTCCCCCTGCATCCCAACCTTCCTCCAGATTTCCCCTCCCCCAGATATCCCCTCCCCCTGCATCCCAACTTTCCTCCAGATATCCCCTCCTCGATAATCCCTCCTTCAGAAATCCCCCTCGAGTCAAGCACCAGTCACAAGCACTGTCTGTACTAACGACTTACCTATTTTCATTATGCCCCCTCCCCCTGCATCCCAACCTTCGTCCAGATATCCCCTCCTCCAGCAATCCCCCTCAAGTCAAGCACCAGTCACAAGCACTGTCTGAATTAACGACTTACCTATTCTCATTATGCCCCCTCCCCCTGCATCCCAACCTTCCTCCAGATATCCCCTCCCCCTGCATCCCAACCTTCCTCAAGATATCCGCTCCCCCAGATATCACCTCCCCCTGCATCCCAACCTTCCTCCAGATATCCCCTCCCCCTGCATCCTAACCTTCCTCCAGATATCCCCTCCTCCAGATATCCCCCTCCCCCTGCATCCCATTCTTCCTCCAGATGTCCCCCTCCCCCTGCATCCCAACCTTCCTCCAGATGCCCCCCTCCCCCTGCATCCCAACTTTCCTCCAGATATCCCCCTGCTCCTGCATCCCAACTTTCCTCCAGATATCCCCCTCCCCCTGCATCCGAACCTTCCTCCAGATATCCCCTCCTCGATATCCCCTCCTCCAGATATCCCCCTCCCCATGCATCCCAACCTTCCTCCATATATCCCCCTCCCCCTGCATCCCAACCTTCCTCCAGATATCCCCTCCCCCTGCATCCAAACTTTCCTCGAGATATCCCCTCCTCCAGATGTCCCCCTCCCCATGCATCCCAACCTTCCTCCAGATGTCACCCTCCCCCTGCATCTCAACCTTCCTCGAGATATCCCCTCCTCCAGATATCCCCCTCCCCATGCATCCCAACCTTCCTCCAGATGTCACCCTCCCCCTGCATCTCAACTTTCCTCCAGATATCCCCTCCTCCAGATATCCCCCTCCCCCTGCATCCCAACCTTAGTCCAGATATCCCCTCCCCCTGCATCCCAACTTTCCTCCAGATATCCCCTCCAGATATCCCCCTCCCCCTGCATCCCAACCTTCCTCCAGATACCCCCTCCTCGATATTCCCTCCTCCAGATATCCCCCTCCCCATGCATCCCAACCTTCCTCCAGATATCCCCTCCTTCAGATATCCCCCTCCCCCTGCATCCCAACCACCTCCAGATATCCCCTCCTCCAGATGTCCCCCTCCCCATGCATCCCAACCTTCCTCCAGATGTCACCCTCCCCCTGCATCCCAACCTTCCTCGAGATATCCCCCTCCCCCTGCATCCCAACCTTCCTTGAGATATCCCCTCCTCCAGATATCCCCCTCCCCCTGCATCTCAACCTTCCTCCAGATATCCCCTCCTCCAGATATCCCCCTCCCCCTGCATCCCAACCTTAGTCCAGATATCCCCTCCCCCTGCATCCCAACTTTCCTCCAGATATCCCCTCCTCCAGATATCCCCCTCCCCCTGCATCCCAACCTTCCTCCAGGTATCCCCCTCCCCCTGTATCCCAACCTTCCTCCAGATATCCCCTCCAGATATCCCCCTCCCCCTGCATCCCAACCTTCCTCCAGATATCCCCTCCTCGATATCCCCTCCTCCAGATATCCCCCTCCACATGCATCCCAACCTTCCTCCAGATATCCCCTCCTTCAGATATCCCCCTCCCCCTGCATCCCAACCACCTCCAGATATCCCCTCCTCCAGATATCCCCCTCCCCCTGCATCCCAACCTTCCTCCAGATATCCCCTCCTTCAGATATCCCCCTCCCCCTGCATCCCAACCACCTCCAGATATCCCCTCCTCCAGATATCCCCCTCCCCCTGCATCCCAACCTTCCTCCAGATATCCCCTCCTCCAGATATCCCCCTCCCCCTGCATCCCAACCATCCTCAAGATATCCCCCTCCCCATGCATCCCAACCTTCCTCCAGATATCCCCTCCTTCAGATATCCCCCTCCCCCTGCATCCCAACCACCTCCAGATATCCCCCTCCCCCTGCATCCCAACCTTCCTCCAGATATCCCCACCTCCAGATATCCCCCTCCCCCTGCATCCCAACCTTCCTCCAGA
The DNA here is from genome assembly GCA_936450465.1 of Gibbula magus. Taxonomy (NCBI): domain Eukaryota; kingdom Metazoa; phylum Mollusca; class Gastropoda; order Trochida; family Trochidae; genus Gibbula; species Gibbula magus. Next base: position 57,367,495 of record OW388302.1, read on the forward strand.
TATCCCCTCCTCCAGATATCCCCTCCTCCAGATCACCTACTCCTGAAAGCTGATGAGGGTGTTCACACAGTTACTGACTCACCCAAATACTGTTGAGTCACTTCACAGGGAAACAAGCTCACCTTACTATTACTGTCAAACCTGCTTTTAAAGAAAACAAGGTTTCTCAAGTGTTGTTTGTCACAATGCCTCATATCCATCCCTCTTTTCACAAATATTGTTTCTCAAAACCTTGAAATGTTAGAAACTGATTTCTGACTTTTTGCACTTCGAGAATAGTCAACTGGAAATATGAAACACTTGGGTCACAAGTACTGGAGGGATGCATACTTCTTTCACAACTTGACAACCAAAACAAAAACATTTTCATGGGGTCAATGAAGCACACTTGGACCTCACTTGGGAGAGGGGGGAGGGGGGGAGGGGGGATGGGGGGGGGGGGGAGTGTGCACCCCCTCTGTATTTGCAATTGTTAACATCAGGGGTTGAGGGGTCTTGGTTGTGAGTGGTTTTATTGTACTGTTGTGTTTGGGTTGTAAGGGGTCGGGTGAGACGTAACAAGGATCATGTAAATCGATGTTGAATTGGTCCTCTCATTATTGGACAAAGATCTAGAGGTGAAGGGAAGGTGAAGTGGGTATCAATAGAAACCCTCGAGTTGTGATGATAATATACATTCTTGTGTTGATCATACTAAATCGTGATATTGATTCCCATCGTAATATCGTTGACAATTAATATTGCTCATTTTCACTTAAAACATAAAAGAAATATTGTGATAAATGTGATGTATGGTATCTAACGGTATTGTTAAGAATTTTCTAAAATAAAGCAGTGTTCAAGCCAGGATTTAAAAATGTGGGGCCCAAGGGCCCCCTCCTTACAAAAAAGAGGGGCCATCTGGATATTTATGGGGCCTTTAATTATTTTCAATAAAAGATTTCAAAGATAACTGTCTTGTTTTATTTTATCATGTTTAGTAGATCTGAGTATCACAAGAAATTTCATGATACTACTAGTGTCAAGATACATTAGAAATTCAAGAATACTGACCATTGTGACCAATAATACGGGGAGTTAAATAACACCCAAAAAACAGTCCCATATGAAGCTGAAAAATGGTTTTCCAAACATTGAATGTTGACGATATGTCAAAAATTTACATGACACGACATCATTGTGAATAACAATTATCAAAACCAATCTTCGTTATTGATTTTATAAAATATATTTCAAAGATATTCAGCATTCTGACAACATTATTAATTAGTCTAAATGGTTAACGAAAACAAAACTAAATCATCTAACATCGAATGTAACTCGATTATCACAAGTCAATACTTTGAGATTTAATTAGCTACGAATGCTTTCGTTAATATTTTATGAAATTAAATTCACATTAATATTTAATTTATATTTCAAGAAGTCAGTTTTGAGATAATATATAATGAAATAATATGCCGTAATGTCCGTAAAGTTAAATATCGCCACTTCTCGCCGAGTGACTAGGTTATTTATAGCACAGCACATGCGTTTTCATTGCTGGTATCGTTTGTATAAAACACTGTAACATCCATGTTTTGAATTAATTATTTCATAAATGCATATTAATCTATCATGTTAAGCGATTTATGAATAATTAACAGGATATATGACTAAAAGTTATAATTATATCGACTTTGTTTTGCTTCGAACCTTCGCTTCATTGTGTCGTAAACAGAGTCTGTTCCGTGCCCCTCCCTCGCATTACATTACTACCAATCAGCAAGCTCACTTCCTTAGATACAGATGTGGTTAAATGGAACAGCCAAAGATCAAAATAGTAACAGCATGTCAGAAATTAGCGGACCGAAATTAGCGAGACAGTGCGAATGATAAGTGACAAACTTCCGGGTTTCGTTTCGATAGTTAATGATGTGAGTTTTATTTCAAATGATAAACTGTTGTTTTCAAAGAAAAGTGCACAATTGATTTAAGAAATTAATAAATTCAATGCGGCCTTGGGGCGCATACAGGTGAATATTTTTGCGTCAGAACCAAATACTATGCATGAATCTCGCAATCCTGCAGCCTGGCTTGAACACTGATATAGTGATAAATTTTGTTTTGTATTGTGATGTGAAATTTCTGTGACATCACACCTCCAGTCGTGCAATACAAATGTCTCCATGGAAAGGTTTAATGCAGTTTATGTGTGCTACTTCCTTCATAGTGGTATACTATAGACTGTGCCCAGCATCTGTCACTGAGGAGGCCGCAGAACTTCTGTGAATAATAACCCCCTACTTGTACATGTTATGTGTTTTATGTCCCTCCTCTCAACTCCACTCAAGGTATATTACCTGTTATCCCTCCCCTCCTTTCCGATTGGGGTATATTACCTGTTATCCTACATCTACCCATCCGAAAGGTTCATTGTTGAGAGGGGAGAGGTCAACTGACACACTTCCCTCCCCCACCCCCCTCCTGTCCCATATATCTACTTTAGATTCATCCTACCTGAATGTCTTAACCTTGAGTGGATGAGTCCATGTGAGGGAGAGGGGTGTTCAGGTGTGTGAACTACATGTTAAATGAGCTGTGAGGTAAATCTCTGTTAGCTGACCCCCCTTGTATATGGGCCGTCTCGGTATTCAGGAGTGAGTGTACAGTTGAGATTTGGGTCAACATAGCGTGTACTCACTGACAGGATACTTAGTCAACTAGTGTACTACTATACTCATATACCTACCTATACCTACAGGTATACAGAAAACAGGTGAGACATTGACTAATATTACATATTGTATATGCACATTATTGCACTGATAGTTATGTGGTATTAGAAGTTATAACTTGAGTGGATACAGGTACTCCCAGTGAGGGAATCTCATTGGTGTAGAATCACGGTTGAAGGGTCAAAGGTAGCTTGTTTTCCCAGGCTTGTTTATTTAATCTTTGGTTAGCATGACACAGAGATTTAGCTTGCATTTATACTTAGTTTACAGTGGACTGAGATTTAGCTTGCATTTATCCTTAGTTTACATTGGAGAGACTATCCAGCTGATCACCAGTCCTCATTTAATGGATGTACTGACTGTCAAACTGGGAATTAGTCTCATAACATTAATTCCCATCCCTGACTGTATTCATCAGATGTTTCCACTCAACTTACCCAAATTTATTCTCTTGTATTTAAGCTTAATAAATGGATGTTAATCTGGTCTTACTTTAGCATGAAGTGGAGTTTCAACAGTTGTTCAGTTTTCTTGTTTGTATGACTGGGGGTTACGAATGTGATTTAAAACAAAACTCTGACCGTTTTTATTAAACTTGTTACATGCATTGGCACATCTCCCTTCTTGTTTAAATAAATCAGAAACATAAATATATATATGTGTACTTGCATCGTGGGAAACTTAGTTGAAAATCTTGATAGAGCCACGAGGGCTGGTAACTTTGAAAACTTAAAAGCCTCCTCAAAAGTAGACAGCCCTGTTTTAGTGTCATGTTTCAGTTCACAATGATTATTATAATCATGTTGCATTGAGGCTTTCACAGAAGTAGGTCAATATATATATATCTTAAAGGCGCTGTAGCACGTTTTTTGCAAATTTTATTTTTTCAAATTTCCCATGTATACTGATAGTTTATGTCATTTATATTTACTTTAGAGGGTAAAACATCTTATTACACAGACCAATTATCCGTAGTGGTAATAACGGTGTTGCGTATAAAGACAAAATTACATGGCGGCCATTTTATTGTGAACACATTTTATTATTTCGAATGACAAAAACGATAGCCGTGGCTTTACGGAACCATGTACACTCAGTTGTAACTTGACTTTCCGAAGAGAGAAGGATGTTTTACTATTGGTGACATTATTTTTCAAATACATTTCATTGTCTTATTTGAGCGAAAAAAACGTGCTACAGCGCCTTTAACATGTGTCAATATGTGTAAATAGATGGTAAAAGAGTGGCTGTTCTTTATTCTTTACCTTCATTTGTTGAATGTATATATAGCATAATATTTAAACGACAAACTGGAAGTTTTCTCTCAATTCTTGTTATGAATCATCTTCCTGACACTAATCAGCTTTGATGATGTAAATATAAATTCAACCAAGTGATAAAGCTATTGTGTATCCAACTGTACTGGTTTTTGGCCAAAATATTAAAGATCATAATGATAATAATAATAACTTGTTAACTTTGATTATTTTACCTCTACAAACAACTACGATACATTTTAATGAAATTTATAGAATTACAATATCCAGTTAGTGATTTTATATATTTTGAGCTTTGTAAAAAAAATATAAATATTAGTTTTTAACAAAGAAATGTTAAAGAAACTAACCATTCAGATAAAAGTCATTATGCTGATTTTTTAATTGGCGTTGCTCCAACAAATCTGAACTTTTCTAATGATTTCTCAAAATGTTATAAGTATGTATTTTGTCATTTAAACTACTCTCTGAGTGTATAGAACCTATTGTAAGTAAAATAAGTTCATTCAATGTAATTATAAGAGTTGGTTTGATGGACTAAGATTTTGTTTTGTGCAATAAATGCATCATGTTGTAGTGTTTTTTACATTTATAACTAAATTACTTGTTCTTTATGTTGTTGTCAATTACTTTCGTTGTGAATATGAGTTGTTATTTGTCTGTATACCAAGATGTTTAAATGATTGAAATGAAGACATCAGGAGAACTTTTTCCATGTGAAATATGTAATGTTTCAAGTCGCTTTACGACGTGGGCGGACGTCAGGTGGCTACTTCTGTCACATAAACTTGTCTTCTGTGTGGGAGGGTAAATCCTTGACCCTTTCTCTGTGGCTCACAGAACAGAGCCTTTCGGTAGGGGAGGGGGGCTAGCACGTTCGGCTTCAGATCAAGAGGGCTGGGGTTCGAATCCCGCTAGGGGCTCGGCAACTTTGTCTGCTGTGGAGAACTGTTCTACATGAAGTAAGGTTTGAATTTCAGTGCAGTACCACCCATGGTTCGCTAGTTCCAGTCGATGCTCACAGGCTTCACCGCAGTGCATAGCCACCATGCTGTTGCAGGCTTTCTCCCTGCATAAAAAACACAATTCAGTTAAAACACTTGACCGTGGGTATAAGGTTTTTGTGGTTGTTGTGATTTGAGAAATTGACAAATAATTGCTCACAAAGACAAAGACAGATAAGTGCTGCAGCTTGCAACTGTGAAAGGCCTGGCTAGAGGCATAAACAATTTCGTAGAAGAGTTTTGAAGTTCAGCAGCTAAAGTGTTAGTTCAACAAGCCTTCTTTGAAGTTTTTTATTCAACTTGGATGTTGGTATGCTAGTTTAGTTAAAATGTTTGAGTCAATGCAGGTTAGAGAAGGAGCTATCCATAAGAGTTACAACTTTGAAGACTTGGTGTTGTAGTGTGAGAGCACTTGGAGACTGAAACAGAGAGAAAAAATGTTAGATTTATTGTGGTGTGACCTCACATTAGCTGAACCGGTCAACCAAGAGAGAGAACTCACTTGCACTGGCGCTCTGCTTCACACTTATTTGACTTCAACTTTGGAGGGGTTTTGATACTTTAATTTCTGTCAACACATCAATTTCTAATTTGATATATCCTTTATTTGATGAATTTTATAGTGTCTAGCAATAGTCAATGGCTGAATTTCAGGAATCATTGCAGGGATTGGGAAAGGTAGGGCCATGGACCATTTTGCACATTGAATGAAAAAATGTCCCATTAAAATTTGAAATTTTACTTTTGTTACAAAGGGGAATGGCCCATTTAAAATTCCGAAAATGACAAAAAGCCCTAAAAATGGCCCATTGTCAAAAGTGTCTTTCCGAATCTCTGATTGCTCTATGGTCTCGTAACGCCTGGCCGGGGTATAAGTGGAATAGTTTCTGTCTCTGTCACCTTACTACAGCTCCCGTCACCTTCAGTCTGTCTCTGCATATATCAGTTTCTCAGCATACATTACAACCCCCGATATAAAGACATGTATGAGCTGAAGTACATTGCGTTCCGTATCTTCATCTGCTTCATCATCTTTTATCAGTTACAACTCGTGATCCATTCTCTCCTTCTTGAAAACTTTGTCTTCTGTTACCAAGAGAACTGTTTTACATCCAATAAGGTTTGGCCGCAATGCTGCATTGAAATCTTCGTGGTGTTCCATGTTTCCCTAGTTCAAACCGATGCTTTCAGAAACGGCAATAAACCCCCAAATCACAAAATCAAAGATGTTTGCTTTAAGTAGACTCAAGACGAGCTGTGTTCATCATGTGTTGTAGGAATACAAGCAAGAAAGTAGTTCCATGATGATATATTTTGTGCACATAATTTTGAGGCTTCATTGCTAAACATACATCCCAGGAGATTCAGTACATGGAAGTGAGGCTACTGGCTACTTTTTGTCAGGGCTGGTAACTTTTTGCGGTGTTTACTTAATCTTCTCATACACGTATTACAACACAAAATAAAGGCTTGGACTGGTAATGTATCCGGCTTATTTCATGCAGGGAGAGACGTCATGACATAAAACAATGTGACGTTTATTACTTCAAAGTCTTGAGTATTCATCATATTATGTCTCTCTGATTTATTAACTTGACCCTTCCCCCCTTGACCTCGGTTTCCATGGTTACAAGTACTCTGTGAACTCTGGTTACGGCTTTTGTAACTGAAGTGCTTATTAACTGCTATGTATTACAGTGAATTATATACAGCAAGTCAGTCATGAATTCCCATCATGCACCAATGACCACTGGAGATGAGGGGGCGGGATAAAAAAGTCTTGAAAATATTGTTCTTTTGTTGTTGATCCTCCAGTTTACGAAACAATGAAAAGTTCAACACATCTGTCTGTCTGTCTGTCTGTCTGTCTGTCATACATCAATCATTTCAGTGATAATTTTAAAGTTTAAAATTCAAACCATTGCTATGTCTCTGCTATTCAGAATTTTGATCTACTGAAGTCAAGTCAAGTAAATGACAGGACAGGACACAGGACAAAGCAAGCACCCTAACCAGTGTTTGTGAGATAACTGCCGGTGGTAAGAGTGACCAACAGACTTACCTGAACTGTATGCGATTTTTTAAATACTCTGTGTCTACACATTGCAGGGTTTGTTAATTTGAGGAGGGGTGTTTAGTTTAGGATTACAAACTAGTTAAGCCTAAAATGTATTTCATGTACACAGACAGTAACCTTCAAGCGATGGAGCAGGTTGTTTGTTTTCTGTTTTTTTGCACTTTACAACTTTTACAACTTTAATAAGCAAGGTCTTGGTTGGGATAGTCATGGCTGCCGATATTGGAATCACGGAATGAAAAAAAGAGTGCAAGATTTTGTAGATGATCCCCAATTTACCCAGTACTACTACAGATGTTCCTTGTTGATTAGCTGAGGGTATATTTTGACCAATTCTGAACTCTTTTGCAACGGTAAAAGTATCCTGCTTCTCCAAAGTTTAAAGGACACAAAACCAAAAGGGTGGGAAAATTACCTATGACTTCCTAGATACAAAACTGCATGTATTATCTGATGTTTGATGTGTACTGGTTATGTGACATAGCTTATGTCCAAAGTTAAGATTAAAACCACAGAGTCTTGCACAAACTCTTCAACTGATCGCCAGCAACCCCTCTGACATGAGACCAGAAAGATTTCTGGATAACAACTGTGAAAATGATGTGAAAATGATATGAAAAGACACTGTGTTTCGGAAAGTATGTTCACTTCTTCATCAGGTGGAATGTAAGCATTAAAGAAACTGTTATCCAGAAAAGTTTCCTCTTCTGATGTATGCCACTTCTAAACACCCTTCAAAGATCTCTCTGACATGGATCAGGTTGTGAGTCGTCATTGTTCTGTTCAGGTCTAAACTGTTCTGTGTACTCTTTCTGCTGACGAGGGCTATGGACGACTGTAAGTCCCTTTACGCTTCCAACTCACAGCTGTCATGTCATCAAGCACAAGCACACTGGCACCAGCAAGATCATGTTGACATTTGCCTACAATAGTGTATGGTTTATTTATGAAGTATATGTTATGCATGACCAATTACTTTTACATGATTCAAACCTGCAACCTTCAATTCAACTCCCAGACCGTTGTCATTGATACATGCTTTGTTTGTAAAGTCAATAATTCTCCACAGTAGATCTGTGCTTAGCTGTCAATGGGCAAGTGAATAAGAGTAGTTAAATTGCAAGAAATCGACAGTTTTCAGGATCCTGTCATTAGAACAGCAAATGTGCTTGCATAATTGATTCATGTGAACATGTAGACATTTTTCAATCAGTTTGAATGCTTGCATGCATCATATATGACTGTCTCGGAACTCCCTCTAGAAAACCATCACCATTATCGTTTCACACAGTAAGACTTGCTGCCTACATGTCCTTGAATTTAACTCTTTCAGAAGAAAGATTTGAATTAGAATCGTCAACTGTTACAATGTCATGTGATCCAGGAGGTAAAACTGACCCCATCAAAGCACTAGCCTGTGGATCTAATGAATTTCTCATTTTCTGTTCCAAATAGCTAAGATCTATGCTATGAGATCATCAAACCAACCATTTGAACTACCAGTCATTACAATCCTTTAGCTAGGTATTGTTTAATAGCCTTGGGCTGGCTACCAAGTCTGTGATACTTGTGATCCCTGGAGACGAGAAGCACATGAACACTGATCTGGTACAATTGTCTGCTGTCTTCTGTACAGATTGTTAATAATATCATTGTCATGCTTGAATGCTCGAGTAAATCCTTCATCAAAAGTGAGGATACGAACCCAGATCCAGCTATCAGTCACTGACCCATGAGACTATTACCATGCTAATACCCGTCTGATTTTGTTTGCCTGCCAATGTCTCTTGTCTCCGATAAATTCTTTGATCAAAGTAAGGTTGCTTGAAACCTTGCATTGTTCTCAGGATGTAGACTTTTACCTACCATAACTGTACGACTGTCTAATAATAAAGACTCTATCACTACTTAAATCAAAATCTAATTCAGTAATTGAAAATGCAACTCTTAAAAGTCTCCACTGTATGAAGGGGAGCATGGATCTGAGACATTTGCCTGCAATTATCCGAAAGCTTTGTCTGTAATGGTATGTTGAACTTGAGTGTTCATCTCCCAATTAAAAGTCAAACATGATTTGCAACTGCCACTTTCACTTGCTCCTCGGTTCCAACTACCCCACAAGCATCATGTTGTTGATCTGGTTCTGTAGATATTTGCATGCATCAATATTTTCCTGTCAATTTCATGCTATTTATCTCCTCAGTAAATTAGAATTAAGTGTTTGAACCCAGGAGCGGATTCAGAATGTTTGTTTGGAGGGGGTGCAGGGGAGGGGGACTTTGTCATGTGACAACTAACATGGAACTAAACCTCCAATCAAGTGATCCATGTAGTGTGTTTCGAACTCCCTGGGGGGGGGGGGGGGGGGGGGGGGGGGGGGGTGTTGTCTGGATCCACTATTGGAACCACAACTTTAAACTCTCCACTGTTCCAAGAAGACAACAAACATACTGATGATAGAGACATTGATATGCCTGCCACTCTGAGTACAGTTTGTACAGGTACAGAGTACAGGTCTATGTTATGCATGACGATGTGTCTCCCCATTAAACTCAAAGTCAGGGATTGAACATACAACTTTAACCTCTCCTCTGTTCCAACGAGACCGCAAGCCTCCTGGCAGTGATCTGATTATGTAGACATTTGCCTACCGCTATGAGTACAGTTTGTTTATAAGGTCGATGTTATGCATGACTGTCCGTCTCCCCAGTCAGCTGCAGTGTCCTTGTTTTCAATATTGATGTGTCTAGTTCATTGATCATCCTGCTCACCACTCTCTCTCTCTCTCGGTGCTCCTGCTAATCCGACAACGTTCATCTCCGAGTCAGAGCTAACCGTGACCTAGTGTTGAACGTACATGAGTGAACATGTACGCCTGGCTGGGAGGTAGGTTCTTGGTCAGATGGCATGTAGAAAAATTGGGTTTTGAAACTTTTTAGTTTAGCCAATATTTAGTATATTGTATCAAGTGTGTGACTGCCCTGCAGAGATGGAGGGGAATGTTCTGTAGATCCTTATCTTCACTTTTGAAATTGATATGATAAGTTGTAGATAGATAAAACATATTGAAAATAGAAACAGTGGATCACCTTTAGTATCCCTCACCGGGATAAGCACGCGCCCTACGCGAGAGAACGTGTAAGCACGTGTAAGAACAGTTTACTGCTACGCAGTAAACTGCTCGCGAAGCGAGCATGTATATATATAGAGAAGCGCGCGACAGCGGGCTGATCTCCGTTAGGAGACATTTTAGACCAAAAAAGAGGTCATTTTCGTGTTTATCGACAAAAGTTTAATTTAAAACTTCGTCTAAAAGACGAGAGTTTTAAACACAAATTTTTGTTTTAGTCAAAAACATCTTTCAAATCGTCTGTAATTGAAAGGAAATCCCAATGACGTAGCTTCTCACTGATTGGTCAATTCAATCTCACGTGTGGAATTTTCCAAATAAGGAATAGACTTGGGAATGTCGCTGGCCTGACGGTAAGATCCACGTTTGCGTAGGCTGATCTAAAACATGTATTTTTTGTTGTAGATCATAGATTACTGTATTGATGTTTGACAGACTTTATGTTAGGCCCTATATTTATAACCAACGGCGATCTTGTTGCTTTTCAGCGAAGGAGAAATTACAATAATTATTACATCGGGATATCAATAAATGTTCAAAGGGAGTGATCGTGTCACAGCGTCCACTGTTGAAGTTTTATGAATTGTGTAAATTCTACATGTGATGTCCATGCACATGATATCACCAAATGCCAATTCCATTTTTGATTGTGAATAATATAAGTTTTGGACATCAATTTGATACGATTCACTACCCGAAAAGGTAAGTCAACAAGCTACGTGTTCATGTTTTCATTTATTAGATTCTCTACTCAACGCTTCAGTATTTCAGCAAACGTTAAAATCGTAAAATTATAAATCACAATATATTCTTTTATAAGTTTTTTTTTTTATTATATATCTTGCTATGGTATTATCTGTAAGAAAGACACCCCAGAAGTGTTTTAACAAATTTTAAAATGTCCTAAATTTCGTCAGTTCGTCAAAAGGATAAGAATTATAAACTTAAGGTGTACCTAAGGGTTAAAATGTAGTCGAAATAATACTTAACTGACGACTGTCACAGCTTTATGAATTTATGAATTTGCATTACTTTTGCAACGCCAAGTTGCATGACAATGTCCAATGGCGGCCAAAAAAACGCGACACCGAACGAGAATTCAGTTCAAGCAGTTGATTCAAGGGAACTAACTGCTGTGGATTAAAGCCTCCATAAAATGTTCCTGGAAATTCATTTCGATCCCAAATGGAAATCGGATTATCACGGTTCGGTATCGAAGAAAATTCGGACAATGTTTTTCTTACATATTATAGGCTATATTAAATTTAAAGTGCCCGAAGTTCTTGCATAAAAAAAAACTAGGCTAATCACTAATGTTATTATATAATGATCTCGAGGGATCTAAGGGTTAAATAACATCATCAAACATTATCTAAGGGTTAAATTAAATTAAATCATCTGTATCCAAGGGTTAAATGAAATTATCGGAATGTGTCCAAGGGTTAACTAAGGGCCTAGACTACAATTACTAAATTTGAAGTGCGACATGTCAATCAGACGGGGAAAGCCCGATGTTTTGGCCTACTGCAGTACGGTACACACAAAAAAAATCCAACGTTTTCTTTACATTCCATTTTAGGAAACCAGCACTAGCCCTAAACTTATGAATTGATATATCATGTGCTGGACGTAGGGTTGATTGGTATCCTAAGGGCTAATGGGGTCAGTACAGCAGCGACCCATTTTCCGTTTTTGTCAACAAACATGGCGTCATCGCCTCGACGGGAAAACAACGTCTGCGCATGTCCGACAGGTAAAATAATATTCTAGAACATAAATAATAAAGAACAAAAAAGCGAGCCCTTATATGGTGAGGGATTCTAAAGTCAGGCCGAAACAGTTGTTCTTGGCTTAAAGTGCTGATGATATGGCAAGGCTGACAACGTATGGCTTGTTTTAGTGGCGTTGATGTAGTTGACATTGTAGTCAGTGTATCAGAGGTATGCTAGATGAAACCAACAGCTTTGTATCTTCTTTTGTTGTATGGATTGTCTTCTATGGTCATACAGTCTCTTTTGGACCGAAGATGTTTTCCCTGGTTTTGAAAAATCTACTTATCTTGCTGACTATCAAGTTTTAAAATTAATTTCCACCCCTCAAATATTTATAATGATAGACATACATAGAGTATTATTGTCCCAATATAAATAGGTGATGATACGTTGATCTGCTGTTTCATGGTATGTTTTCTTCTCACTTCTGTATAAGAACCAGTATTTGTACCAGTTCACACCCACAATTTCACGGTTGATTAATTATACATAGAACTAATGCCTGCTGATTATTCTGAAGCAAGGCTGTGATTTCCTGCCAATGCTGAGGGATTATGGGTAACGACTGTCGAAGAGTTTCCTCGTTCTTTGATCAACTACCAGTTATTCCTTTACATGACCAATATGTGTTTCAATTACAACTTAATATCTTGATTTTGGTGTACACACTACCAGTATTGCTTCTGTTTGATGACCTGAACTGGTCATTTGGTTTATAACATTATACAGCATACCATATTTCCTCAAAAACCAGAGCTTTCATTTCCTCAAGCACCCCCTTACCCTCGGGTTTTAGGATGTATTGTCAAACTAAATAGTATTAATATAAATCACAATGTTTAATGGGGGCGAGATAGTGCAGAGGTCAGCATGTTCAGCTTACAATGAAGAGGGTCGGGGTTCAACTCTTAAGGGGCAGTAGCACGTTTTTTGCAAATTTTATTTTTTGCAAATTTCTCATTTATAATGATAGTTTGTGTCATTTTAGTTTACCTTAGAGGGTAAAACATCTTATTACACAAACCAATTATCTGTAGTGGTGATTACGATGTTGTTCATAAAGCAAAAATTGCATGGCGGCCATTTTATTGTGAACACATTTTATTATTTCGAAATACAAAAGCGATTCCCATGGCTTTACCAATTCCATGGGTACTCATTTTTGACTTGATATTCTGAAGAGAGAAGGGTGTTTTACTATTGGTGAGATTATTTTTCAAATAATTTTATCGACTTATTTGAGCGAAAAACATGCTACTGCCCCTTTAATCTACGGTGAACTGTTTTACGTGCAGTATATATAAAGTTCCTACTGATGATCGTAGGTTTCACCGAAACTGGTGGCAACAATTATGTTGCAAGATTCTTTCTGCAATACTAGGAAGCGCTATGATATAAGTGAACTACTTTGAAATCATAAAACCCAAAATCATCTCTCCTCAACTAAGTTCGACAGTGCTTCAACTCCTATATGAGACACTCAGGTACAAGTCTACCCCTCTGACTCACCTCACCCCTTCGTACCATAGTGTTGTTCTTTAGCTTGGCAGTAAAGATAGCCACGGTAACAGGTCATTGTGTTACACTTGAACACCAGGAAACAATAGGATGAGCCTCACTGTGGAATCTGATGTTGTATGTGAGAGATAGAGATGGTTTATGATATACTCAATGTCATCATTTCATCTGTTGTGGAACGTGAGTAGGTCTGACTCAAGGCTGATTCATGGTCCTGGATCTCTGCAGTAACCAGCATTTATGTTTCATACCCCTTATAGAAGCAGAGAAGGTGTTTTCTAGGTCGTTGTGTCCTTATTTCAGAGATGCCCCCATGATCTTATTTAAAATGTGTCCTATGTGCCTGTTATGTTTTCATGGTTAAATTTTGTTTGCTTGGTCAAATTTCGTTTTCAAATTGTATGACTAATTCTGGACAAATTTTGGTCTCATAGTGTCAGTACTGGGATCCATGAATCTGAGTTTAGGGGGACACAATTACAAGACTCTAAATTACAAGAAACGGACTTTCTTTTACACACTGCCACAACACTTTAAAGGGGCAGTAGCACGTTTTTTTGCTCCAATAAGTCGATGAAATGTATTTGAAAAATAAATTCACCAATCGTAAAACACCCTTCTCTCTTCGGAAAATCAAGTTAAAAATGAGTTTACATGGCTCAGTGAAGCAATGGGAATCGTTTTTGTCATTCGAAATAATAAAATTTGTTCACAATAAAATGGCCGCCATTCAATTTTTGTTCTATACGCAACACCGTTATTACTATTACGGATAATTGGTTTGTGTAATAAGATGTGTTACCCTCTAAAGTAAATTTAAATAGCACAAACTATCATTATAAATGGGAAATTTGAACAAATAAATTTTGCAAAAAACGTGCTACTGCCCCTTTAACTGCTGAATTAGTGCCAAAACATTCTGATTGGCCAAATTACAGGAATCACATCTTGTAAACAAAACAAATATATCAATCTGTATTTGGTCAAAGGCTGAAGAATGTTAAACTATAGTCTCATCCACAGGTAAAAACTTGAAATAATTTAAATATTCAAAGAAATCAGTTTAGAACTAGACTGTAGTGAAGGGGTAGACTGTTCACTCATTGTTGGAAGGTCTGGACTTAAATCCTCAAAGTTTCCTGTAACCATCATATTGGTCAAAGTTTCCTTTCAATACTGATGTTCTTCTTGGGCATTTCATTGAGAGTTATTGAAACAGTAGTGAAAGACAAATGTATGCATATAGAGAGACAGAAAGACAGACAAAGGGAGAGATGGATAGACAGAGTGTCTGAGAGAGTGACAGTTATGTCACCACGTAACTTGCTGTGGTATGTCTGTATGTCGTCATTGCTGTCAGTGTCCTTCGTACGATGCACAGATACAGGCGAGGTATGGTTACAGAACATTGACTCTCGTCTCTTAGGTAGAATTGATGAATTAATGAGTGGCAGTCTGAGTGGCCAATTTACTGGTGTCCCAACTCGTTATATTAATTTCAGGTTAGTCATATGAAATAGTTTCAGTTTTGATATATGTTCTTGAAATCATGTTCAAAGTGTTGACAGCTGCACTGAGTGAACCATCACGGTTCAGTATATAACAGGTTTGTCATACAGGGGAGGGCATCAATTCACGCAGGTTCCTCTTCAGTGAATACATGTTGCAGGCTTTCTTCCAGCACTGATACCAGCTGGCAGAATATACGTGAAAAACATGAGTGAATAATCGAAAGCTGGTTTATGTGAATCACAACTTATAAACTAAGGGATTAGACTGGCATTGGGCACTAACTGATGATAGGTTATCCTGGAAGATACTATGATAACCCTGAATGTACGTGTACACTCTGAATGTATGTGTACACTCACTGGCCTGCTAGGGAGTGTGTGTACTTGCACTGATTAAACTACAAGTTCAACAACCGTTTTATTGTACTGGTGTGACAGACAGACAGACACAGAGATTTATTCTGTGTGACTTGTGCAGTCATTGTCAGCAGCACTTGCTTTGATATCTTATATTAGAAAATTAAATGAAGTGGAGATTTCTTCATCAGGTTCTTAATATCCATAATAAACTTTCTGCAAAATGCAAATTGCATTCCTAATGGGAAATGTACCCAGCATAATTATCAAAGAATCAAAAGTCAATTGGACTGTAGGACAATATAGCCCTCATGTACCACAAAAATCACAATGTACCACTATGGCCGTGTTCCATTACCGTTATATACCACAATGTACCACTATATTATACCACAATGTTTTACCATCTACCACTATGTACCACAATGTATCCCCATGTACCACTATGTACCACAATGTATCACCTAGAACCACATTGTATCCACAGAGCCAGGAGATGACAGCAATCCGACACAAGCTCTACAGCTCGGCTTTGAGTTGGCTCTAAAGGAGCGAGATGCGGTGCTCCGAGAGAAGTCCAAGGCTCTTGAGGAGAGAGACACGGCTCTGCGACAACTCCACACACTGAAGTCCGAGCGAGACCAGGCTCTCGCCAGTCTAGAGAACCTCACCGGCAAACCCGCCAAACTCAGCAACACGTACGTAACTTTCGCTCTCTTGTTGAGCTGAACTCCATAAATCATATGTCCATTACTTTTGCTAGTTTACCATTTGTCCAAATTTTACCATTGTCCATACTTTCACTCATTTAGACATCGTCACTGCCAAACCTCCAGAAACTAAGGAACACTTAGGTAACTTACCTGTTGACATAACCTGTGTGACATTTACCTGAATTACTTTCATTTACGTGACTAACATAGTACATGGATGTAAATTTAAAACAGTGAATGATGAAATGTAATTTGTGCTTTCTTCTTGGATGAAAACTTTGTACACGTATCTTACCTTTTCTTCCAAGACATAAACTTACTGGCAAGCTTTCTCAATTGGTGTAAACTTTGTAACACATAGGTAGCTTGCGTTTGAACTCATCTTACCTTCGGCAGTAAGACAATAATAACATGTACATAACCTATACTATCTACCTAGACATAAATTCCATGATGCTTTCTCCAGTTTAAACATGGATGTAAGCACAGCTATAGATATGTCCAGTGGTTACTTTATTGCACTTTATCTTTTTGCTGTTAATCACGAACAATATGTACAACTACTGTATATTACTGTGTATAAGACGACTTTTTTATACCAGAAAATAGGGGGTCAAAGAAGGGGGTCGTCTCATACACAGGGTCGCCTTATACACAGTAATATACGGTTATTCATGGATTGAGATACATGTTGAGTTAATATTTATGAATGATGTCTGATGTTTCTCTGGCTTGATTTAGAAGAATTCTGATTTCTTCGTAGGATGAAGTATGTTAATGAACATAGTTTATGTTTCGACATTCTGCAGACGTGGCGCCAACTGTGACAGTCCTGTTCTGGGAAGTCCCAGCCTCAGCAAGAGATCTGCGTCGCCGGGACGACGGGCAGGACACACAGACAGACACAACATGGACAGCGACACAGAGGTGGAGGAGGTGAGTATCTTGGCAATAAGAACGTAACATAGCAACACTTTAGTGAAGTTGTATGGCAATAATCTACTTGTGTTTTCATGACAACATTCCAATCGAATTCAAACAACAGTTACAAGTGAGCGTAGAAGTCTTCAGACACAACAACACCTGAAAATTGTCCTAGTTATCTTCTGCACAAAATGTAATCTAAATAAAACTCTTCTTTTCCTTTGGTCTTACAGTTATCAAGAGTATGTAGAATCTTGAATCTGTCTGTCTATCATTCTCTCCCAACAGAGGTTACTCGATCACTGATATCGCTATTTTCTCCAAAACACCCCTGAAGCTGAAAATTTGCAGCACAGATTATTGTCTTTATTTCGGTTCAATCCAAAATCGTCCAAGATGTTGGCATCGTACAGGTTAAGAAACTCTAGTTTCCACGACATGAGAACATAATGAAAGCTTAGTTTGAAGTAATGTCCTTGATTGCATGGCTAAATCTGATTTCCACCAATCAGAATTTCTTATTGGCTACACAAGAAAACTGTTGAATTACAACAGAAGTTACAAAAAAGATTAAAACAGAGGTGTACTGGGAAGATATGATACTTGAGTAACCTCTGAAGAGAAGGAATTTCTATCCTTATGTGTGTCAATAAATCTTGGTAGTCAGTTAATAAAAACTTGGTAGTAAATAAATAAATAAATCTTGCTGATGCAGAGACGACGCCGGAGTTACCCAACAACACGCAGGGTAAGTCGACAGTGCTAGCCTAACAGAGGGTTTAGTCGGTCAGTGTCCGTGCGTCCGTTTGTCTGTTGATCTGAAGGGTCACACGAGGTCTTGTCATTGGAGGGTCGGACTTAGTAGTCAGACTATTCACGTCAAGTTGGACTAAGTCGCACCCTACTAAGTACTCGTGAGTTCCCGTCTCTGTTTGGGTGTGTGTGAGTATTTCTGTGTGGTATGGCTAATCAATTTTAGACCTCCTTTGTTATAAAACTTTCATTGAAAGCCCTGATTTATTGCCAATTTAAAAGCAATAAAAATGAAATTCACTTGAGCGTGAAGTTTATTTTTATGACTTTGGGGTGAAAAAACAGGAATGCAAGAATACTCAATTGTATATAGATTTCATAGGAAAGGTCCCTCCCATAAAGGATCCATGCCTATCAATTATTCACAAGGAGTGACATCCCATCAGTCTTCAAAACTTGCAATGATTTTATTTGTCTTGACTTTCTATATGACAGTTCTTGTGTTTCAAATACAATAATTTAGTTAGTTCCTAGAGGAACTATTTATAAATCTATATTGTATATATGCTCTTACCTTTTGAGTATTCATGAATTCCTGTGAGTGAGAACTGCTTGATTTGAACTGAATGAATCCAGCAGCTCCTGTTTGCATGATGGATGTGAAGAGTTATCTCCCTTGGTGTGGTCTATTTCTTGTGTGTTATAATCCGGTTTTGTGGATCAAACAGATTGTCTCCCTTGGTCTGTTTAACGTTGAATGTGTGTTTGTGTTGAAGTCTTTCTAATCTGTTGTCTAATGTGTTTCTTCATTGTGTGTTTAGTCTATTTCACAATCAATGTTTTTGGTGATAACATGTTTTTAGAATTTGATGTGTTTTATTTCTTATGCCTGTAGATTTTCCCTTATGATACAATGTTGTTTATGTCTTCCTCTATAATCATTTATTGCCGTGGAAATGTGCTTCTTGATGTGTTACATTTTCACACGTAGTTGCTGATATTTATTGGATAGAATACTTCACTTATTTCTTGAAAATCCGAGAATTGTTCAGGGTTTTAAGTGAGAAAGTCTTTGAAGGACAAGGTTAAGAAATAAGATAACTTTATACTTGTGAAACATATCAATATATGTGTTAACTTTGATTGCCATTCACATGAATTTGCAAATGACTTTTTATGTGAAAAAATATTCACCCATGATATGAACATCTTTTAAATGATGTATCAGTGAGTCAATAAATTGATCGATAAACATCAAAAAACAGTTTTACTTTTCCAGCTTTCAATTGAAGGTTTGTGGCATCAACACATGTTAAAGAAGACTTGCATTAGAGAGGTGTATTGTGAGACCTTTTTACATAAATCAGCGAGTCCAAACAATTGATCGATAAACATAAATAAACCTTTCCAGCTTTCAATTGAAGGTTTGTGCCATCAACACATGCTAAAGAACACTTGTATTGAAGAGGTGTGTTGTGAGACCTTTTTACATAAATCAGCATCTTCTTTTCTTTAATTTCACTTATAACAATCTGCCTGGCAGTGTGTGAACTAGACCCACTGTCATGCTAAGGTTAGTTTCACTCATTGATGCTTGCCTAGTTTATGCACACTGAAGCAATAAAGTCCGTTACATTTAAAGGGACACAGCGTCGAGGATAAAAATCAGATCATGTGTATCTACCTATGTTTATTAACATGTCTGCTAACAAGTCACAGACACTGAATTTCAGACAATTGACACAATTGGTAATAAAAACTAGTGTAGAGTGAAGTGAAGCGTAACTCGTTAGCAGACACTCTAATCAGCTTAGATAAAGATGAGACTCACTTTTATCCTCGACGCAGTGTCCTTTAATTGGCTAACAAACAGGGTTGTTTTGACCTCTGTTTTTTAACAATTTATGCCTCACTTATGATTAGTTATCAATTGAAATGGAGACTGAAGCCAAGTCTGGGGACTATCTGTAAAACAATGCATATATATCAGGGAGATTGACTGGCCCTCCCTGATTGAGGTCAGAGGTCACTTCCTGTAGGGCACTCTCTTTGACCTGCAAATAATTAATTAATTAAACTGATTAGACATGCTTTGTTTTACTTTCATGTTATATTTTATGTTTCATTCCGAATCCTGACTAGAATGAGATGTTGTGTATTAGTGTAGAAATAGTGATTTAATCTTCAGATAATATTGACTTACCTTTTGTGGTTGTGATTTTGTTAAAGAATATCTATATATGTATGAATAATCTATTTATTAAGGTAAATGCTAATTTTAATGATATGTGCAGATATCACCTTTGTCTTTATTCAATTGTTGAATGTTACATGTCACATCATTGGACTGTTGAAAGAGATTACTGAATCATTTTGCCTTTACAAAACATACTCATTTAATTAATTTATGTTGCTTCTATTTATAAAAGTAAGACAAATATTTTCACATTCAATTCACTTCTTTGTAATGACATGGAAAGTGAATGAATTAGTGTCAAGTCACCAGGGTGTGTTTCTGATGTATGCAGTTCTGTGTAAGGTGTGCTCTCGCGGTATTCTTTGTGGAAATGAAACTCAAGGGGACATTCCTGTTTATCCATTTCCATATGTGTTATAAACATATTATTATAACACAATCAAACTGAAACATATATATATATCTGTTGATCCCGCCAGGGGCACGGCAACTTTGTCTGCAGTAGAGAACTGTTCTACACGCAGTAAGGTTTGGGTGCAATGCTACACTGAATTTCAGCGTAGTACCACCCATGGTTCCCTAGTTCCAGCCGATGCTCGCAGGTTTCACCGCAATGCATAGCCACATGGCGTTGCGGGTTTTATCCCTGCTGTAATACTAGCAGCCGCGATATAAGTGAAATACTCTTGAAAGCGGCGTTAAACCCCAACTCACCTCACCTCACCTATATCTGTTGACTTTAATTTGACAATTTGACAAGGAATAGTGCACATTCATTCACAACTAAAAACAATGACAAGTGAACAATTTATTGATGCTAGAGTGATGATTGTAGATCAATCTAATGATAAATTATTCATAACTTTGTGGTTATTCTATCAATAGATGGTGGCTTTGTGTGCATGTTTAAAATTATTCTAATTGACATCAAAACGATGTTAATTGTTTCAAAACCAACAATGGAAAACTTCATCACAAGAGATTAATGATGCTGACCTGTGACCTATAACCCCTGACCTCACACACTAGCCAGGGTGTAGTCAGAGAGATAGGGACACAAGCCTCGTTAGTGTGGAATGTTATCTCTTTAATTAGTGTCTGATGAACAATGTAGTTGGAGGTTGCTGATATCACTTTCATAATTTGGGTTGCATCATCTTCATGTGTGTAACCTAGAACTTTAAAGGGGCAGTAGCACGTTTTTTTGCAAAATTTATTTTTTCAAATTTACCATTTATAATGATAGTTTATGTCATTTAAATTAACTTTAGAGGATAAAACGTCTTATTACTCAAACCAATTAGCTGTAGTGGTTAAAACTATGTTGCGTATAAAGCAAAAATTGCATGGCGGCCATTTTATTGTGAACACAATTTATTATTTTGTATTACAAAAACGATTCCCATGGCTTAACCAAAACATGTACACTCATTTTAAACTTTATTTTCCGAAGAGAGAAGGATGTTTTACTATTGGTGAACTTTTTTTTCAAATACATTTCATCAACTTATTTGAGCGAAAAAACGTGCTACTGCCCCTTTAAAAACAGTATTATAGAAATGAAAATATGTTTGTCATTTAGTGTGAAGTATCGTTATGATGCTTCAGAGTCTGATAACCAGCATCTAGTACAATAGGTGCTGGGCACGTGGGTTGTATTGATGGGTTTATTGAAGGACTAGTTAAAATTGAAAGACATTATGATCATCTAGATGTATTTGGCTACTTAGTTAAGGCTGATTTGATGGTTTAATACACATTAACAGAATTGAGTATTTGGCAGACTTAGACAATTTAAACCTCAGATGGTTTCATATTGCAAATTATGTTTCTGCTGAACTTTTGGACAATTACCCAATATATTAGTTCATAGATGCAGCAGTACAATTCATTAATGTGCTGATTATATTTCCAATTAGTCTCTAGTGCATGGTCTGTTCCAGAATATTCCTTTATCAAAGAGTTGAGATTCCTGTAAATGCCCTCTCCCTTGCCAAAATGTTTTTTTTTAATCTCAACATATTTGGAAATCTTTTCCTCTATTATTTCCATTACCATTGCATTTTCGTCTCCTCATTAATTTGATTGTGTTATCAAGCTGGCAATAAAATAAAAATTTTGTCAAAAAATTGCACGCGTTTCCCTGAACCCCCTGTCCTACGGTGTCCTGTGATTCCTGATATTATAAACATAACTAAGCAGACCATGTTGTTGTGTAAACACTGGGTGCATGTTGACAGTCAGGTGTCACTGACAGACCCCGGGGGTGAGGGAACAATAGAGAGGGGTGGTATGGGTAGGGGAGGTGGAGGGTGTGGGGGCATGGGCCGCTTGGAAAGATGCAGTTATTTTCAAAATCTAGGTGTGCGTATTTACACTTTATCATTATCCGCTTTGTTTTCCTGCAATGTTTTCAAACTATTTGAATTTTGATTACATACATGTGACGAGTATAAGCCCATGTGACGAGTTAGGAACTCATAACATTATGGAGCCTAGTTGTGAGTCTGTGTGTAAAGGCGGGGCATACAGGCATGTGTCCACATCTCAATAAAACAATGGACTGTCCCATCTCTCCACACTCACTGGATGCGGCAGCTAGACAGGAGACACAGAGTAGTTCTATTGAGGGCAGCATGTGCACGGGAGATGTTTTAATCTCAGATTTCTGTGATGGTTTCTGTGCACTAGCACCTGTGATGTAAGGAGATGCGTGTGTTACATGTGGACTTGACATTTTCATCAGAACATTTTGGATTTCTCTGCGATCAAATTTGCTGTTGTTGCTACTCACATTGAGTGTTTTACAGAACCATGGGGGGATTTGTGTCATCTGCGTGAAGAGAGGTCAAGTGATTTGTGGCAAAACTGGAAAATATAGCGAAGAGCTTAGAAAACATTGTTACTGTTGATTCAATAATTCCCTTGTGTTCATACTTAAATTCCAAACAGAACCAGCTGTGGAAGCCTTGTCATCTGTGTGAAATAAGGAACAAGGCATACTGTGTTTTTCAGGATGGTTTGGAGACTATGTTTATGAATAATACAGCATCACTGTCCCTACTAGTGACGCAGATGAGAATTTTGATACATCCAGTTCGAGGACATAAGCTAATGAAATGATAAGAGACTGTCTGTCGTGATTGATGAGTAGAGGAGGAAAATACTGTAAACAGACAGGGACACAGATGAAGAAGCTCAGTTGACAGTTGTCGAGTAGCTTAGTTTACAGAGTTGTAACTGGGTTGACGGGAGTTGCTGTTGTCTGTGGTGAATGAATATTGATGTTGTAGGATAGTGGACTCACATCTGTTACCAGCAGGTTACACAGATTGTCATGGACTTGTGTTGTATACTTCTGATGTGAGGATTTGACAGAATCAGTTCAGATCTCAGTTCCTTGTGCTACTGAGCTGTTCCTGTGGATAACAAATTGTATCTTAGTTTCAATTGAAGTATGTCATCTTGTACTTCTCTTAATCTCTTCGGCGTGTGAAATAGAACTTTCTCTCTTGTTGAACATATCTCTCCTGCACTAAACTCTGTAATGAAAAGTTCAGACTTTCTTTTACTCAACTATATTTAATTCTTCTCCCTGGATTTGATGAGAACCTTTTTGAATTTAAGTATTTTGTTCATCTCTCCTGCATATACTGGTCAAGCAAGAACCCTGTAGTGTGAAGTTCAGTTTCTCTGCTGCTCTTTATATTAAGTCTCCTCTTTTAGACCGTGGATCTCCTATCTCTCCAGGTATTGTTCTATGATAAAGACGAGTGCCAGACTCACGGGTCAACAATTAGCATCTAGCTATCTGGAACTCGCTGGCGCCAGGTGACACCCGATCTCGTCAAGACGAGAAATGTCAATCTGAAGGAGGGCATGTACAGCATGGAGATATGTGTATATGTTTATAAGTTCTGGTTGTAGGAGTCTTGGGTGTATTTGTGAACTGTAAACTCTGAATAGGAGTAGGAACAGATATACGAGGGGAGTGTGTTTCTTGTAAATCCAGGTTCCAGGATCATCCTTAGAATCAGGAAAATAAAGTTAAATTGATCTGAAAAAGCATCTTCCATATTTGCACAACTACAAGGTTTTCTGTGTGTATGTGTTGATATAGAAATCAGAACCCTGAAGTTTTTACATTCAAGAGAATAATTTTGATCTTGTGTTTTCAAATTTACATCTTTATCTTATCTCTGTTTTTAGCCCAAGTCAGCTCATTCTGAGATTGTTAAGGGTTGATTCATAATATTTCTGTATTATCTCTTGTAGCATTTGATCATTGATTTGCATGGTCTGCTTGATTCCAAATTCTCAATTTGTTGGAGGTTTTATCAACTTTTATTTCCATGACATTTGCATTGATTTGATTTGATGCTTGTTAAACACTTAAAGTGTTTCATTATTGATATGGATATTTAGTAGTTGCTTTTGGTCTTGTGTAGCAGGTCTTTATGTTTCTTGTCACACATCATCTGGTCATGTCTGTTGACTCCAGGTGAGACACAGAGAGACTGTGAGGCAGGTATCAGTTCAGTGTGTGGAGGGTCTCTGTGTGGATGTAGTGTTGACCTGCCTCTACTCCCCCCTGTGTGGAAGGTCCCTGTTGATGTAGTGTTGACCTGCCTCTACTCCCCCTGACCCACAGTAAGCTGACCATCTGAAGGAGGGACTGGATGTTTGCTACACACAGTGTCTGTTGGGTCTAGACTTAACGTGATACTTACCTTGTGGCAATCTCTTGAATGTGACCTCACAATTAGCTGAACAGTTTCTGAGTTAGTCGGACAAGCCATCGACTTGATGAGTTTTTCTAGCACTATATGGAACCTCTATCAAGATAAACAGAGAGATTAAAGATTAACAAGATATTCATTCACCTGAACACCAAACTTTATACAGAGGATTTCATTTGAGTCAGTACAGTGTATTTTCAGTGTGTTCCATATTTACCCTGTTCCTCGGGACATTGGTTCAACTGATTGACTGTTGTTATTTGCATTGAACTCCTAATAAGCCCATCTTGGACTTGGACTGGTCATACTGTGGTGGAGTTCACCTGGATTGATATTCTATAAGCAGGCCTCATCAGGTAACACAAAGATACACTGTTGCAGGATGTAACAAATAGTAACATGCTGGTAACAAATTGATACAGAAAGTTGAAAACAGTAAGAGTGTAAGACGAAGTTACACATTGTTACAAATTGCTACAGAAGGTTACAACAGTGTTACAGAAAGGTACAACAATGTTGCAGAGGGTTATAACTGTAGCTGAAAGTTAAATGTATGTAAGAGCAAGTTACAAGTCACAAGTAAGAGTGTTAAAGAAAGTGACACAGAGCGAGTGACCAGTGTAACAAGTTACAGTGTTACAAGGAAGCTGAAGATTCCACGGTGAAGTGTTGACGGTTTTGGCCACTCTACCGCCGGACTGTCACGTACACAAGCCCACACCGATGGAAGACATCTAGCGAGGTAGAGATCAGAAAGGGCTCCATTGTTCCATCACACCGTCCTGCTCCCTCTATAAACTACTCCTGTGACATTCCTCCTAATTGTGTGCTCATTCAATTTGTTTAGGGTCAAGCGCTTTTCATGGATTTAGAGATCCCATTTCTTGGGTTCAACTTGTTATTTAGTTGTTGATCTGTTAACTGTTTGACTGGCTCTTTTATTATCTCAGGTTGTTACAAAACTAGTACATTTGATTTTGATTGAATTCATTGTGGAAAGTGTTTTTGGGCTTAAAACAAAGATTGCGTTACTGATCCAATTGAGAAAAGTGATACAGATGTTTTTTGTGCCTTGACACATGAGATTGTTTAGTGTACTGGCATCAGTGGAACTCTATAGAGCACACACTGACACTTGGAACCTGGATATAGTCTCTTGACATTACACTGAAGCAGGCAGGTGGAGCATATTGTGAACAACAGTTCGTGGTTCGTGGTTTGAGGTTTTTGGACAAAATTTGAATATTCCGTTCCAAGATGAGAGGCTTTTGAATGACCATGTGAGCTCCACGTTGAAGGAAAGCTTTAGTTACTTTATTATAATTATCTATTTCGTAACGATGCCACCTATCAAAATGAAGTCACACCCAAGGAGGAAGAAGAGACTTGTCAACAGTCACCATGGCAATAGTCACCATAGCAACCAGACTCGACACTCAACTGGAACTAGGCGTCCTGGCCGATCCGTGAGTATATTTTCCAGACATTTACCTGCGATGAGATCTCTTTCATCAGTTGCTAGCTGTATGCTAAGCTTGCATGATATATTTAACAATTTGACTGAATATTGTGATGCCAGTAATTGCAAATACATATACTAGTATCTTTCACACAGCAGGGGTGGCCTAAATAGCGCAGTGGTTACCATGTTAGGTTTCAGGACTCGGTAGGTTTGTACAATAATGATTCTGCCATTATATAAAGTGAAATCTGTTTGAAAGCCTGTGGTAACCCCTAACTCACTTCACCTCACCTCACCTCACCACCTCCAACATGAGATTTACTATTGTTAGATATCTACCTAGATACAAGGATCATTTCTACATGTTGTCCTGCGAGCTGCAGGCTTCATTTCCAGAGTTCTCGGTTTGAATCCCATTCAGTTCTTAACTACACAACTGGTCACTCTGCTGTGTACTTCAGGTGCTGTGTACTTCAGAACAGCATCTCTCCAGCCAACTCTTGCAGGTTCTACTTCAGTGCATTCC
Organism: Gibbula magus; assembly: GCA_936450465.1. Taxonomy (NCBI): domain Eukaryota; kingdom Metazoa; phylum Mollusca; class Gastropoda; order Trochida; family Trochidae; genus Gibbula; species Gibbula magus. Next base: position 57,394,172 of record OW388302.1, read on the forward strand.
CAAAATGGTGTTGTAGGCTCTCTCCGCTACAAAATAGGAGAGTCACAATAAAAGTGACATTCTTAACACTTAAGCTTCTGAATCCCTTAGGTTCACATCATTCTGAGTGACTTATTTACAGGAATCACACCTTGTATCAGCAAGCGTATAATCTGGTTATCCTGGAATATTCTCAGACCAGCAGGTAGAGGAATTAGAGAGACTGAATCAACCATTTCCATGTTCAAATATCTTCACGTAGTCATCTATCAGCCAAATGTTTCGGCTTAAAATTGTGACAACTTCACTCTTGGGTGTCAGCTTCACACTGGTGAGGTTGACAATTAAAACGACATAAAACTCCACATCAAGATAACATCAGTCCCTCTAGAATCCGTCACTTGTGCATCCTGGGTAGTGATGTAGAAACTAGACATCAAGCACCTGTTGCTGTCACTACTTCTGAAAGTGTTATCTTCTCTGTGTGTATCTACACTGAGTGTGATCTAACCTGCGATTAATTAGCACACCTTACATTTACCTGTTGTTAATGTTGATCAGGTATACATGTATTTGCAGTTTTGTATATGTCTATATTTGTTGCTAGGTTATGTAAAAGATTAGTGTAAAGAAAATCTATTTAATGTTAAAAATATGTGAAACTAACCAATTAGCTGCAAGCCTGAAGAAATGTTTTTCCAAGTAACAGACTACTTTGAGAGGCTCTTTCTTAGGAACAAAATAACATTCAAGTTAGTCACTCAATGGATTACTTAATTACTTACTTTTGAAAGAGGAAAGACGTTTCTTACTTTACTTCAGAGAGTCATTAATAAACTATTACAAACTGAAAAACTTAAACATGTAGACTCAACTATGAATAAATAAAATTGTCAAGATTTTAAAGTGGTTTAATAACTATGCTTATTTTTCAACTCGCATACTGAAAACTCTTGAAAGCGGCGTTAAACCCCAACTCACTCACTCAACTTGCACTTCTAATGTTAACTTTCACTAAAATTCCTAAGAAATGAGTGACCCAAAGGTGAAAATGTTGGTCATGAGTAGTTTCAATCGCAAAGACCCCATTTCGTGCACCTCCCAATGTATGCCCCAACACTGACTCGTCCTCTTCCAAATGTCAATCCCCTAGACAGATACTCCGATGTCCCCGTATCTTATCTGTGCAGTATGTAATTACACCCCCATCCCCGTCTCTCTCTCTCTCTCTCCCCCTGGTGGAGTCACATGTCCACAGTGCTGCTAGAGGAACCACAGACAAGACCTGAACTCCCTGTACTGGTGACTGACTCCCAGGAGACTCTGGACACCATACAGAGACACCTCTCTTCACGTTCGATGTCATCTGGCATCAGGCTCATTGGTGACCAGAACATCTTGATAATGTCTTGATTTGAAATCAAAAGGTCAATGAACTAAATAGTTGAAAGTGATGGTGACAAAGTCTAGCTAAAGACAAGCAGTGTCGTCTTCCAACCCAAGGCATTGTGTTGAGAGTCTGTCAGTTCTGTGGAAGATTCACCTTGGGAATGTTCTCTGACTTGGACAAAAAACTCGAAAATTCAGATTTGAAACTTGCTGCAAGAGTTGTTGAAGAGTTTTTTTGGACAGTTTAACTGTGTCTGATTCAGTAGAAGTTCAGTTGACCGTCCGGAGGTTCTACGTATCCCATCATTGTGGTGTATCCGCCCCCAGCCGTATAGCACAATCTGTCCTCCTGCCGGAGATGATGACCTGTTTGATGGACGATTCTGTAACAAGCATAGAGAAGATCCAACTCGAACTTGACTTGACATTGAACTCCGGGAGAAGTTGAAAAAATCTCAGCCATTTCCATTTTTGTAACCATTCATCTGATTTTTTGTCTGTGAGGATATTGAATATTGTTTTCCTGAGGAATATCTGATTTTTAATCACAAAAGCTGAAACAGGATCTGGTATCCATGGTAACTTGTCTGTCAACATGGGGAGTATAGCGGAGAACTGGCTCATAGGCTACATGAAGGTATGTGGTATCACTCTATAACACTGCAGCTGTAAGTAGGTAATATCCATTCCTCAAAAGGCTTTGCGTAAAAAAAGTGTCAATGAGAGTAATTGTGATGATACCACAGAAGAGACATGTACATGTAGTTTGAAAAGTGTCTCCTCATCACCAGGCAGGTCAGGGCTCAATTTCGGACCTAATCATTCTGGGAAATGCTTGTTTGTTTAATACCTAGCAGTAAATAGAGGTTATTATAGATGAGTGTCAATACTGTGCCATTTGTTTAACTTCTGAACTTGCAACACAATGAAATCATATATTATATATACATTTATACATTGTGTTCATGTCTTTGAAGTTCTGCTAAAATATCATTATGAAAGTTTTAAGTCTCAATCAATGAAATTGAAATATTGATATTTTCAGGTCTTTAAAATTTTAATTTGTAAAATTACAAAATGTGGCCTTTTCCATTGAAAGTTAATCTAAGAAGAATGCGTTATATGTTCTTTAATTTAGAAATTATATGAAATTAGAAAATAGAAAACCTTTAAAGTTTTTTTTGTTTTGTTGCAATTTGACCTTTAAAGAATGTTTTAAAACTTCTAAAATTTTAATTTGAAACAATACAATGTTTTTAGTTGAAACTTGAACCAAGACAAATACATCTAAAAATTTAAAAAATTTAAACTTGAAACAATACGATCTGTGTGCTTCGTTGAAAGTTGACCCAAGAAGAATATATTTAAAGTTCTATAAATCTAAACTAGAAACAATAGCATCCGTGTTTAGTTGAAAGTTGTCAGGAGAAGAATGCGCGGACTAGAGGAGTACCTAGTGTAGTATCATCTAGAGTTGCCTCCCCTGTCAGTGGAGATACATAGCTCAGTGTTAGCGGAACTTGACTCCACAGGTCTCGGGTAACTCTATCCACACCTGATAGTGTCCCCTTCTAATACTGGAACTGTAATTAGTACTCGGTGCACTTTCTTACTCTCTTTCATTTATTACTTATTTGTTGTCGAGACTCTTCCATCATTCTCTAGCAAGTTTTGTAAGCTTAGAAGCTCCCTTCTTTTGCTCATTTATTTTCTTTTAAATTGACAATTTTCAACTTTTCATTTCAGAAACAAAACAGGGCTCAAAGTTTACTTTTGATATGCAAAGTAAAACAGTCAAAACGAATATTTTATGTACATTTATTTTGAGATCTAATATTGAGAGATCACTCTCAAAAGAAAAAAAATAACTGTCAATTCTTGCAAGTATCACCACACATGTTCACAGCGATATTGTAGAATCTCCTCTGTGATGTTACTAAGTCCTGAAGATCATGCAATAAGTGAAGAAACGTAACCCTATCCTCTGGGCCTTGTGTAACGATACACTCGTGTTATACTATACACTCTGATAGTGTCGCCGTAATGTTTAACTGCTTTACGTTGGGTATTCTCAGGTGACAGGGGGCGGGATAGCACAGTGGTTGGTATGTTCGGCTTCAGATCAACGTCCTAGGTTCGAATCTTGCCAGGGGCTCAGCAACTTTGCTGAAGAGAACTGTTCTACAAGCATTAACATTTGGGTGCAATGCTAGTTCCAGCCGATGCTTGTCGGTTTCATAACCACAATGGTGTTGTGTTCTTTCTCGCTAGCAGCCATTATGTAAGTGAAGTATTCTTGAAAACACAGTTAAACCCTAAATCACCTCACCACACCTCATGGGATGCCTGTAGGTTTCACAACAATACTTGTTCACGCTGATGTTGCAGGCTTTCCCCCTGTGATACTACCAGCTGCTGTTTTCATGCAATCAGTGAAAGACTAGGTGTAACCTTACTCCTCATGTAACTAGATACATTCAGACTGTTACGCTTTGTAATGTACTGTTAGTAGTCATGAGTGTTCACCATTGAGTCGTCCTGTGTTTGTCACGTTATGTATCATGGGACTGGTAATAGTTCAGTTACTCGATGGAACAGTATCATTTAGTTCAAAATAATCTTTCATGATGGTGTGCTTTATGGTTGCTTTTATGCAGTTAGTATTATTGTATTTGTGTCAATTGTGGCAACATATGATGATTATGTGTGGCAAGAGGATGATGATGATGATGATGATGATGATGATGATGATGATGATGATGATGATGATGATGATGATGATGATGATGATGATGATGATGATGATGATGATGATAGGAACTAGGATACTCGAAAGTGCTAAACATCTAAATCATCGAAAAGAAATCCTTGATAAGCTCTTGCATTGAGTTCCGATTGTTTCTCCAAATAGCCACTGTTTTAAATTAGAATTAAAATTGCCTCAAGTGCTATATCCTCATGACACCTCATTCCAGTCTTTAAACACTTCTCTTATGTCTGTAAGATGAAGTTAAACAAGACTCAACACTGCATGTAATAACAATCTATACCCTCCAGCTGTTGACAGTCAATGATTGACATCTCCCGCTCGGTGTATATAGACAATACTTCACATCACACAACTTGTACATAGCTGGGGGCACCTGTCGCTGTCAGACAGACGGATCAGTTGTATATTACACTCCTATATTGTTGGCTTGTACATTATGCTTGTATATTACACGCTTTTAGATTTCGCTTGCATATTGCACGATATATCCAGATGAGTTGTGTGTTATGTGTGTATATTTCACTCGTATATTACACGGTCGAGTGATATAGGTCATATTCACCAAGTTGACTGGATTATGAGGAGATACGTCAACGCATTACACAGCATGAAGGTAGAGTGTCTTTCTCTCATCCTTTGTCAGAATTGTACTTATATGTTGTCTCTTTGAGAGGATTACATCTTCGGCTGTCATCTTGTGCATATTCTTCAAATTTAGAAATATCAGTTTTTTCCCAACAGGTTTCATCAATTTAATCTTCAGGGAGAATAAAAGGTTACGTTGTGTGTATATAAGTTTGTATCGTTATGAAAGTAATGATGTAGCTTTATAACTTGTATTGAGAACTTTCTCTTCAGAGTTCATTGTCCATGTTCAGTGAACTGTTCACTTGACACACATTGACAGGTTCGCACGATGACAAGTCAAATCTGTTCTCTATGGGTAATTTAGTCAACTTCACATGCTGTCAGTAAACTCACAGTAGACGGGTCGATGTTCTCTTGACAGTCACTGTTCAGTGTATACTTAAACATCTAGTTCTACGCATGATTTATGATGGAGTCTTTTATAAAACCAGTCTAGAGGGTGTGGGTTCGAATCACGCTAGAGAATCTAACTGAAAATAGTACAAGAATTTATATTACGGGTATTGCACTGGTGTGATCCCGAATATAACAATGTGTAAAGTTTACAGTGGCAAAGTGACAAAGAAAATGCTCTGTGGTACAGCATTAGAGATTTTAATAATTATGTTTCGGGGCTCTTTCTGATGATGATATCGTAAGCTGTATCTGCCGAAATCCTTTAGTGCATCCATTGACCTACCCAGTCATCAACATCTTCAGATAAACCCCCTCTTTCATAAAAAATGTGCCCCTTTGTGTGAGGTTAGTTTATGTTTAACCTGCCCACTAACTAATTGCTGGTTAGCTGAGGGCAGAGCTCCGAGATCTGTTAGACAAGTTGTCAGTCTGTGTGTGTTTACTCTGTAGGATGCCCACAGCTAACAGACTTGTTTGAGCTGTCATGAAACCGTGTACTGTTCGTGAATCTCTGAGCTTCCCTGAAAAGCCAACATACAAGGATGAAAATTTTGATGCAATGTCAAGCTGTATCAGAGATATTAAATTGTGACTATCCTCTGCACCAGATATGTCCACATGAATGAAACAGAATCTGAATTATCGGTCACAACTTTTGACTGATGTATTTCTCTCCATCTTGCTGAAATGTTCGCTTGGTGATGACAAGACTGGAGGTAGTATCTGGTGATACGGCCAACTAGTCTGATCTGATCTGATCGGCTGACCTCAGCTAATTTTCTTCTTCACTGGTTTGTGTTTACACTCTGTCTGACTCGTGTGTGACCTGTCAGGTATCATCATAGACTCGGCTCTTCCATCTGATCCCCCCTGAAGTACTGTTTGTGCCATGGGACATGTCAGATTCACGTGCATCATGCAGTTGTACTGATGTGTTGGTAACACTTACTCTGCTTTCACAACTCTCCTGTTCATCATAGATCTGTTGATCAATTAAACTTTAAAACTACCGCTATCTCCCACGTCACTGTTTACCTCGTGTTGTGACCTATCCAACCGATCATAAAGTGAGTACTCAACATCAGTCTGTACACGGTTTGTGAGACAATAAAATCAGCGTGGCACTTTGATCTACAATGAACTTTGGGTGATCCAACATTTCCATCTGATTTGGACTGAACCTACAGAGTGCTAGGTTATTTTAAGACAAATTAATTTTGTCTGCAATGGCTAATGGACCTAAAACACAATCTCTAATGTTCTTCATGTGGTGATAGCATGTTTTTGATGAGGTCAGGAATCAGAATCCGACTTCTAGAGGCCAACCTTGTTTTATTGTGTTGACATTGAGATACCTATAGATTTATTTGTTTTGTCAGTTGATGTTGACAGTACAATGAAGATCTGCCAAGTATTTTTGTACATTTGTGTGTACAGGTGTACAGACTGAATCCTACACCTCCATCTGATGCACCTGGCCAGAGTGTACTGTACATGATCAGCTAATTAGTTGCCCACATGGTTTATGACTAGGCTGTCACCTGTGTCACGAGGAGGAAAGTTTCACATTGCAGACACACAATTATTGACACACCTATTAAATTAATATGTGATAAGCATAAGGATATAACCTTGGATTATCAACAACTTTTCTTGCATTTCCTTCTGACGAAAATGCTTACAGTCTGGTCTGCTGCTTGTGAGTTTGCTGAGTAAAATGAGACAAGTATAGACGCCTCTTGACTGTGCTGATGCAAGGAGTATAGATATATAATGTTGTACAGCTAAAGAGGAGACATCTTTATGTTGAGGCCGTTCTACAATAGGTGACTGACTAATATATCAAGTGTTGAGATCTACCTATACATCTAGCAGTATATTGTGACTGGGTTTTACAGGTGAGGTGTCAACGTTGACACCATATGTGATATCTGACACAATACCACAGCATTATTTGAGTTCTAATTTCAGACCTAACACTTTCTCAAGCTCCCACACTTGACAGTTCAGACATGACATGTGAATCACACAGAACGTAGTGTGAAACACCTGAACACATGTGAAGCATTAGACCAATAATGAATTTATCAGTCATGAGTTGCCTCATAAACAATTACGTATTCTGAGTGATACAGTTTGTGTTAGGCTGATATTTGATAAACTTGATTGTTTGACTAATATTTGACATAGTTGATCCTTTTACTGATATCTGACATAGTTGATCCTTTGACTGATATTTGACATAGTTGATCCTTTGACTGATCCTTTGACTGATATTTGACATAGTTGATCCTTTGACTGATATTTGACATAGATGATCCTTTTACTGATATTTGACGTAGTTGATCTGAGGTGAGAGCTTTGATGCATATTCACCACTTAGTCTGTCCGGAGTGATGGAGGTGAGACTCTACAGTAGATTGAAGCAATGTGAGGAATGTGACATGACGGTGGGTGAGAGGAATTACTTGGTACAGGGCTGGAGTAGGTACAAGGATACACAGTGAGCAGGTGGACAGTTAGCACAAGGACACCACAAACCTACCTGACATACTCTACAGTGGGAGCAGTATGTCACCAAGGGATTAGCTTTCGCCTCCTTTCGTCTCTACCTTGATTATCAATGATATAAATTTAGCATTTCAAGAGTGTATTGATGGATATCTACCTGTGGTTTGAAATGAAAGTACTTACTGTATTTGACACTTGAGCCTGCACCACACGTGGAAACTTTTACCTCATTGCCTGAATGTATGTAACTGAGAATCAGATACATAGATACCTGGGCATCGGAGGAGTTTCTACCTTGTACACATGGAGACATTTACTGGATACATTTGCACTGTTAGATACAGGGGCACCTGCAGAGTTTTTCTGCCTTCAGTCGAGAGGCCAGGATTGATTCGAGGGGACTGACCTGTGCTAGATGCAAGGCAGATCACTTCTAGCTTTCGAGGGACATTTGTTTACCTGTCCGCTGGGGACTGAAAGCCTGAGTGTTTATGTCTGAGTGAGTGTATAGCTACAGCCCCGATCATAACACTGCACAGAGGTGTGAATGCTTTCTGATCATTGTGTAGCATCTACAAGACAGCCGTTTCTCTTCGTGGTTCTATGAAGCATCAATTTCCATACAGTTTTGTGTGCTCCCTTTTTTGTGTGGATTCATTATTTGCAGGATTCTCTTCGATATTTCACTGAAAGAAGCTTATAATCTCTGTAAAGATACACTGTTTCTTTCAATGAGTGTTTTGCTGACCAGTTGGGATACCATATATTAGTGCCTTCTAAAGGAATTACTCCAAGGATTCTCTGCTGATATTCCACTGAAAGATTTTGTCTATGATGAGACGAGGTCAGCGCCACCTGTCAGTCAGTCTCAACGACGTGTCAGGCTCTGCCAAGAACACAAACATGTGGAACAGTTTCGTGGACAGCCAGGTCAGTAATACTCCCTGGGAGTTGAGAACTTCATTTGTTATTAAGGTTAAATAGTGAATATCATACTTTTGATATGAGAACGTGTGCACGTATCACGTTTGCCTAGGAACCATTGTTTCAGCAGATTATTTCATTATCTGTGATGTCATAAAATAATTGCTCATGACGTCATTGTAGCTTGCTGTCCCAAGTTGGCTGTTTTCTGGTTATATTTACGCGATTCAAATGGAATAATAAATTGATGGATAACAAAGAAATAATGGATGATAAAGAAATTATAACACTCGTAAGTGTGTGATATGACTTTTACGGAATTTGTGCAAATTTGTGTATGACCCTCGCTCTCACTCGGGCAATATAATAATTCACACTCTTACATAAAAAATCAAATGACACACTTTCTTGGGTAATAATCTCTATTTGTTAACCCTTTACCTATGGGCCCCACACTATTCTTAGATAGCCTATCTTTTAAATTTTAGCCTGTGGCCAATCCCAGACCATTGCCTCCATTAAGGAGATTATTCCTGTAAATTGGTAGATCTGAATGGTTTAGCACTAATTTGTTCTGCTTGGTCAGTATAGTTCTTTATGGCTCAGTGATTGTGAACTGTATACTCCTCAAGGAGATGAGACAATGTATGCTTCTTGGAGGGAGTGAGTGAGTTAGCGTTTAACGCCGATTCGGCAGTATCACAGCCATTAGCGGCGTGTGTATCTTGGAGGTACTTACCCTGGGTTGTGAGATTTCCATTCTCAGAGAGTTGAAAATATCTTGTTTTTTCTCAGTTGTTCTGATTAACGGTAATTTTTATTGTCAAAAGTTTTGTATAAACTGTGAGATTAGCTCATGCTGAGCTCACACTGGAGACTAGATAACTGAAACTTGTCCCTGATCATCTATAGACAGAAGGAACGTCACGATACACCGATGCACCGTTGCATCGCCGTGGTTCAGTTCACGATACGATACACGATACAGTAAAATAAATCACGATCCAAATGTTAGTGTATATCGATAATTTTTTTAGTGTTTCTTGAGAAACTAAGTTCTTGAAATTGATAAGAGTTCTGACTTTTTGTTCATGCTCAAGTTGGAAAACTATCAAAATATGAGATTCATGATCAAGTTGGCTGTTTAACTGTTGTTCACTATCTTGTTAGAAATGTTGTATTGAGATCCTGAGATGGCATCTCTCCGCAAGAATGTCGCATTTACTGTATCGTGATATGTATTGAATCGTGACCTCAGTATCGTGATACGTATCGTATCGTGAGGTACCTGTATCGTGACATCCCTAATAGACAGGTATACCATCTCCTCAAGGGAGACATAATAATATTATTTCTATGACTCATGTTTTAGACATCTTGTCATACCTTTAACAATTTTAAACCCTTTTGAATATGTCAACTCATGAGAACAGTAGCATATGTGTAAGTCAGACTGATTTTTTCAGGTGTAAGATTTCATTTATGTTCGCAGAGTTTAGTTTGACATTTAAGTTATAGAGCTTTTTGAATTTCGACCCCTGTTGCAGTGTGAACTCATGTGAAAAGTATACGTTAGTTTAGTGTTTAGCGAAGTGTTTAGAATAGTGGTCTTCTGATCCTAGTTTCTTCACACAAAAAAAGATAAGAATGACTCAAAATTATCAAAAGCTTTTCAGAGTTTAAATCCTTATGAAGTAACCGCTCATGTGGGAAGGAGTGTTTGTCATGTAATTGTTCAACAAACTTCTGGCATTTTTCAGTTTGCGAAGTCACTGTTCAAAATTACCAAAAAAAAGAAAAATATGTGTCTTTGTCAAACAGTCATGTCATAAAAACTGATTCTTTTTGTTTGGTTTGTGGCGATTGTTTGTTTTGCTGATTCTGTTGTGTAGCATGTGATGTGTTGAGTTTACCTGGGAGCTGTGAGGAGTTTTGATGTTTACCTTCCCAAGGAAATATGATATGTGATATGGGGTCAGACTGCATGATATGTTAGATAAACACTGAGTGATATTACATGTCTATGAGGAAATAACGATATGTAACAACTCAGGTTTAAGTGTATACTTTTCTGATTAGATTGTTAGCTAGGTTTATAGCCCAGTCTCTATTTATTTAACATTGCTTCACAAGACACTGAATGAATGATTTTTTATATGACATGTATGTAAAGGATTTAAGTTCATAGCAGAAATCCAAGATCTATTTGAAAGAGAACAACTGAAGCGATGACATTATCCACAATGTGCACACACTACATATATATATATAAATGTATGCTTACCGGTAGATGACTAATCATATAGGTATGTATGTATTTAATCTCCTGAATAGAATAGTTGTGTATTTAAACTTCTGAATAGATCTAGTATTATGAGGGTTGTTAAATCTCCCTGAATAGAAGGCATGTCATTGAACGTTCTGAACGGACTTGAAGATCTGCCAGGTATAATCTCCGTTGATATGAAATGACTTGTCCACTTGTGGACATTGCTTCTACTTTATTTTCCTGCAATGTTATTCCTAGAGGCGTCCTGGGGATATCTGTCTGCCAACCCTTTTGGCTTGGTGTCTCTTAAAAGTTTGAGAAGTAGGATACTTTTACCATTGCAAAGGATCTGATATGTTAAAGGCGCTGTAGCACGTTTTTGGCAAATTTTATTTTTTCAAATTTCCCATTTATAATGATAGTTTATGTCATTTATATCAACTTCAGAAGGTAAAACATCATATTACACAAACCAATTATCCGTAGTGGTAATAACGGTATTGCGTATAAAGCAAATATTGCATGGCGGCCATTTTATTGTGAACACAATTTATTATTTTGTACTACAAAAACGATTCCCATGGCTTTATCGAAACATGTACACTCATTTTAGACTTTATTTTCCGAAGAGAGAAGGATGTTTTACCATTGGTGAATTTATTTTTCAAATACATTTCATCGACTTATTTGAGAGAAAAAACGTGCTACAGCGCCTTTAAGATCCCATTTGTTAAGATTTGGCCCAAATGACCCCGCCAGCTGTTCACTCTCCCTGTTCTTCTAGATACTGTATCTTTTTATCTAACTATAATTTAACTCTTTGCCTTCTCATGCAGTAACTGTTTTCAGTTCCGCTCTTACCCTGGGGTAAATTAACCCTTTTCACCACTAAGAAAAGATTGACAGGAAGTTCTCACCAATGAGTTTAATATTGATCACTGAAGAACTGTTATCTATTGATTAGCTTGCTTGCCTTTCAAGCAAATGGCACAGGTTCATATCCTTTTGAGATGCCAAACATTTGTTACCTGGATCTTATACTGGCTGCGATATTGCCCAAGCGGTGTTAAACAATAACTCGCTCACTCACTCACTCATGCTGTGTTGTGTCTCTACAGAAAGCACTTCATCCACATTGTACTCAGCCCACCCAGCTGTATAAATGGGTACCTGAACTTGGGAAGTATGGACCTCTAGGGTTGTGCTAAGCCTTAAGTAGCGCTTCAAGAGTATAATTCCTTCAGGTTGATAATTGTAACAATTTATAATAATAATAATAGTGGCATTTATATTGGGCAGTATCCACGCCATAAAGGTATGCTCAAAGCGCACGGTTGTCACATTATTACCCTGGTCTAACCTGAGCTGCCGCAAAGCGCTCAAAGGTCGTCTTCTCCACATCTTACACCAGGTACCCACCTACTGCTGGGTGAACAGAGGCACACGTTGAATAAAGTCACTTACCCAGGGTGACACCATAAGTCTTTCCACTCATGTGGGGCAGGGACTCACCCTTCAGTTAGTTCAGCAATGAAGCGGGTAACCCACCCATGCGGCAAGCCGCGCCCATTGTTGCTGAACTTCACTGATACTGGTCGACTGAGCTATGCACACGACCACGTGCACAAAGTGTGCACTTAGAGCACTCTTCCATTGAATCAGCACTATGATGTAATGAAATAATAATCCTGAGCATGTGTACTAGTGGGTTAGATTGGTGAAGACAATGTTAGACTTGTCAACACTGTTTACATGGTGGATTGTTACTGAACACTAACTCCCTGACTCTATCTGTCCGTCTGTGCATTTGTTATAATTTTTTTGGTTTCCTGAACTGAATATTGAAACTTGTTATTACAAACATTGCAGAAATTTATCATATTTGCATTAACCAAACACTTGTAGTGAAGTAGTGTCTGTTGACATTTTGTTTATTGTTTCCATGACAACTAGTTTAAATAAATTGTAACTCCCACCTTCAGCTGTTCTCTGCTTTGAAACTTTGTCACAATAAACTTCAAATGGTAAAACTATCTAGGATACAAACATGAAAGTGATTTTAAACTTGAATAAAAGAAAATATGAAATATTTCTTGTGGGTCAAAGGTATAACTTGAAATGCTGTAGGTGAGGTTTCATAAATGTGAACACATGAGCGTAACACAAAACCTCATCACCCACTCTGTGTGATACATTCCATACTACATACCTTTATCTCAAACCAACCAATCAGAGACCAGCAGCTTAACTCTCCAACCAATCACAGACAGCGTTCCAACTTCTTGACCAATCAAAGCACAACATTTGACCCATGAATATTTATCCCCCTGACAGTGAGGTATGTGTAGTATTTCTGTATCAGTTTGAATGAGCCAATTAAACAGGGAGGTCACATTGCCTAGATTTGAACTAGTACATTGCGTAGGGTTTACATATGTAGGTATAGACGTAGGTAGAATGACTGAACGGGTGGACGTAACATACTGGTCAAGATGAAACTCCCCAAACTGTGTAACTGTTGTAGACAGCAGTGGTCAAACAAACTGGTCAGTTGGCATGGAAATATATATATGCATATATTCTTATTATTGTATTGGCCATATCTACTCACATTCTAGGGAGATTTTATTATCCTGAATGAAAGTTCACAAATAAGTATATTTGGGTTAACATGTCGTTTGTAAAAATGTGGTCTTAAATTTTATAATTGTTTGTAATCTTAAGGTTAAAATTAAGTGCAATTTATCAATTTCTGTCCACAGTATTTAAGTCCAGGGTGTTTAAAGCGAAATGGATTGAGTGAAATTCATTGCTTTACTTAAATCGATGAAATTAGTTGATAGACTCATTAATTTCACTTGACACAGGTGTCTGGAATCTACACAGTTAGATGAAATTAAAATGGCTAATAATCATTATATATTTTAATAACAATACGAATACTTATGAAGTGCAGAATTCCACAAATAAGGTCCATGCTCAATGCGCACACCATACATATGAATTATGAATTATGTTCAGTTTATAGTCATGCTGTGACTATCTGCTCCAGTATCTCTCTATCCTGCTGAGCGCAGTCTAATTGGTTTATTCAAGTTATTAGAATATGTTTATTCCATGAATAGAAATTACATGAAATGCTGTGTCGCGACACCCTTATGCTGTTTATCTACTTACTTACTTCCAGCAGATAACTACTGTTACTTGTGCTTATCCCTAAAACATATAAAGTGAATCCAGCTTTAGGGGGGGGGGGGGGGGGGGGAATAACTTGGTAACATTAAATTTACAAAAAGACAAGCGCATTCATTTAAAGGCACAAGTGCCCGCTTTTCGCATTCAAATAAGCTATTTTAGGTCATACGAGGACATATTAACTCGCCTTAGCTTCCTTTCGATGCAATAAAATACTTATTATTATTTACAATTGACCTGCAGTGAATAATCAAATAGTTGAGACGGCCGAAGTCAATCAGCGATATCACGAATAGAAAGAGTCGCTGATGTGCAAAATGGGAAATATAGATTGTAGAAAACGGCTGAGCTTGGATTTCATTCAGCTCTTTCATATACTGTATTCTCTTAACTGACAACAAAGATTGGATAGTGGTCATTAAGGAGTATCTGTAACTTCACCGGTTTGTACTACGCAGTGTAAGCATTGTTGTTCCATTAACGAAAGCGCCTGCCGTTTTTGGTCTTCGGGTTGGGTGCAATTTATTAATATTGCTGATATTTAAGTTCATGCGGATTTAATGCAATGTTGCATTAAATATTTCCGGTCTTTTAAAGTTAACTTTAAAACCTGAATACGTACATATCTTCTAGATAACTAATGTAATAATTACCTGAGGGTAGATCGTTTGTAATATCGAGAGATCTGCATGATCCGTGCATTATTTATATTTTAAAAAATTGGCGTGACATAGTGCCTTTAAAATAAACAATGAGAAGTGGCACTATGAATGTGGAAACTACACTTCACCATAAAAAGACTTTGTTTATCTATCTGATGAGAAATTATTTGTTATTTTGTATCAGTATCAGTATATATGTTTTATTATCAGAAAATTGTAAAATCGGTAAAAATACAGTGTAGCTGTTTACTCATTTCCCATTATGCAGAAAGCAAAATGGTGGCTTCTCTGATAGAAACCTCACTTTCACATATTTTAAGTATCTTTGACCAAGAGAAAACTAAGAGAAAAACAGACAGTACTAATGAAATGTCCAGACATATTGTCGTCTGATAAACCTGTTGTTAAGTATTCTTTTACAGTTTTATCATTGTTGATATTGCTAATTAGCAATAACTGCTCATTAAGATTCACTTTGTAGACACTCCCTAATTATGAAGATAAAGCTAACAATACATTGAGGTAATTAGAGTGATTCCAAATTTCATTATCAGTGTCCATGCTGTTTGTTGCAGACAAGGTTGTATCAACAAAAATAATTAATATATGATTAATAAACTATATTGTATTTTATTGTATTATTAAATTGTCTATTGAGATATGGAATGAGAACTAAGGTTGTTCTTCTGTATGAAATTTATAAATTGTAAAACACCAGCTTGATAATTGCTGGCAGGATATCAACAATAACATGTTTAAATAGGGAATTATTTATCATCATAGTTACTAAGTATCTATATGAACCCTTCCACTCGATACTGTCTGGACCTGACTGCCTATACACTATATATATGTCATGTGGTTCATGGCTGGGCAGTATACAAAGGGGGATAACTCTTCCTGCCATACCTAACCCAAAGTGAAGCTCATTGACTGAATTGAATGTTGATAGATTGCTGGTTAAATGAGGGTCCAAGATCAAATTCAACAATTTGAGTAAAAGAAAATGAAATACTGAAATATGATAGATATGATAGTAAGATGCATGTGTATTTTGGCTCCACAGTGCAAATATAAATTATAAATTAAAAATAGAAAAGTACTTTTAAATACAAACAGTGCTGAACATGTTCATTATAAAATCTGCAAATTCTCTTTAATCATTTTATCTATACAGTAACATACATTGATACCAAGGAATTGTTTGTCTGACCCATTATTTGCTGTTGATTTTGAGGGAATTGAAAGTAAAATGTTTGGGAAAAAATAGTGAGACATTGTATGAATCTTGATTTTTTTTAATGAATTTAGAATTATTGTGATTTTCTGTCCATAAATGGAAGCTAGTTTTTAGGAAATTTGAGAATTTGTTGTTTTATTTAATATCTTAGTTTACAACTACCAATTTACAATGCGGCAATGTTACAAACTTCACACTAAATCTTTACACTTTAAGCTTGCAAAAACCACACTTCAGCTCCAATCCCAAACACAAATGTCACAAATTGTAATCCTCAATCTGTTGAGATAATCCACTGATTGTTAGAAGGGTGACGACACCTGAATACCTGGATAAGATTATTAACCTGTGCTTAACGAGCTATCTACATAACGAGTTTATCTATTTGCAAGGGAATAGAGGACAAGTTGTACACAGTAGGTGTGGCTTATCAGCTATGCATTAAACCTAAATATTGAACTTTAGGTGCAGATATTGTTTCAATATTTTTGTGGGATAATAGTTTTTGTGATATATTTTGTGTTCAGTATTTTAGTGGTTTATTTAGAGGATTTTTCTTTGTAAATTTGTTTTGCCAAAGCTAGTATAAACAATTTTACAAGGCATGCTATAGAACTAAATTTTCAATGGTGAGTTTTGTGCTCGTTGCTTAAAGCATTGTTGATGATGTTAAAGTGATGAAGAATATGAATTTAGAAACTAAAGATCTCTATGGCTGAAAATTCATGTTTATCATTTACAATGCAGCTTATCATTTACAGCTATTAAATTATTTTAAATATTTATCCATAGTTTATCATTTACAGTACATATGATTTCTGTGAATGAAAATGATATTCAAAACAATTTTCTCTTTCACATTGTGCCAGTGCCAAATCATTTCATTTTTTAAATAGAATTATGTTGCTTCAGTGTTTAACTTGTATAAAAGTTCTGTCAACATTTACAAATTGACTATTTATCAATTCACACTTTAAGCTAGAAAACCACACTTGAGCTCTAATCTCAAACACAAATGTCACAAATTGTAATCCTCTATCTGTTGAGATAATCCACTGATTGTTCGAAGGGTGACGACACCTGAATACCTGGATAAGATTATCTACCTGTGCTTAACGAGCTATCTACATAACAAGTTTATGTGCCTGTTATGAAAGTGTTTATTCTCCATTATAACAATGTTTGTGCAAATTAAAGATAAATATTGAAGCTAAACCCTGCGTGTGTTGTCAATATTTTAACAATGCAAGTGTAAAGACACAAAGGTTTATTTGTAGAGAACACAAATATTAATTAATGATTTAATTAATGATTTCCATTGATTAAAGTGATTAACTCTGACACTGGAGCCAGGGTGATTTACCTGTCTAAAAAAATATTGTGGTAATTCTTTTCTACCACTTTATTTTTCATGGCTACTTTTTATAGAATATATGAATTATATATACTTCATTACTTTCATTCTGGAGATATCCTGTTGTTTTCAAAGTTGTATGTTTTTTCAATAATTTGAATAACACCCGAAAAATAAATGTAATTTTATATTGATTGAACTCCAATTGAATATGAAGTTAAACTGTTAATTTGCTTAATATGAAATGTGATTCCTATTAATAACAAAGTTAAAAGTTGATACATTTTATCAATGCACTTTACCTTAAAGGTACATCCATTGTGTTGTTGGGGGTCACATATTCAAAACATTATAAAGGGTGTTACTTTATCGAAAAGTACCGACTGTTACCGAAAACCACCATTTTGATGATAGTCGACTTAGTATATTGACGATATGAAGGTAAATGTAGTGATTTCTGATCGAAAACCGGACAATACACAGCGTGTGGCGTGCGCCAATGAGCAAACGTAATTTTGGAATCTTATTTACAACAGACAAAATGATAAATTTGAGTTGTTTAATAGGTCAAATAACTACTGTGCATGCAAATGAGGCGTGCAGTTTCGGTTTCTGCACATTGATGTAACTTGATTTTAATTGGAAACGTAATTATGATATATTTGGCGATTGGGAATGAATATTTAAGCTGAGTGAATTTATATTCACTGTAATCAGCACATATGGTGAGTCGGAACGTATTTAAGACTAATAAAATTTTATGAAACACAATGGATGCACCTTTTATTTCTGGCTTACAGTTTGTATTGAAGTATATTATTGTAATAACTCTTTGGTCTGTTTCCCACTATTATATAAGTGATGCTGTTTCAAGTTGACAAGTTGTTTCAACCATTAGTGACAATTTTACAACACAAGAGTGTTAACAAACACACAGAACAACTAGCACACAAACACATTCAGCTCACTCCTATAACACTTGGGTGGGTAATTAAACATACAACTGTCACTTACAGGGATCCTCTATCACTTGTCATTGCTCATTGTAATTAGTGGCAGGCCATTTTGTCACAGAGTGGATTACCTCCCTTAGATTGGCAGATTATCTCTCTTAGGGAGTGGATTATCTTCATTATTCAATGGATTATGACTTGGAACAATGAATCATCTGATCTTCCAGCTCTTGACTTCTAAACAAACACATTTTTTGTTGTAATTTAACCTCTAAATAAACATATTTACTTACTTATATTTTACTACATCATGTGAATTCTAAATAAACACACACCTGTTATTTTATTTAAGATCTTGTGTTTGTATTTCCAATAAACTTGGCAAGACAAATATTGGAAATAGAATTGTTTTTTAAATATATATATTTTTCAATGATATTGTTTCTACAAAGGTTAAAAAAATCTATGTAACCGTTCCAAGATTGAATAAAAAAAAACATGACTAATGCTGTGGTAGGTAGTGCTATGAAATTGCATACAATGTGTCACTGTTTTGTTTTGATGCATGCACAAAGAATCTAAACCAATCCGATAATAAATATAGGCTAATAGCTCAAATTACAAACAAAAATTTTAAATTTATTAGTAAAGTTAAGGAAACATTTCTGTTATATATGTGGCTTTATATACCATGTACCGGTATATATATATATGTGTGTGTGTGTGTGTGTCTATGCTGTGAAAGTTAACTGTGGTATTGCCATACCTCACATAGTTGTTAATCAGTGCAGCTGGAGGATATGAATAGTTACATACCAACTGTACAATATGTACACATATCTACCAGTCGGCCGATAATCCGGATTAACTGATTGTGAGTATGTGGGTTATCGGTGTGCTGTATTTCACTTCAAAGCAGTAGATGAATGAAAGGAATTCTTGTGAATGAATTCAAAACATCTGTTATTTGTTTCTTTGTCAGGAATCAGTGATCAGATTTATCAGGGGTTTTACAAAATCTCTCCAGAGTCACTGAGACCTTGACTTAAAGCGCTTCTGCAAAGTCACTGACCTCAGTCTGAAGTAAAGTCAATATCGTAATTAAAAATTAATTAAAAATGGTATATTGTCAACTTTTCAAGTGATTCTTGGCTGGTAAAATTTGGTAAATCATTCACCTGGGACTTACAAATTTTGTAATCTGTGAGATTGATATCAGTCCATTTTCTGTGTGAAACATGATTTTAGTATTAAAAAATCCAACCTTTTTGTTCATTATTACCTTTGATAAAGCCTTTGTATAATGCTTTGTTAATGAGTTCTGATTCTTCAAAGTCCATCACTCTGCAATTGTTCAGCACGACCCTCATAATCAGGGGCTGTATTACAGGCTGGACTAGGAGTTAGATATTACTGCTCTAGAACCATAAGTGTTCACTTGGCAGTAAGGGGTTACAGTGAATGTAAAAAAAGAATGTTTAAATTTGTATAGATGTCGTGTTTTTTTCAACCATCAACACCAAATGGTTCAGTTGGACAAGTTCAGATGCCAAGTTTGAAGAGTCTGACTCATCTGTCTTTTAACTAGCTGTCAAATATAAAATGTCCAAATCTAAAGTTCATGTGGACATTTGGTCTCTCATAGATAGGTACAAAAGCTAAAAATCAAATCAGGAAAAACATTTGCTTTGTTCCATCTTTTGTTGACTTGGTCAGCTGTCTTATCACTCACTGTCAAACATTTAAAAAGAATATAAACTTCATGTTGCTATTGAGTATCTAATCACTCATTACAAGATTAACTGAAATATCAAATATGCTAGAATTATCCATCTTTAACTCAACCCACCTCAACTGTCTTCTAACCCTTCTTGTAAATGAATGTCCATATTAGGTCTTTCAATACTTTATAATTAAAATTGGGATGCTTAAAAAACTGAAATCTGTTAGAACAATCGCACCTGTCCTGGTTGGGATGACCTGTGAGATCACGGGTCACTGCTTCACTCCCACCTCCAGATGTCTTGCTGTTTGATGTCCTCTACCATTGCTGAAGTCTGAACACAAACATCCGGCACATTGAACTGGTGCCTTATTGCCAGCACATCTTCTGGTCTTAGAATCCCTGGAGCCGCTAATGGCTGCAATACTGCCGAAGCGGCGTTAAACAATAACTCACTCACTCACTCTTAGAATCCCTGTCCCTTCCTAAGAAACAGCTGTTGATCTCGAAAGAAGATATTTGTCTCATAGAGATGGAAAATGAGATTTTTTTCAATTCAACATCCTGAGAGAAGTTACAATGAGTTGGTATCAGGTTATCCTGCTATAATTGATGACAAGTTTCTCATACAATATTGCACAGAAGGCTCTGTCAGACTGTGAACACCTCATGCTGCAGGCTACATGGTGTACAGAGAAGGGCAAGAAACTTCACTAGAAGGAACTATTGTTGTAACATTGTAACACATTTCAAAGAACCTTGCAATAACACTGTAACACATTTATTCAAGGAATTTTTGCAATAACACTGAAACACATTTATTCAAGGAACTTTTGCTATAACATTGTAACACATTAAAGGCATCTTGGCAATAACATTGTTACACACTGTTGTTACTGGTGAATTATCAGGGTTATCACACTGCACTGTTACAACAACAAATCTGTAACTGTTGTGCAACATTGTGTTATATGTAGGTGTAACAATTGACTAGGTGTTTGTTATTACAGTTTTCTTTCCTACTGTACCTGTTCTTTGATATAAGCAAATTATTGAGAGAAAAAAATATAAATATAAACTTTTATAAAATTTTCTGATGTCCTCAATAGTTTTAATGATACTTTAATTTTGTTTAGTCCTGACATTTAATAAGATTTCCACAACGTTTCAGAACATCATCCTGCCACAATGTGGATAATATGTATAATGTATATACTTAAACATGTTTATTCACGTTAATTATAGGCCTACATGAATATAATGTGTATGAATATATTAATGTTTATCATACTATTATATGATTAATATGTAAAAAAGACGACATGAATATCTCCGATTTGGATAAGTAAGACATTGTTATCTATGGAAAAAATTTAAATAAAATAATGTCTGTGTGAACATAATTGAGAGATGCACACAATAATATCACTGTATACACACTCAGGGCGTCTGGCTTCTGTATATCAAGCCTTGAATCTGCTCTTCAAAGATTTGCAGTCCGATCATCTGTCCTTGTTTGTATAACAATCTACTAACTACCTGCTCCCCTGTTATACAGCTTAATATGCTGTCTGTGTTGAAGGTTGGTCCCTATTGTGTATTTAGGGGACATATGGTGCTGTATGTGGCTAATTAACGTCTATTTAATCACCTTATTGATGTGTTTTGTTACTGATTTGCATTTAAGATGAATTAACTGTAGACTATAGTATAGTTAGCCCTTTTCATGGAATGTGAACATATGTTTTAACTTATTGATTCACATCACATACTTGTTGATGTGCTTACTGCTTATTTTGATAAGTTGATGAATTAATATATCAGTTTGTGTACTTTTTGAAAAAACAATTTAGATTTTATCAAATTTATGACCAATTAAAAAGCAGTAAATCTATAAATTTCTAAGAGTATATAATGTAGCTGAAAAATGTTTCTGATCAAGTGATAATAAGTATTAAATTTGGATAAATATCAGTTTTCACATGTATTACAATGACATGGATCACCATAAACAGTAGAGAAACATTGCACATTCTTATTGCAACTAACTGTATATTTTTACTTATAAACTATTCTTATAAATTATCTGTTTATAGTATCTTAACTATCTAATTAATCACTACCAGTTATGTTTGGATAATGGTTTGGATTATGGGTTAACTGGTTTGAAGTGGAGGCGATGTGTTTGCTTGATATACAACTTAATCCGCAACTGAATGTGACTAATTAATCACCATGCTGTTGTGTTTTTATACTCATTTGGATTAAGAATAGAATAATCAATAGGTACGTAAGAAAGGTAACTGGTTTCACATGTTATAAGCAGTAGAATGGTTTCTACATTACATTAATGTGTTTATACTATAAGATTCCATCTATATCAACTGGTTTCACACATTACAAGCAACAATACATCTGCGTATTTAATTACACTATACAAAGCCCTCAGTATTATCAACTGGTTTCACATGTAATTATCAATAGAATGTTTTTACAATACATTTACGTGTTTATACTATACAAAACTCTTCTATATTATCAAGTGGTTTCACATAATTATCAACTGGTTTCACATAATTATCAACTGGTTTCACATAATTATCAACTGGTTTCACATGTAAGAAAAACAAAGATTTGTGTATAATCTAACTTTCTTTTTTGGACAAACATGGTTTCATGTGAGTTGGGTTAACACTAATCAGCTGTTGTTTAGGATACACTGGAATAACCTTTACACAAATACAGATATGTTTTATCACATATGATGATAAGATGGTAATAATGATAAACGTCTAGTAAACAAATAAACCACACACCACTGTGTTGAACTCAAAAATATAATTTATAAGGAACAAGTGTTTTTTAAATTAATTTATTATGTGAAAACAATTATTTTAGGAATTATATGTTTCGTAACTGACGCTTTTATTATTATTTAGAATGAAGCCGGTGTAACAGTTAGAGGCAATGCTTCAATGTTTTAATTCACAAATCATTTATACATTTTCCTCTTTCTGGTGGGAGTCCATACTTTTCTATTTATAACAGTGGACTGAGATGTGTCAAGCAGTGTGTTTATTCATAAACATTGTCTCCAAGTTAATGCTTATACATATCGCTTCTGATTCAACTTGTGATTTTCTCCTATTGACCATTTTCTTCTCTTTGACAAAATACATCTTACAAAAACATAATTTGGCCAAAGAGTTGTGAAAGAAAATATTTATTTCATTCAGTTTTCAAAAATATATTTTGACAAAAATAAACACTCTAAGAATGATGCAGTTTCAAGTCAAGCTGGAGAGGAATATATATCTGACCTACTTTTGATGGAGTTATGAATGAGGGTGGAAACATGTTGACCATATAAGGGCATGCTACACCTGGCGTGTGTTGACTGTATTGAACATTGCTAGGGTCGTCGTGACACAATAGATAACAGATTGTGTCAGTGCGTGAATCATTTGTGTGAAACAATTTAGCAACCCGAAAATGTAGCTTTATTTATCATCTGTGAAGTTGTTTCTTTAAAACATTACATGAAAGTACACTGAATTTAGTCTGACATAAATTGATTGTTTTGTTGCGTGTCAATGTAACGTGAACGAACAAATTGTGTCGTTCAATCGTGTGATCTTATCACGGATTACTGTACTGTACTGAGCTGTGTTGTTTCAAACTCGGAAAGTAGATTCAATCTCTGAATATCAAGAAATAAAATTTACTTTTACAAAATAGTGTTTTAATAAATGTAAAGATATGTTCATACAGTTTGAAGAAATATTAATCTACTAAGTATCACCACTTGAACTCTCAAGATTATCTGCCCCTCCCATGGGTTAATCCTTCTAATCCCCCTCAACCCTCTGTTCCCCCTCCCTCCCTCCCATTGGCCTCCCCCAGCTACACATGATCACTCTCTAATGTAAACAAAGCCTCAAGGCAGGAAATCAACTCTTGAGGTGAAAGGTCAGTAGAACTGTGATCTGATTGGCTGCTGTAAAGCAGGGTCAGTGATAGAGAGCCGTGATTGGTGGAGAGAGTGTGAGATATTGAGGCATGTGGTATATAGCAGCAGACCAGCAGGAATGTTATTGAGTAACAACGGGAGAGGGAATACACACGATATATCCTCTCTCACAGAATGATGCTGGGATATACACAGATATAACACGGATATTGAGGATATAAAAACAGGCAGGATGAAACTGAAGAGGAATATTGAGATTATTGACAACCTCAGGGTGAGATACATGTTTTTATCTCGGATTAGAAGGTTATATTTAGTGATAATGCAATGTCTTGACTTGAAGTAGCGTTGTTTTTTTTTTAACTACCTTTGACACAACTTATATCTAAATTTTAGATCATTATCTGGAAGGTTTTATTTTTTTCTCATTCATTCATTTGTTTATTTTAAATATATATTTTCTGAATTTATACAATTAATTCTAAAAATCTTTTTAAAATAAGATTTTCAACTCAAAATTTTCATAATTAAAGTAAATATCAAGTGCTTGATTTGAATAATTCTTATTCTTACAGTTGGTTCTCAATTTTAAGTATTTCATTTTGGCTGTTATGTTCCAGTATACAGTCTTTTTGTTATACCGACTTTACATTTGGAAAACAATTTATTTACAATCCAATCCATCTTTATTAAATAAATAATTCTTCTTGAAATAGACATTGAAATAATTTTTAACACCTATTTTCTCTTGTCTTTACTTAAACATTGAACCACATTTATTTTGTACTCATTTCTCAAATTCTCAAATATGAAGTTTTCTGTCCAAATCGTTATGAATGTAAAGAACTCCTGTAATCAATGAAGCACCAACAAACAGTGGTGATGGGTCGGTAGATTCCATCAGACGTATCGATTGTGTGAGTGCTGGCTCTTTGATCTGACCAGATTTCACGCTCCAACAATCAATGTCTCATCAAAGTGTCGTGCTGACATCAGCGGAAAATGTGTCGTGTCGTGTAATTCTTGTAAAACTTGCCTGTAGCACGGAAGTTTAAGGGCTTATGTTTCTGCTATAGATAATTAATATTGATGAGATACTTAATGTATTTGTTCCATCCAAGTATTGTGCTGACGTAAACAGGAAACTTCATGTCGCAGAGTTCTTGCAAATGTTACGGTTTATGTATCTCTGATGTTAATGAATATTTATGGAATTGCTACTCAGTTTTGTAGCCATAAATTTCTCATGGCACCATTGGAGGCTGTTGTATTCTGTATTTTTGAAGCACCTGCCCATACAGATTGTGTCTGATAATATTGTTAAATATTAAAGGTGTTAAGTAAAAAGACTAAAACATTCAAAATATCTTGTACAAATAATAAATATTCAGGATCTTCTAACATACCCAAATTAATAATTATTGTTTTAAGAAAGCATATCAATAAAATTTATATAAATGTTAATTTGCTTTTTGACAAATTTATGCAAAGATTTGTTAATCATGTTAAACATTTGGTAGGAACAAATTACACCACAGATCAATACAGAGAAAGTTGCACATTTTGAAACTAATTTAGGAAATTAAGGTGTAATATTAATTAAATTGCTTAAACAAAAGAAAGGAAGTTTCCCGCCGTGCACAGGAAGTATACAGAAGTCGAACCGTTCAGTCACGGTGGCAGACAGATTATCTGGGATTAACTTGATAATCCACTAATTGTCGTAACAACCCGGTAAGTGGCGGAATAATCCCCCCAGTGTACACAATAGGTAGTTAAAACAATGGCCGTATCACCTAGATGGGACTTATTGTTTTATACCTACCCCTATGGTGCTGGATAGTGTGTAATGTTGGGGATATAGGTATTATAGATCTAATTGTGTGGCCGGTTTGTTTTGTCTGTGATGGCGAGAAATTAGTTTTGTATTCCTATAGTTAAAGTTTCACTTTGGGAAAAATAATTTCAATTGTTACCCAAATTGTTTAGAGAGTTCCTTTGAAGATAAAAGAAAAACACCTTGATGATTTCCCTATTTGGAAAAATTTAAATGTTTAAATCTTAAATCCAAGTGTCTCAATTGTGAGGACGAACTTCTTTGAAGGAATTTGAAGCAGTAGACAGACAAGGGTAACCAGTGTGGATGAAATTAAACTATAATGTCCCTTTAGTAGACTGTAGTAGCCATCAGAGACCGGAGCTAACTTTGAACAGCAACCTGAGATAAATCTCGCATGTCAGGAGACAGAGGTTCCCACACTTTCATGTTAGAGAGAAACTGGACAATGTCATGACTAGTTGTCATTGACAGAAAGATTATGTGTACCAGTGAAATATACATGGAACTGAGTTATTCATTCTTAGTATATTGTGAGCTTGAAATAACAGGGAGAATAATGAATTCAACTGAACTAAATAAAAACAAATATTTATAAGAAAGGGTTAAGTTGTAAAGTGACTTCTTAAAAATGAATAAATGAAGTACCCATTCTTTCTTTTTTCTTTCATGACAAAAAGTCGTTTGCTGAAGATTGTAGAAAGCAGAAGAATATAGAAAGTGAACAATAGCATTTCAATCATTCACCAAATTTCATGACAAAAAGTGATTTGAAAGGTGTGTAAAAATATGAATACAATATTATACAAATCAAACAGCAGTAATAACATCAAACAAAGCTAGATGTACAACTCATTCATGGACTTGCATGACTGACAGTGATTGACAGATGTAATGGAAACACACATGAAATCTACAAGTCTTATAGAGGTATATCTGCGCTGGAATGCTGTTATAGGAAATGTTACATACCTAGATAGGGCGATACAGACATAAGATATAAATGTAGCACATACCTGGGCTGTGTGAGTCTACCTACTTACCATGTATATACACCGGCCAGGTGATAAAGGTAATATATCTTCCCACAGGATGTGGATAGGGACGGAGACGGTCTTTCATTCTTTCATTTTCACAATTTGAAATAATTTCATTCATTCATTCAAAAATTCATTCATTCAAAAATTCATTCATTCATTCAAAAATTAAATCTATCACCCAGTTAACATTACATCACCTGTGTCAACTAAATAATCGTTACAGATGACTGTATCTACTTTGATTGTTGTGAGTATTTGTAAGATTAAATTCATCACCTATGTAATATGTTAGCACCTGTACAAACACACTACACATTATAGCAGTAGAGCAGTCTGTATCATGAGAGGTAGATGTGTAGAGTGGGACCTGATCACTTAATCACCTGAGTAGAGCTTTGTCTGTTAAGAAAACTAGGGGAAGGTTCAGGAGTGTCAATCTTCATCATGTTGTTCTCCACACAGACCACTCAGTACAATGAGCACAGCTATCTTCTCTTGATGAGTTCACTGATTGCTCTTTAATATGCCTTCAACAGGTGTTAATTGAGTAGTTGGTAGATTAGGTATATTTCTTGATGATAATTAAACCATTGCAGCAAGAAGCTGTGCAGGTTTTATTTCAGCAGTCGTTGCAGCAGTTTAGAATTGAGTCATTCAAAATGAAAAAGGTACAGTATATTCAGGGCTAGGAAGTATTCAGTCATTTTGGTGACATATCATTCTCTTGCCTGCAAACATTTCTCAAGTAAGGAATCTGCTTGTGGAGATATGCCAACTTTGTGATGTTGTTGCTGGGTTTGAATGTCACTTGCAGTTCTGTAAATGTCAGGGGTAACCCTTAAGGAAAATACTGTCTGTAGACTTCTCTACACTTCCCCACAGGAGAGTATCTTCTGTACAACTTGTCAACACTTCCCCCACAGTTAACACTCTGTGTACTTCAGCCAGGTTTCCTAGAGCTACCAGACATCTCTATGTTTCGTCATTGTCCTAATAGTGTCTCTTCTTTCTGCTCCATTCCAAGAACTAATGTCCGTTCTAATGACTGAAATATTGTTAATACTAAATGTTAATAATAACTCACTGAGCTTAACTGTGTATCTGCGATTCCTGGAATAATTCTATTACCGGGTATTCCCTTCCATAATGAATTGATTCTTTAAAGTTGACCATTCACATTGATTTGGTTCCAGTTGATACTGAAGTGTTAATGTGTTTTACTTTCTGGTCCTGATATGGTGTAAATTTTCTAGCTTCTCAATGTGACTTTTAGCCTTTGTTCCACATAACAGTTGTACCTGAGAAGTCAATTTGTGTTAGAAATCACTTGACTTTGAACCAGAGGAAACTATCTGTTCACAATTCTGGAGGCTACATTGAAGTCCAGTATGCTGAGCTGCCTGCCTCTGTTTGATGTGGTGGATTAGCACCCTCTATTGTACAGCGATGTTTGTAGGATTTAACGACCTCGAACCTGAACAAAGTGTCCATGATGAAAGTACTACAGTATAATGAAGGGCTGATATAAGCTGTATATTATGATGGGGAGGTTTGATAACAATAAGCGTGTGGTACAGATAACAATGGAGATGTAATAAAGATAACAGGATAGGTGTAATATTGATAACAATAGATGTGTAATATATCTTGCACAAGCTCTTGGTTCGGTGCTGGTTTACGACATAATCTCTGTTAATGAGGCTATGGACTGGGGAAATATGGCACTCTCACTTTGATCTCTGCTTTCAAAGTGAGGCTGAATCAAAGCGAGGCTATTATCAAAGTCAAGACTGTAACTTATCTCTTTTAATTAGGGGTGTTGATGTTATCTTCATACTTCATACATACCTCATACCAACCCCATCAATTTGCGATACCTAGTGCATTGGCTGCTTTACAGAGTTGTCTTGCGCTTTAGAGATTGTTTTATTTCAATTCAAGAAAAAATGTGAAATTAAATATTTTGTAAGATGCCAAAAATCCAATGTCTTTTGTAATTTTAAAAACATGATACATCAGTAAACATGTCAGTACAGTCTTTTGACTGATAAGTCTCTTGTGGGTTCGCTGCTTGGTATATAAAGGATGATCACTGGTACAGGAGAATTTATTTTGGTTAACACTTTCAAGATTGTTACAAGTGTAGACTTGATCCCATGGTGTGATAACTACCAGCAAGCCTTGGGCTATAGGGGAATCCCAGATAATCTATTTATAGCGCTGAAATTAACACTGGAGGCAAGTCAGTGGAAGCCCAAACTCATCTATTTATAAACCTGATCTTTTACAACATGTTCAGTGGATGCCTATATATCTATTTGTAGCCCTTATGAAATAGTATTTACCTGTATATCTATGTGAAGCCTGATTGGTGACCACGAAAGGGCTATTATATTGGAGACACATCCCGCCCATAGCTGGAGGGTTAAGAGTTTTTCTGACCACATGTTGAGATTGAAGTGGACAGAGGAGCTGGTCATTATCAGACGGTATCCCCTGCTGACCGGTGCAAGTGGTCAGTTATAACCCACTGAGCACACATAATGTACATCAAGGTAGGGAGTACAGGTGATATCACATCCTCTCCCAGTGTCACATTGTGTTGTAAACACTGCACAGGTTATATACAGGTTATATACAGGTGATTTCACTAGAAGTGTTGCAGGTAGACACTAATCAACAATGGAGAGGTGCTTCATGACACTTTTATCTACCGGTGGGTGGTAGATCTAATTTCATGCCCTCTTGAGCAATTACTGAATAATTACAGCATGTCTTGCTGTGTGAAGTATCTAATTACTTGGCTCATATTGGTTCTTCATCAGATGAATATCAGATAATATCTTTAGTTTTTGGGGAAATTAATTTTAACTGTCCAAAGATATCCACTTGATTTTGAAGTTGTGAAATTGAAAAGTATTAAAATGTACATTATTGGAATATTATATATCACAAACTGTTCTGATAATTTTATAATTTAAAAGAAATATCTTTACTGAACTTTTTGCAAGAGATAAGATCCACAAACAGGTTACCACCCCCGCTTCATACTTATTCAAGTGACATCATTTTCTAAAAACTGAAGATTGAACCAAGCCAGAACCTTGTTTTTTAGAGAAGAAGATCACAACAGACAGACAGATACTGAGAACGCGAGACGTGGCCACCTACGTAAGCTTCTTACTGTCGTGGATCTTGTGTGGGACAATCTACTTAGTAAGCTGGGTGTCTGTGGTTGTCGTAGCAACCACCTTCTGAAAGCGCCATAAATTGATATATGATATATTTTACCAGTTATGTAATTATTATGTTCTTCAGGCTTTTGAGAGTTTGTGTTTGAGAAACTTCAACTTTATTTAGATTTAGGAGGTAGCTAAAGGAAGAGGATTTTTCTTTCACCAAAAGAATATTCATTACCTCATTTTGTTCTGAATTCAAAACTAACCAATGTTGTTCTATAAAACTCTACAGGTTTTGATTTACATTTTCTTTGAAATTCTTTCTTAAATATTTGCAATAGTCGAATTATAGTCATCTTGTCATCCTGGGTCCTGAAATAGAAGAAGACATTGATCCAGCTGTCATCTTCCCCTAGATAAATTATATCCTCATGTCTGAACTGTTATCTAACCAACGCTTGCTAAGCTCTTCACAACTTTATGACACTGAACTCCACACAGCATCTCACTATGATAGTGACTAGAAGGCTGTGAGATACCGGTGGATATTCTATAAGTGATAACAGGGGCCTGGTGTTTATTCAATAAGTGATAAGAGCCTCTGTTGAATGATACCCCAATCAGTTTGAGATAGTCTTGCTTTTACACCTCTTTGATGAAGAGTTACATCTGCATTATCAGCTAGAGTTATCTCCTCCTTGTCTCTCAGACACAACACTGGGTTAGTGTGAGATAACAGTCTTAATTCCTTACATAAAGAACAAAGCATGAGATAACAGTTGTAATTCCCTCCAAAACTTCAGATAACAGGTATGGTTCCCTCTGTGCTATACATAGGACTTTGGTGTGGACTATTTTTCATTTTATTATACTGGATTCTGGTATGCGAGTTTTACCATCCATATTTATTATCATTGACTCTATGAAACAAACAAATCCAGCAAGTTTATTGGTTGTTAACTTTTGTCCTTATCAGATAAGAATTCTGATCATTGAGAACTACAACACTATGCTGATCAAGTTATAGAAGTTTTACAACACTAGTTGGGCTTATGTAGCTTAAAAGTCAACAGAACCAGGGTTGTTCAAGACAGGCCGTTACGTCATTGTATTTTTACAACACTTGTTTATACGCGACCAATAAACATTGTTATCTGTTGTAGGAAGTCAGCTATAGATATATGTATATAGCTAGTTTGATAAAGATATTTATATTGTGAATGTTGATAGATATATTCATAGAAACAAAGAGAATGTTGATGATCCATGGGGAGATAGAAAGAGATAGAAGTTTATGGGATGTTTGTGTATTATACAAGGGTAGATAGAGAATTCCATTGTTTGTGGACTCTCTTGACCCAGTACCTGTCGATGTGGACACACAGACGGGGTAACCTCCAAGTAGGTATATATATATATATATATCAGGGTATAAACACGCAGGAATGTTATTCACTTCTCTTCCGTCACCCAGCGTAGGAGTATATGTACTTACAGTATGGGGGCTTCCCAAGACAAGGGGGTATGCATTTCTGCTCTTTGATTCTTATACTAAGACTTTACAAGACAAGGTGATTTGCATTTCTTATTTTAAAGACTGAAAGACATTTTTATGTATTTTTATTTCACATATCAGTATAATTATAAGTGTATCCTTGGTCCATATGAAATTTACTTGTCAAATTTTCAAAGAAGAGGTGATTTCAAAAGTTGATTTTATTTCAGATTTTAATATTAATTTCCTATTTGCTATTTGTTTTCCAGTTATCCTGCAGTACTTTCCTTGGTCTATATTTCAGATTTGTTTGGATTTCCCACTGTTGACAGCTGCTGTGTACTAAGATTACTGATTGGATTTATTCCTTGTACTTATTTGTGTTTATTTCTTGCAGAGCGGAGATAACGTTATCTGGGAAACACATCGAGTTGGTCTCACGAAGGTCAGTAGCCTGCTCACTTACTCTTTATTGTTCTAACTAGTTAGATACATAAGAACAGGAAGATTTTCTTGATAACACCTTCTTTAATGTGAGAATACACAACGTTTTGGAGTATATGCTCATTCCTTCATCAGTTGGAATGTGAAGGAGTACTCCAAAATGTTGTGTATTCTCTGTGCAGGAAGTCTGCTGGTAGAAGTCCAACATGAAAGTTCAGCGGTTTGGCAGAAAGCTTGAAATGTGTTTCAAGCAATTGACTGCAGGTTCAACTCCATGTAATTTGGACTGTCTGTACTAGACTGACTAGTCTGTATTCATGTGTTGTGGGATTAGATTACACCTCAATCTTGAATACTCAAAACCTTTCTGTCCTTCCTGAAGACATTATTGGATTACCTGCACTTCAAACGGTAGTGATTTGCTTTTATTTCAGGACCTAAACTAGCATTAACAATATAAGAAATCATGAAACTTAGTTCAGCAGTAGTTCAAATCGTCCTTCCTCTCCTCTGTAATCTCTCTCTGCATCTGTAAAAGCAGTTTGCTCAGACTCCTAATCTCCACATCATTATATCTCACCCTCAGGTACCAGTTTTCGGGTTTGGTATCGCAGTGAGCGGCGGAGCTGACAGTCCTCATTTCGCTAACGGCGACCCCTCCATCGCCATCTCTGATGTTTTGAAGGCAGGACCTGCCGAAGGACGTCTCCAGGTGAATGATCGCATCATCTCCGTCAACAGTGTATCTCTGGAGAATGTTGACCATGCGACCGCCATCTCCGTATTGAGAGACAGCGGCAATGCTGTTAACCTCGTTGTACGAAGACGTATTGTTCTGCCCACGGGGCTCGACACGGAGACCCCGCCCCTCAAGGTCACACTCAGTCGCAAAAACAAGAAAGATGGTGCGTGCTTTCACTATTTTGTAAATATTTTGAAACTATAGCAGCTATTGTAAAGGAATATGATACTCTGTTTGGATTTAAGCTTTAATTTTGTGCTGAAAAGCAGGAAATTATTCTCTTCTAATAAATGATAAATAAAAACATTTAAATCACATGAACAAGAATATGACTTAATGTCAGAATATCTCTTCCTATCAACATTAGTTTATCTTCCAAATTATTATTTACATTTGATATAATAATGAAATAATCTCATTGTTTGATATTTGATTTGCTATTTCAGATTTCGGGATAGTTTTAGGATGTAAGTTTTTCGTGCGTGAAGTCCAGCCCCACAGTCTCGCTGCTCACGAGGGGGCGCTCAAAGAAGGGGACACAATCCTCAAGGTAGGTACTTGCATACCACTAACAAAGTATCTTAAGTCTTCACAACGCTTCAGATGATATGCTTATTCCTTCATCAAGTGGAATTCACATGCAATAGGGTACTCAACTGTTCATTTCTTGCAGATAAACAACACACCGATAGACAACCTGTCACTGAGCGAGGCGCGAAAGTTGATCGAGAAGACAAAAGAGAAGCTCCAGCTCATTATAACCAAGAAACGGGCGGCGCTTGACGATAGACACAAGCGTCAGAACAGCCAGCTCAAGGAAGAAGGTACGGAACACAGGTTCAAATCAGAATTAGCTCTTCTGATATTAATCTGCATTGCCCTTGCTTTGATTTTGCTAATTTTACCACATTGGGAGTAGAGTATTCGTATAACAATTATTCAAGATTTTGGGATACAAAGATATTTGAACAACTGTCCCTCTAGCCCTGAATATTCTGTGAACTTTTGAAACAAAACATCAGTTTTGTTCCTGTATCTGCAATCTGTATCTGTATTCTGCAAAGATTGAAGATTGAGGAAACCTTTTTTTACTGGACATTTTTACTCTCTTACAGACATTCTATCCGGGTACCAGTCTCTTCGGCGAGTGAAGGACACGGTTGATGATGTCAACATCTACCGACCCAGCGTTCGCTCTGAGGAGGACATCTTCAAGCCCGGCACGCTCCCCAACAACTCCAGCCTTCCTCCTGGGGCCTACCCCAACTCAGAACATGCGCGGTTTGATGGACGTTACGTCCTCGATAATGATGCCCCTCCTCGACCTCCATTACCTACAGGCTTCGACAGTGAGTTTCTTAAAAGATGAACTGTTTTATCGTTAAGAACAAAACTGAGTGACCATATTGTAGGAATTACAACTTCATACCAAAGGGAATTATTTTTGCTTTTCACTTTCAAATGGACATCCAGGAATATATTTTAGAAAAAATTAATGAAATGTCACAGTAAGTAGCAATGTCAATTTTCTAATCAGTTTTGAAGACATTGTGTCACACCTTGATGTCAAGCATGAAATTGATAAAACATATCTGTTGAATTTTAAATCGGAATGTGTGACAATGTTCTTTTATCCTTAACAGATGCATCACCAAGCAACAAGAGCCCATCCCATCGGAAAGACCCACGTGATGGTTACTACAGCGACCGGGAGACATTACCGCGACGGGAGACAAGATTAGATGACGACCGTCGGGTTCCTAACATGGGGGAGGACGATGATGACGTATTCGCAAGGCATGAAGAGTGAGTGTTATGCACAAAGTGTTTATTTATTTCCAACAAGCTTAGTTTTCAGTTCCTTTTCATCATCTGAAAAAAAGGATCTGGGCTTGGTAGTGGTGCAGTTAAAAAGTGATCAAAAGATTGTAGTTTTGTCCGTAGTCCGGGATGATTGACCATAAATTGAACAAAATGAAGAGATAATCTTGTCCTTGCTGAAATCAGTATTTACCCCTAGCTTAAAAATAGTGACATTATCTAATCTGGATTATCTACTCCCCCATTTGCTAACACTGATTCCTAATTGCTGACAGGAGGTACGTGGGACTCAGGAAGGACATCCGCCCGGAGCCACGTTCTGTCTCCTTCATCAAGGACCGCACGTTCGGTCTGGGTCTCAGTCTCGCCGGCGGCAACTCCACCGGGATCTTCATCGCCTCCGTACAGCCAGGCAGCGCTGCAGAGCGGGAGGGACTCTCGGAGGGGGACCAGATTCTCCAGGTGAGATAACGAGTTTGAAGAGCTTACCTGAGTGGTGTTCAGGTTAAGGATCTAGCAGATCACTATAACTATCATCTAGACTCTCATAGGTGCTCACCTATTCTGTTTGAAAAATTTGAGTAAGTCAATTAACAATGGATATATTCATAAATACCAGAGAGACTAAGCAAAAGAGACAAACTTTGAGGAAAGATTGAAGTTGACCTAAGATCTAACTTCCTTGTAGTAGTGAGTAGTGAACTTAGTGTTCTAATCTAATTCTAATCTAATTATTTCAGGCTAACGAGCAGGAGATAACAGGACTAACGAGGGAGGAGGCAGTGGCGTTCCTCAAGTCTCTAGATGGACAGGTCATCATCACAGTGCAGTACAGGAAAGAAGGTCAGTTGTTCAACTCTCACCGAGAGCTTAAAGCAGGAGTTTGAAATAATAACTTGTCACTGAACACTTGTACTGTGGATAGCCCACCATATAGTCATTGGCTTATAGACTATTGCTTGTTTAAATGCTTATTCTCAGTGTAAGCATGATGTATTTATTTTAATGATTAAGCTCAATGTTGTTCTGTTCATCTGTTGCAGAGTATGATCGTATAATGGCGAGTCACGAGGCAGGAGACTCTTTCTACGTCAAGTGAGTTGTTCTTCTTGCAAGTCTTCCTCAGCAAATTTAACTTATATTCTCTCCCCTGGCATATTTGATATTTGTTCATGTCATCACCTCTGGTACAAGATAAATATTGAAAATTAAGATGTATCTTGCCTGCTTACCATATCCCCCTTCCTTCATAAACAAGATAAAACTTGTAAATAGAGATTAAAAACTAAAGATTACCCTTCAATGGAAAATGTTTCGGATTATAAAGATGTATATATAATATATATATATATATATATATATATTTATACCCTCCTTCAGAACCCACTTCCACTACGAG
This sequence comes from Gibbula magus, assembly GCA_936450465.1. NCBI lineage: Eukaryota > Metazoa > Mollusca > Gastropoda > Trochida > Trochidae > Gibbula > Gibbula magus. Next base: position 57,430,112 of record OW388302.1, read on the forward strand.
TCACAAGAAGCCGGGGACCACAGTTTCGTCACTGGGGATGTCTTCCACGTCAAGGACACGTTATTCCGACGTCAGAGCGAGTGCTGGCTAGCGGTCAAGATCGGTAAAAACAACCAGGAGTCTAAGAAGGGAACAATACCGAACAAGAACAGGTGAGATACTCATTCATTTCAGAATAAAGATAGTTGCTGTTTAGGGCAGAAGAACAGGGGGAAAATTTTATAATTTGAGTGAATCAGTATAAACAAAATAAAATTAAATCCTTTTCCAAGGATTTACCCCAAGATCGTTTGCTGGATTTAAATCAACATTCAACGCAGGAAACATTTTCATCTCAACCTATCAGAATCAATTATTCACCACAGTGTTTCGATGTCCTATAGTAAAGAATGATGTATTGTGATGTCTGACAATCTGTTGCGGACAGATCCGAGTCGGTCATGCAGTCACAACAGCAGTCGCACTCCGACAAGGAGAACTTCCCCAACAAGGGGCGGGGCAGTCTCTTCAAGAGGAAAGCAGCTCGCAGAGCCAAGTCTCTCGGCAAGGACCACTGGGAGGAGGTCATCTTCTGTGAGTAGCCGCACTCTTTACTTTGTTGACATAGCCACCATCCTCTGCTTGGTCGATGTGGCCATATTGGTTGACTTAGTCATACTGGTCTACTTAGCGAAACTGGTCTACCTATGGAAACTGGTCAACTTGGGAACATTAAACAGAGTAGAAACATTTAGACAAGTGTCATAAACATATGGAAACAAATATAATGTTTTTTTTAATACTGAATTCGTGAACTTGAGTAAAATGTGCAAAATTTTACTTTGATTCAACTTCATGGACACAATTTGATCACTAAACATATCAAGGGATATTTTGCCGTGTGGAATTGTTACTGAGAAAATATAGTTACTTATATTACGCAACTGGATGCAAACAGGACAGATGAGAAACAAACAAGACATATGAATAGTTTATTCTTTTGACATTACAAGTGTTTTCTTGTTGTAGCTGATGACAGGGGTGAGTATACGAATATATATAACATATACTGTAACCGGGGGTGACGCCAGCACTACGGTCTCAGTTTATAGATGTGATATCTTCTCTCCTGTCCTCTATACCACTCATATCAATCATCTAGATACAACAGTTTCTTGCCTAGTGGAAGTCATTTAGAGTTTAGAATGATTTATTTCACTAGATACATCACCATTTTAGAATTGTCAGCCTAGTGGTCTTCAATATAGAAGAAACTCCTACCTACAATGTGGCTATTTTCTCAGTAATTTATACAAATTTCGTTAACAAATGCATCATCAGTACCATATGTCTTCCTAGAAAAGACGCTATTTCTTTTACCATCTCTTAGAAGTGTCTTCAAGAAGGAAGTTATATATTTTGCGCAGAGTTGATATTACTTGCATCATTATCATCATCACATACAACTGTTGTGCCATTGGGGTGCTTAGTTTACTACTGTTTCTTGCTTACAATGTTATAACTCTCTGTGCAGAGTTTGGACTATGTTTGACTAGATGCCCCTTGATTGTGTTGTGTACTTACCTGTAACAATATACTACATAGGTGCATCGTTTATTATTAGAGAAGCATGAGATGATACTTTCCTACAACTAGTTCAGTATCATGCAGTAAATCTAGACAACTCATTTACCAATTTAACTAAAATAAAAATGTTAGGGATCTCAATCTACAATTGTTCAAGTTCATGAATTATTTTTCGGGGCAAGTCCCTTGCCGTATGTAAAATACTCTCAAAGTAAGGCAACTTCAAACATATATTAGAATACCATCGTTTCATCTGCACATGACTTTATTAATCCTATGTATATTTAGTAGAAGAATATAGATTGTTACAAAGTGGGTAGTGTGAGTACCACAGAATCACCTAGACCATTAACAACTCTTGTATACATCACAGAGACATTATGATAGATTCATTGTGCACATGATATCCACACAACACACGGCTGGGTGTCTCACAGTGACGGTGGTACGACTATATAACAACCCACGTGACTGTGCAAACTCATTTCCTCTAGTTAACACCTCACTCAGACCTGCAACAAGAAAGCTTATCCAGTCATCACCTTCAACTATACATCATTTCATGCCCCAAAGCTTAATGTGGTAACTGTTTGAAGCATCAGTAAAATCTCTCCTTGCTTCCATGAGAAAACAGTCCGCAACAGTCAAATACAACTGAACTACTCTTAAACTATTGTGTGGTATCCTTTGCTTATGAAGCACCCTTAAAATCCCTTCTTTCCATATGAAAGTGTTTGACACATATAGTCGATGCAACAATTGTTGAACAGTAATAAGATGTTATAATTCCTGAAATATATAAATTGAGTTGTCCCTGTTGGCTGTACTTCATAGAGGTATAAATACACAAGGATTCTATTACTTAACTGTTTCAGTACGGACCATGCATGAAACCCATATACTTTATTGTTTAGATCTACAAACATATAACCAGCATGGAATGAAGATTGTAGACATATATTCTCCAGTACATATATAGCATGCTGTTACATCTTTTTGACAGATTTTTTCATCAACAGAATTTTTTTTATAGTTTTAAAAGGTTCATAAAAGGGTTTTTGTAGTTAAGTAAAAAGCGCAAATTAAATCACAGAAAGGAGGAGGATCAGACATGATTGCCTCATAAAATACAAGACACAAAACAGCTGGATACTGACTCAAATACAAGTTCTCAATACAAGACCAATATAAAAGGTATGAGAGACGAGTGAAACCTACTAAATACTGACTCTCCCCTTCTCTGTTACAGCGGGTCTGTCCACCAAGTTCCCAGCGTACGAGCGAGTCCTCTACGGAGATGGTGAGTCACGTCTTCACGTCTTCTTCATTTAACTCATTCTCTGTAGGCCCTTGAATATCCTTGGATAATTTATCTGAACTGTTAAGTGTATCATTGAATTTTTCTGTTAAAGAGTTGTGATTTCTGTAAATCAACCACACAGACCAGTTTGGAACTAATGCTTCAAGAATGTTGTTACAATGAAAGCAATCAGTACAACAAAATCAGTCTATCAAATTTAAACAATCACGGTTGGATTTCCTTAAGATTTATTAATCTGTGGTATCATTGGGACTGTTATGATAACAACCTCTTAGTAACATCTTTATGTTTTGTTAATTCATATGTATAACAATGATCGTAATTGTTTTGCAGTGTCCTTTATCCGACCAGTGGTGATATTCGGAGCGGTCGCGGATGTAGCCAGAGACAGACTTCTCTCAGATTTCCCAGAAAAGTTTGAATCGCCCCGTAAGTCTGACCAGATATTACAGCCTCTGTGATTGACTTCTCACCTACATGCATTGAGACAAACTCTAACATCGCCAACGACACTTGTCTCCCCATCTTGTCAACGACAAGCAAACAACAACAACAGCAAAATATCAGTTAAAATTCTAAGATTAACTCTGACATTGTTTCTCCATCTTTGTCCTTGACAAAATATCAGATTTAACCCTGAAATCAAGAGATGTGTTAAAAAACAAAACCTTTTTTTTCTTGACAGAGATCAACACAAATTAAAACATTTTAAAAATCGTCCTACGTATAAATCATTCCCTGCGTGCCCTGGTGTATTATGGGATAGATTATTTCTATTGCTAATGAGTTGTAATTGCTGTAATATGGCCACTAACAATGATTAATGCTAACTGATTCCATAGCTTTTATCAGAACTGTGTGCAATTATGAATCTTCCCCCTCACAGAGAACGACACCAGCCTGGATGAAGGCAAGAACAAGTCTGGAATCATCCGACTGGGAGCGATACGAGAAGCGATCAGTAAACGCAAGCACTGCCTGCTGGACCTGACGCCCCACCACGTGGACCGCCTCAACTACGCCCAGTACTACCCTATAGTAATCTACATGAAGCCAGAGAACAAGCAGTCTGCCAAGGATATCCGCTCCCGGTGGAAGTCCAGCAGCAAGAACCTGAAGAAGGCCTTCGAGCACAACGAGAAGCTGGAGAAGATGTACTCACACCTCTTCACTGGTGAGTTGGGACTTGATGTCAGTTCATTGTTCGGGTTTAATTAGGTTTGAGTGAATCTGTCTTGGGTAATTTACTGCTTCAAGCATAATGGAGATCATCTCTTTATTGAGTTGGGGAGATTAAGATGTTTGTGATAAAAATCAGTTGAAACTTTGGCTACAATAATTGTGGAACACCCATTCTCCTCTTTTTCATCAGTCTGGCCTTTGAAAGAATTCCAAATTTAACCAATCAAAAACCATGTTGAGCTGTGGAAGAATTAAAAATGTGACCAATCATAAACCCCTTGCCAATGTAGTCGGTCATCACAGAGGCCTTCTCAGATTTGAATCTGGTAATATGGACCGATCATCTTAGTGCTGCCATGTAACCTAACTGGAAGCCGTCTCTCCCTGTTACAGGCTCCATCACTCACAGTGGCTCTGACTCCTGGTACGGTCGTCTGTGTGAGCTCATCGCCCAGCAGCAGAGACAACACATCTGGGTCTCCGAGAAGAAGGTGAGTAACACATCAGTCTCTAGTCTCTAGTATCACATCCGGTCTCCAGTCTCTGGTATCACATCCAGTCTCCAGTCTCTAGGATCACATCAAGTCTCCAGTCTCTAGTATCACATCCAGTCTCTAGTATCACATCAAGTCTCTAGTATCACATCCAGTCTCTAGTCTAGTATCACATCCAGTCTCTAGTCTAGTATCACATCCAGTCTCTAGTCTCTAGTATCACATCCAGTCTCTAGTATCACATCCAGTCTCCAGTCTCTAGTATCACATCCAGTATCCAGTCTCTAGTATCACATCTGGTTAAGGACCGCATCAAAATAGCGGAAATATTGCCCCTAAACTGTGTCTCTTTCCCCTCTTACTGAGCATGTTCACCCTGAGATTGTTGACTGAGTGACTGTTGACTTGTAATCCACTGATACTGTTCTTCACAAAGCTGGTGTTTCTGACTCACCCACTTCACTTTATGACTGTCCCCTCTGCTACATTCTCTATATTCTCTCCCTGTATTTTAAAATTAATTTCCCTGCTCCACAGCCTGATGAAGACATTTCGGATGACTTCCTGTTCCCGATGCCGGCGCGACTGAGCTATGCATCACCAGAGAGTGAGGCTGACCTCCACCGCCCGTATGACGACTTTGACGTGTCGCCGATACAGAAGAAAAGACTTGTGCGGTCCTCGTCTGATCCCAGCGTCAACACTGCCGAGCACGGAATCCCCGGGATACCTCCCTATCCTGCTCCACCCAGCTACCATAATCAGAAGGTGGGCACCTTTGTGTTACATTTTAGCCAATAATTATTCAGATGATTTACCCTGGACTTGATTCAGTTCTCAACTCCATATGTTAGTATAATGGCTTCACCCTTAACATGCAGGTCCCATGATATTCCTATTAGTCGAACTTTGAGCATGTTTACTAGAGACCGACTAATGATCTGTATCATACCATTTTATAAGCAGAATTTCTACCCATTGATGACATTTTTTATATAGATTTGTTCTGTTTTCAGTTTTCGCCTCAGGAGCGGTTTATACGAGGAAGTGATCCAAGAGACGGCTTCAGACCTAGAGAAAGTGAGTAGTCAATTTTTACAGTGTCATTGTACACTTAATCTGAACATCAAATCACTGCATCCTTCGGAAAGCTAAAACTGTACCTACTTTAATGTTAGTAACACTCTGGCTACAATGCTTGAATTAATCTGATAATGATATTGGAAATATAACATCCACTTCTTCAAACTTCCACAAACTTCTACTTATCATACATCGACATGGGATAGAATATTTGGTCATAATTTGCAACAAAGACACGTGATACACCTCTCCTTAAAGATAAGCATCTTATGATCTTTTCCATTTATGTGAGTATTGCTGACCTAGTTTTGTCTCCTTCCAGACGAGTGGCATGGTACGCGCCCCGAAGACCGTTACTATCCGTCTTACTATGCCGACCTCTCCCCATCTCCACAAGCACATAGTCGAGCTAACATCGATCCCTACGCTACCCTTACACCCAGCGAGAGGTTACGCAACAGGATCGCTTCAGGTATACACTTTATACGTAATATTAAACATTCCGATCCCTTAGAGTAAAGAATAAACAATAAAAATGTTAAAGATGCAATGATATATCCTTTGTAAACACTGTTTATTGGTTATTCAAATGTTGACACGATCTCAATCTGCCCACAGATCAGCAGTACCACTCGTACGAAGACTATAGCCCTCACCGGTACGAGTCCGCCGATGTGTATAGAGCAGAACCAGCCAGCACTAGACAGCAGTTGTCTCCCCTTCACTCTCCACACAACCAACAGAGGCCACAGCAAGAACACAGGGTAGGTAACTCTTAACACTGTTAACGCTACCCACAATGCCTTTGACGTCACAACTCGCAAAGTCGGGGAGTGTATTCTTAAGTCTTCAGTCGATTAGGCTGTTCTTGTGAAGTCAACGCTAAAGAGTGTATCAGTATTACACACATTTGCTGATTACTTTATACAAAGGACGATTAGGAGTCCTTACCATCATCAGCCAATGTCCCCTTGCTCATTCTATGCAGTAAGGCTATCATGTTCATCGCCTCTACCAAACCTGCATCAAAGTTTTTGAATTCTTGTACAACTTGTTGACAAAAGATATGAATCGTCATCATTATCATCATCTTTATTTATTTATTCACAGCAGGGTCAGAACGACTCGTCCTCCCACTCGAGTGACTCCTACAGCAAGTACGTCAACCATCCGTCCAACAAACATGATGACAGCAAGCTCCGGGACAAGATGGGAGGTCAGGGAGGGGTCACAGGTCGCGAGCGAAGCCCTGGAGGTCATGATCCCTACAGGTTCACTCGTAGCACTGTGAACCCTGCAAACACTAGCAATGTGAACAAAGCGAAGATATCAGATCTGACTGCCAAGTATAGGTGAGCAGCGATACAATAATCTCAGGTTCATGACCTTATGGCTGACATTTTGATTATGAAATACTCAAAAAAAGAATATATATGAAATTTAATTTTATGTCCTGTTAGTCGGATCTTTCAATATACTTGAATTTGTAGACATTTTGAAGTATAAGAGACTTTTTGTTGAGCGTTATCGTGAACCTTTTATTTCCATACTAACCATTAACTTCAAGGTTTGTCCTGTAGTCAAGAGCCAGTATTTCATGGAAGCTCTTACTACCGTTCATTAACATTGGATTACGACTATCTTAGAACTAGGAGAGCCTGGAAAATACAGACCCAGGTTTTTCAGCAAGGCCAGCGAGCATTACTAATGACGTCTGCTTTTCTTCAGGAAAGAGGATCCGCGAGGTTCGCCTCAAGGTCAAGGCCAAGGCCAGAGTCAAGGTCAAGGTCAGCCTCGTAAGAAGAAGGAACCTCCACCAGTTCCTGCTAAGACATTCCTTGTAAAAGATCGTGGCATCGAACCCGACGAACAGAAGATCAGGAACTATGAAAACTCGAACAGGTGAATATACTGAGTGATGTGATAGAGTAGAAATACGACAATTCCTTTTGCTTATTGTGTTTCTTCAAGCATTTGAACTTCACATTTTAGGTACAATTTTGAGGAAAGTTTCATACAAGATTCTTTGTTCAGAGAAATCATATGGTAATAGATGATTGTTTAGTTTTTTTTATCCAGATACCGAATTTTGATCCAGATTTAGTTCAGAAGTCCTGATAAGATCATCACCAGTACAGACTCTTGTACAGTATAGAGGTCGCTTGTAGCAAGCTTGGTCTCTGAGTGACTATCACATCATGCAACTCATTCAGCTATCTCCTAACACTCACATAGTGTATACACTAGACAATAGTAATTGAACTTCAGTCTGAGTAGAGCTTCCTGCAGCCAACTGACCCGTGTGTTCTGTAGACGCTTCTAACGCTAGTCCTCTACCTTCATTGCAGGAGTTACAACTACAGTGAGATGGGGGGCTCACCCAGTCGTGGGGGGGACCGGTATGTACCCCCTCCTGCCGAGGGGGACCAGTACCCACCGACCCACGCCAACCCTGACACGAGGGGGGACATGCCGTACGAATATGTTGCAATACGAGGCCAGTCTGGGCAGAGGGATCTGCGACACCGGTCCGACAACCACCTGGACAAAGTCAACTCCGAGTATTACGACTCCCGCTTCAGGGAGAACGCCTATGACCTTAACGCTAAAGCTTTCGCAAATCAAATGTATATGGACCATAAAGATGTGGAACGGTTGCGAGCCGCTAAGCATTCTGGGAAGTCGGTGAGCAACGAGCTCTACGGGTCGACAGATGTCGGATACGCCCGACCTAGGTGAGCTGATGTCTGCTGGTTGTAGTGCTGTGTGTTGTCTTCATTCCAGAATAGCAAACCTGTTTAGGAATCTCATTCCAGAACAACAGACTGGTTTAGGTGTCCTGCTTAGTTGAATATGGGAGTACAATTGAGAGAAGATAACTGGTTTTAAGAAGATCCTTCCAGAAATAGTTCAAACTGCCCAAGTTCAGTTTCAATCAATGTTGATATAGTGCATTCTAGAATCATTGCAAGGGTTGCATTCCAGAACAAATCATTCGTAGATTTTAGTATATTTCATAGATTTTAGTATATTTCATCAATTTAGTATGTTTTAGATTTATCATGTTTTAGATTTTGTTACCATACACTTCTGGATTGTGACTCTTGTTCTAGTGCTAGCAACTGTTAGAGCTGCTGTTGTTGTTATTGTTGTTGTTTTGTTATCCTATTTATCAGTATTGTCCAATCAGATGCTGCATCTAGTGTCTTGTACATATCATAAGTGACACCGCCAGGGGAAGCTGTAGACTTCTGGAGACAGCGCCAATATCACATGTCTATATCACATGTCTATATCACATGTCTATATCACATGTCTATATCAAGTCAGATGTCTATACTTACCAAATAAAGAAACAAACATAACATTTTGCTTTTCACTCCTGTACATGCCTCGACACAGAGTCAAAGACAAAAAGATGACAGTTTACAGTTATGTATGTACCTTAATGCACAGACATGCAAAACAATCATGAACTAAAAATATCATCCAGTGCCTTTAACATGTTCAACAAATTTGCAACAAAAGTTACAAACATGTTAAACAAACTTGCAACAAGAGATACAATGTTACAAACATGTTCAACAAACTTGCATCAAGGAGTACAATGTTACAAACTTTTTCAACAAACTTGCAACAAGAGGTACAATGTTACAAACATGTTTAACAAACTTGCAACAAGAGATACAATGTTACAAACATGTTCAACAAACTTAGTACAAGAGATACAATTTTACACACATGTTCAACAAGAGGTACAATGTTACAAACATGTTTAACAAATTTGCAACCAGAGGTACATTGTTACAAACATGTTTAACAAACTTACAACAAATGATACAATGTTACAAACATGTTCAACAAACTTGCAACAAGAGATACAATGGTGCAAACATGTTAACAAATTTGCAACAAGAGGTACAATGCTACAAACATGTTAAACAGACTTGCAACAAGAGGTACAATGTTACAAACATGTTCAACAAACTTGCAACATGAGATACAATGTTACAAACATGTTCAACAAACTTGCAACAAGAGATACAATGTTACAAACATGTTCAACAAACTTGCAACAAGAGATACAATGTTGCAAACATGTTCAAGTACAAAGTTACATAGTTCGACAAATAAGCATGAAGATTGTATAATGATGCAATCCACGTAAAGTATTACTCATTGTAGCAATAACAAGTGACCACATCTCAGCCTCTCTTGTAAATATCTCATCCACATGCTTATATATCAATAACAAGTGACCACATCTCAGCCTCTCTTGTAAATATCTCATCCACATGCTTATATATCAATAACAAGTGACCACATCTCAGCCTCTCTTGTAAATATCTCATCCACATGCTTATACTACTCACACTTTGAAAAGGATAGAGTTGTGATGTGAAGATAGAAATAGGATGTGATACCTCTGGCCAAGTTAAACTTCTCCATGTGAGAGATAGCTTAAAATGTTCTTCGTACCAATCTCCCAATCACAGAAACAGTTACAGACTCGTTCCTTGAACATATGTTAATAGCAGTTTTGTGATTTAAGAAACACTTTGAAACCTAACATATTTGACCCATGTTTCAAAGAAACTTAACACTGATAGTAAGTTTGATGCAATGACTTCGTGCTGAATCAATGATCGATCCCTATCAAATTGTGAGTAGTTTGGATAGTGCTATATATCGTGTCCAGACCTATCATGTAAATAGATCACCCAGCCTTCACTGCCGACACATTGCATTCCTAGCTCTGTCTTTAATTGTCTATCTCTGACTGCAGACATGATACAAACACCCATCTATATTCACACAATGTATGACTTTAATACACACGATGCATGGGAATCCCTACAATCTCGAACTGCTTGTGTATCTAGATATTGACCGTCTTTGACTGAAGACGTCAAGCAAACATGACAGTTCTGTATTCACACAACATATGGCTTTAATTACCAGATATATGCATGTCTGCCCAGCATGGACCCATCTGTAGAATCAAGCAGTAGCATGTTGTAAATAGTTCTATATTCAGCTTTAACACAGACTTAGATCTCAATTGATGGCTTTAATATAACCACTGCATGGGGTGTAGATTAATATCCCTCTGGCTTAAACTATGTATTTGCTGCCGGCCTGTTTTTCTATCACAAGATTGTAAAGTTCTCATTCATTCTTGAGTTTATACTTGCCCTAACTGCCATAATATGGTCATTCCCCAGTGGAAACTGCTTTCAGCATCATGACATTATATAGAACCGCATATTAATATTATTCCAATGAAAAAATATAATATTTATTTTGAGCATAAATCAAAGAAAGTATTGTCAAAGATTGAATACGGAAACAGATTTCAATTCTTGATTTACTGTTGTATCTATTGCCAACTTGGATGGGTAACAGTTTATGACCAGGATGTAGGGTTGTGGAGGGTTGTGGAGGGTTGTGGAGGGTTGTGGAGGGTTGTGATATAAGTCGTATATCCCAGTTGTATAACCCAGTGACCTGTTTGTATCATAATGAGATTATAGAGCAGCATATTTATTGCATTTATCTTATACATACCAAGTTTATATTGAATGGCAGCATGTTTTTAAACATGTGTATACTACCCTATATTGTCTTGTACAGCATGATGTATTACCTTATATTACCTTACCAAGCATGTTTGTATCACTTTATATTACCTACATGAAAAACAATAAACTCCAAATCTGAAAACAGCATGTTTGTCGTTTGTCCATGTTGTGCATGGTTTGTCAGATTGAAAACATTTCACGTGATCCAAAATGCAGAAAAAACATGACCCCTTGAGTAAGTAGGATGCTTTGTATGATCTTAGATAGTTTTGGATGAAAATTTATTTGTAAAATTCCAACACTATGAACATGCTGTTTAATGAAACGGGGGGAAAAATGATGAAATACTACATTTAAAAATATATATACTGTCCTTACATTGCATCAAATATAACACCACATTTATGACACTAGATTGAAATGTGACACCAAACTTAAATGTGACACCCCACTTACATGTGACACTGCAATGAAATGTGATACCACACTTACATGTGACACTGCAATGAATGTGACACCACACTTATGTGACACTAGGTTGAAATGTGATACCACACTTACATGTGACACTGCAATGAAATGTGACACCACAATTACATGTGACACTGCAATGAAATGTGACACCACACTTATATGTGACACTAGGTTGAAATGTGATACCACACTTACATGTGACACTGCAATGAAATGTGACACTGCAATGAAATGTGACACTGCAATGAAATGTGACACCACACTTATATGTGACACTAGGTTGAAATGTGATACCACACTTACATGTGACACTGCAATGAAATGTGACACCACAATTACATGTGACACTGCAATGAAATGTGACACCAAACTTATATGTGACACTAGGTTGAAATGTGATACCACACTTATATGTGACACTGCAATGAAATGTGACACCACACTTATATGTGACACTAGGTTGAAATGTGATACCACAATTACATGTGACACTGCAATGAAATGTGACACCAAACTTATATGTGACACTAGGTTGAAATGTGATACCACACTTACATGCGACACTGCAATGAAATGTGACACCAAACTTATATGTGACACTAGGTTGAAATGTGACACCACACCATGTTAGACCATACATATATGTTAACCCACACCATGTTAGACCATATATATATGTGAACCCACACCATGTTAGACCATACATATATGTGACACCACACCATGTTAGACCATACATATATGTGAACCCAAACCATGTTAGACCATACATATATGTGAACCCACACCATGTTAGACCATACATATATGTGACACCACACCATGTTAGACCATACATATATGTGAACCCACACCACGTTAGACCATATATATATGTGAACCCACACCATGTTAGACCATACATATATGTGAACCCACACCATGTTAGACCATATATATATGTGAACCCACACCATGTTAGACCATATATATATGTGAACCCACACCATGTTAGACCATATATATATGTGAACCCACACCATGTTAGACCATATATATATGTGAACCCACACCATGTTAGACCATATATATATGTGAACCCACACCATGTTAGACTATACATATATGTGAAACCACACCATGTTAGACTATATATATGTGAACCCACACCATGTTAGACCATACATATATGTGACACCACACCATGTTAGACCATACATATATGTGACACCACATCATGTTAGACCATACATATATGTGACACCACACCATGTTAGACTATACATATATGTGAAACCACACCATGTTAGACTATATATATGTGAACCCACACCATGTTAGACCATACATATATGTGACACCACACCATGTTAGACCATACATATATGTGACACCACATCATGTTAGACCATATATATATGTGACACCACACCATGTTAGACCATATATATATGTGAACCCACACCATGTTAGACTATACATATATGTGAAACCACACCATGTTAGACTATATATATGTGAACCCACACCATGTTAGACCATACATATATGTGACACCACACCATGTTAGACCATACATATATGTGACACCACATCATGTTAGACCATACATATATGTGACACCACACCATGTTAGACTATACATATACGTGAACCCACACCATGTTAGACCATACATATACGTGAACCCACACACGTAACAGCAACTTACTTGAAGTTTTGAAGGCCAGGCAATATGTAGGAATTTAGTTTATTGAAGTTCTCACAAGCCAAGTAAGCTTGCTGGCCACCTTTGTAACTGCCCCATTTGGAGTTTTGCAGGTTTTGCACGTATTGTGTACACTGTGTGATTCCTCACTTATACACAACACCCACAATTGTGACATAAGACATACTTTTATAATTTTACATGATACAAATCTGTTACAAAAGTTAAGCATGTCATAGATTGTTTAAATTGATGTTGAGGCATTAATTAACTTGATATAGACATGTGAGAAGTGAATGGTGCTTTACTCAAGGTGTATTGGTTTGAATCCCATAAGTGCTTGTCCCTCACAAAGTTATGTTCACTACTTGAATCCTACAAGTGCTTGTCCCTCACCAAGTTAAGTTCACTACTTGAATCCTACAAGTGCTTGTCCCTCACCAAGTTAAGTTCACCACTTGAATCCCACAAGTGCTTGTCCCTCACAAAGTTAAGTTCACTACTTGAATCCCACAAGTGCTTGTCCCTCACACATTTAAGTTCACTACTTGAATCCCACAAGTGCTTTCCCTCACAAAGTTAAGTTCACTACTTGAATCCCACAAGTGCTTGTCCCTCACAAAGTTGTGTTCACTACTTGAATCCCACAAGTGCCTGTCCCTCACAAAGTTATGTTCACTACTTGAATCCTACAAGTGCTTGTCCCTCACAAAGTTATGTTCACTACTTGAATCCTACAAGTGCTTGTCCCTCACAAAGTTAAGTTCACTACTTGAATCCCACATGTGCTTGTCCCTCACTAAGTTATGTTCACCACTTGAATCCCACAAGTGCTTGTCCCTCACAAAGTTATGTTCACAACCTGAATCCAACAAGTGCTTGTCCCTCACAAAGTTATGTTCACTACTTGAATCCCACAAGTGCTTGTCCCTCACAAAGTTATGTTCACTACTTGAATCCTACAAGTGCTTGTCCCTCACAAAGTTAAGTTCACTACTTGAATCCTACAAGTGCTTGTCCCTCACAAAGTTATGTTCACTACTTGAATCCTACAAGTGCTTGTCCCTCACCAAGTTACGTTCACTACTTGAATCCCACAAGTGCTTGTCCCTCACTAAGTTAAGTTCACTACTTGAATCCCACAAGTGCTTGTCCCTCACCAAGTTAAGTTCACAACCTGATAAGTGTGTGCATCCTGTGACCCAGGACACCTTGTTACATACATATCCACAAACATCATCTCGGATAACACCTGCAGTATAATCTCCTCTGCTCCAAAACAAAGTCAGAAATTGAACAAAGCTCAGTTATAATCTGATGAAATACCCTCTCAGGATGGAGATATCACCAGCTTGCTGCAAACACATTCCGGCTTCAGTCACTCGTTCAAACAAGCAGTTCCGCAGTATCTGCTACTCCCCAGCATGCAGTGTTTAACCAATATGTCATGATAGATTCTGAGGCCATTTTGTAATTAAACCGTTATATAGTAATCAGCAGAATTAATAACATTGCCTACAATCTGCTATAGCTTGTCAATATCACCAACCAGGCCATGTATATCATTGAGGTATAAAACTAACTAACATTTAACAAGAATACACACATTTTTTATGCAAATCACAGTTTTTGTTATAACATGAAACCCGGGTCAGTGAACATTTGCAAAGTATGAGCTTGAGCTTATCAATGCAGCCAATCACAGCCCACTTTGTCACTTTCAGAACTGATGAGGAAGAATTAGAGGAACGTTCGTTACAAAACACGCGCACTCGTGCTAAGTCTGAGCCAGGGCTGGCCGACCTAACTAATGCGAGCACGAGAACTCAGAAACACATTAGCTGGGCCCCCGATAACAGGAAGGAAAACTTTGAGTCGTATAAACGACTCATCACACCGGGATTCTATGGGTCCCGAAGGTCAATATCGAGTTCACAGGAACTTCTTGGAGGGTAAATTTGATATCACGCTGTTATATCACTTAGTATCACGGCGCTGTCTAAGGCTGTCATATCACGCTGCGGTCTAAGGCTGTTATATCACGCCGCGGTCTAAGGCTGTTATATCACGCCGCGGTCTAAGGCTGTTATATCACGCTGCTTGGGTCTGGTAGCTACTGTATACTCATAGCACGCACCATATAACCCCTGTATCTTGTATATATATATGTATATGCTCATACTTTAACTCTTAGCCTGGAAGTCAACAGTTCAATGAGTCCAACTGAAGGGGTGTGTTATTCCCTTCTCATCAGATGCCTGATGATCAAGAATTATGAATAATTATGATCTAAGAATGTATTCAAAAAATTTTAAATACCGGGTAGTCAATACATTTCTGCATAAACTAAAACTTTTTGTATGTTTTTAACATGAATAATGAAGAAAGACATGGTGACAGCAGGTGCCCCTGCTATGGTAAGTGTGTAGTCAACTTCCAGTGAATGTAGACACAGTACAGTGTAGGTCAACACAGTATCAGTAGAACTGTCCAACAGAGGGGCGGAACCAACAGGGAGGGGTTCCAGGGGTTCCAGGGGTTCAAACCGCTATCGACAAGCCCCTTTAAAAATTTGTCATGTAAATTTGATGAACCTCTTCAACAAAGTCTGTGGTCAGACCGCTACCACTCTTTATAATAAGCAAAAACTTTTCTTTGTTAATTCCTGGATCCGCCTGTGTGACTGGTAACTTCTAAGATTTTTAACTTAGAACTTTTGACCTTTGAAGTGATAAACTTACAGATTAAGAATGAAGAGTTTGTATATCCATAAAAATAATCTCCACTCTTCAAAGGTACAGACACAGTTTTGAGTTAATAGCTATAGTTTATACATGGACTAGTGGTATATACCAGTGACTATATATTGAATAACCACATTACCATGAAACATGTGCATGCATCATATGTGTATTAAACGTTTAACAATATGCAATTAACAGTACCTTATCTTTTGTCTTACAGCGTCTCATGTCTTGTTATTTGTCATTTGTCTTTGCCTTGGATTCTACCAGCTTTGAGACATACCTTGTTATAAATACAGTTTTTAAGGAACTGAGAAATCATACATTAAAATTCATGTCTTTATTATAAATAAATTTCATCTCTAATTGGTGCACTGTATAATATTCATTTATACAACTTTAAAACAAACATTTTTGACTAACTATTCACCTAGGAGTAGACTAGTAAAAACTTGTCATAATTTGAATATTACGATGCTAATGTAAGAAATTCATGGAAAAGGAAAGGGAGGATTATGTCAATTTGCATGGAGAAAAGCTATGTACACAATAACTTCAGTGTCAAGGTGATGTTCGTGTTGTGCATGGGGTTAAGGCTCAATAACTACTGCATCCATAGATGTGAAGAGGCCACAATAAAAACATTGTCAAGGGGTCTATGAAACTTACTTGAAATTCTCTTGTAGGGTTAAAGTTATCCCCCTTTTCATACTGCGGGAAACTACTAAAAATTCAAAATCTTAATCAGATTGACTGAATTTGGCCTGTCATATCTTTATCATGTTGGTAACAATAAAGTTACAGTGATATCATAATCATTTCAAAATATCATATCAAATTATTTATCATCATTTTCAAAATCTCTCCGAATTAAAGCTAAGGCCCTCTGTATGAAAGTAACTAAATTGTAAGAGTGTTATTTAAGCTATGACTATATCACATGAGAATGTTGACGATGTTGATGATATTGATGATTACCCCACCCCCAGAGACCGCAGTCTTGAGCAGCACCAGCCCCCGCCCCCTGCACCGGAACAGAGAGGAAGTGCCTTCGAGACCTATAGGAAGTCGTCTCCCACGGCAACAACGTCAACGAGTAGAGTAGCTGCTCAGAGTCAAAACGGTCGACCAACTGTGGAAGCTTTCAAGTGAGTGTTTAGTTATACATGACCAAATTACAATATCTAGGTGAACAATAGGGGGAAAGCACTACATAAGAGGAGTTTTCCCCATCTTGGATGCTATTTGAAGAACCATTGTGGATTTTGTCAATACGAATAAGTAGCAAATCACTTGGAAGCAAGTCAGTGATAGCTGTCTTCTGATTACCATTTAGTTTGCAAGCTCTTTAATGCTTCTAGAGAATGAACTGTCTCCCACGTCTTGGTGCTGGGTGAATCTATCGACTAACAACTTGTAGTGGGGATGACTTGTTTTCTCGACTAATAATCTGCTGTTTTCCAGGACAACTCTGTTCTCTCTACTGTTAGTCATAGCTAGATGTAGATCAACACACATCGCAACAACAATAGACTATAACCAGTGCGGGAAATAAGTCTGATGTGTTACCAGCCTAAACTTCATGGTAACATTAAGCAAAAACGAAAAAAAGATACCAGCCTGGAGCTAAATTAACCAGGTTCCGGGATGTTGGACAAGTGTTGTTTCATTCGGTGCTTTAAGCCATCGGACCCCTGAATCAACTGATGGTTTACAGTTGTGCCCATTCTCAAAATTTACAATAAAATAAAGCTGCATGGTAAAGGTATATTTCATACAGCGTTTGATGTTTTATTCCAGTTCCCCAAGATATTATTGTTTCTGTTTATTTTCAATTTGTCTTCACCAACATCTAAAGAGCACCTTATATAAATGCTCCAAACCCCGTGTAACATCAAAGCTTCCTTCTCAAATCCGTTGCGAGAATTCGTGAGAGCAGAGTTGTCTCAACTGGCTTCATACAGAATTTCACTCTTCTCTTTTCTAACTTTCTACAGGAAAAGTCCGAACCGACCCGATCCCCCTGCTCAACCACCTCCTCCTCCCCCTTCTCCCAATAAACCTTCTCCCCCTCCTCCTTCTCCCAGTAAACCTCCTCCCCCTTCAAAACCTCCCCCTCCCAAGTCCCAGCCTCCTAAGTCTTCCCGTGCCCCAACCCTTAAACAACAGGCAGGCAAGAAGGCAATCGTCAAACCCAAGAGTGGTGTTGAGACTGACAAAGTTCAGAGTGAGGCTAAGGATAATGAGAGTGAAGCTGTCGTGAATGAAAACGAGGCTAGCTCCGATAGGTCATGTGACACGGATGGTGGCGGGACGTCAGATAGTTTGTCGACCCCGGACACCGTCATCATGGGGTAAGGACTGCTGACCACTTTTCCAATCACTCTTCGTATTCAGTGTCTTGTGTGTAGTGTGTCTTGTAAGTTCCAACTCCATGTATCACAGTTTCTGTAGCTTGGCACCGTAGTAGCAGTCCATATATTAGTGTTCGATAGCACAGTACATGTAGCTTGGCACTGTGTTAGTTGTTCCTGTGTTAATCTGGAAAGCACCGTCTTCTGCCTGGAGGAAGTCTATGGTAAATTCCTCCACCTCCTGTGTTAGATGTCAGCTTCCAAGTAGCGTCAGGCACCACTTGTCAACCGACACCAGTTGCACATTCCCACTGCACTACAGACATTGAGTCCATCCTGTGTAGATACTGTACCTAAATATCTCTCTGGGCATGAGTATACAAATGTCGGCACATTTTCCTCATAGCCACTGCCGAAATTTCACTTTTCTTTCAGGAATACATTTGTTAATCCCAAATAATGTTGGATGTCTGTAGTCCATGTCAAAAAAAGCACACCGTTTCCTTGAAGTGGAGTCAAAGTAAAATCTCTCTTCACGTATAAGTAGCTCTGATGTTGAAAGGTCCCTCGGCCAGAGTCTATTTTGTGTTGGGTGATGTCCATCTTTTCTCTGCATGTTCACTCGACTACTTTAGCATGGCATCTACACTTTTAGTTCTCTATCTTAACTCTATCTAGCTGAGTTTTCATCTTGCATGGTGTAGAGTAGGAGTGCACAGAATGCTTCATTCAACACCAACTATCTTGTACGAACTCTTCTCGTCTACTAGGCTTGATGGGTTCAAGTCTGTGCAAGAAGCTTTGGTTTATATATCCACCTGTCCATCTTTTTTCTTTTCAACTGGCTTCAGAGAGTTGAAAGCTTATGCACAGTTACCTTCACCATTGGAATTTGGTGATTTGATGATTTGGTGACCCTATATAACCCTTATATTGCCCCATCCTTAAGAACAAATTTTTGACGTCTTCTCAAGAACTACAAGCACTAGAAAGCTCAAACCTACTGTAGAAGCTCATTGGTAAAATTTATAAATTTTTGGTCATTAGTTCAGCTGTCTTTGGCAGAGTTAATTAATTAATTAATTGTAGATTTGTTGATCATCTGACTTCTAATTGGGGTCAAATGGATCACATCCTTAACATTATTTCCAAGTTATTTCCAGAATTAATAGACTTAGAAACTGAAACATGTTTAAATGTTTTGATCAATGGCAATTATAAATTGTAGATGTGTTAACCCTCTGCCCCCTATTTCTCAAAGAGTTCAACATTTAAGTTTTCAACCTGTAATGCTTTTTCATATAAAATCTGATGAGCTACAGAACCAAAGACTGTGGTCCTCAATATTTATGATAACTATGAGATAGTAAAGTTAAGTTGACTGATTTTATGTAAGAACTTTTGGTGAAGAATGTAGATAAATGGTTGACTGGTATTACAGAGGAAATAATATAGATTCATGAAGATGAATTGTTGACTAAGTGATTTTACAGAGGAAATGATAAAGGATTGACTGTAAAAGTGTTGACTGATTCATGTAGGTAAATGGTTGATCGACTAAAGTTATAGAGGAAATATTGTGGATTCATTTAGATAAATGGTTAACTCTGTGTAATTAGATGACTGACTGATGTTACAGAGAAAATGTGCCTTCATTGTTGTATCGTATGCAATTATATGCAAATGGTTCACTGTCTGATATTGTACATGAACTGTTGAGGATTCTTGCACATAATTATATGATTGACTATATACAATTGGATGACTGACTGATTTTACAGAGAGGATGTTTTGGATTCATGTGCGTAAGTGGTTGACTGTGTATCAATTGTTGACTGTGTACCAATGGTTGACTGTGTACCAATGGCTGACTGTGTACCAATGGTTGACTGTGTACCAATAGACAATTGGATAACTGACTGATCTTACAGAGAGGATGTTTTGGATTCATGTGTGTAAATGGTTGACTGTGTACCAATTGTTGACTGTGTACCAATTGTTGACTGTGTATCAATTGTTGACTGTGTACCAATGGTTGACTGTGTACCAATAGACAATTGGATGACTGACTGATCTTACAGAGAGGATGTTTTGGATTCATGTGTGTAAATGGTTGACTGTGTACCAATTGTTAACTGTGTACCAATGGTTGACTGTGTATCACTTGTTGACTGTGTACCAATGGTTGACTGTGTACCAATAGACAATTGGATAACTGACTGATCTTACAGAGAGGATGTGTTGGATTCATGTGTGTAAATGGTTGACTGTGTACCAATTGTTGACTGTGTACCAATTGTTGACTGTGTATCAATTGTTGACTGTGTACCAATGGTTGACTGTGCATCACTTGTTGACTGTGTACCAATGGTTGACTGTGTACCAATAGACAATTGGATAACTGACTGATCTTACAGAGAGGATGTGTTGGATTCATGTGTGTAAATGGTTGACTGTGTACCAATTGTTAACTGTGTACCAATGGTTGACTGTGTATCACTTGTTGACTGTGTACCAATTGTTAACTGTGTACCAATGGTTGACTGTGTATCACTTGTTGACTGTGTACCAATGGTTGACTGTGTACCAATAGACAATTGGATAACTGACTGATCTTACAGAGAGGATGTGTTGGATTCATGTGTGTAAATGGTTGACTGTGTACCAATTGTTAACTGTGTACCAATGGTTGACTGTGTATCACTTGTTGACTGTGTACCAATGGTTGACTGTGTACCAATAGACAATTGGATGACTGACTGATCTTACAGAGAGGATGTGTTGGATTCATGTGTGTAAATGGTTGACTGTGTACCAATTGTTAACTGTGTACCAATGGTTGACTGTGTATCACTTGTTGACTGTGTACCAATGGTTGACTGTACCAATAGACAATTGGATAACTGACTGATCTTACAGAGAGGATGTGTTGGATTCATGTGTGTAAATGGTTGACTGTGTATCAATTGATGACTGTGTACCAATGGTTGACTGTGTATCAATTGTTGACTGTGTACCAATGGTTGACTGTGTACCAATTGTTGACTGTGTACCAATGGTTGACTGTGTACCAATGGTTGACTGTGAAACCAATGGTTGACTGTGTACCAATGGTTGACTGTGAAACCAATGGTTGACTGTGTACCAATGGTTGACTGACTGATGTTACAGAGGAGATTTCGGGGAGCCAGTGGATGAGAAGCATACGGTGGTGGCGACGGCGCGCGGAGTCTTTGATTCGGAGGGAGGTGTTCTGGAGTCGAGGGAGACAGGTAGCCTCCTTGTCTTACTTTATTTTTCAGTGTTTCATGTTATCAAACATAATCTAATGTAATATAATACATTGTTACCCATATGGTTGAAGATAACCGAGTTGATATTATTAATATAACCACATGTGCACATATTATCTTTGCCTAGGAACCATTGTTTCAGCGCGACTTCTCATATTTCATCATCTGTGACGTAATAAAATGATTGTTTGTGACGTCACTATAGCTTGCCATTACAAGAGAAGTGGGCCGTTGCCTGACTATTTTAAAGCCAATCAGGGGCGGGATAGCACAGTGGTTAGCGCATTCGGCTTTGGATCAAGAGGTCCAGGGGCATGGCAACTTTGTCTGCAGTAGAGAACTGTTCTACACGCAGTAAGGTTTGGGTGCAATGCTACACTGAATTGGAGCGTAGTACCACCCAGCTGTTGCTCGCAGCCATTATGGCGTTGCGGGCTTTCTCCCTGCCGTAATACTAGCAGCCATGATATAAGAGAAATACTGCGTTAAACCCTAACTCACTCACTCACTCACTCATTAAAGCCAATCAAATGGAATAAAATGGGTTATAAAAAAATTCTTACACTCAAAATTCATGCAAATTTATGTAGAACACTCGCTCTCGCTCAGGCAATACAGAATTCAAACTTGTTTAGTAAAAGTCATATGACAACTTTGTTTAGGTGATAATCTAATATCATGCATTCAAACAGAATGTTAAGTAATATAATTCAATATCATGCAATCAAACATAGTGCTTATAATATAATGCAATGTAATGCAATCAAGAGGGTAGGGAAGCAATGTTCCACCTGACTGACTCTGTGTGTCTGTTTCCTGCTCCTGCAGGTGTGAGCATAGTGATTCCTGCAGGTGCCATCAAGGGAGAGGGCAAGCAGGAGATCTACTTCAAGGTCTGCAGGGACAACAGCATCCTGCCGCCGCTAGACAGGGATAAAGGTAAGTACTTCAGTCTTCATAAACTTTGTCAGTGGTGAATCAAGGATCCAGCATCCAGTATTTTCGAAAGTAGTATTTGTTTTCCTATTCTTTTCACCATATTTTTATTTAGGCCCTGTGAAGCCTCTCTGATTTTTGAAGGAGATAAGATAAGATCAGATAAGATAAATCTTTATTGCCCTTGGAAGGGCATTTGCATTGTCATAAATTAAGAATGAATAACCTTGTCTACCCTCTTGAATGTGCCACTGCTTGTGTCAGGAAAAATATCTGATCAAGATAGATAGAAATACTGTCTCTTGTACCTCGAGAGATCCAGTCAGAAGATTATTATAACTTTTATGCGTTGCCGTGCAGGAGAGACTCTGCTGAGCCCGCTGGTGATGTGCGGACCACACGGGCTCCAGTTCAACTGTCCGGTGGAACTACGACTACCCCACTGCGCCTCCGTCAACCCAGAGAGCTGGTCCTTCGCTCTGAAATCCAGCGACTCTCCCTCAGGTTGGTCCAACTCTCACTGTGTATTATTTATCTATCTGTTAATAAATTATCTGTGTAATATGGTACTAACAACATATGTGTTTAAAGGTACATCCATTGTGTTGTTTGGTGTCACATTTACCAAACATTATAAATTGTGTAATTTTATCAAGAAGTACTGACTGTTGCCAAAAATTGCCATTTTGATGACAGTCGACTTGGTACAACGACAATATAACGGTAAAACTAGCGATTTCTGACCGAAAACCGGACAATGTACAGTCAACTCGCGATAATCCGGCCTCCGATAATCCGAATCTCGCAGTGTCCGAACGGTAGCAAGCTGTAACCAAACTAATCTCTATATAAACTCATTAAATACGGATTCATTAATCCGTTGCTTCCGTTTCCGAATCCGAACGCTAATTAGCTGTAACGGATTAGTTAATTACAGCTATTTCTGTTTCATTAATCCGACGGTTCATCAAAGCGTTCGGCTAATCCCCTAGACAAGCAAGCACCACACTGATTGAATCGGTAAACATCAATGACAGTGGATTGACAAGGGAGTTGAACGTGTCAGTAGTTTGTGATTGTAATAAATTGAGATATCTCACTTTGTGTGTCGGGAGTTTGTGATTGTAATAAATTGAAATTTTGTGTAGTTATAAATATCCAGCGTGTCAGAATGAGGTCAGTTGCATTTGACACTTGTCACGATGGCAAGTCCCGCTCCTAAGCGTAAACGTTACGAAATTACTGCCGCACAAAAACGAGAAATTTGTAGATTTAAGCAGGAAAATGTAAAGGCCAGTTTTGAATTCATTAGCAAACATTTTGGACAGGAATTTGGACATTCTATCGGCAAAAGCACTATTTCGGACATTTGGCGTAGTAAAGATAAATGGTTAAATATTTCTGAAGATTCTGCTTCACTAACCAGGGCAAGAAATGCCAAACATCAAAAACTAGAGGAAGCACTTTATGTTTGGACAAATGAAATGACCAGTAAAAATGCTGCGGTCAGTGATGATATTTTGTTACTAAAGGCAAAGGAATTTGGTGATAAAATGGAAATTAATGATTTTGGCTATTCTCGCGGTTGGCTTTTCCGCTTCAAATCTCGCCATGCTATGACAAAACAAGTTTACCAGGGTGAAGCAGCTAGCGCTGATAAGACAGCTGTAATTCGTGGTCGAGTGGATCTTAAGTCTGTTTTACAAGATTATGAACAAGAAGATATCTTCAACATTGACGAGACAGGTTTGTTTTATAAACTTGGTCCAAATCACACCCTGGCAAGCAAGAAAGTGGCTGGTACGAAGAGATCAAAGGAAAGAATTACCGTCGCCTTATGCGCAAATGCAACGGGCTCCATCAAAATTAAGCCTTTTGTCATTGCCAAATCAAGACGCCCTAGATGTTTTGGAAGAGACTTTAATCCTGAGATGTATGTCCGCTACCGATTCAATAAAAAGGCCTGGATGACTTCCGACATGTTCTGTGATTGGCTGAGATCATTTGACAGACAGATGCGATCACGTGGGCGTCATGTTATCTTGCTTTGTGACAATGCGGCGAGTCACAAGTGCGTTGACAAACTGACCAATGTGAAATTACATTTCCTCCCTCCAAACACAACTTCTCATATCCAACCTATGGATGCTGGTATCATCAGAACTTTTAAGGCCCATTACAAGAAATCTCTCGTCAAACATTACATTCAGTGTGCTGAAGATGACCTACCACAAGCTCTCAATCTGAGACAATCACTTTGCTTTGTCAAAACTGCCTGGGCCGCAGTTACAGCGTCTACAATACAGAACTGCTATCGTCATGTCGATATCATCCCCACACCATCTGACACATCTGATGACGAAGATGACATGGCATTGTCGGAACTACGAACTCTACTTCAGCGCTTCCCGGAGGAAAATGTTGATGATTTCGTCGACGCTGAAATCAATGAAGAAACAAGCCCCTCTCTGTCATCCGATGAGATCGTTGCCATGGTCACTCACGAGAGCAATCCAGACGAGTCTGATGATGAACCCGAAGCGACGCCTCCCCCCACTGCCTCTCAAATGAGAGCACACATGGACTCCATGATTACGTACTTTGAGTGTGTTGGTGACGAGAAGAATTTAGAAACTTTGATCACTATGCGTGGGTCGTTCAAGCCATTGAGTACGCAATCTGTAATCGGCAAATTCTTCAAACCTGAGTGAGTTAGTTCAATGTCTTTAACATGTACGTCTAGAATTTTGTGCAATGATTGTTTTATTAATATATGTATCCCAGTTGTTATGTGTATGAAATAAAACTCATTTGATATTCTAAATACGTTGTCTTCTGTATGTAGATTCAAAGGGGTAACTCCATCTTGTTTGGTTCATTTCAGCAGTCCGAACGTTTTTGATGAAAAACGGAAGTGTTCGGATTATCGAGGTCTGACTGTACCGCGTTTGACGCGCGTCAATTAGCCAAACGTAATTTTGGAAACTTATTTACAACAGACAAATAGACAACTTTGGGTTGATAATGTTTAATAGGTCTTATAACTACTGTGTATGTAAATGGGACGTGTAGTTTCGGTTTCTGCACATTTATAACGATGCTGCTTGATATTATTTGGAAACTAGTAAATATTACATATTAGGTGATTGGGGATGAATGTGCAAGTAGAGTGAAATTATTTGAACTGAAATCAGAACAGAACTTATGTTGGCACGTATTAAAATCCAATAAAATTTTATGAAACACAATGGCTGCATCTTTAAACAGGAATGACCCTGTGAGTTTCATTTCCAACATAAATACCATGATAGAACTCCCCCTTTAACCTCAGTGATATGTTCGACTGTGTTGTGTTATAATCAGATATTAATAACATATATGTGTAAACAGGAATGACCCAATGATCGAAGATACCTCGATGATATGGTCAACTGTGTTGTGTTATAATAAGGTATTAATAACATATATATGTAAATAGGAAGATGATAGATGATACCTCAGTAACATGTACCAAAGATGTTGTATTATAGACATGTATTAATGATTTATATGTGTATGTATAAACAGGTCAGCCGACCAAGTGGCAGAACATGTCTCTAGCGGGGATGGAAGGAGTCACTCAGGGACACGTCAGCAAAAACAGCGTCTCTGTCCTGGTAGACCACTTCTGATTGGCTGACATAGTCTTTTAGTGATAAAAGACTACGTGTGATTGGCTGACAGAGACTTTAGTGATATAAGACTACGTATGAATGGCTGGCAGCAACATCCAGTGATATTAGACTTGGTTCTGCTTCGTTGACAATCTAGCAAAGCTAATAGACAACTTCTGATTAGCTTAAAACGTGTCAATGATAGACAACTTCCGATTGGCTGTGAGATTAATTTGGTTGTGTCAGAACAAGAACATCATTGGTTGAGTGACTAACAGTACAGACAAACAGTCAAAGATGGAACACTAGTGCTGGGATGCAAACCCTGACAAATTATGCAAGAGAGTCACCCACTGATTACCAGCGTGTGTCATCAAGCCCTTGATTGGCCAAAAGTGCTCAAAAAGAAACTTGATTGGTTGAAATCAACAGTTCCCAGCATTCCGTAGTGCTATATATACTTTAGTGGTCGAACGTGTTAAATCTGTTCTGAGTACCAAGTACACACCAACTTGTAAACATTGATGAAGATGAAACTGTGCGTGGACAGTTCTTCACTGCAAGGACACTTAGTTTGCAGATTATCCTATTATTCCACTTTGTCATGATCATAACACAGAAGTTCTGAGCTCTGATTCAACTGCCTCCTGACAGAAAACTCAGGTCTCTAGAGTGTAACATCACAATGTGCTGCAAAACTACCGGTACATTCTCCTGTGGAGCTGGCTTGATGCTTTACAAAATGAAGGTTGTGAAAAACAGTGAGCCAAGATGTATGTGTATCACTTTGTCTTTAAAACAGTGAGCTGACGTGTATGTGTATCACTTGTCTTTAAAACAGTGAGCCAAGATGTATGTGTATCACTTTGTCTTTAAAACAGTGAGCTGACGTGTATGTGTATCACTTGTCTTTAAAACAGTGAGCCAAGATGTATGTGTATCACTTGTCTTTAAAACAGTGAGCCAAGATGTATGTGTATCACTTGTCTTTAAAACAGTGAGCCAAGATGTATGTGTATCACTTGTCTTTAAAACAGTGAGCCAAGGTGTATGTGTATCACTTTGTCTTTAAAACAGTGAGCAAAGGTGTATGTGTATCACTTGTCTTTAAAACAGTGAGACAAGATGTATGTGTATCACTTTGTCTTTAAAACAGTGAGCAAAGGTGTATGTGTATCACTTTGTCTTTAAAACAGTGAGCCAAGATGTATGTGTATCACTTGTCTTTGAAACAGTGAGCCAAGGTGTATGTGTATCACTTTGTCTTTAAAACAGTGAGCCAAGATGTATATGTAGTATCTTTTAGAACTTTTCTCCAGTCTCTACAATGGATGCTTTACAAGATGCAGGTTGTGATGTTAGTTTGTACTTGTGGTGTGTTGAAACTGTAGTTCCTGCTGTCACTGAGAACATCAATGCATTGTGGGAAGCATGCATTGGCCGTGACAGAAGCTGAGACATTTTCCTTCATGGTTTTAAGGACGATAAGCTCACCTAAGTGTGGCCACTAACTGCTAACTAACTTACTAAGAAACCAGCTACTTACAGTCGAGAGTTGGCTATTGGTTGACAGTTGAGTAGTTTCTATCACTGAACAGAAGATCGAGAACTGTGTGGTTAGACCAGGATAACAGTCTTTATTCATAACAACAGGTCACACGAGGCGGTCAATGGGAAGGAGGCGGTCATTGGTCAGTGGGGAGGACTGACCAGTATTCATCAAAAGTCAGCATCAAGTGTTACAATTTTATACTCTTCTGATTCTGCTCAAGGCCTAAGACAAATATTTCTTCAGACATAAATTTTTTATTGTTCAATGGTAAGATATGTTCATTTTCATTGCACTCAGTCCACCTAGCTGTTTAAATGGGTACCTGGACATGGAAAGTACAAACCTATATGGTTGCGATAAGTGCATAGTAGCGGCACTGAATGTACAAATCCTTCAGGGTAATAATTGCAGCGCCTTGAGCCTGTTTGTCAGGGTGGATTGTTGTTATTAACTGGAGCTTCAAGGGTAGCTGCAATGTTAGTCTTTTCAACATATCATAAAGATCACCTTACAGTACACCCATCAATCCCTGTGCACTTCTAGTTAGCAGTTTACTGTCTATTGTAGCACCACAAGTAAGTTTACACACAGATAAACGGGTTTACATTTACCATATCACCAAAACATCTGTCAAAGAGTTGTGACCATCCCATTTCAATTTGTCTATCCCTGTATATAATCTATGCAACTGATGTACATGTAGCATTGGACTAGTTTTTATTTGTCTTTCAGTCATCCACAATTAAATCGGTTGTGAGGTTTTTCAATCAAAAGATTAATGTTTAGAGTGCCCAGTTTACACCTCCATGCAAATCTAATGGTTTATGTGTGTTCTTTTGTGATAACAGCTGTTGTACAGTTGTGATCAACTGAGTTTCTATGTTGCACAGTGATCATCATCTGTGTTACTATGTTGCACAGTGTTTTTCATCTGTGTTGCTATGTTGCACAGTGTTTTTCAACTGTGTTACTATGTTGCACAATGATTTTCATCTGTTTTGAAAAGTGGTTTTAGAAAATGCACATAAAGTTGCTTATTTATGATCAAATCAGAAGGCTTTCTGCTGTTTCAAATCAAACAATACACCAATGACCAAGTTATCCATTTGTTTCTGATTTCAATAATGAGAGTAAAAGTGTTTGCATGTATGTTTCAGTGACTCAAACTGTAGAACATGTTTGTGGATACATTCAAGCAAACTAGGTGGTCAATATGTGATGTGATGGTTGTGGCAGTATTATTATTGTTGTTGTTTTGTTTTTAGCTCATCAGACCTGAAAGGTCTGATGGACTTATGGCATAGGGTACGGTGTACGACTGTCTGTCCATCGTCCGTCTGTCCATCCATCCGTAAACCTTTTGACTTCTTTTCCAGAACCAGTGACTCTAGAGAGCTGAAATTTTATGTACAGATTCATTGGTCAATGTGGATTCTAAATTGTTGATTTGGTGACCCTGTTACCCCAAATGTGGGTCACAAGGGTCATGAACTAAACAAATATTTTCAACTTCTTCTCAAGAACAACAAGGCCCTTAAAATTTGTGTACAGACTCCTAAGACAATGCTATCTTAAACTGTACGTTAGGTGTCCCCGTAGCCGCAAATATGGGTCAAAGTGGTCATGACCAAAAAATTTCCTTTCATCTTCTTCACCTTCAAACTTACATTTTGAAACTTGTTATTGTTTAAAGCCTGATGAGCCACAGAGCTAATGACTCTATTTTTTTTATCACATTTGAATATATTCCCAGGCTTTTGATTGGTTGTAACAGTGCTTTTACTCCATGTTGCCATACGGTTTGTGAAACAGGATTTCTTGCATCACAGTTATTAATGGTAGTCATCCTCATCTCATCATGTAGAAATATTTCTCTCTCATTTTCTTACTCTCCTGCAACATGCTTTTGTAAATGTATTTCTGAGAAGAATCCTGCATATTCCTATACCTACCATTCCAATATACTGCTATTCCTGAAGAATCAAATCTATTCTATTTTGGACATTCATCCAAAGAACTGAATCTTGGTTTTACTTATTTTTAATTATTCGCATGACCAGTTATTCCAAACACATCATCTGTTTATCAAACGATCAAGCTTGTTTTACTTGTATTTTGAGACCAATTTACCAAGAAGATTTTGCTCTGTTTATTAGCAAAAATTAAGCAATCAAAATCTTGGCCAGTTTTTATACCAACTTTTATAGCTGAGAAGCCTCTGGGAGCTCTTGTTACTTATATCTGAATCTCATGTTATCTATAGAACAATCAACTCCAAGAAGATCAAGAATGAACTTGCATCTTCAGTGGAAAGTGAAACATCTTAACCACCCTTATTATTGCTGTGTGTCTAAATAGCATGTTTACAAGTCCGATGTCACTAGACTTATTGTTACATGATTTGTACAGTCTGTTACGTTTTGTAGAATACCAACGATTCATATCTTAATTAATGTCTTCAGATACATGCCATGATGTGTTCAGAGTTGTCTCCCTTGTGTAGTTTAGAACACCAAATAAAGTAAATCAAGTAAATATTTATTCTTTCAAACTCAATCAAGATGATGTACAACTTGTAGAAACGTAAACAACGCATCACAATATTCATGTAATGTAGACTCCTTCATTGGTCAAGGTGATCAAGGGAGATAACTCAAGGCTAGCAAAGGGAGACAATTTGTGTGTAAATAATGTATGTAGCTGTCTACTTATGTCAGTCAGTGAACATTACTTTGAAGAGATCATCTTCTTTCGTCAGACTACAAACACAAGAATAAAACTCACATATCTCAAAAATGGCTATTGTTTTTGTCTTTTGTTTCGCAAAGATTCAACAGACATGGGCAGGACAACCAGAAGTGTGGAAGGTCAAGGTCAATACACATGTTGCGGAAGGTCAAGGTCAATACACATTATGCAGCTGACCTTGGACCACTCTTCTATCTGAAACCTGAAATCGCAAGAAACAAGTATTGATTGTGTTTTTAGTCCATCAGATCGCTTTGGACACGGATTTGCCGACAGCCTTTACACTTTTCACATTGGCACTGTCTAATACTGTTTTGAAAGTGCAACTGATATGTTTTGAGAATTTATTCCTACCCTTTATGAATTCCTAATTAAAGCGTCCATGTCTCCTGCCTACACAATTAGTTTTTAAACCACAACTCTTTCCAAAGTATATATGCGTGTGTTGAAAAATTTACAACATCTCAAAAGTATGCACTTTCTAAATATTAATTGCTGCGAAATGCCGCAAAGATGGAGGCGTTATGACTGGGCTAGAACATATTATGAGAAGGACGTATTTAAATCAACAAAGAAAAAAATATATCGACAAACAAGCCTAGATGGCTTATGTAAATGCCACACGTGTTTGCACAAAAATTGTATGAAATATTATTAATTTGTTTCGTAGTCAACTGATGCACTTCAGTGACTTCACAAATCGTTTTGATACAATAATAAATTTATGAACAGATTGTAGGGTATTCATATTCGTCTGGTGTGATACTATGATAGAATTATTGCCATATACTACATCCTGTATGGAGAAACCTTTCTCATAGAAAACAGATTTGTAACTAACAGGCCCGTAGCAACAGGGGGGGCTCTTTTCCAAAGTGTTTTTCAACCTGAAAGACATTGCAAATAACTTCGTGAGAGAAAATTCTGATGATGTACGTAACGTTTGCATGTAAGTTACAAGTATCGTGTCTGACGCATCTAAATTGACAATGACAATAAACACAACTGGCTCTATATACTTCGTAAGAAGTGAGGATAGGATGTTAATTTTTTGGAAAATTCTGATGGTGCAAGTAGATGTTTTAGAGTATAACGCATACTACGTAGAAAAGTTTTGCAACGTTTATCCAACGTACCTTTTGAGGATGAGTAAGTTTATGTACGAAGATGTACTGTATACATTCTTACCCAAGCGGGCACAGATATGCCGGGTATTAAAGTTTTCATAATGGTCATGGGAATTACAGTTTTTCTAAATATAACTTGCTTTTTGATTGGTTGACGGAACTACTTTGCGCTCATTCATGAATTGTTTAGCTATCCTGTTTAAGCTAAATCACATAATTGAACAATTTCGAGCATTCCTAATTGAAGTCACACGTCAGTAAAACATATTAAATATAAAATCGTGTTCAACCTAAGTCTCGGAGACCGTAATGACAGTATTAAACTTTCAAGGCGAAGCAGCATGCAAGAGTCGCCGGCTGCACTGCCGTGACGTCATTGCTTTGTGACGTCATTAACCATGACGTCATTTGGTGACGTAATTACACTCCTATCTTGCATTCCAACAGTGCGATTGTTAGTTCACGTTTTAACTAATTTTCTCTCATTCTGCGACATAATTTACAAAATAAACGAGTTGTTTACTATGTCAGTAAACCGTTTTGGCAATACAATTCAACAGTTACTTTAGAATAGTTCTGAATAAATAGAGCAAGTTGCAAACTATGTAGATATGCGCATCTTGAAGGTGTGAAAGAGTTTATGAATGGCGTATGACTACAATTTGTATTTTACAGTCTAATCAAAGATCGTGAATTGGGGTCTTTGTTCTTCGATTTTTACGCATTAAACTGATCTTGGGTAAGAAAAAGAATAACCAACTCGGTGCTCGGAATTACGAATTATCTGTCCCTCGTGAATTATTATGTCAAACTCCTCGCTAAAGCTCGGAGTTTATCACAATAATAAACTCGGGACAAATAATCCGTAATTCCTCGCAACTCGTTGATTATTCTTATAATATTAAACAAGTATCTGAATAACAATTAATACAATAACCCCCCCCCCCCCCCCCCGAGCTTACAAATTCCAAATTCCTTTTCGTCATTTAGGCTGTGCAGAGTGCAGACTAGGTTAACATATAGTCCAATGCAATGAGTCGGTCACAATATCGCCCTGCAACGTTTGAGTGAGAGGTATAGTGACTTTGCAAATTTGTACACATGTTACTGTTATTATACGTCTACTGGCATTTATGGCAATAAAGTTGAAGTTTAAGGTTTATAATAAAATGTTTATTTTGATGATAGAGGTCTGGTCTGGTCATGATATTTCAAAGGAGTCCACATTCATGTCTCTATCACAGTAAGTGAATTATAGGTATTTAATTCAAATCCACTGTCCTGTCGCCACGGTAGCAATCAAGCCTCGTATATATTTTTTTATCACTTTATTTTTGTGTGGCTACCATACATAGTCATAGAGCATATATTTTCAACATGTAATACATTTTCTCTTTCTATCACCACAAACCAGATAAAACAACAAACATCATAATGGACGTTCCCTGCGACACTTGCCGAGGCGTTTATTACGATCGTGCACCGTACAAGATCTCACAAATATGATTCGCGCCTCACCACTCAACCCACCACAAATCATTAATCAGGACGCTCACTTTGTCTGGCATAACTGTTTCCATGTATCACACTTCGGTTTACCATATAGCATTCAGCATCACTGCATTCAAGATGTTACTGTAACATCTACTCCACCTACAAGGTAGGCATCAAGCACTGCATACTCCAGTTGTTACTGTAACATAACCCGCCTACGAGGTAGGCACCAATCACTGCAATTCCCAGCTGTTACGGTAACATATAACCCGCCTATAAGGTAGGCACCAATCACTGCATATTCCAGATGTTACTGTAACATATAACCCGCCTACAAGGTAGGCACCATGTACTGCATATTCCAGATGTTACTGTAACATAACCCGCCTTCAAGGTAGGCACCAATCACTGCAATTCCCAGACGTTACTGTAGCATAACCCGCCTACAAGGTAGGCACCAATGCAATCACTATAATTCCCAGATGTTACTGAAACCTCGAATTATCTACACAAAGTTGGTACCCAGCACTACAGCAGTGTCAAATTACTACTAAGTACTCACACTTCAACATATCCCAACCATCACTCGTAAACATGAATTCATGCCACGAAGCATCACTTGATACCCATGTACCATGAACCATTACTTCATGAATTATTATTTATAACTGAACAATCACTTCGTGAACCCCGTCTCCTTTATTCATGGACTTTCACTTCAGAGCCCATTACTTCATAATCATGAGCCATCACGCCACACATCATGAACCCTTCACTACATGAACGGTGAACAACACTTCACAACCATAAATATTCAATTCACGAACCATGACTCACAACTTCATAACAATGAAGACTAATCTCATATCCATGAACAACCGCTGTATGAACCAAGAACCATCATTTCATAAATCACAACTTCATCAACGAATACTTCAATAAAATTCACCATGAACCATAAGTTTATTGACAATAACCACTTCTTCATCAACCATTAGGCATCATACACTATTTATTAGCCATAACCACCACTTGTGAACCTCTAGCCATCATTTACACCCCAATCCATACCTTCATAAGTCGTGGATCATCACTTCAACAGCCACCACCATCACCTCTCATCAGTGAGGCATTACTTCACAACCACAAATTACATGTGGCCAAAACATAAACACCACAATGCACACGTCACACTATTTGCCTTCTAAAGACAACTCATTTATTCTTAATACAGCACACCATACATTGACATACCTCAACGGAAACTATGAAATATCGTCAACATGATACGCTACTGTCGCAGGCGAGAATGAACTTGCCGCGCTCTGATGTCACATTTATAGACGTCTCTCACAGCGTCCTCTTCACAGGCATTACCTCCCATTTTATCTGGTTTATTCCCAAAGAGAAAGCAATTTCTCTCTAATTCGCCCAACTTAAACGATAGAAATTACATGTACATTCAGGTTGGCATGGTTGGTTTTTATGGTATACATTTCCATTAAAACATAACAATGCAGTGAATAATTATGTAAAAAGACTGTGGCATGAAGACCAAAAGGACATACATTTTTCATATCTACATTCAGTGTAGAGAATCTGCTTACTGACGTTATAAGTGTCTTGGAGGACTGATTTAAAGCCAGTTATATGCGGTTTTCTATTTTGACATTTGCAGGTGTATATAAAATGTTTGGTAATAATAAAGATCAAATTTATTACACCATTTCTTTTTTCTTTGTAGCCAAACATAATGTGTGTTATTTTTGGTTGGCCACGGTAGCAATCAGGCCTCGTATATGCTATTGGCATGTGTCATGCAGGTTGACCTCCACAAGAAGAGATGCACACAGAACAAGAGAGTTCAGTGAGAGGGAGAGAGTTCAGTGAGAGGGAGATGTTTAGTTACATAGGGTGGTTAGGATGCATACTCTTGTTATACTGGGGTTAGAAATTATATACGGTCAATTTCTAATATACTGTTATTAAATTTGTTGGCGCTATAGAAATCCATTGGCTCTTATTTGTTCCACAGTGTTACATCTTCTTCAATTTATTATAATATTCCTATTGCCCAAAAGGTTTTACAACAGATTTCAGCTTTAGGCTTTCAGGCTTTATAAGTTCTATAGACGAGGGTACAGATAATGTATAGGACATGGTCAGTGGGGATCCCTCTGCGACCACAGTGTCTAATGTTTTAACCCCGTTGATTAAGGAGTATGTATACGCATGTTCAGCTCCCCAGTGCCAATGCTTTTGTGTAGAAATAAAAAAAGTTTACGAACGGAAAACCTGATGTGAAACACCATACAAAGTCAAGTTATGTGATTGATACTCTGTTTGTACATAGAACGTGTTTACTCTTTCAGTTAAGAAATTAAGGTCTGGATTGCAATACTCTCTAATGTCAAGGATATAGAACTCGGACACTTTGAAACAAAGTTTTAAAGATTTCTTCAGGATTGTAAAAAAAAAGAAGAAGTTTTGTTCCGAATGATATTTTGTTAAGGTGAAATAAATCATTCTCGTTCCGTTATGCAAGGAGACACACTCGTTCTTTGGCTCTGCAGGGAATATATGACAAAGATTAAAGGCGACCGAATGCACATACATACAAACGTGTTAAACGACGTGAAACCGCTTAAAACGGAATGAGCTTATCTTGATTGCTTGCTTGGTTAAAGGTACATCCATTGTGTTGTTGGGGGTCAAATATGCCAAACGTTATAAATAATATAATATATAAACTTTATCGAGAAGTACCAACTGTTACCGAAAACTACCATTTTGATGATACTCGACTTAGTATACTGACGATGTGAAGGTAAAAGTGTCGATTTCTGATCGAAAACCGGACAATGCATCGCGTGTGGGGCGCGCCAATGAGTCAAACGTAATTTGGGAATCTTATTTAAAACAGACAAAGTAACAAATTTGGGTTCATGATGTTTAAAAGGTCATATAACTACTGTGCATGTGAATAGGACATGCACTTTCGGTTTCTGCACATGTATAATGATGTTACTCGATTTTAATTGGAAACTAGTAATTATGATATATTTGGCGATTGGGGATGAATATGCAAGCTGAGTGAATTTGTTTGTATTGTAAAGCCAAATAAAATTATATGAAACACAATTGATTCACCTTTAAAGGGACACCGCGTCGAGGATAAAAATCAGATTATGTGTATCTACCTATGCTCATTAACATGTCTTCTAACAAGTCACAGACACCCAATTTCAGACAATTGACGTAATTGGTAATAGCACTACTGCATGTAGACAGTGAAGTGAAGCGTAACTCGTTAGCCGATACTCTAATCAGCTTAGTTAGATAAAGATGAGACTCATTTTTATCCTCAACGGTGTCCCTTTAAGCTGAGAGATAGGAGATCATTTTGGTCGACATGATACTCCGGCTTGCCTAGACGGATAGGGTACATTTATTTGGTTAGTTAATAAGTTAGTGAAAATATCAATCAACACGGTGATCGGAATTACGAATAAGTTGTTCCTCGTGAATTATTATGTCAAACTCATCGCAAATGCTCGCGATTTATCATAATCATTTTATAGTAAATGTAGCTATCATAGTTTGTTTTGATTATAACCACTACGCTTTCATCTGCTAGTAAGCATATGTGCTCAACAGTTTTACTGAAAATGACGCAAATTTAAAGATTGTATACGTTATCAAATTCGGAGAGCAATATGAAAAAGGAATTTATTCATTACCTGTAAACAGGGTATGGTATCAAATATTTACCTGTAGTCAATGTATAGTATCAAATTAGACGTGTCTGTTATACCTTGGCTTAACTAGAAACTATCTATAGGGTTTTCTTTAATTTTTCATTTTAATTGACAAAATACCAGACAT
The DNA here is from genome assembly GCA_936450465.1 of Gibbula magus. Classification (NCBI taxonomy): domain Eukaryota; kingdom Metazoa; phylum Mollusca; class Gastropoda; order Trochida; family Trochidae; genus Gibbula; species Gibbula magus. The sequence goes on from OW388302.1 coordinate 57,467,287, forward strand.
TGGATAACTTTAACTCAGAACGGAGAGTGAAAGTGTACATTACATATGAGCAGCGTAGAACTAACATGTCTCCTACAGCCCGTAACTTGGCAAATGAGTTCCAAATGTGAATTTCAAGGATTTTATTTTAAAATATTAAAACTAATGTTGAAATAGCTAGGTTTGAAGTTTATCTTAAATACTCATACAACTTCATTTCAGCATGGATGAATATATCATTAAAACAGGAAGAAAGTATGCTGAATGTTTGTCAATAACTGTCATACTTTCATGTATTAACAAATACATGCACATTACGGAAGCTTTACATGTTTTTAAAGCTTATTTTGTCGCACTCTTACTGAAGAAACCATCCTGGTGAACCACACCAGTGCTAACACCATGTTTTACACTTTGATCCTCCTCTTCACACTAATACCAGGCAGCATCTACAAGACATGGAACCAGAGAACACTTCAGCCCTATGGTCCAAAAATGTGTGAAGAGCTCTGTCAGAATCCCCAAGAGTGTTCAGACCACGTGTTTGATGAAGTGCAGTTGAAATGTCGACTTGTCACCAAAGCCCCGTCTTCAATGCACAAGTCGAGCCAAGCCAAGTATGACCATCACGCAACCACATCAAAAGGTAAGGATGAAAGACTTAATATTTCCTTCAGTCCAATTGACGAGACAAAACGGGTCTTACAGACAGCCAGGTAAACACCATCATGATTATATTTCTGTATAGACACTACTTCATCCATCCGTCCTTTTGTTTGTCTGTCATTCCGCGTCTGGAATTTTCTATTCAAGAGCATAACTCGACAATCTGTGAATTGTAATTTCATGAAAGTTTGTGATCTGTCAAGCAAGCAATGTAGATACATGTTTGGATTTGAGGGTTTGAAATTTGGAATTTGAATTCAAGGCTTATCCATAGAAACGCACCGAGAAACTGTAAAATCGAGCTCAATGATCGGATGTAGAAGTGCTTTTGGGATTTATTTTGACCGTTACCATGGAAAAGCAACTTCCAATTTTGTACCCATATCAGAACTCGCCAAAACCTCATTTGTTATATCCATGGCATTATACATCTTAGAGTTTGCTTCTGGAGCAAAATTCGAGACACCTTTTCAGCTTCTCAGGCGTGAAAGGCAATGTGGACTTATGGCTTGGGCCGCTCTCAGACGTCTGTTCGTCCTTTGTAAACTTAACATTTTGGACTCAAGAACTGCTTCACCCCCAGAGAAGATTTTTTTTGGAAAGGTACCTTGCACATAGGGGATCAAAGTTTGTTAATTTTGTCTACACTCCTTTGAAATATGGGCGTGCCCGGCATTATGAGTGAAACCTTTCATCTTCTCTGAAAGAGGTTGTAATAGGAAACATCTTTGTTACATGAAGACTTGAGTTGTGCACTTGGACTTCACATCTGTCATCTATCCCATCTGTTATCTATCCAATATTAGATTAATTATGTCTGGTCCACTTATGACAGACCATGTCAATATGAAGATATTCATTTGTCTCATCTGTCATATATCCAATATCAGATGTATTATGACTGGTCCACTAATGACAGACCACGTCCATAGAAAGATATTCATTTATCTCATCTGTCATCCATCCAATATCAGATGTATTATGACTGGTCCACTAATGACAGACCACGTCCATAGAAAGATATTCATTTATCTCATCTGTCATCCATCCAATATCAGATGAATTATGACTGGTCCACTAATGACAGACCACGTCCATAGAAAGATATTCATTTATCCCATCTGTCATCTATCCAATATCAGATGAATTATGACTGGTCAACTAATGATAGACCATATCCATAAAAAGATGTTCATTTATCTCATCTGTCATCTATCGAATATCAGATGAATTATGACTGGTCAACTAATGATAGACCATATCCATAAAAAGATGTTCATTTATCTCATCTGTCATCTATCGAATATCAGATGAATTATGACTGGTCCACTAATGACAGGCCATGTCCATATAAAGATGTTCATTTATCTCATCTGTCATCTATCCAATATCAGATGAATTATGACTGGTCCACTAATGACAGGCCATGTCCATATAAACATATTCATTTATCCCATCTGTCGTCTATCCAATATCAGATGAATTATGACTGGTCCACTAATGACAGGCCATGTCCATATAAAGATATTCATTTATCCCATCTGTCGTCTATCCAATATCAGATGAATTGTGACTGGTCCACTAATGACAGGCCATGTCCTTATAAAGATATTCATTTATCTCATCTGTCATCTATCCAATATCAGATGAATTATGACTGGTCCACTAATGACAGGCCATGTCCATATAAAGATGTTCATTTATCTCATCTGTCTTATATCCAATATCAGATGAATTGTGACTGGTCCACTAATGACAGGCCATGTCCATATAAAGATATTCATTTATCCCATCTGTTATCTATCCAATATCAGATGGATTATGACTGGTCCACTAATGACAACCCTGTCCATAGAAAGATGTTCATTTATCCCATCTGTCGTCTATCCAATATCAGATGAATTATGACTGGTCCACTAATGACAGACCATGTCCATAGAAAGATATTCATTTATCCCATCTGTCGTCTATCCAATATCAGATGAATTGTGACTGGTCCACTAATGACAGGCCATGTCCATATAAAGATAATCATTTATCCCATCTGTCATCTATCCAATATCAGATGAATTATGACTGGTCCACTAATGACAGGCCATGTCCATATAAAGATGTTCATTTATCCCATCTGTCGTCTATCCAATATCAGATGGATTATGACTGGTCCACTAATGACAGGCCATGTCCATATAAAGATATTCATTTATCCCATCTGTCATCTATCCAATATCAGATGGATTATGACTGGTCCACTAATGACAACCCTGTCCATAGAAAGATGTTCATTTATCCCATCTGTCGTCTATCCAATATCAGATGAATTATGACTGGTCCACTTGTGACAGGCCATGTCCATATAAAGATATTCATTTATCTCATCTGTCTTATATCCAATATCAGATGAATTGTGACTGGTCCACTAATGACAGGCCATGTCCATATAAAGATGTTCATTTATCTCATCTGTCATCTATCGAATATCAGATGAATTATGACTGGTCAACTAATGATAGACCATATCCATAAAAAGATGTTCATTTATCTCATCTGTCATCTATCGAATATCAGATGAATTATGACTGGTCCACTAATGACAGGCCATGTCCATATAAAGATGTTCATTTATCTCATCTGTCATCTATCCAATATCAGATGAATTATGACTGGTCCACTAATGACAGGCCATGTCCATATAAAGATATTCATTTATCCCATCTGTCGTCTATCCAATATCAGATGAATTATGACTGGTCCACTAATGACAGGCCATGTCCATATAAAGATATTCATTTATCCCATCTGTCATCTATCCAATATCAGATGAATTGTGACTGGTCCACTAATGACAGGCCATGTCCTTATAAAGATATTCATTTATCTCATCTGTCATCTATCCAATATCAGATGAATTATGACTGGTCCACTAATGACAGGCCATGTCCATATAAAGATGTTCATTTATCTCATCTGTCGTCTATCCACTATCAGATGAATTGTGACTGGTCCACTAATGACAGGCAATGTCCATATACAGATATTCATTTATCTCATCTGTCTTATATCCAATATCAGATGAATTGTGACTGGTCCACTAATGACAGGCCATGTCCATATAAAGATATTCATTTATCCCATCTGTTATCTATCCAATATCAGATGGATGATGACTGGTCCACTAATGACAACCCTGTCCATAGAAAGATGTTCATTTATCCCATCTGTCGTCTATCCAATATCAGATGAATTATGACTGGTCCACTAATGACAGACCATGTCCATAGAAAGATATTCATTTATCCCATCTGTCGTCTATCCAATATCAGATGAATTGTGACTGGTCCACTAATGACAGGCCATGTCCATATAAAGATATTCATTTATCCCATCTGTCATCTATCCAATATCAGATGAATTATGACTGGTCCACTAATGACAGGCCATGTCCATATAAAGATGTTCATTTATCCCATCTGTCGTCTATCCAATATCAGATGAATTATGACTGGTCCACTAATGACAGGCCATGTCCATATAAAGATATTCATTTATCCCATCTGTCGTCTATCCAATATCAGATGGATTATGACTGGTCCACTAATGACAACCCTGTCCATAGAAAGATGTTCATTTATCCCATCTGTCATCTATCCAATATCAGATGGATTATGACGGGTCCACTAATGACAGGCCATGTCCATATAAAGATATTCATTTATCTCATATGTCATCTATCCAATATCAGATGAATTGTGACTGGTCCACTAATGACAGGCCATGTCCATATAAAGTTATTCATTTATCCCATCTGTTATCTATCCAATATCAGATGGATTATGACTGGTCCACTAATGACAGGCCATGTCCATATAAAGATATTCATTTATCCCATCTGTTATCTATCCAATATCAGATGGATTATGACTGGTCCACTAATGACAGGCCATGTCCATATAAAGATATTCATTTATCTCATCTGTCATCTATCCAATATCAGATGAATTGTGACTGGTCCACTAATGACAGGCCATGTCCATATAAAGATATTCATTTATCTCATCTGTCATATATCCAATATCAGATGAATTGTGACTGGTCCACTAATGACAGACCATGTCCATATAAAGATATTCATTTATCTCATCTGTCATCTATCCAATATCAGATGAATTGTGACTGGTCCACTAATGACAGGCCATGTCCATATAAAGATATTCATTCATCTCATCTGTCTTATATCCAATATCAGATGAATTGTGACTGGTCCACTAATGACAGGCCATGTCCATATAAAGATATTCATTTATCCCATCTGTCATATATCCACTATCAGATGAATTGTGACTGGTCCACTAGTGACAGGCCATGTCCATATAAAGATATTCATTTATCCCATCTGTCGTCTATCCAATATCAGATGGATTATGACTGGTCCACTAATGACAACAATGTCCATAGAAAGATGTTCATTTATCCCATCTGTCGTCTATCCAATATCAGATGAATTATGTCTGGTCCACTAATGACAGGCCATGTCCATATAAAGATATTCATTTATCCCATCTGTCGTCTATCCAATATCAGATGAATTGTGACTGGTCCACTAATGACAGACCATGTCCATAGAAAGATATTAATTCATCCCATCTGTCGTCTATCCAATATCAGATGAATTGTGACTGGTCCACTAATGACAGGCCATGTCCATAGAAAGATATTCATTTACCCATCTGTCATCTATCCACTATCAGATGAATTATGACTGGTCCACTAATGACAGGCCATGTCCATATAAAGATATTCATTTATCCCATCTGTCGTCTATCCACTATCAGATGAATTGTGACTGGTCCACTAGTGACAGGCCATGTCCATATAAAGATATTCATTTATCCCATCTGTCGTCTATCCAATATCAGATGGATTATGACTGGTCCACTAATGACAGGCCATGTCCATATAAAGTTATTCATTTATCCCATCTGTTATCTATCCAATATCAGATGGATTATGACTGGTCCACTAATGACAGGCCATGTCCATATAAAGATATTCATTTATCCCATCTGTTATCTATCCAATATCAGATGGATTATGACTGGTCCACTAATGACAGGCCATGTCCATATAAAGATATTCATTTATCCCATCTGTCGTCTATCCACTATCAGATGAGTTATGATTGGTCCACTAATGAAAGACCTAGTCCATATAAAGATATTCATTTATCTCATCTGTCATATATCCACTATCAGATGAATTATGACTGGTCCACTAATGACAGACCATGTCCATAGAAAGATATTAATTTATCCCATCTGTCATCTATCCAATATCAGATGAATTATGACTGGTCCACTAATGACAGACCATGTCAATAGAAAGATGTTCATTTATCCCATCTGTCGTCTATCGAATATCAGATGAATTATGACTGGTCCACTAATGACAGACCATGTCCATAGAAAGATGTTCATTTATCCCATCTGTCATCTATCCAATATCAGATGAATTATGACTGGTCCACTAATGACAGACCATGTCCATATGAAGATGTTCATTTATCCCATCTGTCATATATCCAATATCAGATGAATTATGACTGGGCCACTAATGACAGCCCATGTCCATATAAAGATATTCATTTATCTCAGCTGTCATATATCCAATATCAGATGAATTATGACTGGTCCACTAATGACAGACCATGTCCATATAAAGATATTCATTTATCCCATCTGTTATCTATGCAATATCAGATGAATTATGACTGGTCCACTAGTGACAGACCATGTCCATAGAAAGATATTCATTTATCCCATCTGTTATCTATCCAATATCAGATGAATTATGACTGGTCCACTAATGACAGACCATGTCCATAGAAATATATTAAATAATCCCATCTGTCATCTATCCAATATCAGATGAATTATGACTGGTCCACTAATGACAGACCATGTCCATAGAAAGATATTAATTTATCCCATCTGTCATCTATCCAATATCAGATGAATTATGACTGGTCCACTAATGACAGACCATGTCCATAGAAATATATTAATTTATCCCATCTGTCATCTATCCAATATCAGATGAATTATGACTGGTCCACTAATGACAGACCATGTCCATAGAAAGATGTTCATTTATCCCATCTGTCGTCTATCGAATATCAGATGAATTATGACTGGTCCACTAATGACAGACCATGTCCATAGAAAGATATTCATTTATCCCATCTGTCATCTATCCAATATCAGATGAATTATGACTGGTCCACTAATGACAGACCATGTCCATAGAAAGATATTCATTTATCCCATCTGTTATCTATCCACTATCAGATGAATTATGACTGGTCCACTAGTGACAGACCATGTCCATAGAAAGATATTCATTTATCTCATCTGTTATCTATCCACTATCAGATGAATTATGACTGGTCCACTAATGAAAGACCAAGTCCATAGAAAGATATTCATTTATCTCATCTGTCATCTATCCAATATCAGATGAATTATGACTGGTCCACTAATGACAGACCATGTCCATAGAAAGATGTTCATTTATCTCATCTGTCATCTATCCAATATCGGATGAATTATGACTGGTCCACTAATGACAGACCATGTCCATAGAAAGATGTTCATTTATCCCATATGTCATCTATCCAATATCAGATGAATTATGGCTGGTCCACTAATGACAGGCCATGTCCATAGAAAGATGTTCATTTATCCCATCTGTCATCTATCCAATATCAGATGAATTATGACTGGTCCACTAATGACAGGCCATGTCCATAGAAAGATGTTCATTTATCCCATCTGTCATCTATCCAATATCAGATGAATTATGACTGGGCCACTAATGACAGACCATGTCCATAGAAAGATATTCATTTATCCCATCTGTCATCTATCCAATATCAGATGAATTATGAGTGGTCCACTAATGACAGACCATGTCCATAGAAAGATATTCATTTATCCCATCTGTCATCTATCCAATATCAGATGAATTATGAGTGGTCCACTAATGACAGACCATGTCCATAGAAAGATATTCATTTATCCCATCTGTCATATATCCAATATCAGATGAATTATGGCTGGTCCACTAATGACAGGCCATGTCCATAGAAAGATATTCATTTATCCCATCTGTCATCTATCCAATATCAGATGAATTATGAGTGGTCCACTAATGACAGACCATGTCCATAGAAAGATATTCATTTATCCCATCTGTCATCTATCCAATATCAGATGAATTATGAGTGGTCCACTAATGACAGACCATGTCCATAGAAAGATATTCATTTATCCAATCTGTCATCTATCCAATATCAGATGAATTATGAGTGGTCCACTAATGACAGACCATGTCCATAGAAAGATATTCATTTATCCCATCTGTCATCTATCCAATATCAGATGAATTATGAGTGGTCCACTAATGACAGACCATGTCCATAGAAAGATGTTCATTTATCCCATCTGTCATATATCCAATATCAGATGAATTATGGCTGGTCCACTAATGACAGGCCATGTCCATATAAAGATGTTCATTTATCCCATCTGTCATCTATGTGCCAGATCACTCTTACACAATCTCAGTTTTGAGGGTACAGCGGTTCTGGAGGTGAAGTAAAACATGTGAAACAATTAACGAACTCTGGATGTCAGACACTGGAATATACATAAAGCCCATACCATATGCCCATTTTCATTTCAGGCCTGATGAGCTAAAGAGCCACAGTTTCAGCGAATTTTCGCTAATAATTTCACTAATGACAGACCATTTTCATATAAATACCTTTATATCTCATCTGTCACGTATGAAATAACATATGAACAATGACTGTAAGTTTTTTTTTCTAATCGTGAATATCGTACCTCTTTACCAGTCAACTGTTGTTTTATTTTATTTTTGATTGAATTTTGGCTGGTCAGTAGGCATTCTGATAGTGATCTCTCATACCTATATACACTTTGTGCTCTTTGCATATCTGTTGTTTTAATGAGAAAATACTTGAAATCGTATTAAAAAAACAAGATAATTTTAAAACTCCACCCTAATAATCAGACTGAGAGCCAGGTTTATTCAGTAAAGAAGTCTAAGATCCATAATACAGTAACATAAGTCAAAGAGTGTGTCCAGTAAGCCATTACAGCCTGCATCCTGGAATTCAGATATACAATATTTTGAATATATAACCTACCCATTCTTATTTTGAAAAAGATTAACAAAGAAGTGCTTTAAGTATGGTGATTTAGTGAATAATAATCGGCATAGACGACCATGCATTTAAGTGTTTCCAAAGCACAAGAAAACATGTCAGTGACAGGAAGGGATGTATCTGTTACTGAGGAAAGATTCCAGAAAGGTCAAACGCCATTGTCATTTTTTCAAACTGGTATCTTCGTTTTGCATTTAGTGCTCAGGGATTCTAAAGTTATGTGATATTTTCAAGACCAAATGCAATACAAACTATTTCATATCCAAACTGTTTGAAATTCAAATAATCTGAATAACTGAGAAAATGGTCCCTGCATTTTCTTACATTACAGAAGAGAAGAAATCTAGCCAGAAAGGCATTGCTGGTCCGTGTCTTGATGAAGATTTCATTGAGGCATGTGACTATGGGACTGTGGACAAGGTGCAGAAACGGGTGCTACAGGGTTTAGTGGATATCAACTGTCGCCACTTTAGCGGGCTGACGTGTGTTATGATAGCAGCGCAGGAAAACTACACAGAAATATTTGACTTTCTTGTACAACACAAGTGTGATCTGTTGGCTGCGGATGACGACAATAAAACCGTGTTGCATTATGCTTGTATTTGTAATAGTATGTACATAGCTCGGCAACTGGTAGATGACGATAAGATTGACGTTAACTGGAGAGATACATTTATGAAAACTCCTCTGATGTATGTAGAAAGCACACCGCTTATGGAGTTGTTGAAGGGGAGAGGAGCAGATTTTAAAGCAGTGGATGAAGAAGAAAATAACATCCTACATTTGGCTTGTGGAGCTGGAAATGCCGAGATGGTAAAATTTATCCTGTCAAATGATATCCTTGACATCAACTGTAGGGGGCAGTTTGGGCAGACTCCTGTCATGTTTGCTGTAAGTGATGGACACTTACCTCTTGTAAAAGTGTTAAAGGCCCTTGGGGCTGATATGAAATCAGTAAATGCCTATAACAACAGCCTTCTACACGAGGCGTGTGCATTTGCTGGTCTGCAGATGGTTAAGTACATCATGTCACTTGGCATCATTGATATGGAAAGAAAGGGAGAGTATGGGCGAACTCCTATGATGGTTGCTGTGCGAAATGTAAACCTAGATGTAGCAGACATGCTGAGTAACAAAGGAGCTGACATTACTACAGCGGACAAGGACGGCAACAACATCCTCCATCTGGCTTGTAAAAGTAGTGTACTCAAGTATTTGACGTATGTTATGTCCTTGAATAGATTCGATGTAGACTGTAGAGGAGAGCATGGGAGAACTGCTTTAATGTTGGCTGTTGAGCACCAGAACCCGGATGTTGTCAAGTTGCTCCTGCGAAACAGAGCCAATATCAAAACATTTGATGATGACGGCAACAATGTCCTCCACATCATCTGTCAAACAGGCGGTATATCTATGGTCAAATATCTGGCCAGTTTGAATGTATTCGGGTCCTTTTGCAAAATGAGAAACAAACACGGAGACACCCCGATAAAGTTAGCAAGGAAATATAAGCATGATGACATAGTGTCATTCCTCAAATCACGAGGATATTAAAGGAACAATAGTAACAATGTAACAAGTATTGTTAAAAGTATCCTATTTAGACAATAACTAACGAGTGATGGGGAATGACATATTATCTTTCCTGAGTCATATTATTACGTAATTCTCGAGCTGTGGGACCAGGGAACATTAATCTGTAACTACCCGTCACGAGTTGGTTATTGTTATATTACTCATGTAAATTCATATTCAAAAAGTCGAGGGACATAGAGTGACCTTGAAGAGATGGCTAAAATGCTACGAAACCTATGCTTGATATCCACATGTGTATGACGTGGATTCACTACTCTAGTATCTATTCTTGTGTGCAAAAATGAATGTCACAATAAAAGGTAAATGTCGATGTTGCTAAAATTTTTTATTTCTTCACATTGCTATTTTGCATATTGCTAGTTTTGAGATATAGGTCATTACACATTTCATTTCAAAAGGTTGTCCACGCTCAAAAGCAAGTTGGCTGAAACCAAAAACTGCTGTTAAACATTACCATCGACATTGTAACGTTATAGACACTCCCGCCTATCACTGGCCTTTTGAAATTTTCGGACAAAGTAAGTGCATCTTTCTAACTTCCATGTGTTGGCTAATGACAACTACGGGAAACAAATAGAACGTGTTATATACACAAGACAGTTTCTTAGTTACCAGTGGGCAATGTTAGAAATTTACTGAAGTAGTTCCCAATGAAATCGTTTGTTTTCTGTGTCCATCTTCCCATATGGGTTATATTCCTCCAATATATACCCCACGTGGACTGTGTATTTCTAACAATCCAAATACAGAGATTGCTTCTGGTCTGACATCACGGATAATTACATATACCTACTGAAAATGATTTGATGACGTCATATGATCTTAAAGCTTCGGCTTTAGATCCGGAAATCGTTTCAATAACATGCTCTACCCGTTAAATTTGATTGGCCGAAACTTTTCCTGATAAATTTACTAACTTTTACACATAAGCATCATCTCACACATGCAATAGAGTTGCTCCTCATTAGAACATGTTGTTTGTCTAATCATCTTCTAAATGCCTCTCATAGATGTTTCGGAACCAATCAAAGCACTTCAGGAATATGTCATGAAAGTTGAAGATATTGAGTACGGTATAACACACAATTGTCATGGATTCTTTTTTAAACATGTGATTAATAACGGAGAATTTCATCAAAATTGATCCACTATCCATGTTGAAGCGGTCAACTCAGTACCAGATAACCTCCTCACCTCCATTGCACTAGTAGGCCACAACAGGCTGGGCTGGGAAATTAATTATTGCATAATGCTAAGTAACAGGGGGGTCATGTGACAGGTGGGGAGCTTGTCATTGCAACACACCACACTCATGCCTGCCAGGCCTCTCCCTCCCCCCCCCCCCTCCCTCTTTTCACTCTTGTGTCCTTGTAGGGATTGTAATTGGGAGGATCACCTTTTCTTTGCAGGAACTGTGATACTTGGACAACCAATTTTATCAAACTTTAGTACCTCAAGGTTTTTTAGGAGATTTTTCAGGGCTAGGGATTGTGAAATATGTTAAGTCTAACACTTAGACTCTGAAAACACAATTTCTCTCCATCCTTTTCCTCCCTCCTCGGTATGCAGAGGGGTGGGGTGGGTCTCAAAATTCAAATCTAACATAAAAAGCAATTAAATTGTGTCTACATACATTTAAAATTGACATTGCAAATACAGTACAGTACTAAGGTGTTAACCGTTTGTGAGCAAGACTAAACACTTAAAGATGTTATTGGTCTAAGATAGTTTGTGCATTATAATTGAGTTAAAGCTCGGATTATTCTTACCACCTTAAATCCTGCCTACTTCTCTTACAACCTCCACAAGTATTGCAAATGAATGAAATGGTACATGATTAAGCTTTTGGTATTTTAATGCTGTGTTCATCCACTATTCCAGCAGTCCATAGAGTAACTTGCTTACAATCGGATTCAGGCCAGAGGAGGTGTCAAAATATGATAGAAGGGCTCTTTATTTGTCATTTTGCTTCACGGTCTCGACCTCTGAAAGTATCTCTACAAGGTCGTACAATTTCTCGTTATCCTTGCTTGTCAACCTGGGAAATTTAAGTTTGCTAAGACTGTCCTTCACACGGTGGAGTCCCCTCTGAGTGCCATGAACGTTCCTTCTCTTAAGCTGAAAGAATGTCTACACGAGTGATGTCCAAGCAACTTCACTAAAAGGCCCTACTCCTCACTTGCTGATACATGTAGCTCCTCCAAGCCACTTCACTAAAAGGCCCTACTCCTCACTTGCTGATACATGTAGCTCCTCCAAGCCACTTCACTAAAATGCACTACTCCTCACTTGCTGATACCTGTAGCTCCTCCAAGCCACTTCAGTAAAAGGCCCTACTCCTCACTTGCTGATACATGTAGCTCCTCAAAGCCACTTCACTAAAAGGCCCTACTCCTCACTTGCTGATACATGTAGCTCCTCCAAGCCACTTCAGTAAAAGGCCCTACTCCTCACTTGCTGATACATGTAGCTCCTCCAAGCCACTTCACTAAAAGGCCCTACTAATCACTTGCTGATACATGTAGCTCCTTCAAGCCACTTCACTAAAAGGCACTATTCCTCACTTGCTGATTACGGTAGCTCCTTCAAGCCACTTCACTAAAAGGCACTACTCCTCACTTGCTGATACATGTAGCTCCTACAAGCCACTTCACTAAAAGGCCCTACTCCTCATTTGCTGATACATGTAGCTCCTCCAAGCCACTTCACTAAAAGGCCCTACTCCTCACTTGCTGATACATGTAGCTCCTCCAAGCCACTTCACTAAAAGGCACTACTCCTCACTTGCTGATACCTGTAGCTCCTCCAAGCCACTGCACTAAAAGACCCTACTCCTCACTTGCTGATACATGTAGCTCCTCCAAGCCACTTCACTAAAAGGCACTACTTCTCACTTGCTGATACCTGTAGCTCCCACAAGCCACTTCACTAAAAGGCACTACTCCTCACTTGCTGATACATGTAGCTCCTCCAAGCCACTTCACTAAAAGGCACTACTCCTCACTTGCTGATACATGTAGCTCCTCCAAGCCACTTCACTAAAAGGCACTACTCCTCACTTCCTGATACCTGTAGCTCCTCCAAGCCACTTCACTAAAAGGCCCTACTCCTCACTTGCTGATACCTGTAGCTCCTCCAAGCCACTTCACTAAAAGGCCCTACTCCTCACTTGCTGATACATGTAGCTCCTCCAAGCCACTTCACTTAAAGGCACTACTCCTCACTTGCTGATACATGTAGCTCCTCCAAGCCACTTCATTAAAAGGCACTACTCCTCACTTGCTGATACCTGTAGCTCCTTCAAGCCACTTCACTAAAAGGCACTATTCCTCACTTGCTGATACATGTAGCTCCTCCAAGCCACTTCACTAAAAGGCACTACTCCTCACTTGCTGATACCTGTAGCTCCTCCAAGCCACTGCACTAAAAGGCCCTACTCCTCACTTGCTGATACATGTAGCTCCTCCAAGCCACTTCACTAAAAGGCACTACTTCTCACTTGCTGATACCTGTAGCTCCCACAAGCCACTTCACTAAAAGGCACTACTCCTCACTTGCTGATACATGTAGCTCCTCCAAGCCACTTCACTAAAAGGCACTACTCCTCACTTGCTGATACATGTAGCTCCTCCAAGCCACTTCACTAAAAGGCACTACTCCTCACTTCCTGATACCTGTAGCTCCTCCAAGCCACTTCACTAAAAGGCCCTACTCCTCACTTGCTGATACCTGTAGCTCCTCCAAGCCACTTCACTAAAAGGCCCTACTCCTCACTTGCTGATACATGTAGCTCCTCCAAGCCACTTCACTTAAAGGCACTACTCCTCACTTGCTGATACATGTAGCTCCTCCAAGCCACTTCATTAAAAGGCACTACTCCTCACTTGCTGATACCTGTAGCTCCTTCAAGCCACTTCACTAAAAGGCACTATTCCTCACTTGCTGATACATGTAGCTCCTCCAAGCCACTTCACTAAAAGGCACTACTCCTCACTTGCTGATACCTGTAGCTCCTCCAAGCCACTTCACTAAAAGGCCCTACTCCTCACTTGCTGATACATGTAGCTCCTCCAAGCCACTTCACTAAAAGGCACTACTTCTCACTTGCTGATACCTGTAGCTCCCCCAAGCCACTTCACTAAAAGGCACTACTCCTCACTTGCTGATACATGTAGCTCCTCCAAGCCACTTCACTAAAAGGCACTACTCCTCACTTGCTGATACATGTAGCTCCTCCAAGCCACTTCACTAAAAGGCACTACTCCTCACTTGCTGATACCTGTAGCTCCTCCAAGCCACTTCACTAAAAGGCCCTACTCCTCACTTGCTGATACCTGTAGCTCCTCCAAGCCACTTCACTAAAAGGCCCTACTCCTCACTTGCTGATACATGTAGCTCCTCCAGGCCACTTCACTAAAAGGCCCTACTCCTCACTTGCTGATACCTGTAGCTCCTCCAAGCCACTTCACTAAAAGGCCCTACTCCTCACTTGCTGATACATGTAGCTCCTCCAAGCCACTTCACTAAAAGGCCCTACTCCTCACTTGCTGATACCTGTAGCTCCTCCAAGCCACTTCACTAAAAGGCACTACTCCTCACTTGCTGATACATGTAGCTCCTCCAAGCCACTTCACTAAAAGGTACTACTCCTCACTTGCTGATACATGTAGCTCCTCCAAGCCACTTCACTAAAAGGCCCGACTCCTCACTAGCTGATACATGTAGCTCCTCCAAGCCACTTCACTAAAAGGCCCTACACCTCACTTGCTGATACATGTAGCTCCTCCGAGCACTTCACTAAAAGTCACTACTCCTCACTTGCTGATACATGTAGCTCCTCCAAGCCACTTCACTAAAAGGCCCTACTCCTCACTTGCTGATACATGTAGCTCCTCCAAGCCACTTCACTAAAAGGCACTACTCCTCACTTGCTGATACCTGTAGCTCCTCCAAGCCACTTCACTAAAAGGCCCTACTCCTCACTTACTGATACCTGAAGCTCCTCCAAGCCACTTCGCTAAAAGGCACTTCTTCTCACTTGCTGATACATGTAGCTCCTCAAAGCCACTTCACTCAAAGGCCCTACTCCTCACTTGCTGATACCTGTAGCTCCTCCAAGCCACTTCAGTAAAAGGCCCTACTCCTCACTTGCTGATACATGTAGCTCCTCCAAGCCAATTCACTTAAAGGCACTACTCCTCACTTGCTGATACATGTAGCTCCTCCAAGCCACTTCACTAAAAGGCATTACTCCTCACTTGCTGATACATGTAGCTCCTCCAAGCCACTTCACTAAAAGGCCCTACTCCTCACTTGCTGATACATGTAGCTCCTCCAAGCCACTTTACTAAAAGGCACTACTCCTCACTTGCTGATACATGTAGCTCCTCCAAGCCACTTCACTAAAAGGCCCTACTCCTCACTTGCTGATACCTGTAGCTCCCCCAAGCCACTTCACTAAAAGGCACTACTCCTCACTTGCTGATACATGTAGCTCCTCCAAGCCACTTCACTAAAAGGCACTACTCCTCACTTACTGATACCTGAAGCTCCTCCAAGCCACTTCGCTAAAAGGCACTTCTCATCACTTGCTGATACATGTAGCTCCTCCAAGTCACTTCACTAAAAGGCACTACTCCTCACTTGCTGATACCCGTAGCTCCTCCAAGCCACTTCAGTAAAAGGCCCTACTCCTCACTTGCTGATACATGTAGCTCCTCCAAGCCAATTCACTTAAAGGCACTACTCCTCACTTGCTGATACATGTAGCTCCTCCAAGCCACTTCACTAAAAGGCACTACTCCTCACTTGCTGATACATGTAGCTCCTCCAAGCCACTTCATTAAAAGGCACTACTCCTCACTTGCTGATACCTGTAGCTCCTCCAAGCCACTTCACTAAAAGGCCCTACTCCTCACTTGCTGATACCTGTAGCTCCTCCAAGCCACTTCACTAAAAGGCCCTACTCCTCACTTGCTGATACATGTAGCTCCTCCAAGCCACTTCACTAAAAGGCCCTACTAATCACTTGCTGATACATGTAGCTCCTTCAAGCCACTTCACTAAAAGGCACTATTCCTCACTTGCTGATACCTGTAGCTCCTTCAAGCCACTTCACTAAAAGGCACTACTCCTCACTTGCTGATACATGTAGCTCCTACAAGCCACTTCACTAAAAGGCCCTACTCCTCACTTGCTGATACATGTAGCTCCTCCAAGCCACTTCACTAAAAGGCCCTACTCCTCACTTGCTGATACATGTAGCTCCTCCAAGCAACTTCATTAAAAGGCCCTACTTCTCACTTGCTGATACCTGTAGCTCCTCCAAGCCACTTCATTAAAAGGCCCTACTCCTCACTTGCTGATACCTGTAGCTCCTCCAAGCCACTTCACTAAAAGGCACTACTCCTCACTTGCTGATACATGTAGCTCCTCCAAGCCACTTCACTAAAAGGCCCTACTCCTCACTTGCTGATACATGTAGCTCCTCCAAGCCACTTCACTAAAAGGCACTACTCCTCACTTGCTGATACATGTAGCTCCTCCAAGCCACTTCACTAAAAGGCCCTACTCCTCACTTGCTGATACATGTAGCTCCTCCAAGCCACTTCACTAAAAGGCCCTACTCCTCACTTGCTGATACATGTAGCTCCTCCAAGCAACTTCATTAAAAGGCCCTACTTCTCACTTGCTGATACCTGTAGCTCCTCCAAGCCACTTCATTAAAAGGCCCTACTCCTCACTTGCTGGTACCTGTAGCTCCTCCAAGCCACTTCACTAAAAGGCACTACTCCTCACTTGCTGATACATGTAGCTCCTCCAAGCCACTTCACTAAAAGGCCCCACTCCTCACTTGCTGATACATGTAGCTCCTCCAAGCCACTTCATTAAAAGGCCCTACTCCTCACTTGCTGATACCTGTAGCTCCTCCAAGCCACTTCACTAAAAGGCACTACTCCTAACTTGCTGATACATGTAGCTCCTCCAAGCCACTTCATTAAAAGGCCTTACTCCTCACTTGCTGATACATGTAGCTCCTCCAAGCCACTTCACTAAAAGGCACTACTCCTCACTTGCTGATACATGTAGCTCCTCCAAGCCACTTCACTAAAAGGCCCTACTCCTCACTTGCTGATACCTGTAGCTCCTCCAAGCCACTTCACTAAAAGGCCCTACTCCTCACTGGCTGATACCTGTAGCACCTCCAAGCCATTTCACTAAAAGGCCCTACTCCTCACTTGCTGATACATGTAGCTCCTCCAAGCCACTTCATTAAAAGGCACTACTCCTCACTTGCTGATACCTGTAGCTCCTCCAAGCCACTTCACTAAAAGGCCCTACTCCTCACTGGCTGATACATGTAGCACCTCCAAGCCATTTCACTAAAAGGCACTACTCCTCACTTGCTGATACATGTCGCTCCTCCAAGCCCCTTCATTAAAAGGCACTACTCCTCACTTGCTGATACATGTAGCTCCTCTAAGCCACTTCACTAAAAGGCCCTACTCCTCACTTGCTGATACATGTAGCTCCTCCAAGCCACTTCACTAAAAGGCCCTACTCCTCACTTGCTGATACCTGTAGCTCCTCAAAGCCACTTCACTAAAAGGCCCTACTCCTCACTTGCTGATACATGTAGCTCCTCCAAGCCACTTCACTAAAAGGCCCTACTCCTCACTTGCTGATACATGTAGCTCCTCCAGGCCACTTCACTAAAAGGCCCTACTCCTCACTTGCTGATACCTGTAGCTCCTCCAAGATTTTCAAGTCCATGCTATGAAACTGAAAATAATAATAGCAAAAATAGCTTATCGTATTCCAAAGAGAAACATAACAAATGAACATGGCAGATTCCTTATGGATTGTGAATTTGATCTGAAAACAGACTCTTTAATAAGGAACCACACTTTATAGTGTCTCACTTGCAGGGCAGTCTGATCGAGGTTCACACAGTGAATCGATTCATTCTGTTTATAGTGTCTAACTTGCAGGGCAATCTGAACGAGGTTCACACATTGAATCGATCCATTATGTTTATAGTGTCCCAGCTGCAGGGCAATCTGTCCGAGGTTCACACAGTGAATCGATTCATTCTGTTTATAGTGTCTCACTTGCACGGCAATCCGACCGAGGATCACACAGTGAATCGTTTCATTCTGTTTATAGTGTCCTACCTGAAGGGCAGTCTGACCGAGGTTCACACAGTGAATCGTTTCATTCTGTTTATAGTGTCTAACTTGCAGGGTAATCTAGCCGAGGTTCACACGTGAATCGATCCATTATGTTTATAGTGTCCCAGCTGCAGGGCAATCTGTCCGAGGTTCACACAGTGAATCGATTCATTCTGTTTATAGTGTCTCACTTGCACGGCAATCCGACCGAGGATCACACAGTGAATCGTTTCATTCTGTTTATAGTGTCCTACCTGAAGGGCAGTCTGACCGAGGTTCACACAGTGAATCGTTTCATTCTGTTTATAGTGTCTAACTTGCAGGGCAATCTGACCGAGGTTCAAACAGTGAATCGATTCATTCTGTTTATAGTGTCTCACCTGCAGGGCAGTCTGACTGAGGTTAACACAGTGAATCGATTCATTCTGTTTATAGTGTCCCATCGGCAGGACAATCTGACCGAGGTTCACACAGTGAATCGATTCATTCTGTTTATAGTGTCTAACTTGCAGGGCAATCTGAACGAGGTTCACACATTGAATCGATTCATTCTGTTTATAGTGTCTCAATTGCAGGGCAATCTGACCGAGGTTCACACAGTGAATCGATTCATTCTGTTTATAGTGTCCCAGCTGCAGGGCAATCTATCCGAGGTTCACACAGTGAATCGATTCATTCTGTTTATAGTGTCTCACCTTCAGGGAAATCTGACCGAAGATCACACAGTGAATCGATTCATTCTGTTTAGAGTGTCCCACCTGCAGGGTAATCTAGCCGAGGTTCACACAGTGAATCGATTCATTCTGTTTATAGTGTCTCACCTGCAGGTCAATCTGACCGAAGATCACACAGTGAATCGATTCATTCTGTTTAGAGTGTCCCACCTGCAGGGCAATCTGTCCGAGGTTCACACAGTGAATCGATTCATTCTGTTTATAGTGTCTCACTTGCACGGCAATCCGACCGAGGATCACACAGTGAATCGTTTCATTCTGTTTATAGTGTCCTACCTGAAGGGCAGTCTGACCGAGGTTCACACAGTGAATCGATCCACTCTGTTTATAGTGTCTCACTTGCACGGCAATCCGACCGAGGAACACACAGTGAATCGATTCATTCTGTCTATAGTGTCTCACTTGCAGGGCAATCTGACCGAGGATCACACAGTGAATCGATTCATTCTGTTTATAGTGTCCCACTTGCAGGGCAATCTGTCCGAGGTTCACACAGTGAATCGATTCATTCTGTTTATAGTGTCCTACCTGAAGGGCAGTCTGACCGAGGTTCACACAGTGAATCGTTTCATTCTGTTTATAGTGTCCTACCTGCAGGGCAGTCTGACTGAGATTCACACAGTGAATCGATTCATTCTGTTTATAGTGTCCCATCTGCAGGGCAATCTGAACGAGGATCACACATTGAATCGATTCATTCTGTTTATAGTGTCTCACTTGCAGGGTAATCTGACCGAGGTTCACACAGTGAATCGATTCATTCTGTTTATAGTGTCCCACTTGCAGGGCAATCTGTCCGAGGTTCACACAGTGAATCGATTCATTCTGTTTATAGTGTCCTACCTGAAGGGCAGTCTGACCGAGGTTCACACAGTGAATCGTTTCATTCTGTTTATAGTGTCCTACCTGCAGGGCAGTCTGACCGAGGTTCACACAGTGAATCGATTCATTCTGTTTATAGTGTCTCAATTGCAGGGCAATCTGACCGAGGTTCACACAGTGAATCGATTCATTCTGTTTATAGTGTCCCAGCTGCAGGGCAATCTATCCGAGGTTCACACAGTGAATCGATTCATTCTGTTTATAGTGTCTAACTTGCAGGGCAATCTGAACGAGGTTCACACATTGAATCGATCCATTATGTTTATAGTGTCCCAGCTGCAGGGCAATCTGTCCGAGGTTCACACAGTGAATCGATTCATTCTGTTTATAGTGTCTCACTTGCACGGCAATCCGACCGAGGATCACACAGTGAATCGTTTCATTCTGTTTATAGTGTCCTACCTGAAGGGCAGTCTGACCGAGGTTCACATAGTGAATCGTTTCATTCTGTTTATAGTGTCTAACTTGCAGGGCAATCTGACCGAGGTTCACACAGTGAATCGATTCATTCTGTTTATAGTGTCTCACCTGCAGGGCAGTCTGACTGAGGTTAACACAGTGAATCGATTCATTCTGTTTATAGTGTCCCATCGGCAGGACAATCTGACCGAGGTTCACACAGTGAATCGATTCATTCTGTTTATAGTGTCTAACTTGCAGGGCAATCTGAACGAGGTTCACACATTGAATCGATTCATTCTGTTTATAGTGTCTCAATTGCAGGGCAATCTGACCGAGGTTCACACAGTGAATCGATTCATTCTGTTTATAGTGTCCCAGCTGCAGGGCAATCTATCCGAGGTTCACACAGTGAATCGATTCATTCTGTTTATAGTGTCTCACCTGCAGGGAAATCTGACCGAAGATCACACAGTGAATCGATTCATTCTGTTTAGAGTGTCCCATCTGCAGGGTAATCTAGCCGAGGTTCACACAGTGAATCGATTCATTCTGTTTATAGTGTCTCACCTGCAGGTCAATCTGACCGAAGATCACACAGTGAATCGATTCATTCTGTTTAGAGTGTCCCACCTGCAGGGCAATCTGTCCGAGGTTCACACAGTGAATCGATTCATTCTGTTTATAGTGTCTCACTTGCACGGCAATCCGACCGAGGATCACACAGTGAATCGTTTCATTCTGTTTATAGTGTCCTACCTGAAGGGCAGTCTGACCGAGGTTCACACAGTGAATCGATCCACTCTGTTTATAGTGTCTCACTTGCACGGCAATCCGACCGAGGAACACACAGTGAATCGATTCATTCTGTCTATAGTGTCTCACTTGCAGGGCAATCTGACCGAGGATCACACAGTGAATCGTTTCATTCTGTTTATAGTGTCTCACTTGCAGGGCAATCTGACCGAGGTTCAAACCGTGAATCGATTCATTCTGTTTATAGTGTCTCACCTGCAGGGCAGTCTGACAGAGATTCACACAGTGAATCGATTCATTCTGTTTATAGTGTCCCATCTGCAGGGCAATCTGAACGAGGATCACACATTGAATCGATTCATTCTGTTTATAGTGTCTCACTTGCAGGGTAATCTGACCGAGGTTCACACAGTGAATCGATTCATTCTGTTTATAGTGTCCCACTTGCAGGGCAATCTGTCCGAGGTTCACACAGTGAATCGATTCATTCTGTTTATAGTGTCCAACCTGCAGGGCAATCTGACCGAGGTTCACACAGTGAATCGTTTCATTCTGTTTATAGTGTCCTACCTGCAGGGCAGTCTGACCGAGGTTCACACAGTGAATCGATTCATTCTGTTTATAGTGTCTCAATTGCAGGGCAATCTGACCGAGGTTCACACAGTGAATCGATTCATTCTGTTTATAGTGTCCCAGCTGCAGGGCAATCTATCCGAGGTTCACACAGTGAATCGATTCATTCTGTTTATAGTGTCTCACCTGCAGGGCAATCTGACCGAAGATCACACAGTGAATCGATTCATTCTGTTTAGAGTGTCCCACCTGCAGGGTAATCTAGCCGAGGTTCACGCGTGAATCGATCCATTCTGTTTATAGTGTCTCACTTGCACGGCAATCCGACCGAGGATCACACAGTGAATCGTTTCATTCTGTTTATAGTGTCCTACCTGAAGGGCAGTCTGACCGAGGTTCACACAGTGAATCGATCCATTCTGTTTATAGTGTCTCACTTGCACGGCAATCCGACCGAGGAACACACAGTGAATCGATTCATTCTGTCTATAGTGTCTCACTTGCAGGGCAATCTGACCGAGGATCACATAGTGAATCGTTTCATTCTGTTTATAGTGTCTCACTTGCAGGGCAATCTGACCGAGGTTCACACCGTGAATCGATTCATTCTGTTTATAGTGTCTCACCTGCAGGGCAGTCTGACTGAGATTCACACAGTGAATCGATTCATTCTGTTTATAGTGTCCCATCTGCAGGGCAATCTGAACGAGGATCACACATTGAATCGATTCATTCTGTTTATAGTGTCTCACTTGCAGGGTAATCTGACCGAGGTTCACACAGTGAATCGATTCATTCTGTTTATAGTGTCCCACTTGCAGGGCAATCTGTCCGAGGTTCACACAGTGATTCGATTCATTCTGTTTATAGTGTCCAACCTGCAGGGCAATCTGACCGAGGTTCACACAGTGAATCGTTTCATTCTGTTTATAGTGTCCTACCTGCAGGGCAGTCTGACCGAGGTTCACACAGTGAATCGATTCATTCTGTTTATAGTGTCCCACTTGCAGGGCAGTCTGACCGAGGTTCACACAGTGAATCGATTCATTCTGTCTATAGTGTCTCACTTGCAGGGCAATCTGACCGAGGATCACACAGTGAATCGTTTCATTCTGTTTATAGTGTCTAACTTGCAGGGCAATCTGGCCGAGGTTCACACAGTGAATCGATTCATTCTGTTTATAGTGTCTCACCTGCAGGGCAGTCTGACTGAGGTTAACACAGTGAATCGATTCATTCTGTTTATAGTGTCCCATCGGCAGGACAATCTGACCGAGATTCACACAGTGAATCGATTCATTCTGTTTATAGTGTCTAACTTGCAGGGCAATCTGAACGAGGTTCACACATTGAATCGATTCATTCTGTTTATAGTGTCTCAATTGCAGGGCAATCTGACCGAGGTTCACACAGTGAATCGTTTCATTCTGTTTATAGTGTCCTACCTGCAGGGCAGTCTGACCGAGGTTCACACAGTGAATCGATTCATTCTGTTTATAGTGTCTCACTTGCAGGGCAGTCTGACCGAGGTTCACACAGTGAATCGATTCATTCTGTCTATAGTGTCTCACTTGCAGGGCAATCTGACCGAGGATCACACAGTGAATCGTTTCATTCTGTTTATAGTGTCTAACTTGCAGGGCAATCTGGCCGAGGTTCACACAGTGAATCGATTCATTCTGTTTATAGTGTCTCACCTGCAGGGCAGTCTGACTGAGGTTAACACAGTGAATCGATTCATTCTGTTTATAGTGTCCCATCGGCAGGACAATCTGACCGAGGTTCACACAGTGAATCGATTCATTCTGTTTATAGTGTCTAACTTGCAGGGCAATCTGAACGAGGTTCACACATTGAATCGATTCATTCTGTTTATAGTGTCTCAATTGCAGGGCAATCTGACCGAGGTTCACACAGTGAATCGATTCATTCTGTTTATAGTGTCCTACCTGAAGGGCAGTCTGACCGAGGTTCACGCGTGAATCGATCCATTCTGTTTATAGTGTCTCACTTGCACGGCAATCCGACCGAGGAACACACAGTGAATCGATTCATTCTGTCTATAGTGTCTTACTTGCAGGGCAATCTGACCGAGGATCACACAGTGAATCGTTTCATTCTGTTTATAGTGTCTAACTTGCAGGTCAATCTGACCGAGGTTCACACAGTGAATCGATTCATTCTGTTTATAGTGTCTCACCTGCAGGGCAGTCTGACTGAGATTCACACAGTGAATCGATTCATTCTGTTTATAGTGTCCCATCTGCAGGGCAATCTGAACGAGGATCACACATTGAATCGATTCATTCTGTTTATAGTGTCTCACTTGCAGGGTAATCTGACCGAGGTTCACACAGTGAATCGAATCATTCTGTTTATAGTGTCCCACTTGCAGGGCAATCTGTCCGAGGTTCACACAGTGAATCGATTCATTCTGTTTATAGTGTCCAAACTGCAGGGCAATCTGACCGAGGTTCACACAGTGAATCGTTTCATTCTGTTTATAGTGTCTCACCTGTAGGGCAATCTGACCGAGGTTCACACAGTGAATCGATTCATTCTGTTTATAGTGTCTCACCTGCAGGGCAGTCTGACTGAGATTCACACAGTGAATCGATTAATTCTGTTTATAGTGTCCCATCTGCAGGGCAATCTGAACGAGGATCACACATTGAATCGATACATTCTGTTTATAGTGTCTCACTTGCAGTGCAATCTGACCGAGGTTCACACAGTGAATCGATTCATTCTGTTTATAGTGTCCCAGCTGCAGGGCAATCTATCCGAGGTTCACACAGTGAATCGATTCATTCTGTTTATAGTGTCCCATCTGCAGGGCAATCTGACCGAAGATCACACAGTGAATCGATTCATTCTGTTTATAGTGTCCCACCTGCAGGGTAATCTAACCGAGGTTCACACGTGAATCGATCCATTCTGTTTATAGTGTCCCACTTGCAGGGCAATCTGTCCGAGGTTCACACAGTGAATCGATTCATTCTGTTTATAGTGTCTCAATTGCAGGGCAATCTGACCGAGGTTCACACAGTGAATCGATTCATTCTGTTTATAGTGTCCCAGCTGCAGGGCAATCTATCCGAGGTTCACACAGTGAATCGATTCATTCTGTTTATAGTGTCTCACCTGCAGGGCAATCTGACCGAAGATCACACAGTGAATCGATTCATTCTGTTTAGAGTGTCCCACCTGCAGGGTAATCTAGCCGAGGTTCACACAGTGAATCGATTCATTCTGTTTATAGTGTCTCACCTGCAGGTCAATCTGACCGAAGATCACACAGTGAATCGATTCATTCTGTTTAGAGTGTCCCACCTGCAGGGCAATCTGTCCGAGGTTCACACAGTGAATCGATTCATTCTGTTTATAGTGTCTCACTTGCACGGCAATCCGACCGAGGATCACACAGTGAATCGTTTCATTCTGTTTATAGTGTCCCATCGGCAGGACAATCTGACCGAGGTTCACACAGTGAATCGATTCATTCTGTTTATAGTGTCTAACTTGCAGGGCAATCTGAACGAGGTTCACACATTGAATCGATTCATTCTGTTTATAGTGTCTCAATTGCAGGACAATCTAACCGAGGTTCACACAGTGAATCGATTCATTCTGTTTATAGTGTCCCAGCTGCAGGGCAATCTATCCGAGGTTCACACAGTGAATCGATTCATTCTGTTTATAGTGTCCCATCTGCAGGGCAATCTGACCGAAGATCACACAGTGAATCGATTCATTCTGTTTATAGTGTCCCACCTGCAGGGTAATCTAACCGAGGTTCACGCGTGAATCGATCCATTCTGTTTATAGTGTCTCACTTGCAGGGCAATCTGACCGAGGATCACACAGTGAATCGATTCATTCTGTTTATAGTGTCTCACTTGCAGGGCAATCTGACCGAGGTTCACACAGTGAATCGATTCATTCTGTTTATAGTCTCCAACTTGCAGGGCAATCTGGCCGAGGTTCACACAGTGAATCGATTCATTCTGTTTATAGTGTCCAACCTGCAGGGCAATCTGACCGAGGTTCACACAGTGAATCGTTTCATTCTGTTTATAGTGTCCTACCTGCAGGGCAGTCTGACCGAGGTTCACACAGTGAATCGATTCATTCTGTTTATAGTGTCTCACTTGCAGGGCAGTCTGACCGAGGTTCACACAGTGAATCGATTCATTCTGTCTATAGTGTCTCACTTGCAGGGCAATCTGACCGAGGATCACACAGTGAATCGTTTCATTCTGTTTATAGTGTCTAACTTGCAGGGCAATCTGACCGAGGTTCACACAGTGACTCGATTCATTCTGTTTATAGTGTCTCACCTGCAGGGCAGTCTGACTGAGGTTAACACAGTGAATCGATTCATTCTGTTTATAGTGTCCCATCGGCAGGACAATCTGACCGAGGTTCACACAGTGAATCGATTCATTCTGTTTATAGTGTCTAACTTGCAGGGCAATCTGAACGAGGTTCACACATTGAATCGATTCATTCTGTTTAGAGTGTCTCAATTGCAGGGCAATCTGACCGAGGTTCACACAGTGAATCGATTCATTCTGTTTATAGTGTCCCAGCTGCAGGGCAATCTATCCGAGGTTCACACAGTGAATCGATTCATTCTGTTTATAGTGTCCCATCTGCAGGGCAATCTGACCGAGGTTCACACAGTGAATCGTTTCATTCTGTTTATAGTGTCCTACCTGCAGGGCAGTCTGACCGAGGTTCACACAGTGAATCGATTCATTCTGTTTATAGTGTCTCACTTGCAGGGCAGTCTGACCGAGGTTCACACAGTGAATCGATTCATTCTGTCTATAGTGTCTCACTTGCAGGGCAATCTGACCGAGGATCACACAGTGAATCGATTAATTCTGTTTATAGTGTCCCAGCTGCAGGGCAATCTATCCGAGGTTCACACAGTGAATCGATTCATTCTGTTTATAGTGTCCCATCTGCAGGGCAATCTGACCGAAGATCACACAGTGAATCGATTCATTCTGTTTAGAGTGTCTCAATTGCAGGGCAATCTGACCGAGGTTCACACAGTGAATCGATTAATTCTGTTTATAGTGTCCCAGCTGCAGGGCAATCTATCCGAGGTTCACACAGTGAAATGATTCATTCTGTTTATAGTGTCCCATCTGCAGGGCAATCTGACCGAAGATCACACAGTGAATCGATTCATTCTGTTTAGAGTGTCTCAATTGCAGGGCAATCTGACCGAGGTTCACACAGTGAATCGATTAATTCTGTTTATAGTGTCCCAGCTGCAGGGCAATCTATCCGAGGTTCACACAGTGAATCGATTCATTCTGTTTATAGTGTCCCATCTACAGGGCAATCTGAACGAGGTTCACACATTGAATCGATTCATTCTGTTTAGAGTGTCCCACCTGCAGGGTAATCTAGCCGAGGTTCACACAGTGAATCGATTCATTCTGTTTATAGTGTCTCACCTGCAGGGCAATCTGACCTCGGATCACACAGTGAATCGATTCATTCTGTTTATAGTGTCTCACTTGCACGGCAATCCGACCGAGGAACACACAGTGAATCGATTCATTCTGTCTATAGTGTCTCACTTGCAGGGCAATCTGACCGAGGATCACACAGTGAATCGTTTCATTCTGTTTATAGTGTCTAACTTGCAGGGCAATCTGACCTAGGTTCACACAGTGAATCGATTCATTCTGTCTATAGTGTCTCACTTGCAGGGCAATCTGACCGAGGTTCACACCATGAATCGATTCATTTTGTTTATAGTGTCTCACCTGCAGGGCAGTCTGACTGAGGTTCACACAGTGAATCGATTCATTCGGTTTATAGTGTCCCATCTGAAGGGCAATCTGAACGAGGATCACACATTGAATCGATACATTCTGTTTATAGTGTCTCACTTGCAGTGCAATCTGACCGAGGTTCACACAGTGAATCGATTAATTATGTTTATAGTGTCTCACTTGCACGGCAATCCGACCGAGGATCACACAGTGAATCGTTTCATTCTGTTTATAGTGTCCCATCGGCAGGACAATCTGACCGAGGTTCACACAGTGAATCGATTCATTCTGTTTATAGTGTCTAACTTGCAGGGCAATCTGAACGAGGTTCACACATTGAATCGATTCATTCTGTTTATAGTGTCTCAATTGCAGGACAATCTAACCGAGGTTCACACAGTGAATCGATTCATTCTGTTTATAGTGTCCCAGCTGCAGGGCAATCTATCCGAGGTTCACACAGTGAATCGATTCATTCTGTTTATAGTGTCCCATCTGCAGGGCAATCTGACCGAAGATCACACAGTGAATCGATTCATTCTGTTTATAGTGTCCCACCTGCAGGGTAATCTAACCGAGGTTCACGCGTGAATCGATCCATTCTGTTTATAGTGTCTCACTTGCAGGGCAATCTGACCGAGGATCACACAGTGAATCGATTCATTCTGTTTATAGTGTCTCACTTGCAGGGCAATCTGACCGAGGTTCACACAGTGAATCGATTCATTCTGTTTATAGTCTCCAACTTGCAGGGCAATCTGGCCGAGGTTCACACAGTGAATCGATTCATTCTGTTTATAGTGTCCAACCTGCAGGGCAATCTGACCGAGGTTCACACAGTGAATCGTTTCATTCTGTTTATAGTGTCCTACCTGCAGGGCAGTCTGACCGAGGTTCACACAGTGAATCGATTCATTCTGTTTATAGTGTCTCACTTGCAGGGCAGTCTGACCGAGGTTCACACAGTGAATCGATTCATTCTGTCTATAGTGTCTCACTTGCAGGGCAATCTGACCGAGGATCACACAGTGAATCGTTTCATTCTGTTTATAGTGTCTAACTTGCAGGGCAATCTGACCGAGGTTCACACAGTGACTCGATTCATTCTGTTTATAGTGTCTCACCTGCAGGGCAGTCTGACTGAGGTTAACACAGTGAATCGATTCATTCTGTTTATAGTGTCCCATCGGCAGGACAATCTGACCGAGGTTCACACAGTGAATCGATTCATTCTGTTTATAGTGTCTAACTTGCAGGGCAATCTGAACGAGGTTCACACATTGAATCGATTCATTCTGTTTAGAGTGTCTCAATTGCAGGGCAATCTGACCGAGGTTCACACAGTGAATCGATTCATTCTGTTTATAGTGTCCCAGCTGCAGGGCAATCTATCCGAGGTTCACACAGTGAATCGATTCATTCTGTTTATAGTGTCCCATCTGCAGGGCAATCTGACCGAGGTTCACACAGTGAATCGTTTCATTCTGTTTATAGTGTCCTACCTGCAGGGCAGTCTGACCGAGGTTCACACAGTGAATCGATTCATTCTGTTTATAGTGTCTCACTTGCAGGGCAGTCTGACCGAGGTTCACACAGTGAATCGATTCATTCTGTCTATAGTGTCTCACTTGCAGGGCAATCTGACCGAGGATCACACAGTGAATCGATTAATTCTGTTTATAGTGTCCCAGCTGCAGGGCAATCTATCCGAGGTTCACACAGTGAATCGATTCATTCTGTTTATAGTGTCCCATCTGCAGGGCAATCTGACCGAAGATCACACAGTGAATCGATTCATTCTGTTTAGAGTGTCTCAATTGCAGGGCAATCTGACCGAGGTTCACACAGTGAATCGATTAATTCTGTTTATAGTGTCCCAGCTGCAGGGCAATCTATCCGAGGTTCACACAGTGAAATGATTCATTCTGTTTATAGTGTCCCATCTGCAGGGCAATCTGACCGAAGATCACACAGTGAATCGATTCATTCTGTTTAGAGTGTCTCAATTGCAGGGCAATCTGACCGAGGTTCACACAGTGAATCGATTAATTCTGTTTATAGTGTCCCAGCTGCAGGGCAATCTATCCGAGGTTCACACAGTGAATCGATTCATTCTGTTTATAGTGTCCCATCTACAGGGCAATCTGAACGAGGTTCACACATTGAATCGATTCATTCTGTTTAGAGTGTCCCACCTGCAGGGTAATCTAGCCGAGGTTCACACAGTGAATCGATTCATTCTGTTTATAGTGTCTCACCTGCAGGGCAATCTGACCTCGGATCACACAGTGAATCGATTCATTCTGTTTATAGTGTCTCACTTGCACGGCAATCCGACCGAGGAACACACAGTGAATCGATTCATTCTGTCTATAGTGTCTCACTTGCAGGGCAATCTGACCGAGGATCACACAGTGAATCGTTTCATTCTGTTTATAGTGTCTAACTTGCAGGGCAATCTGACCTAGGTTCACACAGTGAATCGATTCATTCTGTCTATAGTGTCTCACTTGCAGGGCAATCTGACCGAGGTTCACACCATGAATCGATTCATTTTGTTTATAGTGTCTCACCTGCAGGGCAGTCTGACTGAGGTTCACACAGTGAATCGATTCATTCGGTTTATAGTGTCCCATCTGAAGGGCAATCTGAACGAGGATCACACATTGAATCGATACATTCTGTTTATAGTGTCTCACTTGCAGTGCAATCTGACCGAGGTTCACACAGTGAATCGATTAATTATGTTTATAGTGTCCCACCTGCAGGGCAATCTATCCGAGGTTCACACAGTGAATCGATTCATTCTGTTTATAGTGTCCCATCTGCAGGGCAATCTGACCGAAGATCACACAGTGAATCGATTCATTCTGTTAATAGTGTCCAACCTGCAGGGTAATCTAACCGAGGTTCACACGTGAATCGATCCATTATGTTTATAGTGTCTCACCTGCAGGGCAATCTGACCTCGGATCACACAGTGAATCGATTCATTCTGTTTATAGTGTCTCACTTGCACGGCAATCCGACCGAGGATCACACAGTGAATCGATTCATTCTGTTTATAGTGTCTCACTTGCAGGGCCATTTGACCGAGGTTCACACAGTGAATCGATCCATTCTGTTTATAGTGTCTCACTTGCAAGGCAATCTGACTGAGGATCACACAGTGAATCGATTAATTCTGTTTATAGTGTCCCATCTGCAGGGCAATCTGACCGAAGATCACACAGTGAATGGATTCATTCTGTTTAAAGTGTCCCACCTGCAGGGTAATCTAGCCGAGGTTCACACGTGAATCGATCCATTTTGTTTATAGTGTCTCACTTGCACGGCAATCCGACCGAGGTTCACACAGTGAATCGATTCATTCTGTTTATAGTGTCCCATCTACAGGGCAATCTGAACGAGGTTCACACATTGAATCGATTCATTCTGTTTAGAGTGTCCCACCTGCAGGGTAATCTAGCCGAGGTTCACACAGTGAATCGATTCATTCTGTTTATAGTGTCTCACCTGCAGGGCAATCTGACCTCGGATCACACAGTGAATCGATTCATTCTGTTTATAGTGTCTCACCTGCAGGGCAATCCGACCGAAGATCACACAGTGAATCGATTCATT
This sequence comes from Gibbula magus, assembly GCA_936450465.1. Classification (NCBI taxonomy): domain Eukaryota; kingdom Metazoa; phylum Mollusca; class Gastropoda; order Trochida; family Trochidae; genus Gibbula; species Gibbula magus. The sequence goes on from OW388302.1 coordinate 57,498,710, forward strand.
CTGTTTATAGTGTCTCACTTGCACGGCAATCCGACCGAGGATCACACAGTGAATCGATTCATTCTGTTTATAGTGTCTCACTTGCAGGGCCATTTGACCGAGGTTCACACAGTGAATCGATCCATTCTGTTTATAGTGTCTCACTTGCAAGGCAATCTGACTGAGGATCACACAGTGAATCGATTAATTCTGTTTATAGTGTCCCATCTGCAGGGCAATCTGACCGAAGATCACACAGTGAATGGATTCATTCTGTTTAAAGTGTCCCACCTGCAGGGTAATCTAGCCGAGGTTCACACGTGAATCGATCCATTTTGTTTATAGTGTCTCACTTGCACGGCAATCCGACCGAGGATCACACAGTGAATCGATTCATTCTGTCTATAGTGTCCCAGCTGCAGGGCAATCTATCCGAGGTTCACACAGTGAATCGATTAATTCTGTTTATAGTGTCCCATCTGCAGGGCAATCTGACCGAAGATCACACAGTGAATCGATTCATTCTGTTTATAGTATCTCACCTGCACGGTAATCTGACCGAGGATCACACAGTGAATCGATTCATTCTGTTTATAGTGTCTCACTTGCAGGGCAATCTGACCGAGGATCACACAGTGAATCGTTTCATTCTGTTTATAGTGTCTAACTTGCAGGGCAATCTGACCTAGGTTGACACAGTGAATCGATTCATTCTGTCTATAGTGTCTCACTTGCAGGGCAATCTGACCGAGGTTCACACCATGAATCGATTCATTTTGTTTATAGTGTCTCACCTGCAGGGCAGTCTGACTGAGGTTCACACAGTGAATCGATTAATTCTGTTTATAGTGTCCCATCTGCAGGGCAATCTGACCGAAGATCACACAGTGAATGGATTCATTCTGTTTATAGTGTCCCACCTGCAGAGTAATCTAGCCGAGGTTCACACAGTGAATCGATTAATTCTGTTTATAGTGTCCCATCTGCAGGGCAATCTGACCGAAGATCACACAGTGAATGGATTCATTCTGTTTATAGTGTCCCACCTGCAGAGTAATCTAGCCGAGGTTCACACAGTGAATCGATTCATTCTGTTTATAGTGTCTCACCTGCAAGGCAGTCTGACTGAGGTTCACACAGTGAATCGATTCATTCTGTTTATAGTGTCTCATCTTCAGGGCAATCTGAACGAGGATCACACATTGAATCGATACATTCTGTTTAGAGTGTCTCACTTGCCGTGCAATCTGACCGAAGATCACACAGTGAATCGATTCATTCTGTTTATAGTGTCCAACCTGCAGGGTAATCTAACCGAGGTTCACACGTGAATCGATCCATTCTGTTTATAGTGTCTTACTTGCACGGCAATCCGACCGAGGATCACAAAGTGAATCGATTCATTCTGTTTATAGTGTCTCACTTGCAAGGCAATCTGACTGAGGATCACACAGTGAATCGATTAATTATGTTTATAGTGTCCTACTTGCACGGCAATCTGACCGAGGATCACACAGTGAATCCATTCATTCTGTTTATAGTGTCTCACTTGCAGTGCATTCTGACCGAGGTTCACACAGTAAATCGATAAAAGCTGTTTATAGTGTCCAATTTGCACGGCAATCTGACTGAGGATCACACAGTGAATCGATTAATTCTGTTTATAGTGTCCCATCTGCAGGGCAATCTGACCGAAGATCACACAGTGAATGGATTCATTCTGTTTATAGTGTCCCACCTACAGGGTAGTCTAGCCGAGGTTCACACGTGAATCGATCCATTTTGTTTATAGTGTCTCACTTGCACGGCAATCCGACCGAGGATCACACAGTGAATCGATTCATTCTGTCTATAGTGTCTCACTTGCATGGCAATCTGACCGAGGATCACACAGTGAATCGTTTCATTCTGTTTATAGTGTCTAACTTGCAGGGCAATCTGACCGAGATTCACACAGTGAATCGAATCATTCTGTCTATAGTGTCTCACTTGCAGTGCAATCTGACTGAGGTTCACACAGTGAATCGATGTATTCTGTTTATAGTGTCTCACATGCATGGCAATCTGACCGAGGTTCACACAGTGAATCGATTCATTCTGTTTATAGTGTCTCACTTGCAGGGCAGTCTGACCGAGGTTCACACAGTAAATCAATTCATTCTGTTTAAAGTGTCTCACCTGCATGGCAATATGACCGAGGATCACACAGTGAACCTATTCATTCTGTTTATAGCGTCTCACTTGCAGTGCAATCTGACCGAGGTTCACACAGTGAATCGATTAATTCTGTTTATAGTGTCTCACCTGTAGGGCAATCTGACCGAGGTTCACACAGTGAATCGATTCATTCTGTTTATAGTATCTCACTTGCAGGGTAATCTGAACGAGGTTCACTCAGTGAATGGATTCTTTCTGTTTATAGTGTCCCACTTGCAGGGCAGTCTGACCGAGGTTCACACAGTAAATGGATTCGTTCTGTTTATAGTGTCTCACCTGCATGGCAATCTGACCGAGGATCACACAGTGAATCTATTCATTCTGTTTAAAGTCTCTCACTTGCAGTGCAATCTGACCGAGGTTCACACAGTTAATCGATTCATTCTGTTTATAGTTTGTGACCTGCAGGGCAATCTGACCGAGGATCACACAGTGAATCTATTCATTCTGTTTATATTGTCTCACTTGCAGTGCAATCTGACCGAGGATCACACAGTGAATCGATTCATTCTGTTTATAGTGTCTAATTTGCAGGATAATCTGACCGAGCATCACAAAGTGAATCTATTCATTCTGTTCATAGTGTCTCACTTGCAGTGCAATCTGACCGAGGTTCACACAGTTAATCGATTCATTCTGTTTATAGTGTCTGACCTGCAGGGCAATCTGACCGAGGTTCACACAGTGAATCGATTCATTCTGTCTATAGTGTCTCACCTACAGGGCAGTCTGACCGAGGTTCACTCATTGAATCGATTCATTCTGTTAATAATGTCCCACCTGCAGAGTAATCTGACCGAGGTTCACACAGTGAATCGATTCATTCTGTTTATACTGTCTCACTTGCATGGCAATCTGACCGAGGTTCACACAGTGAATCAATTCATTCTGTTTAAAGTGTCTCACCTGCATGGCAATATGACCGAGGATCACACACTGAATCGATTCATTCTGTTTATAGTGTCTCACTTGCAGTGCAATCTGACCGAGGTTCACACTGTGAATCGATTAATTCTGTTTATAGTGTCTCACCTGTAGGGCAATCTGACCGAGGTTCACACAGTGAATCGATTCATTCTGTTTATAGTATCTCACTTGCAGGGTAATCTGAACGAGGTTCACTCAGTGAATCGATTCTTTCTGTTTATAGTGTCCCACTTGCAGGGCAGTCTGACCGAGGTTCACACAGTAAATGGATTCATTCTGTTTATAGTGTCTCACCTGCATGGCAATCTGACCGAGGATCACACAGTGAATCTATTCATTCTGTTTATAGTGTCTCACTTGCAGTGCAATCTGTCCGAGGTTCACACAGTTAATCGATTCATTCTGTTTATAGTTTGTGACCTGCAGGGCAATCTGACCGAGGATCACACAGTGAATCTATTCATTCTGTTTATATTGTCTCACTTGCAGTGCAATCTGACCGAGGATCACACAGTGAATCGATTCATTCTGTTTATAGTGTCTCATTTGCAGGATAATCTGACCGAGCATCACAAAGTGAATCTATTCATTCTGTTCATAGTGTCTCACTTGCAGTGCAATCTGACCGAGGTTCACACAGTTAATCGATTCATTCTGTTTATAGTGTCTGACCTGCAGGGCAATCTGACCGAGGTTCACACAGTGAATCGATTCAATCTGTCTATAGTGTCTCACCTACAGATCAGTCTGACCGAGGTTCACTCATTGAATCGATTCATTCTGTTAATAATGTCCCACCTGCAGAGTAATCTGACCGAGGTTCACACAGTGAATCGATTCATTCTGTTTATACTGTCTCACTTGCATGGCAATCTGACCGAGGTTCACACAGTGAATCAATTCATTCTGTTTAAAGTGTCTCACCTGCATGGCAATATGACCGAGGATCACACAATGAATCTATTCATTCTGTTTATAGTGTCTCACTTGCAGTGCAATCTGACCGACGTTCACACAGTGAATCGATTAATTCTGTTTATAGTGTCTCACCTGTAGGGCAATTTGACCGAGGTTCACACAGTGAATCGATTCATTCTGTTTATAGTATCTCACTTGCAGGGTAATCTGAACGAGGTTCACTCAGTGAATCGATTCTTTCTGTTTATAGTGTCCCACTTGCAGGGCAGTCTGACCGAGGTTCACACAGTAAATGGATTCATTCTGTTTATAGTGTCTCACCTGCATGGCAATCTGACCGAGGATCACACAGTGAATCTATTCATTCTGTTTATAGTGTCTCACTTGCAGTGCAATCTGTCCGAGGTTCACACAGTTAATCGATTCATTCTGTTTATAGTTTGTGACATGCAGGGCAATCTGACCGAGGATCACACAGTGAATCTATTCATTCTGTTTATATTGTCTCACTTGCAGTGAAATCTGACCGAGGATCACACAGTGAATCGATTCATTCTGTTTATAGTGTCTCATTTGCAGGATAATCTGACCGAGCATCACAAAGTGAATCTATTCATTCTGTTCATAGTGTCTCACTTGCAGTGCAATCTGACCGAGGTTCACACAGTTAATCGATTCATTCTGTTAATAATGTCCCACCTGCAGGGTAATCTGACCGAGGTTCACACAGTGAATCGATTCATTCTGTTTATACTGTCTCACTTGCATGGCAGTCTGACCGAGGTTCACACAGTGAATCAATTCATTCTGTTTAAAGTGTCTCACCTGCATGGCAATATAACCGAGGATCACACAGTGAATCTATTCATTCTGTTTATAGTGTCTCACTTGCAGTGCAATCTGACCGAGGTTCACACAGTGAATCGATTAATTCTGTTTATAGTGTCTCACCTGTAGGGCAATCTGAACGAGGTTCACACAGTGAATCGATTCATTCTGTTTATAGTATCTCACTTGCAGGGTAATCTGAACGAGGTTCACTCAGTGAATCGATTCTTTCTGTTTATAGTGTCCCACTTGTAGGGCAGTCTGACCGAGGTTCACACAGTAAATGGATTCATTCTGTTTATAGTGTCTCACCTGCATGGCAATCTGACCGAGGATCACACAGTGAATCTATTCATTCTGTTTATAGTGTCTCACTTGCAGTGCAATCTGACCGAGGTTCACACAGTTAATCGATTCATTCTATTTATAGTTTGTGACCTGCAGGGCAATCTGACCGAGGATCACACAGTGAATCGATTCATTCTGTTTATAGTGTTTCACTTACAGGGCAGTCTGACCGAGGTTCACACAGTAAATCGATTCATTCTGTTTATAGCGCCTCACCTGCAGGGCAATCTGACCGAGGATCACACAGTGAATCTATTCATTCTGTTTACAGTGTCTCACTTGCAGTGCAATCTGACCGAGGTTCACACAGTGAATCGATTCATTCTGTTTATAGTATCTCACTTGCAGGGTAATCTGACCGAGCATCACCCAGTGAATCGATTCATTCTGTTTATAGTGTCTCACCTGCAGGGCAGTCTGATCGAGGTTCACTCAGTGAATCGATTCATTCTGTTTATTGTGTCCCAACTGCAGGGCAATCTGACCGAGGTTCACACAGTGCATCGATTCATTCTGTTTATAGTGTCTCACATGCATGGCAATCTGACCGTGGTTCACACAGTGAATCGATTCATTCTGTCTATAGTTTCTCACCTGCAGGGCAGTCTGACCGATGTTCACACTGTAAATGGATTCATTCTGTTTATATTGTCTCACATGAAGGGCAATCTGACTGAGGTTCACTCAGTGAATCGATTCATTCTGTTTATAGTGTCTCACTTGCAGGGCAATCTGACCGAGGATCACACAGTGAATCTATTCATTCTGCTTATAGTGTCTCACTTGCAGTGCAATCTGACCGAGGTTCACACAGTGAATCGATGTATTCTGTTTATAGTGTCTCACATGCATGGCAATCTGACCGAGGTTCACACAGTGAATCGATTCATTCTGTTTTTAGTGTCTCACTTGCAGGGCAGTCTGACCGAGGTTCACACAGTAAATCAATTCATTCTGTTTAAAGTGTCTCACCTGCAGGGCAATCTGACCGAGGTTCACTCAGTGAATCGATTCATTCTGTTTATAGTGTCTCACTTGCAGTGCAATCTTACCGAGGTTCACACAGTGAATCGAATCATTCTGTTTATAGTGTCTCACTTGCAGGGCAGTCTGTCCGAGGTTCACACAGTGAATCGATTCATTCTGTTTATAGTGTCTCACTTGCAGTGCAGTCTGACCGAGGTTCACACAGTGAATCGATTCATTCTGTTTATAGTATCTCACTTGCAGGGTAATCTGAACGAGGTTCACTCAGTGAATGGATTCTTTCTGTTTATAGTGTCCCACTTGCAGGGCAGTCTGACCGAGGTTCACACAGTAAATGGATTCGTTCTGTTTATAGTGTCTCACCTGCATGGCAATCTGACCGAGGATCACACAGTGAATCTATTCATTCTGTTTAAAGTCTCTCACTTGCAGTGCAATCTGACCGAGGTTCACACAGTTAATCGATTCATTCTGTTTATAGTTTGTGACCTGCAGGGCAATCTGACCGAGGATCACACAGTGAATCTATTCATTCTGTTTATATTGTCTCACTTGCAGTGCAATCTGACCGAGGATCACACAGTGAATCGATTCATTCTGTTTATAGTGTCTAATTTGCAGGATAATCTGACCGAGCATCACAAAGTGAATCTATTCATTCTGTTCATAGTGTCTCACTTGCAGTGCAATCTGACCGAGGTTCACACAGTTAATCGATTCATTCTGTTTATAGTGTCTGACCTGCAGGGCAATCTGACCGAGGTTCACACAGTGAATCGATTCATTCTGTCTATAGTGTCTCACCTACAGGGCAGTCTGACCGAGGTTCACTCATTGAATCGATTCATTCTGTTAATAATGTCCCACCTGCAGAGTAATCTGACCGAGGTTCACACAGTGAATCGATTCATTCTGTTTATACTGTCTCACTTGCATGGCAATCTGACCGAGGTTCACACAGTGAATCAATTCATTCTGTTTAAAGTGTCTCACCTGCATGGCAATATGACCGAGGATCACACACTGAATCTATTCATTCTGTTTATAGTGTCTCACTTGCAGTGCAATCTGACCGAGGTTCACACTGTGAATCGATTAATTCTGTTTATAGTGTCTCACCTGTAGGGCAATCTGACCGAGGTTCACACAGTGAATCGATTCATTCTGTTTATAGTATCTCACTTGCAGGGTAATCTGAACGAGGTTCACTCAGTGAATCGATTCTTTCTGTTTATAGTGTCCCACTTGCAGGGCAGTCTGACCGAGGTTCACACAGTAAATGGATTCATTCTGTTTATAGTGTCTCACCTGCATGGCAATCTGACCGAGGATCACACAGTGAATCTATTCATTCTGTTTATAGTGTCTCACTTGCAGTGCAATCTGTCCGAGGTTCACACAGTTAATCGATTCATTCTGTTTATAGTTTGTGACCTGCAGGGCAATCTGACCGAGGATCACACAGTGAATCTATTCATTCTGTTTATATTGTCTCACTTGCAGTGCAATCTGACCGAGGATCACACAGTGAATCGATTCATTCTGTTTATAGTGTCTCATTTGCAGGATAATCTGACCGAGCATCACAAAGTGAATCTATTCATTCTGTTCATAGTGTCTCACTTGCAGTGCAATCTGACCGAGGTTCAAACAGTTAATCGATTCATTCTGTTTATAGTGTCTGACCTGCAGGGCAATCTGACCGAGGTTCACACAGTGAATCGATTCAATCTGTCTATAGTGTCTCACCTACAGATCAGTCTGACCGAGGTTCACTCATTGAATCGATTCATTCTGTTAATAATGTCCCACCTGCAGAGTAATCTGACCGAGGTTCACACAGTGAATCGATTCATTCTGTTTATACTGTCTCACTTGCATGGCAATCTGACCGAGGTTCACACAGTGAATCAATTCATTCTGTTTAAAGTGTCTCACCTGCATGGCAATATGACCGAGGATCACACAATGAATCTATTCATTCTGTTTATAGTGTCTCACTTGCAGTGCAATCTGACCGACGTTCACACAGTGAATCGATTAATTCTGTTTATAGTGTCTCACCTGTAGGGCAATTTGACCGAGGTTCACACAGTGAATCGATTCATTCTGTTTATAGTATCTCACTTGCAGGGTAATCTGAACGAGGTTCACTCAGTGAATCGATTCTTTCTGTTTATAGTGTCCCACTTGCAGGGCAGTCTGACCGAGGTTCACACAGTAAATGGATTCATTCTGTTTATAGTGTCTCACCTGCATGGCAATCTGACCGAGGATCACACAGTGAATCTATTCATTCTGTTTATAGTGTCTCACTTGCAGTGCAATCTGTCCGAGGTTCACACAGTTAATCGATTCATTCTGTTTATAGTTTGTGACATGCAGGGCAATCTGACCGAGGATCACACAGTGAATCTATTCATTCTGTTTATATTGTCTCACTTGCAGTGAAATCTGACCGAGGATCACACAGTGAATCGATTCATTCTGTTTATAGTGTCTCATTTGCAGGATAATCTGACCGAGCATCACAAAGTGAATCTATTCATTCTGTTCATAGTGTCTCACTTGCAGTGCAATCTGACCGAGGTTCACACAGTTAATCGATTCATTCTGTTAATAATGTCCCACCTGCAGGGTAATCTGACCGAGGTTCACACAGTGAATCGATTCATTCTGTTTATACTGTCTCACTTGCATGGCAGTCTGACCGAGGTTCACACAGTGAATCAATTCATTCTGTTTAAAGTGTCTCACCTGCATGGCAATATAACCGAGGATCACACAGTGAATCTATTCATTCTGTTTATAGTGTCTCACTTGCAGTGCAATCTGACCGAGGTTCACACAGTGAATCGATTAATTCTGTTTATAGTGTCTCACCTGTAGGGCAATCTGAACGAGGTTCACACAGTGAATCGATTCATTCTGTTTATAGTATCTCACTTGCAGGGTAATCTGAACGAGGTTCACTCAGTGAATCGATTCTTTCTGTTTATAGTGTCCCACTTGTAGGGCAGTCTGACCGAGGTTCACACAGTAAATGGATTCATTCTGTTTATAGTGTCTCACCTGCATGGCAATCTGACCGAGGATCACACAGTGAATCTATTCATTCTGTTTATAGTGTCTCACTTGCAGTGCAATCTGACCGAGGTTCACACAGTTAATCGATTCATTCTATTTATAGTTTGTGACCTGCAGGGCAATCTGACCGAGGATCACACAGTGAATCGATTCATTCTGTTTATAGTGTTTCACTTGCAGGGCAATCTGACCGAGGTTCACCCAGTGAATCGATTCATTCTGTTTATAGCGCCTCACCTGCAGGGCAATCTGACCGAGGATCACACAGTGAATCTATTCATTCTGTTTACAGTGTCTCACTTGCAGTGCAATCTGACCGAGGTTCACACAGTGAATCGATTCATTCTGTTTATAGTATCTCACTTGCAGGGTAATCTGACCGAGCATCACCCAGTGAATCGATTCATTCTGTTTATAGTGTCTCACCTGCAGGGCAGTCTGATCGAGGTTCACTCAGTGAATCGATTCATTCTGTTTATTGTGTCCCAACTGCAGGGCAATCTGACCGAGGTTCACACAGTGCATCGATTCATTCTGTTTATAGTGTCTCACATGCATGGCAATCTGACCGTGGTTCACACAGTGAATCGATTCATTCTGTCTATAGTTTCTCACCTGCAGGGCAGTCTGACCGATGTTCACACTGTAAATGGATTCATTCTGTTTATATTGTCTCACATGAAGGGCAATCTGACTGAGGTTCACTCAGTGAATCGATTCATTCTGTTTATAGTGTCTCACTTGCAGGGCAATCTGACCGGGGCTCACACAGTGAATCTATTCATTCTGCTTATAGTGTCTCACTTGCAGTGCAATCTGACCGACGTTCACACAGTGAATCGATTAATTCTGTTTATAGTGTCTCACCTGTAGGGCAATTTGACCGAGGTTCACACAGTGAATCGATTCATTCTGTTTATAGTATCTCACTTGCAGGGTAATCTGAACGAGGTTCACTCAGTGAATCGATTCTTTCTGTTTATAGTGTCCCACTTGCAGGGCAGTCTGACCGAGGTTCACACAGTAAATGGATTCATTCTGTTTATAGTGTCTCACCTGCATGGCAATCTGACCGAGGATCACACAGTGAATCTATTCATTCTGTTTATAGTGTCTCACTTGCAGTGCAATCTGTCCGAGGTTCACACAGTTAATCGATTCATTCTGTTTATAGTTTGTGACATGCAGGGCAATCTGACCGAGGATCACACAGTGAATCTATTCATTCTGTTTATATTGTCTCACTTGCAGTGAAATCTGACCGAGGATCACACAGTGAATCGATTCATTCTGTTTATAGTGTCTCATTTGCAGGATAATCTGACCGAGCATCACAAAGTGAATCTATTCATTCTGTTCATAGTGTCTCACTTGCAGTGCAATCTGACCGAGGTTCACACAGTTAATCGATTCATTCTGTTTATAGTGTCTCACCTGCAGGGTAATCTGACCGAGGTTCACACAGTGAATCGATTCATTCTGTTTATACTGTCTCACTTGCATGGCAGTCTGACCGAGGTTCACACAGTGAATCAATTCATTCTGTTTAAAGTGTCTCACCTGCATGGCAATATAACCGAGGATCACACAGTGAATCTATTCATTCTGTTTATAGTGTCTCACTTGCAGTGCAATCTGACCGAGGTTCACACAGTGAATCGATTAATTCTGTTTATAGTGTCTCACCTGTAGGGCAATCTGAACGAGGTTCACACAGTGAATCGATTCATTCTGTTTATAGTATCTCACTTGCAGGGTAATCTGAACGAGGTTCACTCAGTGAATCGATTCTTTCTGTTTATAGTGTCCCACTTGTAGGGCAGTCTGACCGAGGTTCACACAGTAAATGGATTCATTCTGTTTATAGTGTCTCACCTGCATGGCAATCTGACCGAGGATCACACAGTGAATCTATTCATTCTGTTTATAGTGTCTCACTTGCAGTGCAATCTGACCGAGGTTCACACAGTTAATCGATTCATTCTGTTTATAGTTTGTGACCTGCAGGGCAATCTGACCGAGGATCACACAGTGAATCGATTCATTCTGTTTATAGTGTTTCACTTACAGGGCAGTCTGACCGAGGTTCACACAGTAAATCGATTCATTCTGTTTATAGCGCCTCACCTGCAGGGCAATCTGACCGAGGATCACACAGTGAATCTATTCATTCTGTTTACAGTGTCTCACTTGCAGTGCAATCTGACCGAGGTTCACACAGTGAATCGATTCATTCTGTTTATAGTATCTCACTTGCAGGGTAATCTGACCGAGCATCACCCAGTGAATCGATTCATTCTGTTTATAGTGTCTCACCTGCAGGGCAGTCTGATCGAGGTTCACTCAGTGAATCGATTCATTCTGTTTATTGTGTCCCAACTGCAGGGCAATCTGACCGAGGTTCACACAGTGCATCGATTCATTCTGTTTATAGTGTCTCACATGCATGGCAATCTGACCGTGGTTCACACAGTGAATCGATTCATTCTGTCTATAGTTTCTCACCTGCAGGGCAGTCTGACCGATGTTCACACTGTAAATGGATTCATTCTGTTTATATTGTCTCACATGAAGGGCAATCTGACTGAGGTTCACTCAGTGAATCGATTCATTCTGTTTATAGTGTCTCACTTGCAGGGCAATCTGACCGGGGCTCACACAGTGAATCTATTCATTCTGCTTATAGTGTCTCACTTGCAGTGCAATCTGACCGAGGTTCACACAGTGAATCGATGTATTCTGTTTATAGTGTCTCACATGCATGGCAATCTGACCGAGGTTCACACAGTGAATCGATTCATTCTGTTTTTAGTGTCTCACTTGCAGGGCAGTCTGACCGAGGTTCACACAGTAAATCAATTCATTCTGTTTAAAGTGTCTCACCTGCAGGGCAATCTGACCGAGGTTCACTCAGTGAATCGATTCATTCTGTTTATAGTGTCTCACTTGCAGTGCAATCTTACCGAGGTTCACACAGTGAATCGAATCATTCTGTTTATAGTGTCTCACTTGCAGGGCAGTCTGTCCGAGGTTCACACAGTGAATCGATTCATTCTGTTTATAGTGTCTCACTTGCAGTGCAGTCTGACCGAGGTTCACACAGTGAATCGATTCATTCTGTTTATAGTATCTCACTTGCAGTGCAATCTGACCGAGGTTCACACAGTGAATCGATTTATTCTGTTTATAGTGTCTCACCTGCAGGGCAATCTGACCGAGGTTCACACAGTGAATCGATTCATTCTGTTTATAGTGTCTCACCTGCAGGGCAGTGTGACCGAGGTTCACACAGTGAATCGATTTATTCTGTCCATAGTGTCTCATTTGCAGTGCAATCTTACCGAGGTTCACACAGTGAATCGATTCATTCTGTTTATAGTGTCTCACTTGCAGTGCAATCTGACCGAGGTTCACTCATTGAATCGATTCATTCTGTCTATAGTGTCTCACCTACAGGGCAGTCTGACCGAGGTTCACTCATTGAATCGATTCATTCTGTTAATAATGTCCCACCTGCAGGGTAATCTGACCGAGGTTCACACAGTGAATCGATTCATTCTGTTTATAGTGTCTCATTTGCAGGATAATCTGACCGAGCATCACAAAGTGAATCTATTCATTCTGTTCATAGTGTCTCACTTGCAGTGCAATCTGACCGAGGTTCACACAGTTAATCGGTTCATTCTGTTGATAGTGTCTGACCTGCAGGGCAATCTGACCGAGGTTCACACAGTGAATCGATTCATTCTGTCTATAGTGTCTCACCTACAAGGCAGTCTGACCGAGGTTCACTCATTGAATCGATTCACTCTGTTAATAATGTCCCACCTGCTGGGCAGTCTGACCGATGTTCACACAGTGAATCGATTCATTCTGTTTATAGTGTCTCACTTGCATGGCAATCTGACCGAGGTTCACACAGTGAATCGATTCATGTTGTCTATAGTGTCTCACTTGCATGGCAATCTGACCGAGGTTCACACAGTGAATCAATTCATTTTGTCTATAGTGTCTCACTTACTGGGCAGTCTGACCGATGTTCACACAGTAAATGGATTCATTCTGTTTATATTGTCTCACATGCAGGGCAATCTGACCGAGGTTCACTCAGTGAATCGATTCATTCTGTTTATAGTGTCTCACTTGCAGGGCAATCTGACCGAGGATCACACAGTGAATCTATTCATTCTGTTTATAGTGTCTCACTTGCAGGGCAGTCTGACCGAGGTTCACACAGTAAATCAATTCATTCTGTTTAAAGTGTCTCACCTGCAGGGCAATCTGACCGAGGTTCACTCAGTGAATCGATTCATTCTGTTTATAGTGTCTCACTTTCATGGAAATCTGACCGAGGTTCATACAGTGAATCGAACCATTCTGTCTATAGTGTCTCACTTACAGGGCAGTCTGACCTAGGTTTATTTAGTGAATCGATTCATTCTGTTTATAGTGTCGCACTTGCAGGGCAGTCTGACCGAAGTTCACACAGTAAATGGATTCATTCTGTTTATAGTGTCTCACCATCATGGCAATCTGACCGCGGTTCAGTCAGTGAATCGGTTCATTCTGTTTATAGTGTCTCACTTGCATGGCAATCTGACCGAGGTTCACACAGTGAATCGATTCATTCTGTCTATAGTGTCTCACTTACAGGGCAGTCTGACCGAGGTTCACACAGTAAATGGATTCATTCTGTTTATAGCGTTTCACCTGCAGGGCAATCTGACCGAGGATCACACGTGAATCGATCCATTCTGTTTATAGTGTCTCACATGCATGGCAATCTGACTAAGGTTCACACAGTGAATCGATTCATTCTGTCTATAGTGTCTCACCTGCAGGTCAGTCTGACCGATATTCACACAGTAAATGGATTCATTCTGTTTATAGTGTCTCACATGTATGGCAATCTGACCGAGGTTCACACAGTGAATCGATTCATTCTGTCCATAGTGTCTCACTTGCATTGCTTTCTGACCGAAGTTCACTCAGTTAATCGATTCATTCTGTTTAGAGTGTCTCAAATGCAGGGCAATCTGACCGAGGATCACACAGTGAATCTATTCATTCTGTTTATAGTGTCTCCCTTGCAGTGCAATCTGACCGAGGTTCACACAGTGAATCGATTTATTCTGTTTATAGTGTCTCACTTGCAGTGCAATCTGACCGAGGTTCACACAGTGAATCGATTCATTCTGTTTATAGTTTCTCACCTGCAGGGCAGTCTGTCCGAGGTTCACACAGTGAATCGATTCATTCTGTTTATAGTGTCTCACTTGCAGTGCAATCTTACCGAGGTTCACACAGTGAATCGATTCATTCTGTTTATAGTATCTCACTTGCAGTGCAATCTGACCGAGGTTCACACAGTGAACCGATTGATTCTGATTATAGTGTCTCACCTGCAGGGCAATCTGACCGAGGTTCACTCAGTGAATCGATTCATTCTGTTTATAGTGTCTTAACTGCAGGGCAATCTGACCGAGGTTCACACAGTGAATCGATTCATTCTGTTTATAGTGTCTCACTTGCAGTGCAATCTGACCGAGGATCACACAGTGAATTGGTTCATTCTGTTTATAGTGTCTCACCTGCAGGGCAGTCTGACCGAGGTTCACTCAGTGAATCGATTCATTCTGTTTATTGTGTCCCAACTGCAGGGCAATCTGACCGAGGTTCACACATTGAATTGATTCATTCTGTTTATAGTGTCTCACATGCATGGCAATCTGACCGATGTTCAAACAGTGAATCGATTCATTCTGTTTATAGTGTCTCACTTGCAGTGCAATTTGACCGAGGTTCACTCAGTGAATCGATTCATTCTGTTTGAAGTGTCTCATTTGCAGGGCAATCTGACCGAGGTTCACACAGTGAATCGATTTATTCTGTCTATAGTGTCGCACTTGCATTGCGGTCTGACCGAGGTTCACTCAGTGAATCGATTCATTCTGTTTATAGTGTCTCACTTGCAGGGCAGTCTGTCCGAGGTTCACACAGTGAATCGATTCATTCTGTTTATAGTGTCTCACTTGCAGTGCAATCTGACCGAGGTTCACACAGTGAATCGATTCATTCTGTTTATAGTATCTCACTTGCAGTGCAATCTGACCGAGGTTCACACAGTGAATCGATTCATTCTGTTTATAGTGTCTCACCTGCAGGGCAGTCTGACCGAGGTTCACTCAGTGAATCGATTCATTCTGTTTATAGTGTCTCACCTGCAGGGCTGCCTGACCGAGGTTCACACAGTGAATCGATTCATTATGTTTATAGTGTCTCACATGCATGGCAATCTGACCGATGTTCAAACAGTGAATCGATTCATTCTGTTTATAGTGTCTCACTTGCAGTGCAATTTGAACGATGTTCACTCAGTGAATCGATTCATTCTGTTTATAGTGTCTCACTTGCAGGGCAATCTGACCTAGGTTCACACAGTGAATTTATTTATTCTGTCTATAGTGTCTCACTTGCATTGCGGTCTGATCGAGGTTCACTCAGTGAATCGATTCAATCTGTTTATAGTGTCTCAACTGCAGGGCCATCTGACTGAGGTTCACACAGTGAATCGATTCATTCTGTTTATAGTGTCTCACTTGCAGGGCAGTCTGACCGAGGTTCACTCAGTGAATCGATTCATTCTGTTTATTGTGTCCCAACTGCAGGGCAATCTGACCGAGGTTCAAACATTGAATTGATTCATTCTGTTTATAGTGTCTCACATGCATGGCAATCTGACCGATGTTCAAACAGTGAATCGATTCATTCTGTTTATAGTGTCTCACTTGCAGTGCAATTTGACCGAGGTTCACTCAGTGAATCGATTCATTCTGTTTGAAGTGTCTCACTTGCAGGGCAATCTGACCGAGGTTCACACAGTGAATCGATTTATTCTGTCTATAGTGTCGCACTTGCATTGCTGTCTGACCGAGGTTCACTCAGTGAATCGATTCATTCTGTTTATAGTGTCTCACTTGCAGGGCAGTCTGTCCGAGGTTCACACAGTGAATCGATTCTTTCTGTTTATAGTGTCTCACCTGCAGGGCAGTCTGACCGAGGTTCACTCAGTGAATCGTTTCATTCTGTTTATAGTGTCTCACCTGCAGGGCTGCCTGACCGAGGTTCACACAGTAAATGGATTCATTCTGTTTATAGTGTCTCACATGTATGGCAATCTGACCGAGGTTCACACAGTGAATCGATTCATTCTGTCCATAGTGTCTCACTTGCATTGCTTTCTGACCGAAGTTCACTCAGTTAATCGATTCATTCTGTTTAGAGTGTCTCAAATGCAGGGCAATCTGAACGAGGATCACACAGTGAATCTATTCATTCTGTTTATAGTGTCTCCCTTGCAGTGCAATCTGACCGAGGTTCACACAGTGAATCGATTTATTCTGTTTATAGTGTCTCACCTGCAGGGCAATCTGACCGAGGTTCACACAGTGAATCGATTCATTCTGTTTATAGTGTCTCACCTGCAGGGCAGTCTGACCGAGGATCACACAGTGAATCGATTCATTCTGTTTATAGTGTCTCACTTGCAGTGCAATCTTTCCGAGGTTCACACAGTGAATCGATTCATTCTGTTTTTAGTATATCACTTGCAGGGCAGTCTGTCCGAGGTTCACACAGTGAATCGATTCATTCTGTTTATAGTGTCTCACTTGCAGTGCAATCTTACCGAGGTTCACACAGTGAATCGATTCATTCTGTTTATAGTATCTCACTTGCAGTGCAATCTGACCGAGGTTCACACAGTGAACCGATTGATTCTGTTTATAGTGTCTCACCTGCAGGGCAATCTGACCGAGGTTCACACAGTAAATCGATTCGTTCTGTTTATAGTGTCTCACCTGCAGGGCAGTCTGACCGAGGTTCACACAGTGAATCGATTCATTCTGTTTATAGTGTCTCACTTGCAGTGCAATCTTACCGAGGTTCACACAGTGAATCGAATCATTCTGTTTATAGTGTCTCACTTGCAGGGCAGTCTGTCCGAGGTTCACACAGTGAATCGATTCATTCTGTTTATAGTGTCTCACTTGCAGTGCAGTCTGACCGAGGTTCACACAGTGAATCGATTCATTCTGTTTATAGTATCTCACTTGCAGTGCAATCTGACCGAGGTTCACACAGTGAATCGATTTATTCTGTTTATAGTGTCTCACCTGCAGGGCAATCTGACCGAGGTTCACACAGTGAATCGATTCATTCTGTTTATAGTGTCTCACCTGCAGGGCAGTGTGACCGAGGTTCACACAGTGAATCGATTTATTCTGTCCATAGTGTCTCTTTTGCAGTGCAATCTTACCGAGGTTCACACAGTGAATCGATTCATTCTGTTTATAGTGTCTCACTTGCAGTGCAATCTGACCGAGGTTCACTCATTGAATCGATTCATTCTGTCTATAGTGTCTCACCTACAGGGCAGTCTGACCGAGGTTCACTCATTGAATCGATTCATTCTGTTAATAATGTCCCACCTGCAGGGTAATCTGACCGAGGTTCACACAGTGAATCGATTCATTCTGTTTATAGTGTCTCACTTGCATGGCAATCTGACCGAGGTTCACACAGTGAATCGATTCATTCTGTTTATAGTGTCTCACTTGCAGTGCAATGTGACCGAGGTTCACACAGTTAATCGATTCATTCTGTTTATAGTGTCTCATTTGCAGGATAATCTGACCGAGCATCACAAAGTGAATCTATTCATTCTGTTCATAGTGTCTCACTTGCAGTGCAATCTGACCGAGGTTCACACAGTTAATCGATTCATTCTGTTTATAGTGTCTGAACTGCAGGGCAATCTGACCGAGGTTCACACAGTGAATCGATTCATTCTGTCTATAGTGTCTCACCTACAAGGCAGTCTGACCGAGGTTCACTCATTGAATCGATTCACTCTGTTAATAATGTCCCACCTGCAGGGTAATCTGACCGAGGTTCACACAGTGAATCGATTCATTCTGTTTATAGTGTCTCACTTGCATGGCAATCTGACCGAGGTTCACACAGTGAATCGATTCATGTTGTCTATAGTGTCTCACTTGCATGGCAATCTGACCGAGGTTCACACAGTGAATCAATTCATTTTGTCTATAGTGTCTCACTTACTGGGCAGTCTGATCGAGGTTCACACAGTAAATGGATTCATTCTGTTTATAGTGTCTCACCTGCAGGGCAATCTGACCGAGATCACACAGTCAATCCATTCATTCTGTTTATAGTGTCTCACTTGCAGTGCAATCTGACCGAGGTTCACTTAGTGAATCGATTCATTATGTTAATAATGTCTCACCTGCAGGGTAATCTGACCGAGGTTCACAGAGTGAATCGATTCATTCTGTTTATAGTGTCCCACTTGAAGGGCAGTCTGACCGAGGTTCACATAGTAAATGGATTCATTCTGTTTATAGTGTCTCACCTGCATGGGAATCTGACCGCGGTTCACTCAGTGAACCGATACATTCTGTTTATAGTGTCTCACTTGAATGGCAATCTGACCGAGGTTCACACAGTGAATCGATTCATTCTGTTTATAGTGTCTCACTTGCATGGCAATCTGACCGAGGTTCACACAGTGAATCGATTCATTCTGTTTATAGTGTCTCACTTGCAGTGCAATGTGACCGAGGTTCACACAGTTAATCGATTCATTCTGTTTATAGTGTCTCATTTGCAGGATAATCTGACCGAGCATCACAAAGTGAATCTATTCATTCTGTTCATAGTGTCTCACTTGCAGTGCAATCTGACCGAGGTTCACACAGTTAATCGATTCATTCTGTTTATAGTGTCTGAACTGCAGGGCAATCTGACCGAGGTTCACACAGTGAATCGATTCATTCTGTCTATAGTGTCTCACCTACAAGGCAGTCTGACCGAGGTTCACTCATTGAATCGATTCACTCTGTTAATAATGTCCCACCTGCAGGGTAATCTGACCGAGGTTCACAAAGTGAATCGATTCATTCTGTTTATAGTGTCTCACTTGCATGGCAATCTGACCGAGGTTCACACAGTGAATCGATTCATGTTGTCTATAGTGTCTCACTTGCATGGCAATCTGACCGAGGTTCACACAGTGAATCAATTCATTTTGTCTATAGTGTCTCACTTACTGGGCAGTCTGATCGAGGTTCACACAGTAAATGGATTCGTTCTGTTTATAGTGTCTCACCTGCAGGGCAATCTGACCGAGATCACACAGTCAATCCATTCATTCTGTTTATAGTGTCTCACTTGCAGTGCAATCTGACCGAGGTTCACTTAGTGAATCGATTCATTATGTTAATAATGTCTCACCTGCAGGGTAATCTGACCGAGGTTCACAGAGTGAATCGATTCATTCTGTTTATAGTGTCCCACTTGAAGGGCAGTCTGACCGAGGTTCACATAGTAAATGGATTCATTCTGTTTATAGTGTCTCACCTGCATGGGAATCTGACCGCGGTTCACTCAGTGAACCGATACATTCTGTTTATAGTGTCTCACTTGAATGGCAATCTGACCGAGGTTCACACAGTGAATCGATTCATTCTGTTTATAGTGTCTCACTTGCATGGCAATCTGACCGAGGTTCACACAGTGAATCGATTCATTCTGTTTATAGTGTCTCACTTGCAGTGCAATGTGACCGAGGTTCACACAGTTAATCGATTCATTCTGTTTATAGTGTCTCATTTGCAGGATAATCTGACCGAGCATCACAAAGTGAATCGATTCATTCTGTTCATAGTGTCTCACTTGCAGTGCAATCTGACCGAGGTTGACACAGTTAATCGACTCATTCTGTTTATAGTGTCTGACCTGCAGGGCAATCTGACCGAGGTTCACACAGTGAATCGATTCATTCTGTCTATAATTTCTCACCTACAGGGCAGTCTGACCGAGGTTCACTCATTGAATCGATTCATTCTGTTAATAATGTCCCACCTGCAGGGTAATCTGACCGAGGTTCACACAGTGAATCGATTCATTCTGTTTATAGTGTCTCACTTGCATGGCAATCTGACCGAGGTTCACACAGTGAATCGATTCATGTTGTCTATAGTGTCCCACTTGCATGGCAATCTGACCGAGGTTCACACAGTGAATCAATTCATTTTGTCTATAGTGTCTCACTTACTGGGCAGTCTGATCGAGGTTCACACAGTAAATGGATTCATTCTGTTTATAGTGTCTCACATGCAGGGCAATCTGACCGAGATCACACAGTCAATCCATTCATTCTGTTTATAGTGTCTCACTTGCAGTGCAATCTGACCGAGGTTCACTTAGTGAATCGATTCATTATGTTAATAATGTCTCACCTGCAGGGTAATCTGACCGAGGTTCACAGAGTGAATCGATTCATTCTGTTTATAGTGTCCCACTTGAAGGGCAGTCTGACCGAGGTTCACATAGTAAATGGATTCATTCTGTTTATAGTGTCTCACCTGCATGGGAATCTGACCGAGGTTCACTCAGTGAACCGATACATTCTGTTTATAGTGTCTCACTTGAATGGCAATCTGACCGAGGTTCACACAGTGAATCGATTCATTCTGTTTATAGTGTTTCACTTACAGGGCAGTCTGACCGAGGTTCACACAGTAAATGGATTCATTCTGTTTATAGCGCCTCACCTGCAGGGCAATCTGACCGAGGATCACACAGTGAATCTATTCATTCTGTTTACAGTGTCTCACTTGCAGTGCAATCTGACCGAGGTTCACACAGTGAATCGATTCATTCTGTTTATAGTATCTCACTTGCAGGGTAATCTGACCGAGCATCACACAGTGAATCTATTCATTCTGTTTATAGTGTCTCACTTGCAGTGGAAACTGACCGAGTTTCACCCAGTGAATCGATTCATTCTGTTTATAGTGTCTCACCTGCAGTGTAGTCTGATCGAGGTTCACTCAGTGAATTGATTCATTCTGTTTATTGTGTCCCAACTGCAGGGCAATCTGACCGAGGTTCACACAGTGCATCGATTCATTCTGTTTATAGTGTCTCACATGCATGGCAATCTGACCGTGGTTCACACAGTGAATCGATTCATTCTGTCTATAGTTTCTTACCTGCTGGGCAGTCTGACCGATGTTCACACAGTAAATGGATTCATTCTGTTTATATTGTCTCACATGCAGGGCAATCTGACCGAGGTTCACTCAGTGAATCGATTCATTCTGTTTATAGTGTCTCACTTGCAGGGCAATCTGACCGAGGATCACACAGTGAATCTATTCATTCTGTTTATAGTGTCTCACTTGCAGGGCAGTCTGACCGAGGTTCACACAGTAAATCAATTCATTCTGTTTAAAGTGTCTCACCTGCAGGGCAATCTGACCGAGGTTCACTCAGTGAATCGATTCATTCTGTTTATAGTGTCTCACTTTCATGGAAATCTGACCGAGGTTCATACAGTGAATCGAACCATTCTGTCTATAGTGTCTCACTTACAGGGCAGTCTGACCTAGGTTTATTTAGTGAATCGATTCATTCTGTTTATAGTGTCGCACTTGCAGGGCAGTCTGACCGAAGTTCACACAGTAAATGGATTCATTCTGTTTATAGTGTCTCACCATCATGGCAATCTGACCGCGGTTCACTCAGTGAATCGATTCATTCTGTTTATAGTGTCTCACTTGCATGGCAATCTGACCGAGGTTCACAAAGTGAATCGATTCATTCTGTCTATAGTGTCTCACTTACAGGTTAGTCTGACCGAGGTTCACACAGTAAATGGATTCATTCTGTTTATAGCGTCTCACCTGCAGGGCAATCTGACCGAGGATCACACAGTGAATCTATTCATTCTGTTTACAGTGTCTCACTTGCAGTGCAATCTGACCGCGGTTCACACAGTGAATAGATTCATTATGCTTATAGTGTCCCACCTGCAGGGTAATCTAACCAAGGTTCACACGTGAATCGATCCATTCTGTTTATAGTGTCTCACATGCATGGCAATCTGACTAAGGTTCACACAGTGAATCGATTCATTCTGTCTATAGTGTCTCACCTGAAGGGCAGTCTGACCGATATTCACACAGTAAATGGATTCATTCTGTTTATAGTGTCTCACATGTATGGCAATCTGACCGAGGTTCACACAGTGAATCGATTCATTCTGTCCATAGTGTCTCACTTGCATTGCTTTCTGACCGAAGTTCACTCAGTTAATCGATTCATTCTGTTTAGAGTGTCTCAAATGCAGGGCAATCTGACCGAGGATCACACAGTGAATCTATTCATTCTGTTTATAGTGTCTCCCTTGCAGTGGAATCTGACCGAGGTTCACACAGTGAATCGATTTATTCTGTTTATAGTGTCTCACTTGCAGTGCAATCTGACCGAGGTTCACACAGTGAATCGATTCATTCTGTTTATAGTGTCTCAACTGCAGGGCAGTCTGTCCGAGGTTCACACAGTGAATCGATTCATTCTGTTTATAGTGTCTCACTTGCAGTGCAATCTTACCGAGGTTCACACAGTGAATCGATTCATTCTGTTTATAGTATCTCACTTGCAGTGCAATCTGACCGAGGTTCACACAGTGAACCGATTGATTCTGTTTATAGTGTCTCACCTGCAGGGCAATCTGACCGAGGTTCACACAGTAAATCGATTCGTTCTGTTTATAGTGTCTCACTTGCAGTGCAATCTTACCGAGGTTCACACAGTGAATCGAATCATTCTGTTTATAGTGTCTCATTTGCAGGGCAGTCTGTCCGAGGTTCACACAGTGAATCGATTCATTCTGTTTATAGTGTCTCACTTGCAGTGCAGTCTGACCGAGGTTCACACAGTGAATCGATTCATTCTGTTTATAGTATCTCACTTGCAGTGCAATCTGACCGAGGTTCACACAGTGAATCGATTCATTCTGTTTATAGTGTCTCAACTGCAGGGCAATCTGACCTAGGTTCACACAGTGAATCGATTCATTCTGTTTATAGTGTCTCACCTGCAGGGCAGTCTGACCGAGGTTCACACAGTGAATCGATTCATTCTGTCCATAGTGTCTCATTTGCAGTGCAATCTTACCGAGGTACACACAGTGAATCGATTCATTCTGATTATAGTGTCTCACTTGCAGTGCAATCTGACCGAGGTTCACACAGTGAATCGATTCATTCTGTTTATAGTGTCTCACTTGCAGTGCAATCTGACCGAGGTTCACTCAGTGAATCGATTCATTCTGTTTATAGTGTCTCACATGCATGGCAATCTGACCGATGTTCAAACAGTGAATCGATTCATTCTGTTTATAGTGTCTCACTTGGAGTGCAATTTGACCGAGGTTCACTCAGTGAATCGATTCATTCTGTTTATAGTGTCTCAACTGCAGGGCAATCTGACCGAGGTTCACACAGTGAATCGATTCATTCTGTTTATAGTGTCTCACTTGCAGTGCAATCTGACCGAGGTTCACACAGTGAATCGATTCATTCTGTTTATAGTATCTCACTTGCAGTGAAATCTGACCGAGGTTCACACAGTGAATCGATTTATTCTGTTTATAGTGTCTCACCTGCAGGGCAATCTGACCGAGGTTCACTCAGTGAATCGATTCATTCTGTTTATAGTGTCTTAACTGCAGGGCAATCTGACCGAGGTTCACACAGTGAATCGATTCATTCTGTTTATAGTGTCTCACTTGCAGTGCAATCTGACCGAGGATCACACAGTGAATTGGTTCATTCTGTTTATAGTGTCTCACCTGCAGGGCAGTCTGACCGAGGTTCACTCAGTGAATCGATTCATTCTGTTTATTGTGTCCCAACTGCAGGGCAATCTGACCGAGGTTCACACATTGAATTGATTCATTCTGTTTATAGTGTCTCACATGCATGGCAATCTGACCGATGTTCAAACAGTGAATCGATTCATTCTGTTTATAGTGTCTCACTTGCAGTGCAATTTGACCGAGGTTCACTCAGTGAATCGATTCATTCTGTTTGAAGTGTCTCATTTGCAGGGCAATCTGACCGAGGTTCACACAGTGAATCGATTTATTCTGTCTATAGTGTCGCACTTGCATTGCGGTCTGACCGAGGTTCACTCAGTGAATCGATTCATTCTGTTTATAGTGTCTCACTTGCAGGGCAGTCTGTCCGAGGTTCACACAGTGAATCGATTCATTCTGTTTATAGTGTCTCACTTGCAGTGCAATCTGACCGAGGTTCACACAGTGAATCGATTCATTCTGTTTATAGTATCTCACTTGCAGTGCAATCTGACCGAGGTTCACACAGTGAATCGATTCATTCTGTTTATAGAGTCTCACCTGCAGGGCAGTCTGACCGAGGTTCACTCAGTGAATCGATTCATTCTGTTTATAGTGTCTCACCTGCAGGGCTGCCTGACCGAGGTTCACACAGTGAATCGATTCATTCTGTTTATAGTGTCTCACATGCATGGCAATCTGACCGATGTTCAAACAGTGAATCGATTCATTCTGTTTATAGTGTCTCACTTGCAGTGCAATTTGAACGATGTTCACTCAGTGAATCGATTCATTCTGTTTATAGTGTCTCACTTGCAGGGCAATCTGACCTAGGTTCACACAGTGAATTTATTTATTCTGTCTATAGTGTCTCACTTGCATTGCGGTCTGATCGAGGTTCACGCAGTGAATCGAATCAATCTGTTTATAGTGTCTCAACTGCAGGGCCATCTGACTGAGGTTCACACAGTGAATCGATTCATTCTGTTTATAGTGTCTCACTTGCAGGGCAGTCTGACCGAGGTTCACTCAGTGAATCGATTCATTCTGTTTATTGTGTCCCAACTGCAGGGCAATCTGACCGAGGTTCAAACATTGAATTGATTCATTCTGTTTATAGTGTCTCACATGCATGGCAATCTGACCAATGTTCAAACAGTGAATCGATTCATTCTGTTTATAGTGTCTCACTTGCAGTGCAATTTGACCGAGGTTCACTCAGTGAATCGATTCATTCTGTTTGAAGTGTCTCACTTGCAGGGCAATCTGACCGAGGTTCACACAGTGAATCGATTTATTCTGTCTATAGTGTCGCACTTGCATTGCTGTCTGACCGAGGTTCACTCAGTGAATCGATTCATTCTGTTTATAGTGTCTCACTTGCAGGGCAGTCTGTCCGAGGTTCACACAGTGAATCGATTCATTCTGTTTATAGTGTCTCACCTGCAGGGCAGTCTGACCGAGGTTCACTCAGTGAATCGATTCATTCTGTTTATAGTGTCTCACCTGCAGGGCTGCCTGACCGAGGTTCACACAGTGAATCGATTCATTCTGTTTATAGTGTCTCACATGCATGGCAATCTTTCCGATGTTCAAACACTGAATCGATTCATTCTGTTTATAGTGTCTCACTTGCAGTGCAATTTGAACGATGCTAACTCAGTGAATCGATTCATTCTGTTTATAGTGTCTCACTTGCAGGGCAATCTGACCTAGGTTCACACAGTGAATTTATTTATTCTGTCTATAGTGTCTCACTTGCATTGCGGTCTGATCGAGGTTCACTCAGTGAATCGATTCAATATGTTTATAGTGTCTCAACTGCAGGGCCATCTGACTGAGGTTCACACAGTGAATCGATTCATTCTGTTTATAGTGTCTCACTTGCAGGGCAGTCTGACCGAGGTTCACTCAGTGAATCGATTCATTCTGTTTATTGTGTCCCAACTGCAGGGCAATCTGACCGAGGTTCAAACATTGAATTGATTCATTCTGTTTATAGTGTCTCACATGCATGGCAATCTGACCGATGTTCAAACAGTGAATCGATTCATTCTGTTTATAGTGTCTCACTTGCAGTGCAATTTGACCGAGGTTCACTCAGTGAATCGATTCATTCTGTTTGAAGTGTCTCACTTGCAGGGCAATCTGACCGAGGTTCACACAGTGAATCGATTTATTCTGTCTATAGTGTCGCACTTGCATTGCTGTCTGACCGAGGTTCACTCAGTGAATCGATTCATTCTGTTTATAGTGTCTCACTTGCAGGGCAGTCTGTCCGAGGTTCACACAGTGAATCGATTCATTCTGTTTATAGTGTCTCACTTGCAGTGCAATCTGACCGAGGTTCACACAGTGAATCGATTCATTCTGTTTATAGTGTCTCACATGCATGGCAATCTGACCGATGTTCAAACAGTGAATCGATTCATTCTGTTTATGGTGTCTCACTTGCAGTGCAATTTGACCGAGGTTCACTCAGTGAATCGATTCATTCTGTTTGAAGTGTCTCACTTGCAGGGCAATCTGACCGAGGTTCACACAGTGAATCGATTTATTCTGTCTATAGTTTCGCACTTGCATTGCGGTCTGACCGAGGTTCACTCAGTGAATCGATTCATTCTGTTTATAGTGTCTCACTTGCAGGGCAGTCTGTCC
The DNA here is from genome assembly GCA_936450465.1 of Gibbula magus. Lineage (NCBI taxonomy): Eukaryota > Metazoa > Mollusca > Gastropoda > Trochida > Trochidae > Gibbula > Gibbula magus. The sequence goes on from OW388302.1 coordinate 57,525,387, forward strand.
GAGGTTCACACAGTGAATCGATTCATTCTGTTTATAGTGTCTCACTTGCAGTGCAATTTGACCGAGGTTCACACAGTGAATCGATTCATTCTGTTTATAGTATCTCACTTGCAGTGCAATCTGACCGAGGTTCACACAGTGAATCGATTCATTCTGTTTATAGTGTCTCACCTGCAGGGCAGTCTGACCGAGGTTCACTCAGTGAATCGATTCATTCTGTTTATAGTGTCTCACCTGCAGGGCTGCCTGACCGAGGTTCACACAGTGAATCGATTCATTATGTTTATAGTGTCTCACATGCATGGCAATCTGACCGATGTTCAAACAGTGAATCGATTCATTCTGTTTATAGTGTCTCACTTGCAGTGCAATTTGAACGATGTTCACTCAGTGAATCGATTCATTCTGTTTATAGTGTCTCACTTGCAGGGCAATCTGACCGAGGTTCACACAGTGAATTTATTTATTCTGTCTATAGTGTCTCACTTGCATTGCGGTCTGATCGAGGTTCACTCAGTGAATCGATTCAATCTGTTTATAGTGTCTCAACTGCAGGGCCATCTGACTGAGGTTCACACAGTGAATCGATTCATTCTGTTTATAGTGTCTCACTTGCAGGGCAGTCTGACCGAGGTTCACTCAGTGAATCGATTCATTCTGTTTATTGTGTAACAACTGCAGGGCAATCTGACCGAGGTTCAAACATTGAATTGATTCATTCTGTTTATAGTGTCTCACATGCATGGCAATCTGACCGATGTTCAAACAGTGAATCGATTCATTCTGTTTATAGTGTCTCACTTGCAGTGCAATTTGACCGAGGTTCACTCAGTGAATCGATTCATTCTGTTTGAAGTGTCTCACTTGCAGGGCAATCTGACCGAGGTTCACACAGTGAATCGATTTATTCTGTCTATAGTGTCGCACTTGCATTGCTGTCTGACCGAGGTTCGCTCAGTGAATCGATTCATTCTGTTTATAGTGTCTCACTTGCAGGGCAGTCTGTCCGAGGTTCACACAGTGAATCGATTCATTCTGTTTATAGTGTCTCACTTGCAGTGCAATCTTACCGAGGTTCACACAGTGAATCGATTCATTCTGTTTATAGTATCTCACTTGCAGTGCAATCTGACCGAGGTTCACACAGTGAATCGATTCATTCTGTTTATAGTGTCTCACCTGCAGGGCAGTCTGACCGAGGTTCACTCAGTGAATCGATTCATTCTGTTTATAGTGTCTCACCTGCAGGGCTGCCTGACCGAGGTTCACACAGTGAATCGATTCATTCTGTTTATAGTGTCTCACATGCATGGCAATCTGACCGATGTTCAAACAGTGAATCGATTCATTCTGTTTATAGTGTCTCACTTGCAGTGCAATTTGAACGATGTTCACTCAGTGAATCGATTCATTCTGTTTATAGTGTCTCATTTGCAGGGCAATCTGACCGAGGTTCACACAGTGAATCGATTTATTCTGTCTATAGTGTCTCACTTGCATTGCGGTCTGATCGAGGTTCACTCAGTGAATCGATTCAATCTGTTTATAGTGTCTCAACTGCAGGGCAATCTGACTGAGGTTCACACAGTGAATCGATTCATTCTGTTTATAGTGTCTCACTTGCAGGGCAGTCTGTCCGAGGTTCACACAGTGAATCGATTCATTCTGTTTATAGTGTCTCACTTGCAGTGCAATCTGACCGATGTTCACACAGTGAATCGATTCATTCTGTTTATAGTATCTCACTTGCAGTGCAATCTGACCGAGGTTCACACAGTGAATCGATTTATTCTGTTTATAGTATCTCACCTGCAGGGCAATCTGACCGAGGTTTACTCAGTGAATCGATTCATTCTGTTTATAGTGTCTCACCTGCAGGGCAGTCTGACCGAGGTTCACACAGTGAATCGATTCATTCTCTTTATTGTGTCCCAACTGCAGGGCAATCTGACCGAGGTTCACACAGTGAATCGATTCATTCTGTTTATAGTGTCTCACATGCATGGCAATCTGACCGATGTTCAAACAGTGAATCGCTTCATTCTGTTTATAGTGTCTCACTTGCAGTGCAATTTGACCGAGGTTCACTTAGTGAATCGATTCATTCTGTTTAAAGTGTCTCACTTGCAGGGCAATCTGACCGAGGTTCACACAGTGAATCGATTTATTCTGTCCATAGTGTCTCACTTGCATTGCGGTCTGACCGAGGTTCACTCAGTGAATCGATTCATTCTCTTTATTGTGTCCTAACTGCAGGGCAATCTGACCGAGGTTCACACAGTGAATCGATTCATTCTGTTTATTGTGTGCCAACTGCAGGGCAATCTGACCGAGGTTCACACAGTGAATCGATTCATTCTGTTTATAGTGTCTCACATGCATGGCAATCTGACCGAGGTTCACACAGTGAATCGTTTCATTCTGTCTATAGTGTCTCACCTGCAGGGCAGTCTGACCCAGGATCACACATTGTATCGATTCATTCTGTTTATAGTGTCCAATCTGGAGGGCAATCTGACCGAGGTTCACACAGTTGATCGATTTGTTCTGTTTATAGTGTTTGACTTGCAGGGCAATCTTACAGTGAATCGATTCAAATGTTATAAAAGGCTGTATCGTAAATATTTATCTATAAAAAGTAAATTTTGGCAAGCAAAATATTGAATATGAAATATTTAATTCAATTTCAACATAAAATTATATATGCAGAATTGGTTTGAGATTTAACGAAAACAATAAAGGTTTTAGTTGAGCATATCAATTCACCCAATTACTAATTTCTAATGAAATCGTGACATGTTTTCAAAATAATCGGTTTGATACTTAGGTATCATAAGGTATTGAAAGGTACCATAAAGAATAAAGATACTCGTTTTGGTCCTAATTAGGTATAATAAGGTATTAAGATGTATCATAATGATATTCGGTTTGATCCTAAATAGGTAATATAAAAATATACGTGGCCAAGTGTTATTTATGACTTGCCCTTTCAAATATTGTTACTTATTCATTGATGAGGCTAAATGTGGTTAAATTAGTCACTTAAGATTAAAATAATCCTTTAAATTCGAAAAGGTCGGCAGCTGAGGAAACAATACATATCTTTGGGGCTATAAATCATTTAAACAACATATGTTGTATTTGTATAATTAACTGATAACAATATGAAAAAGTATTGACAATACATGAAATACAAAGTTGATAGTTTTGATACCATTTTGATTCATGATACAGATTTAGCAAAGTAGCGTATTTTTTATAAACATATGTATCACATCTTCACATGGTAAAGGTTGATAAAGATTACCTTTATATGAACAGTAAGAGGTTCGTGAAAACACTGATACTGCATCTACTTTTATTTTCTTACCCAAGCGGGCAGATATATGCCGGGTATTAAAGTTTTCATAATGGTCATAGGAATTACAGTTTTTCTAGATATAGGCTGCATATCTATTGGTTGACGGAACTACTTTACGCCAATGAATTGCTTACCTGTCCTGTTGTAGCTAAATCACACAGATGAACAATTTCGAGCATACTTATTTAACGTCACACGAAAGTAAAACATATAAAACAGAAAATCATATTGATTCTATGTTTCTAAGACCGTAATTACAGCAGTAAGGCGAAGCAGCTTGCATAACATCCTGGGCCCATATTTTCGAAGCTGTCTTAGTGCTAAGATAGTCGTAAGTCAATGTTAATGTATGGGACTTACGATTATCTTAGCGCTAAGAGAGCTTTGAAAATATGGGTCCTGGTTCCCTGGACCAGGACGCTTGCATAAGTCAGCTTTGTGACGTCAAGGCTTTGTGACGTCATTAACCATGTCGTCATTTTGTGACGTAATTACATTCCTATCTTGCATTGCAACTGAGCGATTGCTAGGTCACGTTTACCTAAATTGTTTTTCATTGGTGATAATATTTAACAATTTAAACGAGTTGTTTAGTATGTCCAAAGTAATTTTACTAGAAAAAAAAGCGTTAGTAGCAAACTATTTAGATGGGCGCATATTGAAGTTGTGAGAAAGTATGAATGGCGTATGAATATACAATTTGTATTTCATATATAGTCTCAGTATAGAATAGACTCCGAAAACACGTCATTAGTTGTGCACGAGGTTTAGTCTGAGGCTGTTAGGCCGAAGACTAAACCTCGTGCACAACTAATGACGTGTTTTAGGAGTCTATTCTACTTAAACCTAAATTCGAAACCGGTTTTTGTTTCGTCTTACATACACATCTTTATTCCAAGTATGTAATTCAATAATCTATCCATGCACTCATCACAATGCACGCAATGTACTAATGAGATCGTAGGTAAGCATGTCCAGTGATAGGCAAATGAAATGAAAAGTATTTTTGTGGGACCCAACTCCGAAAAAACAGAGAGATGTCCTGTTCACCTTCACGAGAAGTACATTTGTATCTGCCTGTGAGGTAAATAATGTTTATTTATTGATTTGTGTTTAATTTTTCACGAATAATAAATGCTAAATAATTAACGTTTGTATCACATAGATGGGCGTTAAGTGTAATATATTTAACTGTGATGTTTAACACTTTGTTGAATCTGTTTTGTACTTGTAACTTAGGTTATGTAAATCTTACGACTACAATCAATCTTGCTAAAAGTAATAGATAAGATAAATTACACTCCTTAACTTGTACATCTTTATGCAGAATGATAAAAAACGAGATTTAATTATTACGGAGATACAGGAGAGAAAATTTACCATTCTGTCGATGTTTTATTAAACCAAGATTTCCAACCTCTGCAAACTACTAATATAAGTAACTAATACAAAACCGTAGGTATCATTATAACATTAATTTCAAATGCTGTATTGTTTAAAAGGTTGAATATATAAAATGAGGACATCTTTGTTACTTTAATGACACATTCTACACATTTAGAATGGTAAAATAAATACCCCATTAATACATATTGTGTTTAAAGATATAATAAGTGAATTATTGGATTCACATATGCCAATTTTTAAAATCATGCTATTTTATAAATGAGAACATACTGTTCATGAAAAGTATAATTTTAAGGTAAATCTGTGCTTTAGAGCGAAAACACCGACGTTTAAAGTCGCCATTTTGGGTGGGGGACAGTTCTAAAGGTGTATTTTTTGTGGAGACGAAATTCCAGGGGACGTTCATGTTACTAAGTGCAATATTCGGATCATGTATTGATAACACTATGTATCAAATCGACAATCCACTTGAATTTCGTCTCCACTAAGAATATCCCGATTGAACTGCCCCTTTAACTATCACAGTGCTGAGATAATCAATGAATCACACGATGTAAATGCATTGTAGTTTTCTTATTCTACGCATCATTACCTAATGTTATAGCGATACTCGTGGTTACATCATGGCTATCCAAGCTTATCGAGAATAAAAAACATGCATGTCAATGTGTTGGTGCAAAATATAATGACGAGTTATATCTATTGACGTCTCGCTGAATACTAATGACGAGTTACCTGACACTAATGACGTTTTAAATGTGAACATTTCCGAACTATTGATGATTAATTTAGGTTTAATCTGACATCGTGATGTCGCAACTTGTTTTTTGTTCTCGATTTTTGCGCATTAAAATGAACTTGAGTAAGAAATTAATAACCAACTCGTTGCTCAGAATTACGAATTATCTGTCCCTCGCTAATGTTCGGAGTTTATCACAATAATTAACTCGGGACAGATAATCTGTAATTCTAGCTGATAATATAATTTTTTGCTTTGTTGCACCAAATTTGTGAGCTTCATCTATTTGTCTTTTTGTTAATAAACTATGTCTTCTGTTTTAATAGCAACCGTTAATAATAAACCTCACTTTTGTTTATATATTTAATGATGCTGTAAAATTAAACATGCTCATCAAATATACAACAAAAATAATTAAAATCGACATCCATCGCATCTTATTTATGGACAAAGACTGCATTATATACGATGCAGAATATCTGTGTTTTCTTGACAAATACTGTGTGTTGCTCATCCAATGTCGTAGAAAGATGATGTAATTTTAGAAGTACCTGCGGAAATATCAACTTTCTCTACCACTTGATGAGATAAAGTGGTATAATAGTACGTTTTTGATTAAACGTCATTATTTACCGTTGATAACTCACCGTAGCCAATTGAGTTCCTCTCAATTAATCACTTGACTATATATAAGACAACCTCGTCCCCAGGGCTGATCAACTATCATCCCTGGGTTCACCGACGATCTTGGTCAGGATTCCTGACCATCAAAATTTACCACAAGAGGTTGTAACATATGTAATTAATGTAATGAAAATGCTCTTGTCACGTAATGTATATGATTCCGATATTAATTTTATAGAAAAACTGGTTAACGTTCATAAAAATAGCAAACATGATCCGGAACTATGTTTTACCGTTACAACACTGTGAGTAGACGGAAGTAAACAAGCAAAATCATTGAGAACATAACGCCTGCGTGAAACGCGATTTGTTCAAAGGTCTTTATTTATCATATGCATATAAAACATCGATACTTAAACTTTGAAATGATATGTTTACATACATAAGATAGTTAGATATTCTGTAAAAATAATGCGAAAGCGTCATTGGTAACGCTGGGTCAACTTGAGCTAGTTCGAGGTCACGGGTCCGAATGCAGTGTTCATAAAGGCTTGATGCAGGAGAGTCGGAACAGCACTGTGAGTTTGGATATAACACTGAAGAATAAAGAGAGTTACTTCCCCACACGCTCGCTCCCCGCTAGGTGGCTTACCCAGTGACGTCATTCCTTCTTCCTGGAGCCTGGACGCAGGCGGCTCTCAGACTCGCAGGAGGGGAGGTGGGAGGGGCATAAAGACCGGTGAGTTATTAACGGTGAGTATAAATAATGATATTTCATAACGTGAGGGACAGGCACTCTGCGCAGCGATTATCCTCAGAGAGGCGGAGGCAGAGGCAGAGGCGGCAGTGTGTGTGAGGGTCATACACGGATGAGTTCCTGATCCCACACCGTCCGCAAAACCCAAATAGTTGTAGAGTAATATAGGGCGAAGCCATATCGGACAACACAATGTCAAAATCGCTAACTGACATGGGAGAGAAGTGGAACACTTACACATGGCTGGTCCGGTGACGTACGCATGCACTCGCGCCGAACCAACAATCACTAGTATAGACGAAGTCGTCAGACAACGCCTGAAAAGCAACTAAGAAGGTAGCAGAAGCCTAAGGTTTGAATGCCTAAGGTACCTGTACGTCAGGTAAGCAAAGCCAGACACCCAAGGGGTGATGCATCAATAAGGTGTTGTTACGAAACGGCATTGTATCGAAACGCTCCGTCAGCTCCCGAGCCGGAGACCTCACATGCAATGAAACGGCGTCGTTTCGAAACGCTCCGTCCGCCCTGCCTATCCGCCTCTGAAGGCTTTGTCTAAAAAACGCTGTCGGAGTAAGGTAAATGAGAGGACAGAGCACAGAGCATCTGAAGTGAACTAGAGGCAGTCAGACGACACGGCTCCAAACGACACTACGAGCGAGTAGCGTCAGTCCTCCGAGACCATGTAACAACGGCTCTTGCACGGGTCTACACATGCCGCAAAAGTTGAAATTAACACGTCTGCAGTCAAAAAAGCCAAGAGCGCTTACCTAGATAACCCGCTGCAGAGGAGACTACACACTGCAGAAGGAAACCAAAAAACTCTCTCAAAGCCAAAGCTGGGGTAGAATACACTAAACCCTTGGTTGAGGTTATTTAATCACAATTCCACAAAGTTAACTAACTATGAGAGCAGCATGAACACACGTCCTAGCTTGCTCGCGAAAGAGAAAAGAATGACGTCACTGGTTAAGCAACCTAGCGGGGAGCGAGGGTGTGTGGAAGTAACTCTCTTTATTCTTCAGTGTTATATCAGGTCGAGTGATTAACCAGCGAGCCACGCACGTTGTTGCTGAACTTCACTGATAGCGGTCGACTGAGCTATGCACAGGACCATGCACGTGCCACCACGTGCCAGAATTGTATCAGTTGTCTTAGTGGTAGCTGGAGGAAATGGTGTAGGATAGGGGATATGGTCCTGACGTGTTGTGTTGGTGGTGAGTGTTCTTGATATCAGATGTCATATAAGTTTTCTTACTGAAATAAAGTACTAAATATAAATAAAATATACTCCTGAATCAATAAAAAGAGTTCTAAAACGAATGTACATGGTTCGGTTATGCTGTGCGAGTCCATTTCCGATTGAGCGGCCATTTTAATGTGTTGACCTGTTGTGTTGACCTGATGTAGCGATACTTAAAGGGGCAGTAGCAACTTTTTTTTCAAATTTTATTTTTTCAAGTTTTCCAGTTACAATGATAGTTTATGTCATTTATATTTACTTTAGAGGCTAAAAAATCTTTTTACACAAACCATTCTTCTCTAGTGGTAAAAACTGTGTTGCGTATGAAGCAAAAATTGCATGGCGGCCATTTTATTGTGAACACATTTTATTATTTTGAACGACAAAAACGATTCCCATGGCTTTTTGGAACCATGTACACTCATTTTGTAACTTGATTTTCCGAAGAGGGAAGGGTGATTTACTATTGACATTATTTTTCCAAATCTGTTTCTCGACTTTCACCGAAAAACGTGCTACTGCCCCTTTAAACACTCAAAATAAGGTTTAAAATATGGTACAATAGTGGAATGGGCAACCATCTTGCTGTCTGAGCTCTCAAATTATCATGAGACCTACAAATCTACCTCTCACACTGAGGAGTTTCACACCACTGTCGCTTCATACGACACATCATTTTCTTCGGAAAATATGGATTACTGTTTTCTATAGATACCGCTTATCGGGACATATAACCCATTAATGAAGCAATATATTGTATATACCGGTTCTTTGATAATAAATTGCAAATTTGAGAAAACATAATATGCAAAAAAGGTGCTGCAGCGCCTTTAATACATTACAGAGAATTATAGAAATGCCATCACTTTTTAATAGAATAGTCATGTCCTTCCTCCAACTGATGCCATTATTGAAAATACAACTGCTCCCTTTTATAGGACAGAACAAATGTTGTTCTCATAACCAATCAAACATTAATGCTACATCAGTATATACAAACTTGAAACTCCTACACATTTAGGAGATAAACATACTGTGTTTGAAAATCAGCGACATATAACTCAATTATTATAGCTCTAAATTTAGTTTTAAATCGAACGAGTAGCGTGAGGCTCTAAATGGATAATTAAGAGCTATAATAATTCAGCTATATGCTGCTGATTTTCAAACAGTATGATTATCTCCATTTTACCATAGCAACGATTTAGTATTGAACTATATTCAGAAGCATTGAATCGGTAGTGATTTGTCATTCGACACCGTGCAGAAATTCCACAAACCGATATTTACAAAGATGTGACTTATTTGGTAATCTCGAGTGACGTAGCTTGTTATAAGGCTTCGGAAAACAGGGAAAGTTTCCGAATTCATTAAAGGGAGGCCACTCTATTCTGTAGACAATAGCGTTTTGCAACCGGCGTCAGCGTTCAAGATAATTTCTGCAGTATTTTCATAATTGACATAGTTATTATTGCGTCAATTTTGTAAATAAAGTTTTATGTAAGTTTATTCTTCATTCCGACAGTTTCCGGGTGATATACTGTCCGGTTTAAAGATTTTGCCATCCGAATTGAGTTTATTCAGGAACGGTTATGAAATATTCCAAGTTGTTGAATGATAGCATTGTTCACTTTCGCCGTTTTTATAGGTTCCAGATTTATTAACATAATTATTTATTTATGTCATTTTGTTCACATCCTGGAAAGCAGGGGTACTTTGTTTCGCTCGCTTCACTTTGAAACTAACCCCTGGATTCCTAGCTGGCAAAAGGCTCGACGCGCTGGGTTCACAAAAAAATGGAAAGTGCCTTTTGCTAATTATATCACACCAATGGCGAACAGTGTTTCTAAATTCATTGTGGCGTAACCAAATAATGGAGGTAAATTATGATTAAAACAATGACCTTGAAGCTAGTGTTGGTGTCGTAAATGCTTGACGCGAAACAGTCCAATTTCGTCTTAATTGCCTGAAATTCTATTTCTTACTTTTGGCATTGAAAGAGCGACATTTGTTCACATAAGTTTTAATATTAACCCTCGCCCATACTGTCCACGCGTTCTAAAGAGAACATTCAAATGACAGATTTAACGAGTAATTTCCAGCGGAGCTGATTTCGCACTCTGTTGAATTGTCAGAAGCATTTTTTGTCATGTTCTGACAATGACAAACATTCGCGCAGTTTTAGATAATTTGCATACATTAATAATACATTTTCAAACATAAATTTAACGTTATAACATGATAGACTTTGGACAACATAATGTGTTGTTATAGATTGCCAACAAATTTATGATACATATAATGAACAATATATACAGAAAAGGTGGAATATTGCAATAATGTACTGAAAATAAAGCATCGTTGTCATAACGAACGGCAGTCATTGTTGCCCACGTAAACTCCAAGGGGAGTGGCGTGTATAAAAGGAAAGCGCTGATTGGATCTATAGAAAAGCCATAGACTTTTCCGTGATTGGCTGTTATATTGAACGCGCATCAAACCTTTTGCCACCTAGGAATCCAGGGGTTAGTTTCAAAGTGAAGCGAGTGAAACAAAGTACCTCTGGTTTCCAGGATGTTTTGTTCACAGCAACAGATCATATGAAACAAATATTCGAGCATGCAAGTATTCGGAGAATTAATGCATTCGCTATTGTTGCCTGGCTACAAACGTATTATTGCGCAAAAGACAAAGTAAACAGAGCACTGTATAACCAAATTATACTGTCTCTGATGTTTCACAGTAGCCAATCAGAAACGTCTATTTCGCAAAGTTATGGTAGAATTAATATTAACAAGGAGATGAGAAGGTTATTTAGTATTAATTAATGAAAAGTAGTTTAGTTTAGTTTAGTTTCTGATCACACAAGTCTTTGAAAGGGTCAACTTGATATGAACTACAGTGACACTTTTCATCAAAACCAGGTGGGTTTTATAAATCAAAGCTCAATTTTCACATCCAATTGATCTTTTACAATTCTGTTAGTTCCTTTTTTATTTCATAGAGTTTGCATGGATGGAATGAAATCAAAGATATTCTCCACTTTTAGGAAATGTGCTTAATCATTTATTTAAAAATGACAAAATTAATGTCAAATGTATAATATGCTAAGAAAAGACCAAACTAAGTACATGTGATAATCATTTATGATAAACAAGCAGACAAATACATCAAGTATATCAGTAACTGTGAAAGATTAATTGAGCATTATCAATTGAAGCATATTGGCAACCAAATTAACCGCAGTGGATGTTTCTTCATTCAGCCCTATGGTCCTAAAATGTGTGAAGTGCTTTTTGAAGACACCAAGGACTGTTCCCACCAAATATTCAGTGAGGAACAGCTGACATGTCAACTCGTTATCAATGGAAGATTGGTGAAACACTTTCTGTTCTACAATATATTAAAACTTTATGATTCCAATGGAAAATTAACTACTTATTGGATATTCTTCAGGTATTCTTGTAATAGTAATTGCAGCTTCATCGTTGCATTTTCCAAATTGGATGAACATGGATATTATTTAGGCTAGAAGTCGTCAAAGATGGTATTACCTATACAGTTATTATCATACAGGGCCCAAAATGAAATAATATGAAAGCAAAAGAAAGGATATGGAATCAATTTATACATAAACCCTCAAGTAACCAGCTACATCATTCAGTGACTGGAATAAAAAAAAAACAGACTACTGTTCCACAAAACAATCATAGAGTGACCAAGGGTTTGAATTATATCTGTTGTCTTAGAGGTAGCTAAGGGAGATTTCGTAGGACTGGGTATATGATCTTGAAGTTTGGTGTTGAAGCATGGTCAGTGTTCTTGATATCTGACGACTTGATGACGTAAGTGAACACGTTTAAAGGCGCCGTAGCAGGTTTTTCTTACTGAAATAAAATGCTCTCACAAAAATATAAATAAGTGTTACCAATGGCTACATAATACTCCTGAATTAAAAAAAAGTAGTTCTAAAACGAATGTACATGGTTCGGTTAAGCCGTGCGAGTCCATTTCTTATTGAGCAGCCATTTTAATGTGTTCACCTGTTGAATCACCTGACTGATGTAGCGATACCTAAACACTCAGAATAGAGTTTTAAATTTGTATCAATGGTGGAATGGTCAACCATCTTGCTGTCTGAGCTCTCAAATTGTCACGAGACCTACAAATCTACCTCTCACACTGAGGAGTTCCACACCAAAGTCGCTGAATACATTGCATCATTTTCTATGGATACAGTTTATTGGGTCGTGTAATGAGTTGTTTTACCTATTAACTAGCAATATATTGTATATACAGTGAAATCTTGTTTAACAGGATCACTTGAATCCGGAAACACGGCTTTCCGCACGGTAGTATTTCATATGTATGACCAAAGAGAATTATGTGAAGAAAATGTAACTTCAGATGAATGTCTCACGGTATTGAAAAACATGGAAAATAAAAACAGCCCTGGATCAGATGGATTCACTGCTGAGTTCTATAAATTTTCAATTCAATATGCATAAAAACATGAATCCTTTTCGGAATTTCAAAGGCAAGGTATAATAACGTGTTTACCTAAAGAGGCCGTTATCATAGGATGTTTAAAAAATTGGCGTCCTATAACGCTTCTCAATGTCGACTTTAAGATAGTATCAGGAGTTATAGCTAACAGAATGAAACATGTTCTACCAGATATCATTAGTGAAACCCAATCAGGATTTCTAAAAAATAGATCTATTTAAGAAAATACTAGACTATTGTATGATTTAATGAATCACTGTGAAGTAAATAAAATACCAGGTTTATTGGTTACTGTAGATTTTGAAAAAGCTTTCGATACCATTGAATGGAATTTTATTGACAAAGCATTAGAAACATTTAATTTTGGCGAATCTTTCAGTAAATGGATCAAACTTTTTCAACATAATAGTACAAGTCTTTGAAGGGCATTTAGAAGTGGTATGCAAAAGAACAGGACTATTTTCTGGATAACAACTTCTTTAATGTGAAAATACACGACGTTTCGGAGTACATACTCACTCCTTCATCAGGTGAGAATGTAAGGAAATAACAATATCCATAGCATATGTGATTAAATTGTATCTGAAAAGATTTGGAGTTTATTTTTTCAAAGCACACGCTTCCTTTAAATAGGTGAAATCGGCCCAAAATATCACAATTTGGTGACATGGGTATTACTATTAAAGCCCACAACTCTTTAAATCATGCGGATACATATACATATAAATATACAAATACATATGGATTTTTCACTGACACTCATTTTTTAGATATTGCTAAAATGTTAATTTGATGTGTGCAGTTGAATAAACAAACGAATTCAGGATTAATAATAGGATGTCACCAAAAGTTTATCATCACTTTAACATCATTTTTTAAATCACGTCACGGCAGTTTTGATCAATTCAAGTGTAAATTTGACGGCCTATCATGTGATTATTATTGAATACACTAACAATCTAAGAGTGCTTGATAGAATATCAACTATCAGTTGATCATACAGGATGATTTATTTTCATCACTTACTTGAGATATGTATGTAATTAACATAACACACATAGTAACATATTTACTGCAAAAAATAAGTGACAATAATGTCATGCGGCATGTCATAAAATGACCGTTAAAAGGGCGTTGCAGTAATGTAAACACTTTTTGCATTTATATAACTAAGCTTAAAAAAAAGTAATACATATATTTTGAGACTTCTTCACAACAATAAATCATTGTCACAAAATGTTAACGTATGTGAGTTTGATTTCTTCGTCCCATCTTTCTTTAAACCTAGAGGCTACTTGAAAGCTTTCGGTGTTCTTTAGTGTTTATAAATGAGTCGTCAAAACATCAATGACAAATATAAAACAGCACACAGCGTTGAGTCTTCATGATCTCATTTTAATTCTCTTCATTTTGCACAAACAGTAACCTAACTCTTTACATCAAAACCTAGTGGGTCAAATCTTCTTTTGAATCTATGCAATGAACTAAAAGAGACTCTCCAATTTTAGGAACAGTGATTAATAATGAATTTTAAAATGACAAAATATATCTAAATTAAATGTCAAATTTATACTATGCTAAGAAAAGACCAAACTAACATGTGATTTTTATGTATCATTAGCAAGCAGACAAATACATCAAGTATATCAGTAAATGTGATAGATTAATTGAGCATTATTAATCGAAGCATATTGGTTACCAAATTAACTGCAGTGGATGCATTAAATGTGTTTCTACATTCGAATGGACTGCAACAGTTCACACATAATGCTTCACATGTTGCTCCTCACATTTGTAATTTTCTCCGAAAGCATATTTCAGACATGGGGTGATATAACAGTTCAGCCCTATGGTCCTAAAATGTGTGAAGTGCACTGTAAAGACACAAATGACTGTTCTGACCACATATTCAGTGAAGTACAGCTGACATGTCAACTTGTTATCAATGGAAGAACTTCGAGGTATACATCAAGTGGAAAGGACCTGGAGGTATCTGGTGTGACTGGAAGCCAAACTTTGTATATGAGAAAAACCACGCCTTACAGACAGCCAGGTATATTTACATATTTCCCCGAAGTTATATCCGAGGTGAATTTCATTTGGCTCTGTTTTACTCGCTGACCATTGATACACAGTTTTGTTTTATTTGGTCACACATATAACCTGTACTTATAAATATATGTAGTTGTTATTTGATTTTGTAACACTGAAATGAGCAAATTTGAATTTGAGTAGAGCTCACATAAACGTGTTGCCATGGGTGCGGGAAAATTCTGCCTGTGAGTTTATATCTACAAATATCTTGGTGCCAGCAGATTTCTCTTAATTAACTTGTGCACATAACCATTCATTGGCAATGTCAGGACCCAGAACGAACTGAGGCAGCATGCATCAAAGTGGTAAACACTCATATTTTGATGATGCTGATATTTTGTCAAGCCTTTGGTGACAACACTTGTAAAGTCAGGCTTCAACTGTTGCTTCTTATCAATGCGAGTTTGCCCCCTTGGACACATCTTCTACTTTAATTGACAATCAGGGAGATGACAAGTTGCTCTCTGGAAGAACACTTTCTACTTAAAGATGCATGATGATCTTTGCATTTCTTTAAAAATTTAATAACTAATTATCAATCATATCATTTCGTAGGAAAATCATTCAACAAAATTATGTCATCATTATTTTCCTGAATTCGATATTTTTGGAATAACCCTCATAAAGATATCATGCGACATTCAAAATGTCTACTGTTTGCCAGTAGCTGTGAATGACGAGCTTGAGGACTTGTATTTATTAAAATGAACTGCTCCAGGTGAGTGTAACTGTCTCATTCAGGTAAGGAATGCACATTCTAGTTATCCACGCAGGTGTGCAGATGATATGACATATGGATTTCTTATTTTGCATCAAAACGTTACGCTCTGTTCACAGACATTGCATTTGCTCGCCTTCTCAACTGCATTAAGTGTCTCTATTTGGATAGATCTTGATAATGACGAATTATGTCTTGCTAATCTATCATTTAATGTATCTCTAAAGCACTCTATAGAAATGACTTATTTGATTAGTATCATTTATTTTGATTTCCACAAGTATTGGCCGTTTGTTCGGATAGATTGTTACAAGCTAGATGCGTCAATACGCCATGAAGTAGCGTTAAAGAGGACGCTCAATCCAGAATTGATCACGAGAACCAATAAAAATCGAGTATCCAGCAATGTCATGGTAAAATGGTGGCTAAATGTATGAGGAATACGTTAAAATTAGTTTAAAGTTTATTTAATTTTCATGAACTCTGATCCTTCATCTTTAATTGGCAATAACGGAGAAACCTGTTGACTCAACAGAGATTGCATAAAATAAGAGAAACTGTGCTGCTGAACAGCTTATAGCACCTGATTGGGGGAAGACAACATAAGTCCAAGACTGTATCACTTTATCTAAAGTAAGAAAGAGCAACAGTAGTGCTGTTAAATTCGGATCAAGGGGGCTTGTTTTGTGAGATGATACAATTTCGATTTAATGTATCTTAAAAAACAACATAGTGGACATCCATGACAGTATCGTATATAGAGATTTAGCTTCTTGATGTAGGTCTTGTCGACTTCGGTCTATCACAAATGGAAAAACACAAGGTTGCTCTCTCAGGCTTTATGTAGATCATTCAGTGATACATGGAGGCTGGACAAGAACGTCCAGCCAGCTCAGTGATGAGGTACGATCTCCCGCTCTCAACTCGGAGCGTCCCATCTCATCTGTCTCATTAGCATGATGAGTCAGGTCCAAAATTTCCACTGGACCTTACTGGATATATTATATACAAGTTACTGGACTCACATGATACCATATACGGTCCTATGAGTGGTCCCAGTAAGATTTTTAATCAATATGACTGGTGACTCATCCTATGGTGACTTCTTAGACTGGAGAGCATTTATCAATATTTCTAAGACATTCATATACAATGCTAAACATTGAATGAAACAATTTATACGTAGATAACTATTTCATCAATACATTATTATTGTATTGGTTTACACTTCAACAACAATTTATAGATAACTATTTCATCAATACATTATTATTGTATTGGTTTACACATTTTCTACCAATATATTTTATTTCTACTTAAAGGCATTTAAACCTTATTTCTATATAGGCGATATGCCGCCGGTGAAAAGAGATAAATCTCCCGATTTATCAATGTGTGAGAGGATTCATTCTCTTAACTAGAGTATAACATTGACCCAGATCGTAAACGTCCCCAGGCTCGTATAGCCATGAGAGTATATATTGTCCGGCTCAGTCACTGGTCACGCGTCCATGACCGTGGTTATTGATCCGTTTCTTCGTCTTTCATCGCAGGGGTGAGTTCGGCTCGGCTGGGTTAGCTGCACACTGTTCTTAGCGGGGTCTCGTTACGCTATTGATCGAAATTGTCCCATGTTAGAAAATCATCAGCGGCACTGCCTGGGTGGAGACATCTAACGTTGTGAAACAGGTTATTTATGGAATTACATATAAACAACAGTAAGTTATACGGACAACGTCAGACAAGCACTAGCACATGTGTAAAGTTTATTTAAGTTTCATAATCGCCGTCCATCACAGAAACTGTGGTTGCTCTTATGTTGTGCAAGTTGATTAAATTGTTTTCGACCTCCAATGGGCACAGTCGACACTGTTTCTTGGTGTGAGAGACTGGTGATGTCTAGTGGGATGTAGTACGTGGATTATAGTACGAACAATGTAGGAAGTCTGCTATAGTTCAAAAGTACACTATAGTACTTTACAAATACACTGGTAGAGTTGGTAAAACAACATTAGACAAATAGTTAGACAGTTGTAAAGTTCGGTGATATTCATCACACGCTATGTACATGGTAGCAAACGTTCTTTCCAATGAACGATATTTTCTCATTGAACATTCATGATGGTCACTGGAATTGTCCTGGGTGACGTCTGCTACTGCGTCAGCTGTTTGGGAGCACTTCTCACTCCGTGACCAAGACACGACCCTCCATTTATGTAACCTTCCTGTGCACTATATGAGCCAATGTTCTTTCCAATAAGTAGAATTAACCTTTGATTTCAATTATTTCCTTAATTAATATCTTTTTTTTTTCAATTCACAGTACTAGTGTAATAACCTACAACGACTTGTCTACATCATACATTTCTAAGTAGTATCATCATTGATTGGGGAATAAGTTGAAATATTGTACTTGAGTATGCCCTTCGTTGAAAAAATATCAATTCCTGCACATGTGTATTATCGAAATGATTGACATATTGTTGCAATATTTCATGTTTAGTGCAATTACATCTAACCTCATACTGATTTATCTATGTCTTACCGTCATAGCTGAGACCTTCTTCCGTATATCATGTATAATTCTGTTTGGAACCTTATAATGAAGAAAATATTGTGATAGACCATCTTTGAGTCTGTGAATTCTCGTCATTCGTCACTTTTATGTTTACTAGTGCATATGGTAATTTATCGCTACTTTTATCATCAAATAACATCGTCAGTTCATATTTAATATGTCCGAAAATTCGCAAAAATTTGTTTCTGATATATGTAACTGGCAAATGAAATCTGTGTGATAATGCATTTCTGAATGCTTGAGCAATGTCCGGCAATTGACCTATGCAGTAGGTGACTTATTCACTCATTCACGTATAAACTGCGTTCATATCGACATGTTTATCATTACTTCATGTCTTCCACTTTGATCAACCTTCGTCAGTCCTTTTCATAAAGCTCTGTGTGGCTCAAAGGATGCATATCTCATATTGACATATTTTTTTTTTCATACTTCATGTCATACTTTTATTATCAACCTTCATCAGTCCTTGTCATATAGCTCCATGTAGCTCAAGGACCTTATTCCTGCAAATCCTTCATGTCAGGAATGACCGATTCTACGTATACCCTGTAGAATACTTATCCAACCATTGGACAATACGTACACTTCATATACATGTACATGTTTGATCATATATCTTCTCAAGATGTGTGTCCTACACATCGGCATCTTTTTATACTCGGACGCAGATAACCACTCATATATGACTCATATTAATCATTGCTTCGCCATAGCGCTGATGTTTCTATATTATCAGGCTGTGTAGCATTCAGCATCCTGTGATTAAATCGATATCAGTCCAATATTCTTCAATGTATATATAAGGTTCCAATCAGTTCTATAAGTACTTGCTTGTGTTTCCCATGATCATTTTATAACACAGCTATCATACATTCTGAGCTTTCATAGACTTTATGCACGTCAATTTAAAAAAAAAATTTTTTTGTTCATATTAATGTCAATTTCATAAACTCGTTTTAACAATCAGTCCGTGTGATCTGTATGTCACATTTACGATACTGCATGTCAAAATTAGTGTTCCTATGGTCAGTTGGTAGGTCATGTCTCTCAAATCGGAATGGTTTCGTTGTATATATGCCTTTTTCTAACAATCATTAATCTGATCCTTGTATGAGAATCGAATTGTCTATTCGGAATAAAATGAAATGCCTCTGTAGCAAGTCTGATATGCACTTACAATAACGGTCACTATTCTGCTGATATGAATCAAGACACATCTCGTAGATATATATTTGATAGATTCCCCAATATTATCTTTTAAAACACTTTTCCTGATAACTTATTTTAAGCGACATGTTTAAAGGATTCTTGACTTATGTTCAACTTAACTTTGTTAAAATATAATAGCATTATTTAAGGCTCTGGCGTTACACAGTTAGTCACACAATCAATGGAATGGACGTGAAGGCCAACGGTGTTTAAAGTACTCACCAAAGGTACCAGAGATCTTGAATTCCATCTCCGCCATATCGTATATAGAGATTTAGCTTCTTGATGTAGGTCTTGTCGACTTCGGTCTATCACAAATGGAAAAACACAGGGTTGCTCTCTCAGACTTTATGTAGATCATTCAGTGATGCATGGAGGCTGGACAAGAACGTCCAGCCAGCTCAGTGATGAGGTACGATCTCCCGCTCTCAACTCGGAGCGTCCCATCTCATCTGTCTCATTAGCATGATGAGTCAGATCCAAAATTTCCACTGGACCGTACTCGATATATTATATACAAGTTACTGGACTCACATGATACCATATAAGGTCCTATGAGTGGTCCCAGTAAGATTTTTAATCAATATGACTGGTGACTCATCCTATGGTGACTTCTTAGACTGGAGAGCATTTATCAATATTTCTAAGACACTCATATACAATGCTAAACATAGAATGAAACAATTTATACGTAGATAACTATTTCATCTATACATTATTATTGTATTGGTTTACACTTCAACAACATTTTATAGATAACTATTTCATCAATACATTATTATTGTATTGGTTTACACATTTTCTGCCAATATATTTTATTTCTACTTAAAGGCATTTAAACCTTCTTTCTATAACAGCCATTTGAAGAGACTTTTAAATATATAAAAAAACGTTATTTCATTGCGGCTATGTTTACAATGCTTTATTGTTTCTTTTACCCTGTACTATATTTGTTTTTCTTGGTTACAAGTTAAAATCCTCTACTTCACAGATAAGAAAATATCCAGTAAGGATTTCTTAGAAGCATGTCAAGAGGGTGATTTGGTCGAGGTGAATCGGCTTCTACTTCAGGAGATGGTGGACATAGATTTCCAGGACGACACTGATGAGACATGTGTGATGAAGGCAGCCGCTACACACAGGAAAGACATGTTTGATTTTCTTGTTCAACAAGGATGTGATCTCTTCATCGTGGACGAGGACAAGAGCACCGTGTTACATTTTGCAAGTTCAGGTGGTAGCACGGACATTGCTAAGAAGCTGCTAGATGACTATGAGTTTGACATAAACAGGAGAGATGAAGACGGGACGACGCCTCTGATGTATGCTAAAAATGTTCAGATTTTTAAGTTCCTGATGGACAGGGGGGCTAAATTAAACACAATTGATACCGACAACAACACTGTCCTACACATAGCTTGTAAACATGGTAAATGGGACATTGTGAAGTATGTCCTGTCACTAAACCTTATTGCTGTAGACTGTAAAGGATGGCGCGGTAAAACTCCTCTTATGATGACTGCAGAAAAAGGTGAACTTCAAATGGTTAAACAGCTGCATAGAGAATATCATGCAAGTCTGACATCGTCAGATGATTTTGGTTTCACTGCACTCCACATCGCCTGTTTCGCTGGTCACTTGGATGTGGTCAAGTATCTTCTCACTCTGAAGGAACTGAAGGGGTTCGAGAGGAAGAGAGACAACAGGGGAAATACACCCATACAGTTGGCGAGGAGTCAGGATCATGATGATATTGTGTCATACCTAGAATCCTAAAAAATACACAAAGAGCATTATTTCATCTCTGTCAATGTATTTCAACATATTTGTTTGTGTATGCTGAGTATTCCTCAAATCTAAATTCAGTTCCAGGTGGACATACTTGTTGAAACGGCCTGATAAGCTAATGACATGAACTCTTGATAATAAAGCATTGGGAATTATAAATTAAAAATTTGGTGAATATGTGGCCCGTAATAAAAGAGCACAGGGGCCACGACCTAAATATCTATTTTCATTTTCTTCTCAAAAACTAAATGCACTAGGAAGGATGGGTAATTTTATATTTTGTGAATTGACGTCCCCCAATAAGGGGCACAGAGACCATTACATTGAAACTTAATGGTAGTCTTAGAAAGCTGAAAGGTTGTGTACATTGACCTACAATAGTCAAAGTTGCAGAGCCCCTGGTAGGATTTGAAACCTGGACCTCATTCGCTTACTACTGCACCATCCGACCATCTCCCCTTGTAACCTTCGTATTATATAAAATAACTCTATGATGTCAGACACCTAAGTGTTATACATACGTATTAAATATAAATATATGTTACATGTTGCTATCATGCATAAATAAATATATATATATATTTAAATACTGTTCGTGTCTTCTGTCCCGTGTTAGTCCCAAATGTTACATGGTGTCATGAGTGTGTGTTTCTCTGTCAAAAGTGTGTTGGGAAAACTGGAGGAAGTTAAGCCAACAATGTTCATTTTAGCTGCCAGTGACTAAGATTTGAAATATTGGAAATGTTGATAGTCATTCTAGTTTCACAAGTTTCAATATTTCTGTCAGTTAGTGTGAAGTATAGATTTCTAGTGTTGGATCTGGAGCCAAAGGCTATGACTTTACATGTAGCCGGATGTACTATGTGTCTCCATTTTCTTGTGTACTCTGTGACTATAGTGAGAAGCTCCTGTAGACGTCGTGGGGATAGTGCTTAAAGAGTCAGATCGTCTGCTAGCATTTGATTACCGAGATGGAAGCACCGTGATTCCATTATTTGATTTCTCCAATTTATGTAGTAAGTCATCTGTGAAGATAAGGTACCAACGAGTTGATAATACACGATTTTGTGTGACACCCTTTTCGACTAAAAAGTGTTTTGATTGTGAACCATTAACTGGGACAGTATTATGGATGTCTGTGTAGTTGTCGACCAGTAATTTCCAGGAGAGTCCATTGATTCCAAGATGATGAATCTTTACTAACAGACCTTTTCGCCAACCGGTATCAAAGGTTCGTTTATTATCTAGATAGGCTCCAAAGATTACCAAGTTTATGATGAAACACTTCTGTTAGATTAAATGCTGCTGTAGTTGGTCCAGTTCGTGATTAGTATCCGTTCTACTGTGGATGTTGTACATTGATGTTGTTAAGTTCAGTGCTCTCAATCTCTAGCACAGAAGTTTTTTTAACAGCTTGTAAATTACCGACAGGAGAGTGATTGGTCTGTACTTCCCTGGGTCGGTTTTTGACTTATTTCTTCCCTTGTGAATTGGTATGATAAGTCAAAGTTTGCTCGGATTGGGTATATGCCCAGTTTGAATCAATGTGTTGAACTGTTTTAAAAGTGCTGTAGTTTTGTCACCACAGATTAGATGCTCATTTAAGATAATATAAGATAATACTTTATTATCCCGAAGGAAATTTTGGGTACTTTGACGACATGAAAACACACAAAACAAACAAAAAAGACGAGTGCACGATTTACGATGTGTGTAGCCAACGAGCAGCGCCACCTGATTTATAACTTTATCTGCTCCTGGTTACTTTTCCTTGTTCAGCTGTTGTATAAAATCATCTAGTTCTTGACTGTCCACTGGGGTCTGCCGAGTACTAACATTACAGATTGAATTTGAACTCCAGAGTTCATCTACTTGTTTGTCAACAATAATACAACGGCAATCATCAGAATCTGTATTAGAGGAGTATGAACGGATTTGTAAAAGTCTGCAAACTCCTGTGGATCCCAGATTTCTGAGTCCTTTATGATTAGATGCGTGCAGTAGTTATTCGATTTACCTTTCCTTTTATACATTAACTTCCAAAATAGAGCACTTTTACACTAAAATGAATCTTCAAATTTCTGAGATAGTCTCTCTTTGTTTTGATGAATTGCAATTCTTTCAGCTTTCCTAAAATAATTTTTTTTAAAATTTGCAAGCTCTTTTGGAGTTAACATTTAGTTCCCGTGGTCTTCCCTTACTTATCCAGTAAATTATGATGTCTCTGTTGTGCATGGACATGGTTTCAGTTCAGTCGACAAGAAGGGCTTTGAATGAGGTTTGTAGTGAGATTCTGGTAGGGTTTTGGCTTGCTTCAGATACACAGTTGATGATGTCACTATTCTGTTTCTTTGTGTCATCAACATATTCTCGCACGTGAGGTAATATTGATTAATTAAAATTTGTATTCCAAGACGCTTGGTGATTTCTGAGCATCACATCTCTTCCATTAACTAAATTTGTTCTTGAATATTAGACTCTGGGGTGGTCCGCTGACTACACTAAGCCTCAGTGATATTGGTAGATGGAACGATACTGAATTTAGATCATTTTCATGATATATTTGTACTTCACAGACACAGAATGCATTATCAGTCGATGTAAAGACATACTCAATCCTAGTTTAAGTAAGGACAAATGTGTAAGTCAGTCCATTTTCAGAATTTGAGTTGAGGGAATTAATTTAATATTGAGGATCAAACTGACCCGGGGGTTTTGTTTGCAAAAGAAAGGTCTCGCCAGAAGGAAGGGTCGAACTTCCCGAGGCCGAGGGTGTTCTTTTGCAAACAAAACTGACTGGGAGGTTTTGATTCAACTTATGAACCAACCGACGCTATATTTAAGATGTAGTTTATTATTTAAAATCCCCAAGGATTTGTATTTGCTTTTGGGTCAGTTGTATTGCGAGAGCCGCGATCTGCACATGCTGTGCGTGAAAATTGCACCTGCTGTTTGTCTCATGTATAACGCAGGGTTCATACTGACAAACATTTAGCTCTTATATCGAGTGTTGATTGGCAAGAGCGTTGATTGGCAAGCAAAGGGTCCAGGGATCGAACCCAGGTATGATCAATAGAAATTGAGTTTTCGAAATTGTGAAATTATTTTTTCCATATTCAAAGGCCACAGATCTATAGTACATAATACACATGAATATACATGAATATATATGGCTAATATAACACGTATCATATATATGTATATGGCTAACAAACACGATGACACATTGTTCTGCTCTCTTATACTAGTCAGTTCTGATTTTCATAGCATGGTATATAAACATATTTTTAATTACATTCTGATTTTTACAGTTTAATAAAGATGAACATTTATCTGAAGAAGGAATTCTTTAAGGTCATTTCTACGTAAATTATCATATAATGGACACACAAGCAAAAGATGTAAGTCACGTTCTAATACGTTGATATTACATGATTTAAATAACCTATCTTGTCTTTTTTTATTTAATATCTGCCAATCTATAAATCATGTGATGAACATTAGAAACGTGATAAGCTTACTCTAAATGTTCTTATAGTGACACATGATAGATAATGCTCATAATCATATTTGGTAGAGAGGGAGAGTTTATTAAGCCAGTTTTGTTGGTATATATCTTTTAGCCGTTGCGTAAAGGAGTTTATAAATGTTGTAGGAAATTCAACATTTTGTTCTTGCCATTTGTGATTAAACATGTTGAGAATAACATTTAAAAAAAATCTGTTTCCCAGTTCATGAGTCAATTTTGCTCATATATAATCATCCTTTCATAACATTTTTTTGGGTAAGCGGTACCCGGGCATACTTTAGATTCTCAGCCAGAGAGCTGATTACTTTGAATTCCGAATTAATTTTAAGCGGATACCGACCTATGTTCATCTTTACCCCAGGAAATTTCTTACAGGCCAATAAATGAACTTTCTCTATTTGGTCAAAATGATGATATCCCCAAATTTCAATAGAATTGGACTTATTTCTAAATCAAAATTCTGAAAAGGGCAATCTGAATGTAATTTGATACCCTTTTTGCAATTGTTTTCAA
This sequence comes from Gibbula magus, assembly GCA_936450465.1. Lineage (NCBI taxonomy): Eukaryota > Metazoa > Mollusca > Gastropoda > Trochida > Trochidae > Gibbula > Gibbula magus. The sequence continues at coordinate 57,550,453 of OW388302.1, forward strand.
ACTGCATAGCCGGTTCATTCATAATTTTTTTTAGAAAAATGGACTAAGTACACAGGCCTGTCTAACACCAATTTATACATTAAATGATCACAGTTGTAATATTTTAAATAGTATACATTAGGAGAAAGATTTCATATAATCATGAGTCTCCAAAAAAACTTTCGACATTATAAAAAAACCTATTCAAAACACATTTGCACCAGGCATTTACTCAGGAATTCCCAGAGCTTTCCTAAATACTGCCTGGAAAATACTGGTAGAGATTTAGTCGGTAAAAGAAGACCCTGGTGAGACAATAGGGTGATGTCACTAGATGTTTAGGATATCACAAAGAAGCTGTTTCAGTAGCCTCTTCTACTACTTCCAGAAGCTTGTTTAAATTAAATTAAATTAAATCATTATTATTAATATTAAAATCACCAGGGAAATAAAACTTGAATCTTGAACTTGAAAACAGTAGAATGTCTTCTTGATACTGAGAGCATAATCATCATCCGTGTGTACATGTAATTATCAATGCGTGTCTGTGGTCATCCTCTGGTTGACCACCTCTAAACTTGAGTGTGTGTATGTGTAAGTGTGTGTATATGTGTGAGTGTGTGTATATGTGAGTGTGTGTACATGTGAGTGTGTGTATATGTGAGTGTTTGTATATGTGAGTGTTTGTATATGTGAGTGTGTGTATATGTGAGTGTGTGTATATGTGAGTGTATGTATATGTGAGTGTTTGTATATGTGAGTGTGTGTATATGTGAGTGTGTGTATATGTGAGTGTGTGTATATGTGAGTGTTTGTATATGTGAGTGTTTGTATATGTGAGTGTGTGTATATGTGAGTGTGTGTATATGTGAGTGTGTGTATATGTGAGTGTGTGTATATGTGAGTGTTTGTATATGTGAGTGTTTGTATATGTGAGTGTGTGTATATGTGAGTGTTTGTATATGTGAGTGTGTGTATATGTGAGTGTTTGTGTATGTGAGTGTTTGTATATGTGAGTGTGTGTATATGTGAGTGTATGTATATGTGAGTGTGTGTATGTATGTAACTCTCAACGCAGCCACTTTAAATTTTTACTATTTTGGTTCGTTCCTTTTTTATTTTATAGCTTTTGAACTAATCTATACAATGAAATTGAATTTCCATTTTTAAAACGGTGCTGAATAATTTATTTCTTTATTTCAAAATGAAGAAAATATATCTAAAAGAAATGTCAAATGTATACTACGCTGAGAAAAGACCAAACTGAATACCTGTGATATTTATGTATCATAAGCAAGCAGACAAGTTTATCAGTAAATGTGATCGAAGCATAACGACTACCAAATTAACCACAGTTCGTACTTTCAATGAGTTTCGTCATTCGTGTGTATATGTGAGTGTGTGTATGTGTGAGTGTGTGTATGTGTAACTGTGTTTATATGTGACCGTGTGTATACATGTATGTGAGTGTGTGTATGTGTGACTGTGTGCGTGTGTGAGTGTGTGTATGTGTGACTGTCTGTATGTGTGACTGTGTATATGTGACCGAGTGTATACATGTATGTGAGTGTGTGTATGTGTGACTGTCTGTATGTGTGAGTGTGTGTATATGTTAGTGTGTGTACATGTGAGTGTGAGTGTGTGTATGTGTGAGTGTGTGTATATGTGAGTGTGTGTATATGTGACTGTGTGTATATGTGAGTGTGTGTATATGTGAGTGTGTGTATATGTGAGTGTTTGTATGTGTGAGTGTGTGTATATGTTAGTGTGTGTATATGTGAGTGTTTGTATATGTGAGTGTGTGTATATGTGAGTGTGTGTATATGTGAGTGTGTGTACATGTGAATGTGTGTATGTGTGAGTGTGTGTATGTGTGAGTGTGTGTATGTGTGACTGTGTGTATATGTGACCGTGTGTATACATGTATGTGAATGTGTGTATGTGTGACTGTGTGTATGCGTGACTGTGTGTATGTGTGAGTGTGTGTATATGTGAGTGTGTGTATATGTGAGTGTGTGTATATGTGAGTGTGTGTATATGTGAGTGTTTGTATATGTGAGTGTGTGTATATGTGAGTGTGTGTATATGTGAGTGTGTGTATATGTGAGTGTGTGTATATGTGATTGTGTGTATAATGTGAGTGTGTGTATATGTGAGTGTTTGTACATGTGAGTGTGTGTATATGTGACTGTGTGTATATGTGAGTTTGTGTATATGTGAGTGTGTGTATGTGTGTATATGTGAGTGTGTGTATTTGTGACTGTGTGTATATGTGAGTGTGTGTATATGTGAGTGTGTGTACATGTGAGTGTGTGTATATATGAGTGTATATGTGAGTCTGTGTATATGTGAGTGTGTGTAAATGTGAGTGTGTGTATATGTGAGTGTGTGTATATGTGACTATGTGTATTTGTGAGTGTGTGTATATGTGAGTGTGTGTACATGTGAGTGTGTGTATGTGTGAGTGTGTGTATGTGTGAGTGTGTGTATGTGTGACTGTGTGTATATGTGACCGTGTGTATACATGTGTGTGAGTGTGTGTATGTGTGACTGTGTGTATGTGTGAATGTGTGTATATGTGAGTGTGTGTACATGTGATTTTGTGTATATGTGAGTGTGTGTATATGTGAGTGTGTGTATCTGTGAGTGTGTGTATATGTGAGTGTGTGTATATGTGAGTTTGTGTATATGTGACTGTGTGTATATGTTAGTGTGTGTATATGTGAGTGTGTGTATGTGTGAGTGTGTGTATATGTTAGTGTGTGTATATGTGAGTGTTTGTATATGTGAGTGTGTGTATATGTGAGTGTGTGTATATGTGAGTGTGTGTATATGTGAGTGTGTGTATATTTGAGTGTTTTTATATTTGAGTTTGTGTATATGGAAGTTTGTGTATATGTGAGTGTGTGTATATGTGAGTGTGTGTATATGTGAGTGTGTGTATGTGTGAGTGTGTGTATGTGTGAGTGTGTGTATATGTGAGTGTGAGTATATGTGAGTGTGTGTATATGTGAGTCTGTGTATGTATGTAACTCTCAACGCAGCCAATTGAAATTTTTACTATTTTTGTTCGTTCCTTTTTTTATTTTATAGCTTTTGAAGTAATCTATACAATGAAATTGAATTTCCATTTTTAGGAACGGTGCTTAATAATTGATTTCTTTATTTCAAAATGAAAAAAATATATCCAAATGAAATGTCAAATGTATATTATGCTGAGAAAAGACCAAACTGAATACGCAAGCAGACATATACATCAAGTTTATCAGTAAATGTGATCGAAGCATAACGACTACCAAAATTAACCACAGTTGGTACTTTCAATGAGTTTCGTCATTCGGATGTTCTGCAACAGCTCACACATAATGCCTCAGATGTTGTTCCTCACATTTGTAATTCTCTCAGAAAGCATCTTTCAGACATTTGGCGAAAGAATAGTTCAGCCCTATGGTCATAAAATATGCGAAGTTCTTTGTCAAGAGAGAAAGGACTGTTCTGACCATATATTCTATGAAGTAAAGCTGACATGTCAACTTATTAACAATGAAACAACTTCGAGGTATACATCTGGGGTTACTGGAAGCCAATCTTTGTACAGGAGAAAGACCACACCCTACAGACAGCCAGGTATATTTAATTTTTTCCCCTGAAATTATACACGAGGTGCATAAATATGTAACCATGTTGTACATACGTTATGCCTTTTTACAAATGCTATCATCACACTTGCAAATCTATACCTTTTACAACACCAAAACCATCAAAACAATCAGTCCCATGGACTGAAGAAATAAGAAATGCGTGTAAAGCACGTAAATCGGCGTTCAGTAAAGCAGAACCGGACATTTCACACCTGCCACAGGCAAACAACTAAAGTGGAAAAACTTCTGTGAGAAGCTTAATTCGAAAACCAATTCCACAAAACTCTGGAACAAGCTCCAAGTCATTCGAGGCAGCAAACATCACTGTGTCTCATCGTACACCGAAGTAGAGAGGTGACAGCAACACAAGGAACGTTTTGTTTGTGTAAATGAATGAAATTGGGTAAATTTTCTTGGGATTTTCTGAGTTAATATTGTGTTCTAAAATGTAACAAAATTTAGTTTATTTGAATAAAAAGATATTTTTGCTAAGAATGCATCAGGACCTCTTCTAAAAGTTATCAAATTTGACTGTTAATATCAGTAATCCAGTGTTTTCAAAAATTAAAAATAATATTTTAAAAAGTTATTCAGTGTCTTTGAATCTGTTTATAAGTTATTTTACAATTTCTATCTATCTGGACAAATGATTCAGGGAAACTTCAACATCAAGCAGATGCTTCATTCAAGTGCCGTACACATTCAAAGAATATTAATATTCTGTAAACATTTAACGCTATTAAACCCTTATAAACATATTTAAAAAAAACAATATGGTCCCTCGTCATATATTTTCACTTTGATTGTTTGTCAATGGCACAGAGCTTGAAACAGACTTGGTACAAAAGTCACATTTAGGAAACTGGATCATATCTGTGTGTTTTTTTTGTTATCACATTGGACATAACGATGTTAAGAGTTAATGTTGATTTGATTTTTGGCACTGCCCCCATCATTGCCAATTCTGATGTTATCTCCATGTCCATGCTATCACCATCACAGTTCCAGCACGCTTGTAAGGTGCAAAAGGTGCTCAAAAGGTGCTCAGAAGGTGATCAGAAGGTGCAAAAGATACCCATTAAAAAGTTAAGACCCGAAATGCCATGGTGTATGGTGCCAAAATGACCGAAATATGAAAAAGTTTTTGTCCTGTTCCATGTATATGTTGGTACTTTCCACATCATCCTAAAGTAGCAGGTCCAGTGCTTCATTTACTGTTATTCATGTGACTAAATTACAGGGAGCTGAAATTGAAATGCATGCAAATGCAAGTGCCCACATGGCATATCCAAAACACTACCCAATCCCAGACAATGACCTAATAATGATTAACTGTATTGCATATCGTCCCATTTTTGGGATGGTATTTTATTTAGAAAAATGATATGGAAAAACAATTAAAATTGTGTCATTATCATCATTTCTATCCTTAGAATGAAATGTCTAATTACAATAAATTTAACTCTTAAAATCCAAATGTTGATTGAAAAAAAATGGTATCCTTCATCAAAGAGTGACAACTTGGCATGTGAATTGTCAGGTCACCGAAAGTGGCCATGATTTTTAAAAAGAAATTCTAAAAATAAAGTGAATACCACAACCACTGAGCATGTTATCCAGCTTCATTCACCTCCATAGCATTCTCTACCTTGAATAATAAGACAAAAGTGAAACGTTGAAGTACCCGTCCCAAAAATCGGACGATATGCTAAATTACTCCAATTCGCAGTAAATCAGGTCGACCATAATCATTGGCTGACAAATGGGGCTTCAAATTGTTACAGTTATACTAATATTCAAACACTAAAGAATGCGCCCAATCCAAAACTTTTACTTAAAATTGATAAAATCAATTTTCAAAATCATACCCAATTTCTCGGCTTATTCTTTAACGAACACCTCACCTGGGGAGCCCACGTCAAAGACTTAATTTTTAGGTGCAGCAAGGACCTTAATGTCCTGCGTGCAGTCTCCGGCACAGGCTGGGGAGCTAACACAATGTATACTTCTCTAATTAGGTCAAAATTGGATTATGACCCACCAATGTACAACAAATTAAACCATACCTTAGCTAAACAATTAATCTCCATACAGTACCAGGCATTAGAACTCGCAACACGTATACAACAATGCACATCCCTTGAACCTATTAGGGCTGTAACTGGTGAAATTCCCCTCAATCTGAGGCCGGAACTCACCTTAAACTTCTAGGCAGCATCTTCAGAGGATTCACTCATCACACAACTTCTACAGCAACTAAACACCTCAAAACACAAACCCGCATTAGGTAACAAACACAAAATCTACAACACACAGCCATGCGACCAAATTGACAAATCAATCTACTTAGAAATCAAAGCCAAGATTGGACACAAGGACAAAGTAGGTTTTATTGACAGTGTGCAAGACATATATGATTACAAAATCAAAGAAATAAATCACGTAAGAGAGAGCTTGTACGATTATGCCAAGCAAACAAGTGTAAACTTCCCTCCCGGACTGCTAGTAAGACGGAAGAATACCCAGGGTACAACATCTTCAATGGTTTACAAATGTGCTCAAGATGTATACTATTTAATTCATTTCATCGAGAGATCTGTACCTGGACATGTACTTCAAAACAAAGTACTCAGCAAAGCCAGCGTTCGCCACCTGTCCATTTCAACGCCATCAACGCCCTCACGTACGGATATCAACACCACCTCGACAGCTGGCTCCACTACAGCTACAACGGATTCTGAGCAACGTGATGAGCAGCGAAACACAAGAGAAAAAAATGTGGGTGAGAGTGACAAAGTTGGGCTAATTTTAAGCCAGCTTATCCAATTAAAACAATGTATGTCAAATAACAATGAAAATATACATCCAAGGTTTTCAAACCTTGAATCTAGACTGGACACTGATTTGTCTCGTAAAAGCAAAATAATCGAAGACAAAAATAAGCAGATAGAAACGCTGCATGCTCGTCTAGAGGAGTCTGAGTGTAGACGAAGTGAATTAAGGGCAGAACTTAAACTCAGTGCACAAGAACACAAATCATTGAAGGACAAAGTAATGGAGCTGGAAGATCAGGTGCTTCGACTCAATTATCAAGTTGACAAAAATCTGAAGTCTATTGATGGAAAAATTACATCACTGAAAAAAGTAAAATCCCCCAATAATGACATTCTAAAATCCACTGTACCCATCTCATTCATATGTGCGGAGAATGAACATTTTCCAGCCCTCACTAAGCAAAACCCCACTGATCCCACGGCCAGCTGCTGGGACACAAGTGTAACCACGGTACCCAACTCCAGGAATAGCCGCGTCACCATGACAACGGACACAAGGGACACAACCGAAACCTCGACAACCGGTACCACGGACACCAGGGACACAATGGACACAATGACAACGGATACAGGGAAGACATGTGAAACCATAACGGGTACCAGATGCACAGATGGAACTACAACAACGGGAAGCAGAAGCGTTCGTGAAACCATGCCACCTCGCATCCAGGATAAACGTGAAACAAACATCATCATTGATCTTACTGACAGGAATCTCTTATGTGATATATATAACCAACATACAACTAATGAAGTATTCCATGAAGCAGACAACATACTCGAGAAGAGGAACGCTCAAGCCAGAGCCGATCTTTCTTCAAAACCGCCAACATCTGATTCAGGTACTTTTAATTTCAAATCACTTGCTAAGTCGTATTCTATTCTGGAAGGTGTGTCACGAGTAAGAACCAAACGAATTGTACTCTATAACATAAATGCTGATACGCCATTTGACAAGGTGAAAGACTTGATAACAGATTATGCCCACCAGAGACATGTACGTGTAACATTTGTTCGTATGTTGCGGCAACGACAACACTACGATGGCACTCAAACGTACACTGTGCAAGTTAACATCGCATCAGATGACTATGATAGACTTGCAAATAATGATGATTTCTGGCCGCCAGATATCTACTGTAAGGACTATGTGCCACGGTTCAAATCCCGACAACATGGACAACATGATGACGCATATAATAGATACCAATATCAACAGTAAAAGATGTGTGCTATCATTATGTTGAAAATATCATTGTTACTCTTCTTTTTGAACACTATTGTGATGACTCTTAGTCTACTAACGTGGAATGTACGTGGGCTACATTCATATACCACGGCGATAAAATCTGTCCTACCAGATAATATAGATATCATATGTATTCAAGAGCACTGGTTAAACCATGGTAATATAAAGAGATTGTCTGATATCAGCGGGTATCTGCCGGTAACTTATATACTAATAATGGTTGTCATGGAAACATATTACCAAAACACAACATGTAAGAGATAAATCACACATATCATATGAATAATCTGCAAAAGGCATGGCATGTAATGCACGTGCAGAAATTGACAAAAATGAGTTGTAGTAGAAAGTGACGACAGACGATGTTGTCCATTGGCATATGATTACCAGATGCGAACACTGAAGTCTTTTAACGATGCCGAGACCAACTTCATTAAACATCCGTAACCAAATCATCGGAATGGTGCTTGTGGGGGCAACAAATGACGTCATTGCACGGCAGATGCGTGTCTGTAAGAGAACTGTTCAACGGATTAAAAACTTACACAGGATAAACCGTGATATCACTCCAAAGAAAAGCCCTGGTAGACCACGCAAGACCACTGTATGTGAAGACCGTCTACTATGGCGCCTAGTGCAACGGCATCGACGTTTGTCATCAAGATCACTCCGTGACCGGTGGGGGCAACTGATTAACGTTCGGGTTTCAAGGGAAACCGTGAACAAGAGCCTCTTGAAACGTGGTTATAGAGCGAGAAGAGCTCTTCGACCTCCCCTCCTAACACAGGAACACAAGCATTTACGTCGGCAGTGGGCGGTACAACATCGCAACGTCAGACTACAACATTGGCGTCACGTCATCTTTACTGATGAATCCGGTTTCTTACTTCATCGCGTTGATGGGCGGTAGCGTGTGCGCAGATTAGAAGGGGAGAGGTTCAAGGATGATTGTGTAGACGGAGTTGTTGCTGGTGGAGGGGGTTCAGTCCTTGTGTGGGGTGGCATCCATTACAATGGTAAAACCGATCTTTTGCTGCTGCAGGAAAACGTCAGTCAACGGACATACTGCCGCGTGTTGGAGCACACGTTACTGCCACATGCTCGCCTAGTGTATGGTAACAACTTCTTGCTACAAGACGACAACGCCCGACCCCACCGAGCAAGATCTATCGACAACTTCCTGTTGCAACAGGGCGTGGACCGTCTTGTATGGCCTGCCAAAAGCCCCGATATGAACCCGATAGAGCACACTTGGGACAGATTGGACAGAGAATTGAGGAAGATAGATCCCTTACCACAAAATCTCGACGAATTGGGACAGTGCTTGATTAGAATATGGAACAATATGGCGGTGCAAGACGTCAACAAGTTGATCGACAGTATGCCAAGACGGATTACCGCCCTTGTTGATGCCAGAGGGGGTGCAACCCGTTACTGACACTGCATCTGTTGAGTTGTTGTTTCATTTCATGTCAGGTTCTGTATTGACAATTTTCTGCTAATACTTTCTCAGAATAGAATGTGTGCTTATTGATCAGTGATCAAGTTTTATGCCTCTTTATGAAAATAATACTTTCTAAATAACATTTTAAAATGTCTGTTGATACTATGCACTGTTTAACGGTAACACCATGCTGTCACAATAATTTTTCTGTTGTTACTTTGACAAATTTCGCCATATGTGTGGGGGTGACAACCATTATTACCATGAGTATATGTGCAATACAAGTGGCTCTGTTAGAGGTTCGGGTGGTATAGCTTTACTCCGTAATACTCAATCTAAATTGAGAGCTTATCCCCTAAATCTTTATTCTGATTATTATGTTTGTGCCAGATTATCCACTCTTGGCTATGCTGATGTTTATGTAATCTGTTGTAGATTACCATCAACTAATGTTTTGCATTCAGTATATCTTAACGCTGTTGATGAGTTGATGGATGCATATGATATATTAAGTCAAGAGGGAGATACATATATACTTGGTGACTTAAACTCAGATGTTTGTAAACCGCTGCTATCTCCACGTGATAAAGTTCTAAAATAATTACTTCTGCAGAGACATCTAGTTCATGTCCTGCATGACTCGCACATTTGTGGACCAAACCACACGTGGAGGAGCAAGGATGGTCAGCATAACTCTCTCATTGACTACATACTATTACCTGCCCGTGTTGCGAGCGATTTAATTCATTACTGTATCATTGACAAATGTGATTATCATTTATCAGATCATTTTCCATGTTATGCCACTCTTAATATTCATCTTAAGCATAACCCAAGAACAACAAAATTGCATATTCCGAAATGGCATAAAGCTGAAACAGCAGAATTAAGTGCATACGCACGAGAGGTTGAGACAAGTGTCTCTCAGATACATATACCATGTCAGTATGATGTACAACCTGATGATGTTGAATTATTTAATGAGCAGCTTAGTAATGCACTCCTTAATGCTAGCAATAAATGTATTCCATCTGGGTCGTTTAGACCACACCTCAAGCCATACTGGAAGCGTGATGGCTTGAATGATGTACATTATAATATGCGCGTTGCACGTAGAAATTGACTCGCAGATAACAAACCCCGGGATGATAACGATTACATTACAATGTATATAAAGATGCTAAGCGTGAGTTTCGGCGGAAACATCGTAACTCAAAACGTGAGCAACGTAATGAAACGTATCATGACTTGGAAAAATCCTCAGAAACTGATATAAATACATTTTTTAAGGCCGTTCGCAAAATACGACGCCCCAAATCAAATATAACTGAACTTGTTTACAACAACGTCAATGCTAACACACCAGAAAGTATCAGTAAAGTGTGGGGCAATTACTATGCTGATCTTGCTAAACCTTATGAATCTGAAAGTTTTGACAACGATTTCAAATGTTCTGTGGAATCAAAGCTTGAAGATATCATTGCTCATTCATCTGAATGTACAGGTGAAGATAATGTTTTATATACTAACATAGAACCGCAAGAGGTAAAACACATTATTCATAATCTCAAATGTAACAAGGCTCCTGGTCCCGATTACGTTAATAATGAGCATCTTATTCATGGCGGTGATATTTTAGTGGATAAGTTGTGTATATTATTTAATGCCATCATGCAGACAGTCTATTTCCCACGGGTGTACAGACTGGGTATGATTGTTCCAATGTACAAGGGTAAGGGCTCTAAAAGTGACCCAAACAATTACCGAGGCATAACACTTACATCTTGTGTGGGAAAACTTTTTGAAAAATTAATTCTCACACGTTTAGAACTTTATGCTTCTGCTGATAGAAACTTTCCCGATTCATTACATTTTGGTTTTCGGAAAGAACATGGTGCAATAGTGGCTGTGTTCATGCTTCTTGAATCTATTTCATATTACATAGAACGAGGATCACAGGTCTTTACTGCCTTTCTAGATAATGAAAAGGCCTTTGACCGTATTTGGCACGACGGATTATTTGTAAAACTGCACAGTCATGGCATTTCTGGAAAAATGTGGAAATTACTTTATCACAATTATACATGCAGCTCAGCTTTTGTACAATATAACGGTATCTCATCTGACCTATTTCCTATCAAACAAGGCGTGGGTCAAGGCAGAGTATTATCCTCATTTTTTTCTTGATATTTATTAACGATCTCTTAACTGAGCTAAGGCTCGCAAACAATGGTATTTGTGTGTATGGTATTGATGTACCCTCAGTTTTATTAGCGGATGATACTACCATTATTAGTACCACCCCATGCGGCCTTCAAGATTCTTTGAATGTCGTTCTAAATTATGCTTCAAGATGGCGTTTAACATATAATGCCTCCAAGAGCGCAATAATCATATTTCGCAAAGGGAGACAACCATGTCCAAATTTAGAACTTTCCTTTGGCGAAAATACTATAACCAGTACTGACTCTATTAAGTATGGTGGTATCCTTATCTCCTCAGATATGTCATGTAAAGATAGAATCTTTACTAGTTGTCAAAAGGCTAGACAAACTGTAAATTCATTAAGATCACTTGGTTTAAATGACAGCGATCTACATCCACTTACTTCACTTAACATATGGAAGCGGATGATACTACCAACGATTTTTTGCAAGATGTATTCAAGGTATTAACAGAAGAAGTTCTTCATGTTCTGTCATAGCTAATTTGGGTCTTTGGACAATGATAGGTTATATTGATAAATGCAGATTACTCTTTCTAGGTCGTCTGTGCAACAATCAATGCCACTCAGCAACAAAGATGTTATTTTGTGCATTCATTTCATTGAATATTAATTTATTAAATAACTCACGAAACATATGCACCTGTCTTTTAAGCACGGCAAGAAAATATGATTTACTAAATTTTATTATTGATTATGTACATTGTGGTTATTTCCCCCCAAAATCAACATGGCGCAATATTGTCATTAAAGCCATCACATTCTCAGAGGAAAATCAGTGGAAATCGACTCTATCTGTCAGACATGATATGGTTAGATATGCTAAAGTACACAAACAACTACGTATGCATAGTTTATATAGCTTAATGTACAACTATCCAGATTATAGAGCCTATATACAACTTTTAATACAGGTAATGTCACGAGGGAAAACCTCACGGGAATGTATAAATTGTTAAACCCAATGCTTTGATCACGACTGTCATGTCATTCTACATTGTGAAACTTATATGAAGCAACGTAACGCATTCTATAGTTTTCTAATTGATACACTTGATATTGACTTGAATGTTCGTATTGAAATGATTGATGATGATGATAATTTAATAGCTTTTTTATGTGGAGCAAATATCATACCTGAAATAACGACATCAGACAGAAACAATGTTATATTGCATTTTGCTTTGTACATTCATTCATTGAAATCATCTCTTTTGTACAGTTTCTGATATCTATTTTGTTTTATAAATCCTGTTTCTATGCCTTGTTTATGACCATGTAAATACATCCTTGTGATCTTCGCCATATCGGAGGAAATAAAGACATTCAGTCATTCATTCATTCATTCATTCATTCATTCATTAATTCATTCATTCAGTACCCGTCCCAAAAATCGGACGATATGCTAAATTACTCCAATTCGCAGTAAATCAGGTCGACCATAATCATTGGCTGACAAATGGGGCTTCAAATTGTTATAGTAATACTAATATTCAAACACAAAAGAATGCGCCCAATCCAAAACTTTTACTTAAAATTGATAAAATCAATTTTCAAAATCATACCCAATTTCTCGGCTTAATCTTTAACGAACACCTCACCTGGGGAGCCCACGTCAAAGACTTAATTTTTAGGTGCAGCAAGGACCTTAATGTCCTGCGTGCAGTCTCCGGCACAGGCTGGGGAGCTAACACAATGTATACTTCTCTAATTAGGTCAAAATTGGATTATGACCCACCAATGTACAACAAATTAAACCATACCTTAGCTAAACAATTAATCTCCATACAGTACCAGGCATTAGAACTCGCAACACGTATACAACAATGCACATCCCTTGAACCTATTAGGGCTGTAACTGGTGAAATTCCCCTCAATCTGAGGCCGGAACTCACCTTAAACTTCTAGGCAGCATCTTCAGAGGATTCACTCATCACACAACTTCTACAGCAACTAAACACCTCAAAACACAAACCCGCATTAGGTAACAAACACCAAGTTACTTGCACAAAATCAAACGCAGCTCAACACAAACATGCCCAAACTGCAACCACCTTGAAACAATTACAAACCTTCCCACAGAATACACCCACTACATAACACTACACAATCCACTACACACAACACTCCTACAACAAAATTATACCCCTACAACAACTACTAAAACCTACAAACAACTCAACAATTTCAATTGCACTAGGCACCTATATATAACAATCCTACTATTCAAAACATCTTTTACTTCTCCCTCCCTCCCTTAGCTTAATTCATTCAAAATTTCAACAACCAATAACCACTGAGTAGGAAGAGTTGTAACATTTTCGGCCAGTTGTAATCATACATTGTAAATTTGGTGAACATTTAAATTGTGATGAGCAAACGAACCAATGATTATTTTTAGTAAGTTTACTTTCCTTGTTTCGCTATAATATTCCTGTATGATTCTTTTCTTTGGAATCGTGTTGTTAGTATTATTTCATTTGTTTGACATTAATTTTAATGTGAAGAAAATAAAGTGCCAAATTGAAAATGAATCGACAAAAGAATCGGTACCAAACTAATGTTAGATATGTAACTCATTTAACCAAATAAACTGCTGTTTTAATTATTGACACATTGTAAATTAAAGTTTTGGAACTCATTTCTGTTTGGAATCTCCATTAACTAAAGTCAATATGGAACGCTGAAATATGAAAATCATGTTTTATGACATCCTTAAGAAATGATTTAAGCAAATTACATTTAAAAAAAGGCACATAATAGTAACAACTACTTTTTCGATATCTTCCATATTCTGTTCAAACTCATTGATTTTAGCACGTCAGCAAGTATGTTTGAAGAGACATAACATTGTATAATATCATATATAAAACATTCCAAAGTTACTTCCGACAGCAGTATTTTCATTGTGACTAAGTCGACAAGTTGGTATCATTTCTTTTGCCCGTACTATATTTGTTTTCCTTGATTGCAAGTTAAAATCCTCTACTTCACAGATAAGAAAATATCCAGTGAGGATTTCTTAGAAGCATGTCAAGAGGGTGATTTGGTCGAGGTGAATCGGCTTCTACTTCAGGAGATGGTGGACATAGATTTCCAGGACGACACTGATGAGACATGTGTGATGAAGGCAGCCGCTACAAACAGGAAAGACATGTTTGATTTTCTTGTTCAACAAGGATGTGATCTCTCCATCATGGACGAGGACAAGAGCACCTTGTTACATTTTGCAAGTATAGGTGGTAGCACGTACATTGCTAAGAAGCTGCTAGATGACTATGAGTTTGACATACACTGGAGAGATGAAGACGGGACGACGCCTCTGATGTATGCTAAAAATGTTCAGATTTTAAAGTTCCTGATGGACAGGGGGGCTAAATTAAACACAGTTGATTTGGACAGCAACACTATCCTACACATAGCTTGTAAAAAAGGTAAATGGGACATTGTGAAGTATGTCCTGTCACTCAACCTTATTGCTGTAGAATGTAAAGGGTGGCGCGGTAAAACTCCTCTTATGATGACTGCAGAAAAAGGTGAACTTCAAATGGTTAAACAGCTGCATAGAGAATATCATGCAAGTCTGACATCGTCAGATGATTTTGGTTTCACTGCACTCCACATCGCCTGTTTCGCTGGTCACTTGGATGTGGTCAAGTATCTTCTCACTCTGAAGGAACTGAAGGGGTTCGAGAGGAAGAGAGACAACAGGGGAAAGACACCCATACAGTTGGCGAGGAGTCAGGATCATGATGATATTGTGTCATACCTAGAATCCTAAAAAATACACAAAGAGCATTATTTGATCATAGGTCTCTGTCAATGTATTTCAACATATTTGTTTGTGTATGCTGAGTATTCCTCAAATCTAAATTCAATTCCAGGTGGACATACTTGTTGAAACGGCCCGATAAGCTAATGACATGAACTCTTAATAACAAAGCATTGGGAATTATAAATTAAAAATTTGGTGAATATGTGGCCCGTAATAAAAGAGCACAGGGGCCACGACCTAAATATCTATTTTCATTTTCTTCTCAAAAACTAAATGCACTAGGAAGGATGGGTAATTTTATATTTTGTGAATTGACGTCCCCCAATAAGGGGCACAGAGACCATTACATTGAAACTTAATGGTAGTCTTAGAAAGCTGAAAGGTTGTGTACATTGACCTACAATAGTCAAAGTTGCAGAGCCCCTGGTAGGATTTGAAACCTGGACCTCATTCGCTTACTACTGCACCATCCGACCATCTCCCCTTGTAACCTTCGTATTATATAAAATAACTCTATGATGTCAGACACCTAAGTGTTATACATACGTATTAAATATAAATATATGTTACATGTTGCTATCATGCATAAATAAATATATATATATATATTTAAATACTGTTCGTGTCTTCTGTCCCGTGTTAGTCCAAAATGTTACATGGTGTCATGAGTGTGTGTTTCTCTGTCAAAAGTGTGTTGGGAAAACTGGAGGAAGTTAAGCCGAGAATGTTCATTTTAGCTGCCAGTGACTAAGATTTGAAATATTGGAAATGTTGATAGTCATTCTAGTTTCACAAGTTTCAATATTTCTGTCAGTTAGTGTGAAGTATAGATTTCTAGTGTTGGATCTGGAGCCAAAGGCTATGACTTTACATGTAGCCGGATGTACTATGTGTCTCCATTTTCTTGTGTACTCTGTGACTATAGTGAGAAGCTCCTGTAGACGACGTGGGGATAGTGCTAAAAGAGTCAGATCGTCTGCTAGCATTTGATTACCGAGATGGAGGCACCGTGATTCCATTATTTGATTTCTCCAATTTATGTAGTAAGTCATCTGTGAAGATAAGGTACCAACGTGTTGATAATACACGATTTTGTGTGACACCCTTTTCGACTAAAATATGTTTTGATTGTGAACCATTAACTGGGACAGTATTATGGATGTCTGTGTAGTTGTCGACCAGTAATTTCCAGGAGAGTCCATTGATTCCAAGATGATGAATCTTTACTAACAGACCTTTTCGCCAACCGGTATCAAATGTTCGTTTGTTATCTAGATAGGCTCCAAAGATTACCAAGTTTATGATGAAACACTTCTGTTAGATTAAATGCTGCTGTAGTTGGTCCAGTTCGTGATTAGTATCCGTTCTACTGTGGATGTTGTACATTGATGGTTCTTAAGTTCAGTGCTCTCAATCTCTAGCACAGAAGTTTTTTTAACAGCTTGTAAATTACCGACAGGAGAGTGATTGGTCTGTACTTCCCTGGGTCGGTTTTTGACTTATTTCTTCCCTTGTGAATTGGTATGATAAGTCAAAGTTTGCTCGGATTGGGTATATGCCCAGTTTGAATCAATGTGTTGAACTGTTTTAAAAGTGCTGTAGTTTTGTCACCACAGATTAGATGCTCATTTAAGATAATATAAGATAATACTTTATTATCCCGAAGGAAATTTTGGGTACTTTGACGACATGAAAACACACAAAACAAACAAAAAAGACGAGTGCACGATTTACGATGTGTGTAGCCAACGAGCAGCGCCACCTGATTTATAACTTTATCTGCTCCTGGTTACTTTTCCTTGTTCAGCTGTTGTATAAAATCATCTAGTTCTTGACTGTCCACTGGGGTCTGCCGAGTACTAACATTACAGATTGAATTTGAACTCCAGAGTTCATCTACTTGTTTGTCAACAATAATACAACGGCAATCATCAGAATCTGTATTAGAGGAGTATGAACGGATTTGTAAAAGTCTGCAAACTCCTGTGGAACCCAGATTTCTGAGTCCTTTATGATTAGATGCGTGCAGTAGTTATTCGATTTACCTTTCCTTTTATACATTAACTTCCAAAATAGAGCACTTTTACACTAAAATGAATCTTCAAATTCCTGAGATAGTCTATCTTTGTTTTGATGAATTGCAATTCTTTCAGCTTTCCTAAAATAATTTTTTTTAAATTTGCAAGCTCTATTGGAGTTAACATTTAGTTCCCGTGGTCTTCCCTTACTTATCCAGTAAATTATGATGTCTCTGTTGTGCATGGACATGGTTTCAGTTCAGTCGACAAGAAGGGCTTTGAATGAGGTTTGTAGTGAGATTCAGGTCGGGTTTTGGCTTGCTTCAGATACACAGTTGATGATGTCACTATTCTGTTTCTTTGTGTCATCAACATATTCTCGCACGCGAGGTAATATTGATTAATTAAAATTTGTATTCCAAGACGCTTGGTGATTTCTGAGCATCACATCTCTTCCATTAACTAAATTTGTTCTTAAATATTAGACTCTGGGGTGGTCCGCTGACTACACTAAGCCTCAGTGATATTGGTAGATGGAACGATACTGAATTTAGATCATTTTCATGATATATTTGTACTTCACAGACACAGAATGCATTATCAGTCGATGTAAAGACATACTCAATCCTAGTTTAAGTAAGGACAAATGTGTAAGTCAGTCCATTTTCAGAATTTGAGTTGAGGGAATTAATTTTATATTGAGGATCAAACTGACCCGGGGGTTTTGTTTGCAAAAGAAAGGTCTCGCCAGAAGGAAGGGTCGAACTTCCCGAGGCCGAGGGTGTTCTTTTGCAAACAAAACTGACTGGGAGGTTTTGATTCAACTTATGAATCAACCGACGCTATATTTAAGATGTAGTTTATTATTTAAAATCCCCAAGGATTAGTATTTGCTTTTGGGTCAGTTGTATTGCGAGAGCCGCGATCTGCACATGCTGTGCGTGAAAATTGCACCTGCTGTTTGTCTCATGTATAACGCAGGGTTCATACTGACAAACATTTAGCTCTTATATCGAGTGTTGATTGGCAAGAGCGTTGATTGGCAAGCAAAGGGTCCAGGGATCGAACCCAGGTATGATCAATAGAAATTGAGTTTTCGAAATTGTGAAATTATTTTTTCCATATTCAAAGGCCACAGATCTATAGTACATAATACACATGAATATACATGAATATATATGGCTAATATAACACGTATCATATATATGTATATGGCTAACAAACACGATGACACATTGTTCTGCTCTCTTATACTAGTCAGTTCTGATTTTCATAGCATGGTATATAAACATATTTTTAATTACATTCTGATTTTTACAGTTTAATAAAGATGAACATTTATCTGAAGAAGGAATTCTTTAAGGTCATTTCTACGTAAATTATCATATAATGGACACACAAGCAAAAGATGTAAGTCACGTTCTAATACGTTGATATTACATGATTTAAATAACCTATCTTGTCTTTTTTTATTTAATATCTGCCAATCTATAAATCATGTGATGAACATCAGAAACGTGATAAGCTTACTCTAAATGTTCTTATAGTGACACATGATAGATAATGCTCAGGAGAAATGTATGGTTTGAAAACTGAATAATAATCATATTTGGTAGAGAGGGAGAGTTTATTAAGCCAGTTTTGTTGGTATATATCTTTTAGCCGTTGCGTAAAGGAGTTTATAAATGTTGTAGGAAATTCAACATTTTGTTCTTGCCATTTGTGATTAAACATGTTGAGAATAACATTTAAAAAAAAATCTGTTTCCCAGTTCATGAGTCAATTTTGCTCATATATAATCATCATTTCATAACATTTTTTTGGGTAAGCGGTACCCGGGCATACTTTAGATTCTCAGCCAGAGAGCTGATTACTTTGAATTCCGAATTAATTTTAAGCGGATACCGACCTATGTTCATCTTTACCCCAGGAAATTTCTTACAGGCCAATAAATGAACTTTCTCTATTTGGTCAAAATGATGATATCCCCAAATTTCAATAGAATTGGACTTATTTCTAAATCAAAATTCTGAAAAGGGCAATCTGAATGTAATTTGATACCCTTTTTGCAATTGTTTTCAATCTGCATAGCCGGTTCATTCATAATTTTTTTTAGAAAAATGGACTAAGTACACAGGCCTGTCTAACACCAATTTATACATTAAATGATCACAGTTGTAATATTTTAAATAGTATACATTAGGAGAAAGATTTCATATAATCATGAGTCTCCAAAAAAACTTTCGACATTATAAAAAAACCTATTCAAAACACATTTGCACCAGGCATTTACTCAGGAATTCCCAGAGCTTTCCTAAATACTGCCTGGAAAATACTGGTAAAGATTTAGTCGGTAAAAGAAGACCCTGGTGAGACAATAGGGTGATGTCACTAGATGTTTAGAATATCACAAAGAAGCTGTTTCAGTAGCCTCTTCTACTACTTCCAGAAGCTTGTTTAAATTAAATTAAATTAAATCATTATTATTAATATTAAAATCACCAGGGAAATAAAACTTGAATCTTGAACTTGAAAACAGTAGAATGTCTTCTTGATACTGAGAGCATAATCATCATCCGTGTGTACATGTAATTATCAATGCGTGTCTGTCGTCATCCTCTGGTTGACCACCTCTAAACTTGAGTGTGTGTATGTGTAAGTATCTGTATTTGTGTGAGTGTGTGTATATGTGAGTGTGTGTACATGTGAGTGTGTGTATATGTGAGTGTTTGTATATGTGAGTGTTTGTATATGTGAGTGTGTGTATATGTGAGTGTATGTATATGTGAGTGTGTGTATGTATGTAACTCTCAACGCAGCCACTTTAAATTTTTACTATTTTGGTTCGTTCCTTTTTTATTTTATAGCTTTTGAACTAATCTATACAATGAAATTGAATTTCCATTTTTAAAACGGTGCTGAATAATTTATTTCTTTATTTCAAAATGAAGAAAATATATCTAAAAGAAATGTCAAATGTAAACTACGCTGAGAAAAGACCAAACTGAATACCTGTGATATTTATGTATCATAAGCAAGCAGACAAGTTTATCAGTAAATGTGATCGAAGCATAACGACTACCAAATTAACCACAGTTCGTACTTTCAATGAGTTTCGTCATTCGTGTGTATATGTGAGTGTGTGTATGTGTGAGTGTGTGTATGTGTGACTGTGTGCGTGTGTGAGTGTGTGTATGTGTGACTGTGTGTATGTGTGACTGTGTATATGTGACCGAGTGTATACATGTATGTGAGTGTGTGTATGTGTGACTGTCTGTATGTGTGAGTGTGTGTATATGTTAGTGTGTGTACATGTGAGTGTGAGTGTGTGTATGTGTGAGTGTGTGTATATGTGAGTGTGTGTATATGTGACTGTGTGTATATGTGAGTGTGTGTATATGTGAGTGTGTGTATATGTGAGTGTTTGTATGTGTGAGTGCGTGTATATGTTAGTGTGTGTATATGTGAGTGTTTGTATATGTGAGTGTGTGTATATGTGAGTGTGTGTATATGTGAGTGTGTGTACATGTGAATGTGTGTATGTGTGAGTGTGTGTATGTGTGAGTGTGTGTATGTGTGACTGTGTGTATATGTGACTGTGTGTATGTGTGAGTGTGTGTATATGTGAGTATGTGTATATGTGAGTGTGTGTATATGTGAGTGTGTGTGTATATGTGAGTGTGTGTACATGTGAGTGTGTGTATATGTGAGTGTGTGTATATGTGAGTGTTTGTATATGTGAGTGTGTGTATATGTGAGTGTTTGTATATGTGAGTGTGTGTATATGTGAGTGTGTGTATATGTGAGTGTGTGTATATGTGAGTGTGTGTATATGTGATTGTGTGTATAATGTGAGTGTGTGTATATGTGAGTGTTTGTACATGTGAGTGTGTGTATATGTGACTGTGTGTATATGTGAGTTTGTGTATATGTGAGTGTGTGTACATGTGAGTGTGTGTATGTGTGAGTGTGTGTACATGTGAGTGTGTGTATGTGTGAGTGTGTGTATATGTGAGTGTGTGTATATGTGACTGTGTGTATATGTGAGTGTGTGTATATGTGAGTGTGTGTATATATGAGTGTTTGTATGTGTGAGTGTGTGTATATGTTAGTGTGTATGTGTGAGTGTGTGTATATGTGAGTGTGTGTATATGTGAGTATGTGTACATGTGAATGTGTGTATGTGTGAGTGTGTGTATGTGTGAGTGTGTGTACATGTGACTGTGTGTACATGTGACCGTGTGTATACATGTATGTGAGTGTGTGTATGTGTGACTGTGTGTATGTGTGACTGTGTGTGTATGTGTGAGTGTGTGTATATGTGAGTGTGTGTATATTTGAGTGTGTGTATATGTGAGTGTGTGTATATGTGAGTGTGTGTACATGTGAGTGTGTGTATATGTGAGTGTGTGTATTTGTGACTGTGTGTATATGTGAGTGTGTGTATATGTGAGTGTGTGTACATGTGAGTGTGTGTATATATGAGTGTATATGTGAGTCTGTGTATATGTGAGTGTGTGTAAATGTGAGTGTGTGTATATGTGAGTGTGTGTATATGTGACTATGTGTATTTGTGAGTGTGTGCATATGTGAGTGTGTGTACATGTGAGTGTGTGTATGTGTGAGTGTGTGTATGTGTGAGTGTGTGTATGTGTGACTGTGTGTATATGTGACCGTGTGTATACATGTATGTGAGTGTGTGTATGTGTGACTGTGTGTATGTGTGAATGTGTGTATATGTGAGTGTGTGTACATGTGATTTTGTGTATATGTGAGTGTGTGTATATGTGAGTGTGTGTATCTGTGAGTGTGTGTATATGTGAGTGTGTGTATATGTGAGTTTGTGTATATGTGACTGTGTGTATATGTTAGTGTGTGTATATGTGAGTGTGTGTATGTGTTAGTGTGTGTATATGTTAGTGTGTGTATATGTGAGTGTTTGTATATGTGAGTGTGTGTATATGTGAGTGTGTGTATATGTGAGTGTGTGTATATGTGAGTGTGTGTATATTTGAGTGTTTTTATATTTGAGTTTGTGTATATGGGAGTTTGTGTATATGTGAGTGTGTGTATATGTGAGTGTGTGTATATGTGAGTGTGTGTATATGTGAGTGTGTGTATATGTGACTGTGTGTATATGTGAGTGTGTGTATATGTGAGTGTGTGTATATGTGAGTGTGTGTATGTGTGAGTGTGTGTATATGTGAGTGTGTGTATATGTGAGTGTGTGTATGTGTGAGTCTGTGTATGTATGTAACTCTCAACGCAGCCAATTGAAATTTTTACTATTTTGGTTCGTTCCTTTTTTTATTTTATAGCTTTTGAAGTAATCTATACAATGAAATTGAATTTCCATTTTTAGGAACGGTGCTTAATAATGTATTTCTTTATTTCAAAATGAAAAAAATATATCCAAAAGAAATGTCAAATGTATATTACGCTGAGAAAAGACCAAACTGAATACGCAAGCAGACATATACATCAAGTTTATCAGTAAATGTGATCGAAGCATAACGACTACCAAATTAACCACAGTTGGTACTTTCAATGAGTTTCGTCATTCGGATGTTCTGCAACAGCTCACACATAATGCCTCAGATGTTGTTCCTCACATTTGTAATTCTCTCAGAAAGCATCTTTCAGACATTTGGCGAAAGAATAGTTCAGCCCTATGGTCATAAAATATGCGAAGTTCTTTGTCAAGAGAGAAAGGACTGTTCTGACCATATATTCTATGAAGTAAAGCTGACATGTCAACTTATTAACAATGAAACAACTTCGAGGTATACATCTGGGGTTACTGGAAGCCAATCTTTGTACAGGAGAAAGACCACACCCTACAGACAGCCAGGTATATTTAATTTTTTCCCCTGAAATTATACACGAGGTGCATAAATATGTAACCATGTTGTACATACGTTATGCCTTTTTACAAATGCTATCATCACACTTGCAAATCTATACCTTTTACAACACCAAAACCATCAAAACAATCAGTCCCATGGACTGAAGAAATAAGAAATGCGTGTAAAGCACGTAAATCGGCGTTCAGTAAAGCAAAACCGGACATTTCACACCTGCCACAGGCAAACAACTAAAGTAGAAAAACTTCTGTGAGAAGCTTAATTCGAAAACCAATTCCACAAAACTCTGGAACAAGCTCCAAGTCATTCGAGGCAGCAAACATCACTGTGTCTCATCGTACACCGGAAGTAGAGAGGTGTACATCGATGATATGTTTGTAGAGAGGAGTAGAACACCAAACACGACTTATACAACAGCTGATTTCTCCTATTTATAATTAAGTTTAGTTCACAGTAATGAGTACATAATAAAAAGAACACATTATGCAAATGCGGAAGACTGTTTTAGTGTACTGTGGCGTATACAAATTATCAAAAACTTGCTTTGCTCAGTGACCCTGGCGACATTTGGATGTGATTGAGATGTTTACAATGCAAAACTGACAAAACAGTTTATGTAATTATTGGAAAATTCACTGTTATGCATAACTTGACTTTTGCGGGAAAGAATCCATGCCTAGGAAATGGTTTCAGATAGTTTTCTAAAGCGGAATGCTGTTTTTTCCTTTCGTTGTCTGTGTACCGTTTGTATATTTACATAAGTTATCAATATATAATGTATTACACACACATTCGAGCAATTCGTCATGTTTTCTAAATGTAATCATGAGGTTCTTCGAAATAGGCGTTAGTTTCTGGCACTTTGCCAGGCATACAATGGCGACAGCAACACAAGGAACGTTTTGTTTGTGTAAATGAATGAAATTGGGTAAATTTTCTTGGGATTTTCTGAGTTAATATTGTGTTCTAAAATGTAACAAAATATTTAGTTTATTTGAATAAAAATATATTTTTGCTAAGAATGCATCAGGACTTCTTCTAAAAGTTATCAAATTTGACTGTTAATATCAGTAATCCAGTGTTTTCAAAAATTAAAAATAATATTTTAAAAAGTTATTCAGTGTCTTTGAATCTGTTTATAAGTTATTTTACAATTTCTATCTATCTGGACAAATGATTCAGGGAAACTTCAACATCAAGCAGATGCTTCATTCAAGTGCTGTACACATTCAAAGAATATTAATATTCTGTAAACATTTAACGCTATTAAACCCTTATAAACATATTTAAAAAAAACAATATGGTCCCTCGTCATATATTTTCAATTTGATTGTTTGTCAATGGCACAGAGCTTGAAACAGACTTGGTACAAAAGTCACATTTAGGAAACTGGATCATATCTGTGTGTTTTTTTTGTTATCACATTGGACATAACGATGTTAAGAGTTAATGTTGATTTGATTTTTGGCACTGCCCCCATCATTGCCAATTCTGATGTTATCTCCATGTCCATGCTATCACCATCACAGTTCCAGCACGCTTGTAAGGTGCAAAAGGTGCTCAAAAGGTGCTCAGAAGGTGATCAGAAGGTGCAAAAGATACCCATTTAAAAGTTAAGACCCGAAATGCCATGGTGTATGGTGCCAAAATGACCGAAATATGAAAAAGTTTTTTTCCTGTTCCATGTATATGTTGGTACTTTCCACATCATCCTAAAGAAGCAGGTCCAGTGCTTCATTTACTGTTATTCATGTGACTAAATTACAGGGAGCTGAAATTGAAATGCATGCAAATGCAAGTGCCCACATGGCATATCCAAAACACTACCCAATCCCAGACAATGACCTAATAATGATTAACTGTATTGCATATCGTCCCATTTTTGGGATGGTATTTTATTTAGAAAAATGATATGGAAAAACAATTAAAATTGTGTCATTATCATCATTTCTATCCTTAGAATGAAATGTCTAATTACAATAAATTTAACTCTTAAAATCCAAATGTTGATTGAAAAAAAATGGTATCCTTCATCAAAGAGTGACAACTTGGCATGTGAATTGTCAGGTCACCGAAAGTGGCCATGATTTTTAAAAAGAAATTCTAAAAATAAAGTGAATACCTCAACCACTGGGCATGTTATCCAGCTTCATTCACCTCCATAGCATTCTCTACCTTGAATAATAATACAAAAGTGAAACGTTGAAGTACCCGTCTCAAAAATCGGACGATATGCTAAATTACTCCAATTCGCAGTAAATCAGGTCGACCATAATCATTGGCTGACAAATGGGGCTTCAAATTGTTATAGTAATACTAATATTCAAACACAAAAGAATGCGCCCAATCCAAAACTTTTACTTAAAATTGATAAAATAAATTTTCAAAATCATACCCAATTTCTCGGCTTATTCTTTAACGAACACCTCACCTGGGGAGCCCACGTCAAAGACTTAATTTTTAGGTGCAGCAAGGACCTTAATGTCCTGCGTGCAGTCTCCGGCACAGGCTGGGGAGCTAACACAATGTATACTTCTCTAATTAGGTCAAAATTGGATTATGACCCACCAATGTACAACAAATTAAACCATACCTTAGCTAAACAATTAATATCCATACAGTACCAGGCATTAGAACTCGCAACACGTATACAACAATGCACATCCCTCGAACCTATTAGGGCTGTAACTGGTGAAATTCCCCTCAATCTGAGGCCAGAACTCACCTTAAACTTCTAGGCAGCATCTTCAGAGGATTCACTCATCACACAACTTCTACAGCAACTAAACACCTCAAAACACAAACCCGCATTAGGTAACAAACACGAAATCTACAACACACAGCCAAGCGACCAAATTGACAAATCAATCTACTTAGAAATCAAAGCCAAGATTGGACACAAGGACAAAGTAGGTTTTATTGACAGTGTGCAAGACATATATGATTACAAAATCAAAGAAATAAATCACGTAAGAGAGAGCTTGTACGATTATGCCAAGCAAACAAGTGTAAACTTCCCTCCGGACTGCTAGTAAGACGGAAGAATACCCAGGGTACAACATCTTCAATGGTTTACAAATGTGCTCAAGATGTATACTATTTAATTCATTTCATCGAGAGATCTGTACCTGGACATGTACTTCAAAACAAAGTACTCAGCAAAGCCAGCGTTCGCCACCTGTCCATTTCAACGCCATCAACGCCCTCACGTACGGATATCAACACCACCTCGACAACCACTGGCTCCACTACAGCTACAACGGATTCTGAGCAACGTGATGAGCAGCGAAACACAAGAGAAAAAAATGTGGGTGAGAGTGACAAAGTTGGGCTAATTTTAAGCCATCTTATCCAATTAAAACAATGTATGTCAAATAACAATGAAAATATACATCAAAGGTTTTCAAACCTTGAATCTAGACTGGACACTGATTTGTCTCGTAAAAGCAAAATAATCGAAGACAAAAATAAGCAGATAGAAACGCTGCATGCTCGTCTAGAGGAGTCTGAGTGTAGACGAAGTGAATTAAGGGCAGAACTTAAACTCAGTGCACAAGAACACAAATCATTGAAGGACAAAGTAATGGAGCTGGAAGATCAGGTGCTTCGACTCAATTATCAAGTTGACAAAAATCTGAAGTCTATTGATGGAAAAATTACATCACTGAAAAAAGTAAAATCCCCCAATAATGACATTCTAAAATCCACTGTACCCATCTCATTCATATGTGCGGAGAATGAACATTTTCCAGCCCTCACTAAGCAAAACCCCACTGATCCCACGGCCAGCTGCTGGGACACAAGTGTAACCACGGTACCCAACTCCAGGAACAGCCGCGTCACCATGACAACGGACACAAGGGACACAACCGAAACCTCGACAACCGGTACCACGGACAACAGGGACACAATGGACACAATGACAACGGATACAGGGAAGACATGTGAAACCATAACGGGTACCAGATGCACAGATGGAACTACAACAACGGGAAGCAGAAGCGTTCGTGAAACCATGCCACCTCGCATCCAGGATAAACGTGAAACAAACAACATCATTGATCTTACTGACAGGAATCTCTTATGTGATATATATAACCAACATACAACTAATGAAGTATTCCATGAAGCAGACAACATACTCGAGAAGAGGAACGCTCAAGCCAGAGCCGAACTTTCTTCAAAACCGCCAACATCTGATTCAGGTACTTTTAATATCAAATCACTTGCTAAGTCGTATTCTATTCTGGAAGGTGTGTCACGAGTAAGAACCAAACGAATTGTACTCTATAACATAAATGCTGATAAGCCATTTGACAAGGTGAAAGACTTGATAACAGATTATGCCCACCAGATACATGTACGTGTAACATTTGTTCGTATGTTGTGGCAGCGACAACACTACGACGGCACTCAAACGTACACTGTGCAAGTTAACATCGCATCAGATGACTATGATAGACTTGCAAATAATGATGATTTCTGGCCGCCAGATATCTACTGTAAGGACTATGTGCCACGGTTCAAATCCTGACAACATGGACAACATGATGACGCATATAATAGATACCAATATCAACAGTAAAATATGTGTGCTATCATTATGTTGAAAAAATCATTGTTACTCTTCTTTTTGAACACTATTGTGATGACTCTTAGTCTACTAACGTGGAATGTACGTGGGCTACATTCATATACCACGGAGATAAAATCTGTCCTACCAGATACTATAGATATCATATGTATTCAAGAGCACTGGTTAAACCATGGTAATATAAAGAGATTGTCTGATATCAGCGGGTATCTGCCGGTAACTTATATACTCATGGTAATAATGGTTGTCACCCACCAGGTACACATGTATTTTCGGACTTAAAATGTAAACCATCTCTGATTGATTCATTAGTGTTTTCACCAATGAAACATATTACCAACCACAACATGTAAGAGATAAATCACACATATCATATGAATAATCTGCAAAAGGCATGGCATGTAATGCACGTGCAGAAATTGACAAAAATGAGTCGTAGTAGAAAGTGACGACAGACGATGTTGTCCATTGGCATATGATTACCAGATGTGAACACTGAAGTCTTTTAACGATGCCGAGACCAACTTCATTAAACATCCGTAACCAAATCATCGGAATGGTGCTTGTGGGGGCAACAAATGACGTCATTGCACGGCAGATGCGTGTCTGTAAGAGAACTGTTCAACGGATTAAAAACTTACACAGGATAAACCGTGATATCACTCCAAAGAAAAGCCCTGGTAGACCAAGCAAGACCACTGTATGTGAAGACCGTCTACTATGGCGCCTAGTGCAACGGCATCGACGTTTGTCATCAAGATCACTCCGTGACCGGTGGGGGCAACTGATTAACGTTCGGGTTTCAAGGGAAACCGTGAACAAGAGGCTCTTGAAACGTGGTTATAGAGCGAGAAGAGCTCTTCGACGTCCCCTCCTAACACAGGAACACAAGCGTTTACGTCAGCAGTGGGCGGTACAACATCGCAACGTCAGACTACAACATTGGCGTCACGTCATCTTTACTGATGAATCCCGTTTCTTACTTCATCGCGTTGATGGGCGGGTGCGTGTGCGCAGATTAGAAGGGGAGAGGTTCAAGGATGATTGTGTAGACGGAGTTGTTGCTGGTGGAGGGGGTTCAGTCCTTGTGTGGGGTGGCATCCATTACAATGGTAAAACCGATCTTTTGCTGCTGCAGGAAAACGTCAGTCAACGGACAAACCGCCGCGTGTTGGAGCACACGTTACTGCCACATGCTCGCCTAGTGTATGGTAACAACTTCTTGCTACAAGACGACAACGCCCGACCCCACCGAGCAAGATCTATCGACAACTTCCTGTTGCAACAGGGCGTGGACCGTCTTGTATGGCCTGCCAAAAGCCCCGATATGAACCCGATAGAGCACACTTGGGACAGATTGGACAGAGAATTGAGGAAGATAGATCCCTTACCACAAAATCTCGACGAATTGGGACAGTGCTTGATTAGAATATGGAACAATATGGCGGTGCAAGACGTCAACAAGTTGATCGACAGTATGCCAAGACGGATTACCGCCCTTGTTGATGCCAGAGGGGGTGCAACCCGTTACTGACACTGCATCTGTTGAGTTGTTGTTTCATTTCATGTCAGGTTCTGTATTGACAATTTTCTGCTAATACTTTCTCAGAATAGAATGTGTGCTTATTGATCAGTGATCAAGTTTTATGCCTCTTTATGAAAATAATACTTTCTAAATAACATTTTAAAATGTCTGTTGATACTATGCACTGTTTAACGGTAACACCATGCTGTCACAATAATTTTTCTGTTGTTACTTTGACAAATTTCGCCATATGTGTGGGGGTGACAACCATTATTACCATGAGTATATGTGCAATACAAGTGGCTCTGTTAGAGGTTCGGGTGGTATAGCTTTACTCCGTAATACTCAATCTAAATGGAGAGCTTATCCCCTAAATCTTTATTCTGATTATTATGTTTGTGCCAGATTATCCACTCTTGGCTATGCTGATGTTTATGTAATCTGTTGTAGATTACCATCAACTAATGTTTTGCATTCAGTATATCTTAACGCTGTTGATGAGTTGATGGATGCATATGATATATTAAGTCAAGAGGGAGATACATATATACTTGGTGACTTAAACTCAGATGTTTGTAAACCGCTGCTATCTCCACGTGATAAAGTTCTAAAAAAATTACTTCTGCAGAGACATCTAGTTCATGTCCTTCATGACTCGCACATTTGTGGACCAAACCACACGTGGAGGAGCAAGGATGGTCAGCATAACTTTCTCATTGACTACATACTATTACCTGCCCATGTTGCGAGCGATTTAATTCATTACTGTATCATTGACAAATGTGATTATCATTTATCAGATCATTTTCCATGTTATGCCACTCTTAATATTCATCTTAAGCATAACCCAAGAACAACAAAATTGCATATTCCGAAATGGCATAAAGCTGAAACAGCAGAATTAAGTGCATACGCACGAGAGGTTGAGACAAGTGTCTCTCAGATACATATACCATGTCAGTATGATGTACAACCTGATGATGTTGAATTATTTAATGAGCAGCTTAGTAATGCACTCCTTAATGCTAGCAATAAATGTATTCCATCTGGGTCGTTTAGACCACACCTCAAGCCATACTGGAAGCGTGATGGCTTGAATGATGTACATTATAATATGCGCGTTGCACGTAGAAATTGGCTCGCAGATAACAAACCCCGGGATGATAACGATTTATCTTACAATGTATATAAAGATGCTAAGCGTGAGTTTCGGCGGAAACATCGTAACTCAAAACGTGAGCAAAGTAATGAAACGTATCATGACTTGGAAAAATCCTCAGAAACTGATATAAATACATTTTTTAAGGCCGTTCAAATCAAATATAACTGAACTGGTTTACAACAACGTCAATGCTAACACACCAGAAAGTATCAGTAAAGTGTGGGGCAATTACTATGCTGATCTTGCTAAACCTTATGAATCTGAAAGTTTTGACAACGATTTCAAATGTTCTGTGGAATCAAAGCTAGAAGATATCATTGCTCATTCATCTGAATGTACAGGTGAAGATAATGTTTTATATACTAACATAGAACCGCAAGAGGTCAAACACATTATTCATAATCTCAAATGTAACAAGGCTCCTGGTCCCGATTACGTTAATAATGAGCATCTTATTCAAGGCGGTGATATTTTAGTGGATAAGTTGTGTATATTATTTAATGCCATCATGCAGACAGTCTATTTCCCACGGGTGTACAGACTGGGTATGATTGTTCCAATGTACAAGGCTAAGGGCTCTAAAAGTGACCCAAAAAATTACCGAGGCATAACACTTACATCTTGTGTGGGAAAACTTTTTGAAAAATTAATTCTCACACGTTTAGAACTTTATGCTTCTGCTGATAGAAACTTTCCCGATTCATTACAATTTGGTTTTCGGAAAGAACATGGTGCAATAATGGCTGTGTTCATGCTTCTTGAATCTATTTCATATTACATAGAACGAGGATCACAGGTCTTTACTGCCTTTCTAGATAATGAAAAGGCCTTTGACCGTATTTGGCACGACGGATTATTTGTAAAACTGCACAGTCATGGCATTTCTGGAAAAATGTGGAAATTACTTTATCACAATTATACATGCAGCTCAGCTTTTGTACAATATAACGGTATCTCATCTGACCTATTTCCTATCAAACAAGGCGTGGGTCAAGGCAGAGTATTATCCTCATTTTTTTCTTGATATTTATTAACGATCTCTTAACTGAGCTTAGGCTCGCAAACAATGGTATTTGTGTGTATGGTATTGATGTACCCTCAGTTTTATTAGCGGATGATACTACCATTATTAGTACCACCCCATGCGGCCTTCATGATTCTTTGGCTGTCGTTCTAAATTATGCTTCAAGATGGCGTTTAACATATAACGCCTCCAAGAGCGCAATTATCATATTTCGCAAAGGGAGACAACCATGTCCAAATTTAGAACTTTCCTTTGGCGAAAATACTATAACCAGTACTGACTCTATTAAGTATGGTGGTATCCTTATCTCCTCAGATATGTCATGTAAAGATAGAATCTTTACTAGGTGTCAAAAGGCTAGACAAACTGTAAATTCATTAAGATCACTTGGTTTAAATGACAGCGATCTACATCCACTTACTTCACTTAACATATGGAAGCGGATGATACTACCAACCAGTTTTTATGGATGTGAAATTTTGCCTGAATTGCATGGTAAAGATATTGATTTAATTGAATCCACTCAACGATTTTTTGCAAGATGTATTCAAGTTCTTCATGTTCTGTCATAGCTAATTTGAGTCTTTGGACAATGATAGGTTATATTGATAAATGCAGATTACTCTTTCTAGGTCGTCTGTGCAACAATCAATGCCACTCAGCAACAAAGATGTTATTTTGTGCATTCATTTCATTGAATATTAATGTATTAAATAACTCACGAAACATATGCACCTGTCTTTTAAGCACGGCAAGAAAATATGATTTACTAAATTTTATTATTGATTATGTACATTGTGGTTATTTCCCCCCAAAATCAACATGGCGCAATATTGTTATTAAAGCCATCACATTCTCAGAGGAAAATCAGTGGAAATCGACTCTATCTGTCAGACATGATATGGTTAGATATGCTAAAGTACACAAACAACTACGTATGCATAGTTTATATAGCTTAATGTACAACAATCCAGATTATAGAGCCTATATACAACTTTTAATATAGGTAATGTCACGAGGGAAAACCTCACGGGAATGTATAAATTGTAAAACCCAATGTTTTGATCACGACTGCCATGTCATTCTACATTGTGAAACTTATATGAAGCAACGTAACGCATTCTATAGTTTTCTAATTGATACACTTGATATTGACTTGTATGTTCGTATTGAAATGATTGATGATGATGATAATTTAATAGCTTTTTTATGTGGAGCAAATATCATACCTGAAATAACGACATCAGACAGAAACAATGTTATATTGCATTTTGCTTTGTACATTCATTCATTGAAATCATCTCTTTTGTACAGTTTCTGATATCTATTTTGTTTTATAAATCCTGTTTCTATGCCTTGTTTATCACCATGTAAATACATCCTTGTGATCTTCGCCATATCGGAGGAAATAAAGACATTCATTCATTCATTCATTCATTCATTAATTCATTCATTCAGTACCCGTCCCAAAAATCGGACGATATGCTAACTTACTCCAATTCGCAGTAAATCAGGTCGACCATAATCATTGGCTGACAAATGGGGCTTCAAATTGTTATAGCAATACTAATATTCAAACACAAAAGATTGCGCCCAATCCAAAACTTTTACTTAAAATTGATAAAATCAATTTTCAAAATCATACCCAATTTCTCGGCTTAATCTTTAACGAACACCTCACCTGGGGAGCCCACGTCAAAGACTTAATTTGTAGGTGCAGCAAGGACCTTAATGTCCTGCGTGCAGTCTCCGGCACAGGCTGGGGAGCTAACACAATGTATACTTCTCTAATTAGGTCAAAATTGGATTATGACCCACCAATGTACAACAAATTAAAGCATACCTTAGCTAAACAATTAATCTCCATACAGTACCAGGCATTAGAACTCGCAACACGTATACAACAATGCACATCCCTTGAACCTATTAGGGCTGTAACTGGTGAAATTCCCCTCAATCTGAGGCCGGAACTCACCTTAAACTTCTAGGCAGCATCTTCAGAGGATTCACTCATCACACAACTCCTACAGCAACTAAACACCTCAAAACACAAACCCGCATTAGGTAACAAACACCAAGTTACTTGCACAAAATCAAACGCAGCTCAACACAAACATGCCCAAACTGCAACCACCTTGAAACAATTACAAACCTTCCCACAGAATACATCCACTACATAACACTACACAATCCACTACACACAACACTCCTACAACAAACTTATACCCCTACAACAACTACTAAAACCTACAAACAACTCAACAATTTCAATTGCACTAGGCACCTATATATAACAATCCTACTATTCAAAACATCTTTTACTTCTCCCTCCCTCCCTTATCCCTTAGCTTAATTCATTCAAAATTTCAACAACCAATAACCACTGAGTAGGAAGAGTTGAAACATTTTCGGCCAGTTGTAATCATACATTGTAAATTTGGTGAACATTTAAATTGTGATGAGCAAACGAACCAATGATTATTTTTAGTAAGTTTACTTTCCTTGTTTCGCTATAATATTCCTGTATGATTCTTTTCTTTGGAATCGTGTTGTGAGTATTATTTCATTTGTTTGACATTAATTTTAATGTGAAGAAAATAAAGTGCCAAATTGAAAATCGACAAAAGAATCGGTACCAAACTAATGTTAGATATGTAACTCATTTAACCAAATAAACTGCTGTTTTAATTATTGACACATTGTAAATTAAAGTTTTGGAACTCATTTCTGTTTGGAATCTCCATTAACTAAAGTCAATATGGAACGCTGAAATATGAAAATCATGTTTTATGACATCCTTAAGAAATGATTTAAGCAAATTACATTTTAAAAAAGGCACATAATAGTAACAACTTCTTTTTCGATATCTTCCATATTCTGTTCAAACTCATTGATTTTAGCACGTTAGCAAGTATGTTTGAAGAGACATAACATTGTATAATATTATATATAAAACATTCCAAAGTTACTTCCGACAGCAGTATTTTCATTGTGACTAAGTCGACAAGTTGGTATCGTTTCTTTTGCCCGTACTATATTTGTTTTCCTTGATTGCAAGTTAAAATCCTCTACTTCACAGATAAGAGAGTACCCAGTGAGGAACTCTTTAAAGCATGTGAAGAGGGTGATTTGGTCGAGGTGAAGCGGCTTCTACTTCAGGAGATGGTTGACATAGACTCCCAGGACGACACTAATGAGACATGTGTGATGAAGGCAGCCGCTAAAAACAGGAAAGACATGTTTGATTTTCTTGTTCAACAAGGATGTGATCTCTTCATCGTGGACGAGGACAAGAGAACCGTGTTACATTTTGCAAGTGCAGGTGGTAGCACGGACATTGCTAAGAAGCTGCTAGATGACTATGAGTTTGACATAAACAGGAGAGATGAAGACGGGATGACGCCTCTGATGTATGCTAAAAATGTTCAGATTTTAAAGTTCCTGATGGACAGGGGGGCTAAATTAAACACAATTGATACCGACAACAACACGATCCTACACATAGCTTGTAAACATGGTAAATGGGACATTGTGAAGTATGTCCTGTCACTAAACCTTATTGCTGTAGACTGTAAAGGATGGCGCGGTAAAACTCCTCTTATGATGACTGCAGAAACAGGTGAACTTCAAATTGTTAAACAGCTGCATAAAGAATTTCATGCAAGTCTGAAATCGTCAGATGATTTTGGTTTCACTGCACTCCACATCGCCTGTTTCGCTGGTCACTTGGATGTGGTCAAGTATCTTTTCACTCTGAAGGAACTGAAGGGATTTGAACGGAAGAGAGACAAGAAAGGAAAAACACCCATACAGTTGGCGAGGAGTCATGATCATGATGATATTGTGTCATACCTAGAATCCTAAAAAATACACAAAGAGCATTATTTGATCTCTGTCAATGTTTTTCAACATATTTGTTTGTGTATGCTGAGTATTCCTCAAATCTAAATTCAGTTCGAGGTGGACATACTTGTTGAAACGGCCCGATAGGCTAATGACATGAACTCTTGATAACAAAGCATTGGGAATTATAAATTAAAAATTTGGTGAATATGTGACCAGTAATAAAAGGGCACAGGGGCCAAGACCTAAATATCTATTTTAATTTTCTTCTCAAAAACTAAATGCACTAGGAAGGATGGGTGATTTTATATTTTGTGAATTGACGTCCCCAAATAAAGTCCACAGAGACCATAACATTGAAACTTAATGGTAATCTTAGAAAGCTGAAAGTTTGTGTACATTGACCTACAATAGTAAAAGTTGCAGAGCCCCTGGTAGGATTTGAAACCTGGACCTCATTCGCTTACTACGGCACCATCCGACCTTCTCCCCTTGTAACCTTCGTATAAAATAGCTGTATGATGCCAGACACCTAAGTGTTATACATACGTATTAAATATAAATATAAGTTACATGTGGCTATCATGCATAAATAAATATATATGTGTTGGGAAAACTGGAGGAAGTTAAGCCAACAATGTTCATTTTAGCTGCCAGTGACTAAGATTTGAAATATTGGAAATACTGATAATCATTCTAGTTTCACTAGTTTCAATATTTCTGTCAGTTAGTGTGAAGTATTGATTTCTAGTGTTGGATCTGGAGCCAAAGGCTATGACTTTACATGTAGCCGGATGTACTATGTGTCTCCATTTTCTTGTGTATTCTGTGACTATAGTGAGAAGCTCCTTTATTACTCGTGGGCATAATGCTAAAAGAGTCAGATCGTACGCTAGCATTTGATTACCGAGATGGAGGTTGGCTACCATGATTTCATTATTTGACTTCTCCAATTTATGTAGTAAGTCATCTGTGAAGATGAGGTACCTACGTGTTGATAATACACGATTTTGTGTGACACTCTTTTCGACTAAAATATGTTTCGAGTGTGAACCATTAACTGGGACAGTATTATGGAAATCTGTGTAGCTGTCGACCAGTAATTTCCAGGAGAGTCAATTGATTCCAAGATGATGAAGCTTTACGATGTGCGTCGCCGACGAGCAGCGCTACCTGATTTATAACTTTATCTGCTCCTGATTACTTTTCCTTGTTCAGCTTTTGTATAAAATCATCTAGTTCTTGACTGTCCACTGGGGTCTGCAGAGTACTAACATTACAGATTGAATTTGAACTCCAGAAATCATCTACTTGTTTGTCAACAATAATACGACCGCAATCATCAGCAGCTGTATTAGAGGAGCATGAACAGAATTGTAATAGTCTGCAAACTCCTGTGGATCCCAAATTTCTGAGTCCTTTATGATTAGATGCGTGCAGTAGTTATTCGATTTACCTTTCCTTTTATACATCAACTTCCAAAAGAGAGCACTATTACACTCAAATGTATCTTCAAATACCTGAAAGAGTCTCTCTTTGTTTTAATGAATTGCAATGCTTTCGGCTTTCCTAAAATCATTTTTTTAAAAGTTTGCAAGCTCTATTGGAGTTAACATTTAGTTCCTGTGGTCTTCCCTTACTTATCCAGTAACTTATTGTGTCTCTGTTGTGCATGGACGTGTTTCAGTTTACTCGACAAGCAAGGCTTTGTATGAGGTTTGTAGTGAGATTCTTGTAGGGTTTTGGCTTGCTTCAGATAC
Source organism: Gibbula magus (assembly GCA_936450465.1). NCBI lineage: Eukaryota > Metazoa > Mollusca > Gastropoda > Trochida > Trochidae > Gibbula > Gibbula magus. The sequence goes on from OW388302.1 coordinate 57,587,389, forward strand.
ACAGTTGATGATCTCACTATACGGATTCTTTGTGTCATCAACATATTCCCACATGCGAGGTAATATTGATTAATTGATTGTATTCCAAGACATTTGGTGATTTCTGAGCATCACATCTCTTCCATTAACTAATTTTTTTCTTAAACATTTGTCTCTGGGGTGGTCGGCTGACTACACTAAGCCTCAGTGATATTGGTAGATGGAACGATACTGAATTTAGATCATTTTCATGATGTATTTGTACTTCACAGACACAGCATGCATTATCAGTCGATGTAAAGATATACTCAATCCTAGTTTAAGTAGGGACAAATGTGTAAGTCAGTCCATTTTCAGAATTTGAGTTGAGGGAATTAACACTGGAGAAACGACCGTCCATTCCAAAACTTTCCACACTTGGAAACAACGACCTTTCCAAAACCGAAAGGCGTCCTTTCCATACTGTGGAATGATCACATTTCCACAGCCAACCTTTCCAAACAGTGGACTTCCATTGAAGCGTGAATAAAATCACATTATTTGTTTTCGTCTACTTACTCCTTCAATTAAATTAAGAATCACTCTTTAAAACTCCTTTTTATCCTATTTATCTTAATTTAGTTTAATGTAATTATATTTAAGTGAGAAATTATATATTAATCATTTAATGTAGTATTTAATTTGTTCATGTCATTATGTGAAGCGTTCATAAAATCGTGGTTCAGTTTTCTGAAGCAACAGGAACATTTTGGAATAGTTTTATTACCAATACAATAAATAAATATATTTTCCTATAATGTTCATTGTAATTTAAATGACTAAATTATCAACATTCAGATAACCAGAAATAATATTTGAATGGGAAATTAAAATTAAATGAGATTAAGACCATCCTTACATACAACCTATGGTGAATCTATTTTCTCAAGAAAACGACGGCATATCCACAGATTTTCCAAACAAATATTAACAAAGTGGTATTCCCGTGTGACATTGAGTGAGTGAAATTAATCAAATTAATCACCAAATACGAGTCATACATTGCAATGGGTGTAGTTTTTGTTTTTTTGTTAAGGGTTGTTGATTACACAGGGAAAAGACACACATATATAAATGTATTTGTCCATACATCATAGTTTAATTGATCTTGTACATTATCGAGTATTCACCCCTAGTTACAAACAAATACCAATGGTAGACAACTCGCACAGTCTAATCTCTCTCCCTCTCATACTCCCTCTCTCCGTCCGTCCCTCCGTCCATCCCTCCGACCCTCCGTCCGTATGTCCCTCTCTCTCCCTCTCCCCTCTCTCTCTCCTTCCTCTCTCCGTCCCTCTCTCCGTCTCTCTCTCCGTCTCTCTCTCTGTATCTCTCTCTCTCTATCTCTCTCTCTCCGTCCCTCTATCCGTTCCTATTTCCGTCTCTTTCTCCGTCTCCCTCTCCGTCTCTCTCTCCGTCTCCCTCTCCGTCTCTCTCTCCGTCTCCCTCTCTGTACCTGTCCTTTTCTGTCTGTCTCTCTCTCTCTCTCTCTCTCTCTCTCTCTCTCTCTCTCTCTCTCTCTCTCTCTCTCTCTCTCTCTCTCTCTCTCTCTCCGTCCCTCTCTCTCCGTTCCTATTTCCGTCTCTCTCCGTTCCTATTTCCGTCTCTCTCTCCGTCTCCCTCTCTGTACCTCTCCCTCTCTGTATCCCTCTCTCTCTCTCTCTCTCTCTCTCTCTCTCTCTCTCTCTCTCTCTCTCCGTCCCTCTCTCCGTTCCTATTTGCCTCTCTCTCTCCGTCTCCCTCTCCGTCTCTCTCTCCCTCTCCCTCTCTGTACCTCTCCCTCTCTCTCTCTTTCTCTCTCTCTCCCTCTCTGTATCTCTCTCTCTCTCCGTCCCTCTCTCCGCTCCTATTTCCGTCTCTCTCTCCCCCTCTCTCTCTCTCCTTCCTCTCTCCTTCCTCTCTCCTTCCTCTCCCCGTCTCCCTCTCCGTCTCTCTCTCCGTCTCCCTCTCTGTACCTCTCCCTCTCTCTCTCTTTCTCTCTCTCTCCCTCTCTGTATCTCTCTCTCTCTCCGTCCCTCTCTCCGCTCCTATTTCCGTCTCTCTCTCCCCCTCTCTCTCTCTCCTTCCTCTCTCCTTCCTCTCTCCTTCCTCTCTCCGTCTCCCTCTCCGTCCCTCTCTCCGCTCCTATTTCCGTCTCTCTCTCCCCCTCTCTCTCTCTCCTTCCTCTCTCCTTCCTCTCTCCTTCCTCTCTCCTTCCTCTCTCCGTCTCCCTCTCCGTCTCTCTCTCCGTCTCCCTCTCTGTATCTCTCTCTCTCTCTCTCTCTCTCTCTCTCCGTCTCCCTCTCCGTCTCTCTCTCCCTCTCCGCTCCTATTTCCGTCTCTCTCTCCGTCTCTCTCTCCGTCTCCCTCTCCGTCTCTCTTTCCGTCTCTCTCTCCGTCTCCCTCTCTGTACCTCTCTCTCTCTCCTTCCGCTCTCCGTACATTTTGCTCAAAAACAGCCAAACACAAACAGCCCCAAAACCCAGCACCTTCAGTTTTTACTTGCAATTCTGAATTACAGAGTGTATGCACGTGTGTGTGTTTATGTATGTGGAACGATTAGCGGACGGAAATATTGTGTATCATGTTGTGAAGTTTAAGCATTTTGAAAATAGTGTTTGTAAGTCTTATGGCATTTCACAGTGTTGTACAATATTATTTCGATAAATATATCATCTCAGTTAAATGGCCAAATTGGTTATATGAGTATTTATGCAATGTAGCTAAATTACGCATGTATTTTTATTTCAAAGATATCTTCAACTATTTTACGTCATACCATCGCATGTCGTTATATTTATATTTTATTAACATGTATTTATGTGTACGAAATGAGCCATAATAATCTCTCTCAATACATTCCACAACAACGCAATCAACTGATTGTATATTTAAGTCGTTAAGTAGTGATTGTGTATTTAGTCATAATACGTGTTGAGATACACATGTGCAGTTGTTACACTGAGTTGCATAACTACTAGCTACGACAATCTCTGACAGACAGACATACAGATTGTTTTATTTTGTCTCACTTGTGTATATACAACAAATCGCTCAGCGATATATGAGAGACACTGTGTCAATTTATAAAACATATAATATATTGAATATAGAGTAAAAGCATGTACATCAATAAAAGTAAACTAAAATATTGCATACATTATCCATATAAAAGATTACGACGTAAACGAAGGATACTATTGCAGGCCTTGGCACTATCAAAAGTTAAAACGGGATTGTTGAGTATGGCATAAAACTGTTCGTTTGGCGGTAGTAAAGCTTATTAAAACAAGAATCTCTGCGAAAAACTTAGTTTGTTCAGGTTGTGTTCACGAGACCTTGAAGGTCGATCCATTGTGCTGTTGGGGGTCACGTATTCCAAACGTTATAAATAGTGTTACTTTATCGAGTACCGACTGTTAAAAACCACCATTTTGATGATTGTCGACATAGTACACTGACGATATGAAGGTAAATGTAGTGATTTCTGATCGAAAACCGGACAATGTAACGCGTGATTCGCGCGCCAATGAGTCAAACGTAATTTCGGAATCTTATTTAAAACAGGCAAAATAACAACTTTGGGTTGATGATGTTGAATAATTCATATAACTATTGTGCATGTAAAGGGAACATGCAGTGTCGGTTTCTGCACATACAAAATGATGTTACTCGATTTTAATTGGAAACTAGTAATTATGATATGTTAAGCGATTGGGGAAGAATATGCAAGCTGACTGAATTTGTTTGTATTGTAAACAGCACATATGGTGAGTTTGAGCGTATTAGAGCCAAATATTTGTTAATGAAACACAATGGATGCACCTTAATTTGGAATATATAAAACTAATCATTAATGGTACCCTCTATGGTCTATGGTTATACTACAGCCTGCATTTAATTACCGACCCATTCTGTAACAACTGTTACGATTTTTGTTCGATAAGTTTTGGTTTTGATATTTAAAACACAAATTCAGAAGTAAATTACAAAATATTGGAATTAGTGTGTATTTGTCGGATTGTGTCCGTGCATATAAAATCTTAAGTTAATGTAATTAATCTACTGCAACATTGTTAATGATAACTAAAATAATTTATGTTTATTTTCACAATTTCCATTTTAAATTCCTCTAGAGCTTTCGGTTTAACAACAGATGGCTGTGGCTACATCACACATCATATGAAAGTAAAATTACAATTACGTTTTGAGTTTGATTTCAATCATTTGTTAAGATATCAGTAAATCGTTTTTTAATTTCAGTTTTAAATTACATTTAAAATAAAAAGTTCATTACATTGGTGATGAATTGTGATGTGTTAAATGCAACAATAGCATATCACAAAACTGTCAATTTGTGAGAAGTACGTTCATAAGACGGAGTCTTTCATGTCTCACATGTTGCGAATCAATAAATCAATTAGAACGACGATAACCACTGAAGCGTTGTGTATATACCCAATCACAGTGCATCCTAATAAACAAAGTTGTGTATTCTGTTAATTAACAAATATTTCTCGCATTCATGTACACTAATGTCTTAATAGCAGGCTGATACCCTCATCAACATCATACAAGCTATTCTATAATATAACAAAGTCATTCAATAACTTTTAACATCCTGTTTGTCGCTGACCTTATAAAATGTCCAAATGACCATTCATTGTCAATAAATCATCCCATATTTAATTACTGACAAAATAAAAAATAATAACGAACACTTGGTTTCAAATCGTAGTTCTCCATTAAAACAAAATGAACAGACAGGCAACTTGCAATATAATTACAATTATCATAAGACATCAGTTTAGTTTCAAAGAGTACGTCTTTCTTTTTAGTTTTGGTGATGGTTGAATACCAGAGTGCGCCCAGACTGCAGTCGACTGCAATCAGTACCGGTAAATATATATGCAACCCACAGTAACGTTATCACTGCCCTATTACTATGCATATATATATATTATTTAATATACTCTCCGTGATAGTTAACAATATGCCCAATTATCCTAATCTGTCTAATCCCGACAATCTTTACACAGATAAAAGACAGAGTTATCGCTCAAGTGAACTGCACTCACCACTCACCGGCAGGTGGCCTACCTTATATGGTCATTGCTTTTCTGTCGGCCATCGAAGCATGTTGTGTTTTGATAGCTCTCTAATTCGATAGTAATAAGACTATTGTCTCGACTTTGTTCTCTTTCTCAGTTGTGTTTTCTGTCTGAGGTTGGGTAGACTGCCTCTCGCGAAGTGGTCTCTCTCCTTTAGACAGGTTAGTGGTTGTTGACTGCGGTTGACGTGTCAGCTGTTGTCAATTTCGGAGTGCTCGTTCTGCACGTGCAGTCCGTGCAGGTCGGTGATCTCGGGGCCGCTCGCGCGTGCCGCCTGTCCCTTGCGCTTGGCGCGGGGGTCATACCGCTTGCCCTCCTGTTTCTGCTGTAGCGATTGACGCTTGCCGTCTGCGCTTGATTGCTCTTGCCGCTTGCGCGGGGATAGCGCCTGCCGCCTCCCCTCGGTAAGTTGGCGCCTGGGTTGGACAGCGCTTGCCGCCTGGGTTGGTTTGCGCTGCCGCCTGCGTTGTTTAGCGCTTGCCGCTTGTGCGTGGATAGCGCCTGCCGCCTCCTCTTGGCAGGTTGGCGCCTGGGTTGGACAGCGCTTGCCGCCTGGGTTGGATTGCGCTGCCGCCTGCGTTTGTTTAGCGCTTACCGCGTGCGCGTGGACAGCGCTTGGCGCCTCCTCTTGGTAGGGTGTCGCCTGGGTTGGACAGCGCTTGTCGCCCGGGTTGGATTGCACTGCCGCCTGCGCTTGGTTAGTGCGCTTGCGCGGGGATAGCGCCGGCCGCTCGCGCGTCTCTCTCTTTGGCTTGCTGAGTATGACTTCACCATTCTCGGCGTTCTGTGGGGCGTGTGGCTATAGGAAGTCAGCGCGATTTGACCCCCACACCCTTTGCCGCCTGTGCCGCAACCTTTGCTCGGACACGGACAGGTGTGAGGAATGTGCTGACCTCTCGGTGGCGGAGCATCGCGAGTATCGCACCTCCGTTAAGAAGAGTGAGAGTCAGTCTAAGCTGAGGGCGTCCAAGCGGCCCTCTCCGTCCGCTACCGCCACCGCTACCGCTAGCGCCGGCGCCGCCATGTCCGATCCCAGGTCGCCGACTTCAGACCTGGTGATCTCGGAGGACGCGGCAGAATTCGATTTGCCAGAGGCAGGGGCGGGAGCGGGTCGAGAGGCGGCCGCCAAGGACACCTACGTCTCTTCTCAGGGTAGCGGGGTTGAGAGATCTCCCGTCAGGAGACCCTCCCCTGACGCCGAGTCTTTTCCAGACCGGCGAGTTTCGCCTAAGAGGAAGAGGAAACACAAGTCTAAGAAGAGGAGGTCGAGGCCTCCTTCTCCTCCTCCCTTCGATTCAAGGAGATTGACTGAGGATATCCTGTCCTCAGTCAAGGACATGGTTTCCTCCATGCTGGACGGACGACTGCCGGCGCAGACTAGGGTTGAGGAAGGGGTTACTTCGCCCTTGACCTCCCCGCCGTCCACGCCCAAGAGGAGGAGGGTGGTGGTTGTTTCACCTGCCGGCACCTCCTCAGATCCAGACAAGTCGGCCCCGGAGGCGGCTTCCCAGGAGGGTGGGATGTCCACTTCTGGGAGATCCTCTCCCGAGTTGACCATTGTGGAGACGCCTCAAGTGGATGCCCCTGACCTCAAGGAACGCCTGGCGGCTATCGCCGACTGGTGTCAAGTGGAATTGGTTGAGGTTGAGGATGAACCCTCCTCGACCAAACTGGCCAGAATGGAGACATTCTGCGCCGAGGAGGAGGCGCCTACCCAACGCCTCGTGGCGCTGCCGCCACACAGGCTCCTTCAGGCGGCGGGCAAGGATTACGACGCCAATGTCGCCGCGGCGGCGCCAGGCCGCCTCCTGCCGCCCCTGGTTCTGGGTGAGAAGCAGCGCGCTTCCCTCCCAGTAGCGCAGTCTTCTTTCTCCCTCTGTCCCCCTGGCCTGGACGAGGATATTCGCCGGGTGGCCGTCCCCTCCGTACCTCACCAGGTGTCGGACGCTCACTTGAGCCATCTTGACAAAGAGGCTAGGAGCATCCTGGGGTTGGCCAATCACGTGGCGCATGCCTGTCAGGGTATGGCGTCCTTTGCGAAGGAGGCGGGGATGGAGGGAGGGGCGAAGGCTCTTTACCGCGGTTTCGGCGCCGTGGCGGGGAACATCGCTCAGATGATGTTGTGCGCCTCCCGCATTTCGGCGGGGGTCACAAATCTCAGGAGAGATGGGTTCCTTGCCCGGACAAACCTTCCGGCGGAGCTCCGGAACCGCTTGCGGGCCGCTCCCGCGTCGTCGTCATCTCTCTTTGATGGGCAGATTGCCGGGGTCCTCCGGCAGCGGCAGGAGTGTCAGCAGCAGGAGTTGACCAACAGACTGGCCGCTGGCGGGGGTAGAGCCTCGTCTCAGGCGCATACGCCCAAGAAGAGGAAGGGAGGCGCGAACACTCCCATGGGTAACGCCAAGACTGGCGGAGTTTCCTTTCGGTTTGGGGGTCGGCAGGACAGAAGTCGTGACTTCAATGCCGGCCCCTCTCCCAAGCACACCCCCAAGAAGGGAAATCAGCGTGGCAGGGGCCGCGCATATGGAGGTACCCCGAGGAAGCAGTGACTCGTGGATGGCCCCCGAGCTGCCTCCACAGGTTGTCCCGGCGTGGGAAGGGCCAGTGGGAGGTCGACTCTCTCGGTTTGTGGCCAACTGGGCGCAATTGGGACTCGATCCTTTCGTCTGCAAGGTTTTGGAGCGGGGGTTTCGTATTCCCGTGGCACACCGCCCCCCGCTAACCTGTTTTCCAACAGAGAGGCCGCTAGAACGAGATCGGCTCGCTCTGACGCTGGAACAGGTGGAGACACTCATCTCCAAACGGGCGGTGGAGGAACTCCTGCCCCAAAACCTCACCCCAGGATACTATTCTCCGGTCTTCGTGCGACCGAAGCGGGACCCGAAAAAGTGGCGGCTGATCCACGACTTGAAGGAGTTCAACCGCTCCTTCCTAGAGCGGCCGCCATATTTTCGTCTCTTGACCGTACCATCAGTGATGCGGTTGCTGGAGCCCTTGGACTCGATGATATCCCTCGATCTGCAGGACGCGTATCTGCACATTCCCATCTACCATGGGGATCGCAGGTACCTCCGTTTTGTCCTGGCGGGTCGCCACTTTCAGTGGAACGTTCTACCGTTCGGGATATCGTCGGCTCCATGGCTTTTCACTCGCGTGACCCAGCCCATCGTCCAATACCTTCATCGAGTGGACGTGCAGTTCGCGATGTATCTGGACGACGGGTTCACTCACAACAGATCCCCATCTGTTCTGGAGGCGCAACGAGACTTTGTGATAACGTTGTTCAGGCGCCTGGGATGGCTAGTCAACCTAGACAAGTCAGACCTGGAGCCAACGACGTCGCTGGTCTTTCTGGGAGCTCGCCTGGATACCGTGACCTACAGAGCTTTCGTCACCACAGAACGGATGGGGCGCTACAAAGATCTCCTGGAATTAGCACTCCGGGAGCCGCTGTCACTCCGCAAGTGGCAGAGGCTGTTGGGGTTCTTGAGCGCGACCCAACACTTCACTCGAAGGGGTCGGTTGCAGCTCAGGCCCCTGCAGATCTTCGTCAACACGCACGTCAGGGAGAAGACTTGCCGTCATGTCTTCCCGATCCCAACCGGTTTGAGACGCCACCTCTCCTGGTGGCAGCAGGAATCCAACGTGCTGGGAGGAGTGCCTCTCAGGCAGCCCCCAGCGACGTCTCAGCTATACGTGGATGCCTCCACCCAGGGGTGGGGAGCCCACCTAGACTCGGACCAAACGGCGGGGGTGTGGTCGCCAGCGCAAGCGCGGCGCCACATCAACGTCCTCGAATTGGACGCCATAAGGCTGGCGATCAGCCATTGGTCAGGTCGCCTGCGGGGGCAGGTCCTGTGTGTTCACACGGACAGCTCAGCGGCGGCCTGGGCCATAAACAAGCAGGGGTCAACCAAGGCAGACTCTCTACTTCAACTGGTGGCGGAGCTGTTTCACCTAGTGGACAGTCTCGGACTCTCTCTCAGAGCGGTGCACATCCCGGGAGCCAAGAACGTCCTGGCGGACGCCTTGTCTCGACCGGACAAACCTCCTTCGACGGAGTGGATGTTGCACCCGAGGGTGTTCGAGAGTCTGTGTTTGAGGTTCGGCAGACCTCACATAGACCTCTTTGCGACTCGGCTCAACCACCAGTTGCCGACGTACGTGTCCCCCGTACCGGACCCGGCCGCGTGGGCTCTCGATGCGCTCGCGTTAGGATGGGAGGGGATGGTCGCCTACGCCTATCCCCCTCAAGCCATCCTGAGTCACGTGGTGGCGAAGGTACAGGAGACACGAGTACTTCAACTCCTGCTCATAGCTCCGTTGTGGCCAGCCAGGGCCTGGTACGTTCCCCTGAGGAGGATGTGCCGCCAAGACCCTGTCCCCCTCCCTCTGAGATGGGACCTATTGACGAGCAAACCAAGCGGGCGGGTTCACGAGAACCCCCAGGCGCTCCACCTTCACGCCTGGTTTGTCTCCAAAGGGGGTTGACAGGGGCGGGGTTTTCCAAGTCCGTTGCCGAAGCGGTCGCCTCTTCGCAGAGACCCTCCACGAGGAATCTCTATGACGCCCAGTGGGGCGCCTTCGCCGCCTTCTGCGCGAAGGAGGGGTATGCCATCCAGGCGGTAACGGTCCCGCAGGTAGCTGAGTACCTGGTGTACCTACGAGAGGTGAGGAAGCTCAAAGCTTCCTCAATTAACACCAACCTGGCGGCGGTCATGTCAGTCCTTAGGAAGCGTGAGCCCCAGGTGGACATCTCGGTCCTTAAAGAACTGATTAAGACCTACCGGAATGAGGACGGGCGGAGGAAACTCAGGCCGCCGGAGTGGGACCTGACAGTGGTGCTCAACCATCTCAAGTCGGACCACTACGAGCCGTTGACAGAGACGACTCTTCTCCGTCTCACCATCAAAACAGCCTTTTTGGTTGCGATGGGGTCCGCAGCCAGGATTTCAGAGCTTCACGCTCTCCAGGCGGACCTCTTGCGTTTTGAGGTGAGAGACGGGGGGTCGGCGTCACTGGGGTTAGCCCCTGAGTTCATTTGTAAGAACCAAGCCGCAGACGAAAGGGGTAGAACCTTTTCGTTACCGTCTCTTTCCGGTAGCATAGATCCGACGGACGAGGATCGGCTCCTTTGTCCGGTGAGAGCCCTGCGGATCTACACCGAAAAGACCAAGACACTACGTCAAGGGAGAAGGAAACTTTTTCTCCCGCACTCCCAGACTAGTGTTCGGGAGTTAGACAAGCGTCAACTCAGTGTGTATCTCCGCTCGGCAGTGTTGGACGCCTACAAGGCCGCGGGCCTCGACCCGCCAGCGAGGGCCAATCCACACGAGATAAGAGCCATCTCGGCTACGATGGCTCTTCACAGTAACATGGCAGTGGCGGACATCATGGCCGGCTGTTTCTGGAAGTCGGGCCTGGTGTTCGCCAATCACTATCTGAGAGACATTTCCAACGAGGACATGGAGGGGATTCATCGGTTGGGCGCACAGGTGTACGCCCAGCAACGAGTTCCGTCGGCCTCGTACCGAAGAGGCCTACCCCCCCCTCGTTAATTCGGCTGCTCCTTGACCAGTCTGGAGTTGCTATTAAACATAGTCTCGATGATTTTAGTGATGCGTTTGTTGTCTTTTCTTTAGTTGGTGACCACGCGGGTGAGAGTCCCTCCGGTTACGAGTTGGGTCAAGCTTAACCCTCCGGTTGACAGATGAACCCCATCGGGGTTCAGGCTGGTTACGTGGCATTGGCTCACCAACTTGACTCTTGTTAAGACAGAGCTATCCCTCTTAGGAGCCTCTCGCTCCCCTCCACCTCTGTGGCAATCGGGCATATTGTTAACTATCACGGAGAGTATATTAAATAATAGTATGTTTTTGTTTAAACATCATTATTTATACTCACCGTTGATAGTTAACAATCGTAAGTTCCCTCCCGGCCTCCCCTCGGTCGCGTTCGGCTTCGTGTCTGTCCATCAGAAGAAGCAATGACCATATAAGGTAGGCCACCTGCCGGTGAGTGGTGAGTGCAGTTCACTTGAGCGATAACTCTGTCTTTTATCTGTGTAAAGATTGTCGGGATTAGACAGATTAGGATAATTGGGCATATTGTTAACTATCAACGGTGAGTATAAATAATGATGTTTAAACAAAAACATACTATTATAGAAGGCGAAGAACATACTCATTTTACTATAAAAGGATAGTGTCACTGAACATAATTATAACATACAAACGGATATGAATAAACATGCAACATGTGCTAACCCGTCAGATTTGATCTATGTGACACTCAATTACTAATAACGTGATTAAAATGTGATTAACATTTACATTATTTCAATAAATTTCCATCCGCACATCATTACAGTAAAGCAAGAATGATTGAATAAGTTTTTATCTATAATTATTGAGTCATATACAGATAATAAGTAGACAACGTTAAATGTGGGATGACTATTTTGTAAAACAGTAAAATATAATAAAAAAATGTCATGAAGTTAAGGTAAAGTGCCGTTAAAAATTGATAGACTTCTCAAATATGTATCCAAATGACACATACGCTCCCAAAACACTCACAAAAGCACAAATAACATAACATTATATTTATACAAATATGATAGTGTTACTACAGTTAGTAAGAACAGATTAAAATTTTCAATTACTTACCATTCTCGTGTACTGCACAGGATGTTTTATGACCCGCAATTGCTATCTTTAGATGGGCTCAACAGCGTGTATTCGCGACTTCGCATACATGTATATTCGGTTGTGTATTTGTCAACTCTGATGAGAGTAGTCTATCCAACAGTGGCCCATCGGTCTGCTCATTACGTAATCTACTCGTGGCCCACTATGGGATAATACCTCTTCTTTGACCAAGACACATCCACGTGTACACTGTATATTGGACAAGCTTTCATTCTTCAACAAATTAAATTGTATTATCAAGATAGGTAACATAGGTTTTCTGTTTATTGTATATTGTTGTCCCACATATATATACTGTCTGTTTTGCAATTGTGTCGGGGTATGATTTGTAAGTATTTTGATATTTTCAATACAAATAATAAAATATGTCATGTTCTGTCCATCATACTTCGTTTTCGGATCACAAATTAAAACTGGTGGAATCAATCAAATATTTACTGTATATGACGAAAGAGCGTGTCCACTGATTTTAGATATTAAGAATTATTATTTTAAAAAAAAACCGGAAAATATCCATTATAGGTATCGTTTGTGGAAATAAAGTGAAACCGACTGAAGATGTGACACAATTTTTTTAATTTGTATTTGTAAATGATAAAATGTATAAATGTATGCTTTGTTTATGAAGCATATTACATTAAAACTGAATGTGAGTGTTATGAAGTACGTTCGCAGCAAACGGCCTACTAATAGCTTTAATATATATATCATACTGATGCAAATGAACACAGCTGGCGTATAAAATGTCACATGCAGAACATTAAAGTATATCATGCTTGTTTTCATATTGTTGCAGACAAAATCCAAAGTGGCAAAGCTCACAGTTGTCGTGTACACAGCTTTGATTTCTTAACTATTAGTTTTAAGATACATTTTCAATAACAAGTACGCATCCTTAAATATGTCCCGTTAACACGCATTAGTTAGCTGATATGAGAAATGTGTATTGTCAAGTGGATTGTCTTATATTTGGTTGAATCAAAATGTTGGTGAGAGGTAAATATCTTTGTTTACTTTTAAAGGATATGTTTATACAAATTGGTCCGAAACAATTAATTCATCAATTTATTTAAGTCTTTACATCATTTCAGATCGGGGTTTGGGCCAGACTAGTATTTACGTATTTACGAAATCTATGTAAATTTAGAATCGCATTACACTCCTTAAAATACAACATTTTAGAAAGGACTATTACACGCTGGATGATCTATGATGTTCTAATTATTCTTCTGGTCAAATAGAAGACGAATTTTAGAAATGGTTAGTTTGTGACGCTTTGCAATCCACAAACGATGTATAATCTACTTATTCATAATATATCTTAAAATACCTTGCCATGTTTATAAAAGATTAGATGAAAACTCCGGAGGAAATAATTATCGAAGTCATGTCATCTCAAGCCGTCATGCTGAAACATGAATGTACTTGTTTAGGCCTTATATATTGAATAAACCTGTCTGTAAGTGCTCCTTTCACAAATAACTATTGCATAAATCTTTAAACGATACATCTATAAAACATGCATTAATTATATCCGTCCGTATGTCTTACCAGACATTTTATAAATGACATTACAAACATATTAACAGTATCGATTCAGGGTAATGTACCGAGAAGACGTTTTTACAAGGTTTAAAACAATCCAGTATGAACGGGTGAATTGTTTACGTGTCACGCATACCACTGCAGGGTATACACGTGTAAGTTCCAAAGATAAAATTGATAAGCCAAAGCTTCAAAAGAAGAAGAATCTGTAGTTAAATGTAAATAATATAAGTGATTATAAAAAATATAGAGGTAGCATTACAGTATTAACGGACATCATATGTTTTAATATTAAATCAAATAATGACCAATTTTAACTGGGTACATATACCTAACACTTTTACGCCGACAAATAATCTTGTACAAATAAACAACGGTATCCCAGAGAGCTAATAAAAGCAAAATTTAAGATAATTGTCATTATTCATTTAAGGTAACATACCGAGCGATTTTATAATTACGAAATATCTAATGTATAACGCGTAATTTCTCGCCTGGTTTATGACCCGCAATTAAGCTAACATTGTCTGGGTTAGGAATGGTGTGTATTGGTGACTAGCTGTGGTTGTATATTCGGATGTATATTCGACAATTCTGATGAGAGGGTTATCTTTAAATACCAATACACATACACAAGGAATTGTCATTGACATAAGCAGAGGAAAATTAAATATCTAGATATATCTAGCGTAGTTATTCGAGTCTGCAATTATGAACATGTATATATAAATCGCCATCCATGAATTTATTTGAGCAGGATAATATGAAACATCACCCCATCCAAACTGTTTGGATGGGGTGATGTTTTGGCACATGTGTGCTTATTCTATGTTTTCATTTTATTTTATGATTTGTAGTAATACATGTTCAACTTCTATAAATACCTTACAGTATCGTTGTTTACACAACTGTGCCCTGTTATCTAGGTCTATATTGTCTATATCTGTTATTTCATAATTTTATTTGTAGTTTAGAAAATAGTCATACCTTTCACATCTACAACAAGTAAATGTCATTGCAATTTTACAATTCGACATTCAAATTTTGTTTCAACAGATAATGAAACATTCACGGGCTAGTGTACAGCAATAAAGCTATTTGATGTTCAAACTCTGACCGTTGAAACAAAGGCGCATACTGGTACCTCTTTGTCATCATAACAATTAGTTAAAATATCCATATGAAAGTGTCCATAGCGATTGTTGATAGATGAATAGCTGAATATGGATGCAGTACAAGATACCGGAATCAAGTGTTACAGTCCACCAGGAGACCTGTTTAAGACCGAATACACATGTTTCATAACACCGACCAGAACGCATCGTTTAACAGGTTGTTCTGATAGGCATTTGCACGTGACGCTTGCTCCTGTATATAGCCAGGGACTCCCATCTGATTACAGAGTCCCTGGTTGACCAAAGTCAGTGAAGCTCAGCAAAAAATGAGATTGACAAAAAGAGTCATTAAAAAATGAAATACAGATGGATAAAATGTAACAACTTAACAGCATTATTATCATGATAACCGCTGCATTAGCTTGCGACATAACAATAATAAATTTAATTTGTATTATGGCAGTATGTAACTTCCTCCAATAACAGAAACTCTTCCGAATACAATCTTAAAAATAAACAACAGGCGGACCAACAAGTATTAGTATTTTAATTTAATACACTTAAACAACATGTGTTGAATTTATATCATTAATCATTAATATTCAAACCTAAACACTTTAATAAGAGTAAGTCGTGTGATACTTGTAATGAGCCTATCGGCCTATGATAAATTGTTGAACTCATAATGATGAATTACAATCGTGATAAATATAAGACTGTAAAATGATCATGTCAAAATAACCGGATGAAAGTTCATGGAAATGTTTTATTGCTTGTTTTCGTTTTGCAATGAAAGACCTCCAAACCAAACCACTTGACATGCTACAACAGAGAACGTTTTGAATAAAACTTTTGTTATAAAGAACAAGTGTAAAGGTATTGACATTAAAAGCTTTAACTTTACGTCAAACACTGTCTTTGTTGGCCATTCTTGTAGATGCTATCTGTGTTTGAATTTGTCATAAAAAATAGTGCCGAGATACTTATACTCCGGGACAACTTCTATGATAAAATTGTCAATGAGAACAGGTTTATAGTTGCCTTTCTTCACTTATTAATCTCTGTAATCATTGCCTTTATTTTCCGGGTATTAATAACTATAAGGTTCTCTCAGCACCATATACAAAAACGTTCTATGGCCTTATGGAATGTGAAGTATACATTTGATTAAAATCATAACAAAAAATTATTTACGAATGAAAAAGTCAGCAATTAAAATGTTTTAATTATAGATTTTAATATAACATTTATCAATTTGGTATTTTCTTTTCTCTCTGTGTTAATGAGCGTAAGCACGTACAATGACCTTGACAGGCTTTGCAGCGTGATATCCGGGAAACGCGGCCGCCTTTGATGAAACTATTACGTAATTCGTTGGCACACATCGTGTGTGCAGACGGCATAATGCCGACATATGATTGCTTATTGGTTTATAACGCTCGTACTGTTTATATCAAAGACGACGATCGTTTTCAAGTGTCACAGGTATGAAACCATCCATCTAAAATTGATCTAGGAGATACTAAACTTCACTATGGAACATGCTATACATAAAAATTCAGTATGCCTGAGACTTACCCATTGCTGTGAATGTCGATGTGAACAGTTGAGAACAGCTTTGACATAACAAACAGATGTCAATGTACATGATCATATATCTCTTCTTCATCACCTTAACTTCAAGAATGCCAATCAAAGACATGTACATGCTCTTTGAATATTTCTTCTTTAAATGTACACCTGGTAAATACGATCGTTTATACATAGCTTGTAGTGAAATCGAAATGGTTAGTTGTAAAGAAACCGATATTATCCAACATCACAATAGCATGGCTAATGAAGAGGTTAAGTGAACACTATAACGTGATTGATAATATGTAAATTGATGTAGGATAATTGAAAGGCAGTCCCATGATAAACACTTAGACATATTTCTAAAATCTACCAGTAATTGAACTTAATTGATTATCAAATCTGCAAGTTAAAAAGCAGTGGTGGAGCAGTAAACAGACTGTAAGACAGGTTATCATCAAGATGACACAACATACTTTGTCAAAACAAGTTGTTTAAAGCTTGCTCTAGTTCTTAATATAACTCATCATTTCACAGGTGTTGTGTTATGTATTTTTGTGATTCAGGCCGAATGAATATAAGATTATCTTTCGGGATATGTCTGTTAAACTTATGATAATTTAGATCACTACAGCTAGCTGCTTGCGTGAACATGCCAATCCCTTATTCATTCTCTCTGTCGTTCCATCATTCAATCAAACAGTATATATGTAGGATCTACTTTTTAACTTAATAACTTATGGTTAGCTAATGAAGTTAAGGAGTGAAATAAACATATTATCACCCTCCCATGTTCTATCAGTGATTAGTTACAAGGTAAGCACATTACGCCAGGAGTATTTTTCTTGCCCTGTAGGATCATGTAGTGTTTAGACATGGTTATAGTGATAGTATTATACATGGTCATCTTTTCTTATGATAGCATCAGGCTGGTTGGTTATTTGTTTTATCTTTGAACACACCTGCGCTCCTTTTGTACATGGAAATAGTTTCAAAATATAGTATGTAAAGGTAGTGAGATGTTGGATACTTAGAAATGAAACATTACCTGTAAATGTGGTCGCATGCAAACGTATTCTTTTAAAGGGATTAGCCGTGGATCAAAAACGTGAGTCTCCGGTTTATCTTAATGAGCGGTTTTAGGCGAGAGCGAGACAGCCTAAAGGCTCTCTGCACTGTTATCAAAACAACGCTGTGCGGAGCTTTGAACTCTGAGCGAACCAGATCTAGAAGCTGTAAACCGGTTTATGTAATCACGGCCGATTGAGTTAACTCACTGATTGATTTGTGTTTACAGCCAAATTCTTCAAGGCGGCAACGATTAAAAGGATTTGCTGCAGATTAAGTTATCATGATTTATTGAGTTTTCTCACTCTGACAGTGAGTTGTTTTTATTTCTAAATACTTTCAACTCAAGCCAATCTAGGTGTGTATATAGAAGAAGAAGAAGAAAATTGTTTGATTTCTGTGTCACGTGGTACAGTATATATATATCCATTAAAAGAAACACATCAACACATTCAATAAAATAAAATACCACCCGGCCATACGGCCTATGAGACACATAAATGTCTAAAATATGCATATATAAAAATAAATGTTACACGTTACAACACAAACATGTACAGGAGATGATGGTGTTATGATAGCTATATATTGAGGGTGCTGATTGCATGTTTTCGCCGATTATACATTTTTAATTCTAGAGCGGCAAGAGACTTCACATACCTCTCATTGCGTAATATGAACAGATTGGGCTGTGTAAACAAAGGGTTAACAAGAGAAATATCCTGCCATAAATTATACCTAAGATCAGAATAAAAGTCACACTCAGTGAGAAAATGTATTTATAACATGAAGTCATTTGTGACTTGTCAATCTCAAGACAATATGGGAAGAAAAGCACTGTCAGACTCTGCAAGAAAGCGAAGTGATCGGGAGAGGTAGATGCCACGAAAATAAACATAGGTGATCTGTTTCCAAGATGGAGCATTTTAGCCGATCGTCGAGGAGAAAATCCAAGGGCCTTAGCGGAACATTTGCTTGATATACACGACAAATTTTGTCAATGCAGGTAGGTCCACGTCGCAAATTATTACTCTGTCTCATACAATAGACCACCGACATTTTAGGGAATCGAACCGTTCCTTTTATGACATTCCTGTAATTATGTGAAAATGAATAATAACGTTACTATAAACTTACATGTAGCTAAACTTTTACGCCACTTACAAGAAATGATTACATAAATTATGAATGGGTTTTCTACTGCTGTATCTGAATAATGGTATAACAATGTTACATAAAAAGGATACACATGTACATAATGCCATTTTGGAATATAAATCGATAACTGACTGACTCGTGACCGATTTGAAGATCACATGCGATTAGCATTTCAATTAGCAATTCACTGTCCGTGTCCAGTGTATGAATGAAATGTTATAGCTGAGTGAATTCAAACTTTCAGATCGATCAAGCGATCTGATCATTGACAAGTACATGTTGCTAATTATCTTGTTTATTCCAGCTCGTCAACTGCAATGATGGACGAAGGAGGGGATTACAGCGGTTGTTTGGACCAGACCTTGTAAGTACCGTGTAATATCTGTTGAGGTGTAATTAGTCATGTACATGATCTGTCTATTACATAAGTTTATTATCGTTTCCGTTCTGAGTGTGATTTATTGCTTTGTGGCAGGCTGGTAAATTGCAAAACATAACACAGTTCACTAAAGGTACTTGTCTATTCATGCATGAAAGGAAGGTTGAGTAAGATATCTGAAATACCATTTACTGTGTGTGTATTGAAGAACTCTATCAGATATTTATTGGTTGATACTTACGAAATAAGTAAACATTTATTTGTTCTGCTGATGATAATTTTATGTTTTGATGATAATTTTATGAAATTATTTATATATGTACATGTATGACTAAACTTCTCAGGAATTCTCCTATTCTTCTCCTTAGGGCAACTATTGGTGAGGATGTCGACATCGGTGCTACGGAAGATGACCTGCTCCTGCTGTGTACCCCCCAGAATGACTATTATATATAACTGAAATAAATAAAGCATTATTTTATCTGTCTATATCAATGTAATGTAATACACTTTATACAAGTATCATTTTAACCTATTAATTATACGTGTGTACTCTATTATAAATATATATCCGGTTTTAAAAATGTATCAAATATAAGACATTTTACTCGTTCTCGTGTATAAATGCACAAGCCACGATGTGAGGACAATGAGGGAATTCTTCAGAATGAGGGAAAACTAATATGAATTAGTTTTAACTTGAAGTACATACTTTGCAATGTTAATATTCTGATGAGTAAGTAACTACATCAAATTATATGTAGGCTCAATATACCTTTCGTAAATAATGTATCAAATATAATTTTTTGGATAAGAATATCATTGAAGAAGTATACCTTATCACTTTACTTCAATATTACAACCGTCGCTAGGACAATTCCTAAGACATAAGCCAAATTTGAAAAAAGTACAAACAGAACTCATTTCTTGAGAGTATTTATGCTACACTAAAATACAGGTAAGTGTATGGATAATAATACATTTTGATCAGTGTATTGAGAAAATTTTTATAAACATGATTTAGAGCGTGAATTAAAATTAAAAACTAACACGTAACTAGATCCACGTGAAAACAAACCTCTTTCCCTGGGCTTGTTTCCATGATTTCGCATCTGTTCACGCAAGCCACTCGATTTGTCCCACAACTGCATAACTATCCACACAGTATCCCGGCTTTCCGACAAGGACAGGCCCCCCTTTCTCCACGCGACTACAGGAATTTTCGACATGAAAATACGATTGGTAAGGGGTATTTTATACAATGATATGTAAATACTTTTATGTAATTTATTGTATATATAATATTGGTTTTAGTTTGTACTGTGTGTCTCTCATAACCCTGAATGGGTGGCTCGGCAATGTATTTTCTGTTATATTTACATGTATTTTTATTTGAATTGTACGAGGTGAGACCAAAATAAACTATCTGTCTGTCTGTCTACGCTTGCCATCACTGTTGAATTTGTAAACAACATACCATTCCAATTTCGAATTAACTAACGAAGGGGAAACCCCTAACGTGAAGCGAGTCCTAAATCCCCCTCTACTCGCGGTCTGTGCAGTGATCCGTAGCTTAGCTCGTTAGCGCACGGACTACTCATACCGGATTAGGCTCATGCACGGCTAACCCCTTTAAAGATGCATAATCAGTTTTGCATGATACTTTATATGGTTCTGAAATGTATATATAACAGTAGGTGCTGGTTTGCGTTGTATCATCTTACTCGACTTTCTTCATATATATATATATATCAATGAAAACTAAGGAACAGTCTCATGCATGTGTAGTAGTCGACATATATGGCTCTATTTCAGTATTTACTCGTTATAAGATCTATTAAAAGCTATAGAAGCAAATCTGTCTTCCTATCTATTTCATGAAAGTGTCCAAATATACGTTTGACTTAATGGCTGCATCATGCCAAGGTTATATGTCCTGTTTTCGATCATGACCACGACTTTGAATGGTTGTATTTTCTTTATAATTAACTGACTGAATAACTGAACTGGTTATTTTCGGTTAAAGTTGGTAAATCTCAATTAAATAAAATCTAAAAAATTAAATTTTCTTGGCATTATGAAGCTCATCCATCTTTAATTCCACCACTGTAATTAATCCTATGTTAACAGGCCACAAGGTGCATGATCAGGGATTTCTACGGCATAGGTTATTTGGACAGCATAAATAACAAATGCTTATTAAGAAGAATTTCCAGAACAACACACCTCTGTTGCATACTAGGTACATGTATGTCTATATGTATGTATGTATGTATGTCTGTGTTAAACGGGACATAGAATAGCACAATGTTTATAAATAAGTCAGTGTCAAATCAAGATTTTACATTCAGTTTTGTTTACCTAAAGTAGGATTTGTGAAAATTCTAGAAAGCCAGTTTCTTGTATTTGTTCCTAGATTGATCACATTCCAATTAAAGTCATACTTACGGATTTAAAATCAAAAAAGAAAATGAATGTTTTAAAAAAATCATTCAACGAAAATGTTTTTGAAAAAATAAAGTTACTTTTTTCTAAATCTTGTCAAAACCTTGTAATCTTTATGTTTTATAACTTAGATATGATATTTACTTTTCAACATGATAAAAAAATGTTTCTATTAAAATATATTTAAAAATATTTTCATTATTTTTATAATTTTAACAAAGTCAATATATTTTCACTTTCACTTGCTTGTTAGAATACGTCTAACAAGTTTAAAGTTAGTATTTAAATAATATTTAATCAAGTCAAAATAATGTAAAAATATAAAATAATATTCAACAACTTATTCTTTTAATGTCAAAATAGGTATCAAAGTCTAAGGTTTTCCTAAATCAAAATGATATTTAATATGGTTAATAAATCAAAGGAAATCTAGTCATAAGGGATAGTTCTATAGATATTGTTGACAGGTCGCGCATTACAAGGAGACATAACTCGTCGTCAGAAAAGTAATTATCTCATTAGCGTTTTGACTGTGGAAAGGCCGCCTTTCAGCCGATATTTCCAAAGTGGCTTTGTAAAGGTCGTTCTTTCCGTCTTTGGAAAGGCGTGGAAAGCTGCCTCTTTCCACGGGTGGAAAGATTGGAAAGGTCGCTCTTTCCACGCCAAAAGAACGCCTTTCCACTAGTGGAAAGAACGGTCGTTACTCCAGTGTAATGTTATATTGAATATCAAAACTGACCCAGGGGTTTTGTTTGCGAGAAAAGGGTCTTGGCAGAAGGAAGGATCGAACTTCCCAAGGCCGAGGGCTTTCTTTTGCAAACAAAATTGAGGGGGAGGTTTTGATTCAACTTATGAACCAACCGACGCTATATTTAAGATGTAGTTTATTATTTAAAATCCCCACGGATTTGTATTTGCTTTTGGGTCAGTTGTATTGCGAGAGTCGCGATCTGCACATGCTACACGCCTGCAACGCATGCTGTACACAGGAGTTGTACCCGCTCCTTGTCTCATGTATAACGCAGGGTTCATACTGACAAACATTTAGCTCTGATATCGTGCTCAGTTGGCAAGAGCGTTGATTGGCAAGCAAAGGGTCCATGGATCGAACCTAGGTATGATCACTAGAAATTGAGTTTTCAAAATTGCGCAATTATTTATTCCATACCCATTCCGTACATAATACACTTGAATATACATGAATATATATGGCTACTAGTCATTTCTGATATTCATAGCATGATATATAAACATAGGAAGATTTTTAATTACATTCTGATTTAAACAGCTTAATAAAGATGAAAATTTATATGAAAACAGATGGACATAATATAATTCTTTCTTTTTTTCTACGTAAATTATCATATAATTGACACACAAGCAAAACATGGTATTCACTTTCTAATACGTTGATATTTCATGATTTGCATAATCTATCTTCTCTTTTTATAATTAAATATCTGTTAAATATGCGATGAACATCGGAAACGTGATAAGCTTACTCTAAATGTACATATAGTGACACATGATAGATATTATTTAGTAGAAATATATGATTTGAAAGCTGAATAATAATCACATTTGGTAGAGAGGGAGAGTTTATGAAGCCAGTTTTGTTGGTATATATCTTTTAGCCTTTGCGTAAAGGAGTTTATAAATGTTGTAGGAAATTCAACATTTTGTTCATACCATTTGTGATTAAAATCTGTTGAGAAAAATAACTTATAACTTAGTTCTTATGTCAATGTTGCTCATATAAAATCTTCATTTCATAACATTATATTGGTAATTTGATTTCTTACTTTAATGAATTAATTATTAGCGGCTGCGCATGGATACAGGACTTCCGGCTGCGCATGGATACAGTGAAGACGTGTTAGCACGAAGCTCTCGCTAACCCACTAGCAATCAATCTTAAGCTATGAATTAAAAGAGACCATTTGAATTAGTTTCAACTGAAGACAAAACGGTTCGATATTCTTGAGATACAACAAAAGGATATATAAAAGCAAATATTAAAAAAATTTCGCCAGGAATATAACTTAAAGAAAATGGCGTCGACACGTGCTACGACAGCGAATAACGACATGATGGATGACATCGTCAGAGCATCAGAGAAGAGGCTCAAGGAATTTATACTCGGAGCTAAAACAGAACTGAAAACTTCAATCAGCGAGGTTAAAGAAGAGTTAACGGGGATGAAATTGAAACTTGACAGCGTGGAACACGACGTCGCTATTCACGGAGACGAATTAAAAGCTATCAGAAAGGAAATGGCGGACATGAAGCGCGCCAACTCTGTTCTCGAACGACAGTGCGTACTAAAGGACATCCATGACAGGAAGCCGAACCTCCTATTTTACGGCCTGCCGGAGACGCCGAAAGAAGATACAGAACAAGTCCTGAAAACATTCCTCAAAAACCAACTAAAGTTTGACGAAAAAAAAGAGCAGACGACATTCTCCTTAAAACAGTGCACAGACTACCCAAGTCAGAGTACCAACGTCTACATCGTCCTGCCGCACCGCCGAGTATCATCGCGACGTTTATCAAGATGAAGGACAGGGATGACATATTCGAAGCACGGAAGATACTTAAAGGTACGGGAATCAGCATACAAACTGACTTACCAGCTTTGATGAAGAAGCGTCGAGCTATCCTCAGTCGTCAAGCCAACGAGATACGCGATCAGCAGAAACTCTGGACTCGTGTACGTGTTGTAGGGATAGAGGTTGTTCTTGAAGTTAAAGAACCCCATAACCCCGCTTCTGCATGGAAACCCTACGAGTAACTTCATACACATTTCACTTGTTTGCTTCAAAATCCCCGGTATTGAAGCAGTACTGTTTACGTGACGTTATATATGTAAAGTAAAATTATTGACACCGTTTAGTATTTAAAACAAGTAGTTTTTGTGTTTGAATAGTAAAAGTATATGTTATATACATATAAATTCACCTCAGTTCGCAATAATTTTTACGTAGTAAACGTACATTTGATTTCTACTGTACTATTCAAATGTAGTTATCCGACAGGTAGTGTCACAAACACTTCGTGCGTCCCGTGCGCACACAACCACGTGTCCCTTTCTCTCACCTCGGACGCACGCGGGTTAACACTAGCTGATTCTATGTGACTTTGTGATTGTGACAGTGTAATTGTGATTCATGTCGGATTACGTGGATATACACAGGACTTATAATTGACTGTAAGTAAACAATTATTTTTTGTTCAGTTGATCTTATTGGAAAATTTGACATGCATGAAATATAAATAGGTTATGTTTGTCAGAATCTATACTGTGGGTTGGCTGTAAAGCCCACGTTGCTACCAACCTATATGGTACCGGAAGCAATGTTACTTTTCTGCTTTTGTTTTTGTTTTACATTTATAGAATCACTTTGTTCATCATGCTCATGCAATTTCTACAAATATAAATTGGGTCAAACATCGTACATGAATTATTCAGGATATCATAAAACTGCATCATAATGGTAGATAAATTAAGAATATTGTGTTCAAACTGTCAAGGGTTAAACAACGAAAAGAAAAGAAGAGATGTCTTTAGAAATTTAAAAGAGAAGAAAGCAAATATATATTGTATTCAAGATACTCACTTCACAAAAGATATTGAGCAGAAAATTAAAACAGAATGGGGGTCAGAAGCTCGATTTAGCTCTTTTAGTAGCCAATCAAGAGGGGTTGCAATCATGTTTCAAAATAATTTTGACTTCCAGATACTAGATGAAGTTTGCGACAATGACAATGGAAATTATTTGATTCTCAAAATCAAAACAAGTGATGATATATTTACTGTTACAAATATATATGGTCCAAATGTTGACACACCAGAATTTTACACAAACATTAAGAATTTAATCAACAAACTTGATTGTGAAATTAATATCATATGTGGGGATTTTAATCTCGTACAAAATCAAGAAAAAGATACATACAACTACAAGCACATAAATAATCCAAAAGCAAGAGACGTTGTTATAGATATGATAGAAGAACTTAACCTATATGATCCTTGGCGCGAAGCTAATATGAGAACAAAAAGATACACATGGAGAAAACCAAAGCCACTAAAACAAGCCAGATTGGACTTCTTCTTGATAAGTAAAACTCTAGAGAAATCGGTATTGTCATCAGATATACTGGCAGGTTATAGATCCGACCATTCACTGATCACACTAGAACTCCAGTTCACTAAACTTGAAAGGGGACGTGGATTTTGGAAGTTTAACAATAGTCTGTTGCATGACCAAGAATATGTACGCAAAGTAAAGAACATTATCAATGAGACATTTGATGAATATAGTAGAGCTGATAACGAAGGGGGGAAACACTTAATTATTAATGATCAACTATTCTTTGAAGTCCTACTGTGTAACATTCGAGGTTCAACTATAAAGTATTCCTCCATCAAAAAGCGTGAAAGGTTGAAAGAGGAAAAAGAAATAAATGATTCACTTGAGGAATTGGAAATTTCATTGGATGCTAAACATCATGAAAAAGAGAAAGAAGAAATACTTAAAGAAATAAATGAACTTAAGCTCAGGCAATTGGAAATTAATAAAGTAAAAACAGAAGGAATAATGATTAGAGCTAAGTCAAATTGGCAGGAAAAAGGTGAAAAACCAACTAAATATTTTCTTTCCTTAGAAAAACAGAAATTTGTCAACAAGGCAATAACCAAATTGAAAGATGATAATACTCTAATTACTGATACTAAACCTATTATTAAACATGTTCAGGGTTACTACAAAAACTTGTACTCTACTCAAGGTGCAAAAAATATAAGCTTAAAAGACTTCTTCAAAGAAACAAATATTCCTAAATTATCCACTGAAAATTCTAAATTACTTGAAGGAGAACTTCAATATGAAGAAGTCCTAAATGCTCTAAAAAATATGAAGAATGATAAAAGTCCTGGACCATCTGGATATACAACAGAATTTTTTTAATTCTTTTGGAAGGATATTCATTCCTTTTTGATAAACTCACTGAATTATGCTTATTTACAGGGGGAATTGTCAATTAGTCAAAAACAAGGCCTTATTACATGTATACCTAAAAAGGGAAAACCAAAAGAATACATAAAGAACTACAGACCAATATCCCTATTGAATATATCATACAAAATAGCATCAGCTACAATTGCAGCTCGCATTAAAAATGTTCTACCAACTGTTATCAGCGAGGACCAAAAAGGATTTATGAAAGGCAGATATATTGGCGATTGTACTAGACTTGTTGCAGACATAATGGAATACACAGAACAAATGAATATACCAGGCCTACTTATACTAATCGACTTTGAAAAGGCATTTGACTCGGTAGAATGGAAATTTATTGAAAACTGTTTGGACTTCCTAAATTTTGGTCCGTCCATTACACATTGGATTAGAACTTTTTACAACGATATAAAGTCAAGTGTTCTTGTAAACGGTTTCTCCAGTGACTTCTTTAACATTACCAGAGGCTGCAGACAAGGTGACCCACTATCGCCTTACCTCTTTCTTATCTGTACAGAAATCCTGGCACACATGTTGAGAGAAAATAAAAATGTTAAAGGTATTAAGTTCTTAGACACTGAATACTTACTTACACAGTTTGCAGATGACACAACACTTATTTTGGATGGAACGGAAAAATGTTTTCAAGCAACCCTAAACATACTAAATAAGTACGCTGAAATTTCTGGCCTCAAAATAAACATAGAAAAAACGAAAATAGTATGGATTGGCTCCACGAAATATTCAACTATCGAATACTGTCAGACCTATAAGCTAGACTGGACTCAAAGACCCTTTACTTTACTTGGTATCCAGTTTCAACATAACCAGGCAGAAATGGTTGAAAGAAATTATAAAGATAAACTCAAACAAGTTGACAAGACAATGGCAATGTGGTTAAGAAGAGATCTTACTCCATTTGGCAGAATAACCGTACTTAAAAGCTTAATATTACCATCACTAAATCACCTGTTTACTATGCTGCCAAACCCAAACAATGATACTATTCAAACTCTACAAAAGAAATGTTTTAAGTTCGTTTGGAAAGAAAAGCCTGACAAGATTAAGAGAAATACTATTATTCAATCGTATAAAGAAGGGGGGCTAAAAGTACCCCTAATTCTGGAAACAATACAAGCTCAAAAACTCTCATGGCTACGCAGAACATTCGTACAACAATCTAATATAGCCAATCTTATAAGTTTTGCTGTTCCAAAAAAAAGCCTTCATCCAACAGAGATGGGAGCAAATTATCTAAGGCGCTTCATAATTCCAAATATCAATAATGCTTTTTGGCGAGATGTCTATGAAGCATGGGCAAACATACAATCTCTTCAAACAAATGATATTGATACCGCAACTTCACAACAATACATATGGGCAAACGACAATATAACTGTTGGAAAAAAACCTATTATCTATAAACATTACTTGAATGCAAATGTTAAATTCATAAATGATTTTCTTAAAGAAGATGGTATTTTTCTTACATATGATGAATTTATTTCCATATACAATGTCAAGACAAATTTTCTAGAATATATGGGTATCATACAATCCATCAGAAGTTACCTTCTTTTGCAAAACCAAACTCCTTATAAAATACAACAGCCATTTATGCCAAATAACCTACATATTCTTTTCAAAGAACGCAAAGGGTGCAAACTATTCTATTCTGCCTTGCTAAGGAAATATCATTTTCAAGGAAAGCTCAATTGTCAACTTAAATGGGAACGGGATATCAAGGTGGATATATCGGAATCACTCTGGCAAATTTACAATTATATACCCTTCAGAACAACAGGTATTACACATCTAAGATGGCTACAATATAAAATTGTACACAGAATTATAACAACAAACAGGGACCTATTTAACTATAACTTGATACCATCTGCTTCTTGTTCGTTTTGTGATGTTGAAGCTGAATCAATTGTCCATCTATTCTGTGAGTGTGTACATGTAAAAAGGTTGTGGCAACAATTAGTCAACTGGATCGAATATGATACAGGCACAAGATTAATTCTAGATGAAAAACATATACTCTTTGGTTTTAAAGAAAAAAGAAATGATGTCCTAAATTTAATCCTCATTGCAACGAAATACTTTATATATGTGAAAAAATGTTCAAACTCGCTTCCAAACTTTGTTGGATTGAAAAACTACCTTCGTATCGTATATGAAATTGAGAGATTTACTGCCTTTTCAAACTGTAACTTCGGAAAATTCTTCACCTTTTGGTCATCGTGCCACAACCTCTTCACATAACTAGTTGTATAATAAACAGTTTCTACCATCTGTCCAACGTGTGTATATTGTATGTATAAATGACTCATGTAACAAACAAAAAAATCGATGTACCCATGAAAAAGAAATAAAGTGATAAAAAAAAAAAAAAAAAAAAAAAATTATTAGCGGATACCTACCTCATTCTCCGTATATCATTACGTTCCACAAGTTCATCTTTACCCCAAGACATTTCTTACAGGCCAATAAATGAACTTTCTCTAATTCGTCAAAATGCTGATATCGTCAAATTTCAGCCCAGTACTATAGAATTGGAATTGTTTTTACATCAAAAATTCTGAAATAGGATCTTAAACTTAAATTTCCAAGTACTTTAAAACATTTCAAAATGCCTATCAATATTTTCTGAGCTTGGATAAACGCATACTTAACATGGATTGACCAGGACAGCTGGTTAGTAAAGTAAAAACCTAGGCACGAGGTTGTTGATTCTATTAGATTGCCTTTAAAGTACCGTGTCGAGATAATTTACTCCCTTTTTTTAAAGTAATACTTTTATTTTATTCATATTGACAATGAGATTAGATTGCTCACAATAACTTTCCAATTCGGCAATTTTCTTCTGTAGACCCACAACAGTACTTAAAGAAAGATCAATGTCATCTACAAATTCTAAAAGGAAAATTTGGAAGACACCTGGATGTAATTGGATACCATTTCTGCAATTGTTTTCAATCTGCATAGCCAATTTATTAATGAAAAAGCATAATAAAAAGGGCTAAGTACACAGCCCTATCTCACACATATTTGTACATTAAATGATTCTGAAATTAATGAATTCAATGTTTTCAAAGTTGTGATATTTTAAAATAGTATACGATAGGATATAATCATCTCTATAGTCTCCAAAAACATTCGAATTTATAAATATCACAAAGAAGCTGTTTCAGTAGCTTTCTTCTACTAGTTTTGACAGTTGTGATATTTTAAAGGGGAGAAAGATTTCATATAATCATAAGTCTCCCAAAAAAATATTCGACTTTATAAATAAACACATTAGCGACAGGCATTTACTCAAGAATTCACAGAGCTTTCCTAAATACTGCCCAGAAACAACTGGTAGAGATCAATCGGTAAAAGAAGACCCTGGTGAGACAATAGAGTGATGTCACTAGATGTTTAGAATATCACAAAGAAGCTGTTTCAGTAGCTTTCTTCTACTAGTTCCAGAAGCTTGTTTTTTCTAGATCCACATTAAAATCACCAAGGAAATAACACTCATGCTTTAGAAGGTATGTTTTCGTAGATTCTCGTCTTGAGACTGGGAGCAGCTTGGGAACGGCGAACATCTGACCATCATCACCCGTGTGTACATATCATTACCACAGAGTGTCTGTTGTACAACCTCTGTTTGACACCTCTGAGCGTGTTTGACCACCCCTGACCATGTTGACCAACCGCTAGCGCAAGACATGTTCGAGTTTGGTGTTATTTGCATTTGTACTTAGTTGTAGTTTTACGTGTGAATGTGTGAGTGTGTGAGTGTGTCTATATGTGTGTTACATGTAGGTATGTAGCTCTCAACTTGGAAAACTCACGGCCAATTGATTCTTTTACTATTTCGATTCGTTACTTTTTTAAAAGTTTATAGCTTTTCAACTATAATCTATAAAATGAAAGAGACTTTGCATTTCTAAGAGCGGTGCTTAATAATTTATTTCCAAATGTAAAAATATATCCAAAATAAATGTCAAATGTATACTATCCTGAGAAAAGACCAAACTAACATGTGATATTTATGTATCATAAGCAAGCAGACATATACATCAATTATATCAGTAAATGTGATAGATTAAATGAGTCTTACTGATCGAAGCATAATGGCTACCAAATTAACCGCTGAGGGTTCTTTCACTGTGTTTCTTCATTCGAATGGACTGCAACAGTTCACAAATAATGCTTCAGATGTTGCTCCTCACATTTGTAATTATCTCAGAAAGTACCTTTCAGACATGGGGTGAGAGAACAGTTCAGCCCTATGGTCCTAAAATGTGCGGAGTGCTTTGTCAAGGAACAAAGGACTGTTCTGACCACATCTTCAATAAAGTGCAGCTGACATGTCAACTTGTTATCAATGAACCAACTTCGAGGTATACATCAAGTGAAAAGGGCCTGGCTGTATATTGGGTTACTGGAAGTCAATCTTTTTACAGGAGAAAGACCACACCTTACAGAAAGCCAGGTATATTTAATTTTTTCCCCGAAATTATATGCGAGGTGAATGTCATTCCACTCTGTTGTGCTAGCTGACCACTATTGATGCAACATCTTTTACTTTGATTGGCAATCAGGGAGATAACCTGTTGCTCTCTGGGACAATACCTTATATTTTGGTTGGCAATCAGACAGATGACCCGTTGCCCTTGGGACAACACCTTTTATTTTGATTGGCAATCAGACAGATGACTGGTACATAATAATTATGTAATACATAATCAAAATACTCCAACTAGGTACGATAATGGGCATGGCACCATGTCAGCTATCGATTTAACAATCACTACCCCGGACATCGCTAGCTAGACGAGTGGTAGGTCTATAATGATCCCTCGGGAAGTGATCATTTCTTATCTCTATTACCTTAAACAATTTCGGCCCATTAAGTATCTTAAACGACCAGAATTGGCCCCAAACAACTGATTTTCTTACAACAAGGCAGCTAATCCCCCGTGGATCAAAATACATATATCCTTAACTTTAAATCTGTGTATGGTAATGGAGGCGATAGTAAATAATCGTCTCCAAAATCATCTAAAGCTTAATCCTCTTAACCAAGATCACCGTGGCTTCACTCCTGGTTGCTCAACTCTAAATAATTTTGCTGGATTAGAGCAAAAAATTAAAACAGGGCAATACTATAAACACTATAATTTGGCTATCTTCCTTCCTCGATTTTTCCAAAGCTTACAACATAATTTGGCACTATGGGCTCGCCCATTATTAACCGAAAAGGCCCTGTAAGGCAACATAATTAACTTCATCGAGGATTCCCTTAGCAATAGGCAAATAACTGTCGAGGTGGACAACCAGCAATCCGAAAACTTCCTCTTGGAAAATGAAACTCCACAAGTCAGCATATTAGGCCCCACATCATTCAACATTATGGTAGATGACCTTTTTGAAGGTATCTCCACTAAAGAAGGCACATCAAAATTTGCAGACGACGACGCCCTCTGGGTATGTTGTAATAAAATTAAAACAACTACTAAATACTCCAGTCCGCACTAAATAAGGTCGACCATTGGGCTGACCAATTGGGCTTCAAATTAGTAGCAGAAAAAACAACAGGGGTAAGTTTCAAACACAAAAGAATGCGTTCAATCTCACCAAAACTCTTTCTTAACAATAATGAAATAAATGTTCAAAATCATTCCAAATTTATCGGCTTAATCTTAGACTAATACCTCACCTGGGGAGCCCACATCAAGAACTTAATTTGTAAGTGCAGCAAGGACCTTAATGTCTTGCGTGCAGCCTACAGGCTTGGGAGCTAGCAAATTTTTTACTTCTCTAATTGATCAAAATTGGATTATGGCGCAACAATACACAACACATTAAACCAAACCGTAGCTAAACAATTAAACTCTATACAATACCAGGGACGTACACAACGTGCACATCCCTTGAAGTTCTGAGGACCCTAAATGATGAAATTCCCCTCAATCTGAGACGGGACCAACTCACCTTCAATTTCCTGGCCGCATTTTCAGAGGACCCACTCATCACACAACTGCTACAACAACAAAACATTTCAAAAACACAAACTCGCATTAGCACACAAACACCCACTTACTTCACAGTATTCACGTTCATACAATCAGGATTTGTTTTTCCTGAATGCCGCTTTTTCGACTAACGCTCATAAAGATATCATGCGACATTAAAAATGTTTACTGTTTGCCAGTAGCTGTGAATGACGAGCTTGAGGACTTGTATTTATTAAAATGAAGTGCTCGAGGTGAGTGTAACTGTCTCATTCAGGTAAGGAAGGCACATTCTAGTTAACCACGCAGGTGTGCAGATGACATATGGATTTCTTATTTTGCATCAAAACGTTACGCTCCTTTTTTCAGAACCAGCTGACCATTGCATCATTGACATTGCGTTTGCTCGCCTTCTCAACTGCATTTACTGTTGCTATTTGGAAAGATCTTGATAATGACGAATTTTTTCTAGCTAATCAATCATTTAATGTAGCTCTAAAGCACTCTATAGGAAAGACTTATTTGATTACACTGTCGGCCAAAAGAAACACCTACCAGATATCTTATCAGATTTCGTAAAAACTACAATGAACAGTTTAACAATATTATAGCATTATGAAGTTGCACCATTTCTATATAATATATTTAAATTTCAGAAGTTGTCATATCACAAAAGAATGGTGATATGAAATGAGACAGATGAAGTGTTAAGTTTTCGATCAGTGCTTAATCAGAAAAAACATTTGAAACAGATTTTCATACAACCACGACCAACAATACAGGCACACATTCGCATTATGCGTAGTGATGACGCTACAGATGTACGAGGTAACGGTGCGCAAGTGAATCAACAGGAAATAGCGGTCTTCATTTGGCTTGGTTTTCATGAATGTTATTGAGTAGAATCCCATTTTTTTCACGATTTCAATGGACTTTCATATTAATTATTGATCAGCATAACGTGGAGACCATCATTAATTATGTTTCAGAAAATATTTCATTTTTCACTGTAAGGAACATCAAGAAGGCGTTTCTTTTGGTCGACAGTGTAGTAGCATTTATAACAACAATTCATTTAGTAATGATGGAGAATATGAGGTCTATTCATGCAAAGTGATTTTGAAATCAATTCCTCTATTTCGCAAAACAATAAATAAAGTAAAATTTTGACCTGAAGACATTTGCATTTATCAAATGTTACAGATACTTTCTTATGAGAACAACTTCATAAACAATACTAAATTTGTACGATGAATCTTAAGATCCGTTCCATTTATATTCCAAACAAAATTATAGTTGTTTATATTCCAAACAAAATTATAGTTGTTTATATTCCAAACAAAATTGTCATCATGAGAGATATCACAATAAAGAGGTTACAGATTTGATATGCCTGCTATCAACTTGGAGGAGTCTTATTTGAAGTTGGGAGAGACATGCTGTAATGAAGGGCTCACTTCAACATAACTAAATTACCTCCCTTTGATTTGGGCCAACAAAAAAACTCTCAGGATTCATAATCAGGACAAGTTACGTCAGTTTTTGTCAGATAAACCTTGCTGCATTTCCTCAGCTTTTCTGTGCCAGCATAGCCTTTTAAGTTTGAACGTCATAGGGTACGCTGCCATGCTAGCACAGAAAAGTTGAGGAAATGTAGCAAGGCTTGAAACACTTAGACGGTCACAACTTTCAGGATTCAAGCTCAAGGCAGCTGAGTTTCATTGTTCAATGCCATGTCATATTTCCAAATTATGTATTAAAACAACTAATCTATCAAATGATGTTAACATAAAGGCTTAAAAAACTCATTTTAACGGTTTTCTGCATTGTGTCGTGTAATTGGACACATAAAGGTGATGCATTGGTATAATTTAACAATTAATATTCACTTACAACTAATTTCAAAATGTCACATCCATCCCGTGTGGGACATAAGCCTTCCGTAGCGTTGCAATGCCTTCCGTAGCTACGAGTGGCTACATTTACCAACGGTGCGTATTGTAGGGTGTGAATATGGTATATGTTAACAATTGTCACTGTGTTGATGTTATACCCCGCCGCAAATGTAAAAAATATAAAAAACAAAAGCTAAGAAGACGTCATAGTTGTAACGACGAGTTCCAAAATGTATCAGTGTTCAATCACATTACAGTAGCACACTAAACGTATCAGTGTTCCCTCCCAATACAGTAGCACACTAAACGTATCAGTGTTCCCTCACATTACAATATTACACTAAACGTATCAGTGTTCCCTCTCATTACAGTAGTACACTAAACGTATCAGTGTTCCCTCACATTACAGTAGTACACTAAACGTATCAGTGTTCCCTCACATTACAATAGCACACTAAACGTATCAGTGTTCCCTCCCAATACAGTAGCACACTAAACGTATCAGTGTTCCCTCACATTACAATATTACACTAAACGTATCAGTGTTCCCTCTCATTACAGTAGTACACTAAACGTATCAGTGTTCCCTCACATTACAGTAGTACACTAAACGTATCAGTGTTCCCTCACATTACAATAGCACACTAAACGTATCAGTGTTCCCTCACATTACAGTAGTACACTAAACGTATCAGTGTTCCCACACATTACAGTAGCACACTAAAGGTATCAGTGTTCCCTCACATTACAGTAGGACACTAAACGTATCAGTGTTCCCTCACATTACAGTAGTACACTAAACGTATCAGTGTTCCCATACATTACAGTAGAGCAATCATCGTATCAGTGTTCCCTCACATTTCAGTAGCACACTAAACGTATCAGTGTTCCCTCACATTACAGTAGCACACTAAACGTATCAGTGTTCCCTCTCATTACAGTAGTACACTAAACGTATCAGTGTTCCCACACATTACAGTAGCACACTAAAGGTATCAGTGTTCCCTCACATTACAGTAGGACACTAAACGTATCAGTGTTCCCTCACATTACAGTAGTACACTAAACGTATCAGTGTTCCCATACATTACAGTAGAGCAATCATCGTATCAGTGTTCCCTCACATTACAGTAGCACACTAAACGTATCAGTGTTCCCTCACATTACAGTAGTACACTAAACGTATCAGTGTTCCCTCACATTACGGTAGGACACTAAACGTATCAGTGTTCCCTCACATTACAGTAGTACACTAAACGTATCATTGTTCCCTCACATTACAGTAGGACACTAAACGTATCAGTGTTCCCTCACATTACAGTAGTACACTAAACGTATCAGTGTTCCCTCACATTACAGTAGTACACTAAACGTATCAGTGTTCCCATACATTACAGTAGAGCAATCATCGTATCAGTGTTCCCTCACATTACAGTAGCACACTAAACGTATCAGTGTTCCCTCACATTACAGTAGCACACTAAACGTATCAGTGTTCCCTCTCATTACAGTAGTACACTAAACGTATCAGTGTTCCCACACATTACAGTAGCACACTAAAGGTATCAGTGTTCCCTCACATTACAGTAGGACACTAAACGTATCAGTGTTCCCTCACATTACAGTAGTACACTAAACGTATCAGTGTTCCCATACATTACAGTAGAGCAATCATCGTATCAGTGTTCCCTCACATTACAGTAGCACACTAAACGTATCAGTGTACCCTCACATTACAGTAGTACACTAAACGTATCAGTGTTCCCTCACATTACAGTAGGACACTAAACGTATCAGTGTTCCCTCACATTACAGTAGTACACTAAACGTATCATTGTTCCCTCACATTACAGTAGGACACTAAACGTATCAGTGTTCCCTCACATTACAGTAGTACACTAAACGTATCAGTGTTCCCTCACATTACAGTAGCACACTTAACGTATCAGTGTTCCCTCACATTACAGTAGTACACTAAACGTATCAGTGTTCCCTCACATTACAGTAGGACACTAAACGTATCAGTGTTCCCTCACATTACAGTAGTACACTAAACGTATCAGTGTTCCCTCACATTACAGTAGCACACTAAACGTATCAGTGTTCCCATACATTACAGTAGAGCAATCATCGTATCAGTGTTCCCTCACATTTCAGTAGCACACTAAACGTATCAGTGTTCCCTCACATTACAGTAGCACACTAAACGTATCAGTGTTCCCTCACATTACAATAGCACACTAAACGTATCAGTGTTCCCTCACATTACAGTAGCACACTCATCGTATCAGTGTTCCCTCACATTTCAATAGCACACTAAACATATCAGTGTTCCCTCACATTACAGTAGCGCACTAAACGTATCAGTGTTCCCTCACATTACAGTAGCACACTAAACGTATCAGTGTTCCCTCACATTACAATAGCACACTAAACGTATCAGTGTTCCCTCACATTACAGTAGCGCACTAAACGTATCAGTGTTCCCTCTCAATACAGTAGTACACTAAACGTATCAGTGTTCCCTCACATTACAGTAGCACACTAAACGTATCAGTGTTCCCTCACATTACAGTAGCACACTAAACGTATCAGTGTTCCCTCACATTACAATATTACACTAAACGTATCAGTGTTCCCTCTCATTACAGTAGAACACTAAAGGTATCAGTGTTCCCTCACATTACAATATTACACTAAACGTATCAGTGTTCCCTCACATTACAGTAGCACACTAAAGGTATCAGTGTTCCCTCACATTACAATATTACATTAAACGTATCAGTGTTCCCTCACATTACAGTAGAACACTAAACGTATCAGTGTTCCCTCACATTACAGTAGCGCACTCATCGTATCAGTGTTCCCTCACATTTCAGTAGCACACTAAACATATCAGTGTTCCCTCACATTACAGTAGCGCACTAAACGTATCAGTGTTCCCTCACATTACAGTAGCGCACTAAACGTATCAGTGTTCCCTCACATTACAGTAGCCACTAACAGTATCAGTGTTCCCTCACATTACAGTAGCACACAAAACGTATCAGTGTTCCCTCACATTACAGTAGCACACTAAACGTATCAGTGTTCCCTCTCAATACAGTAGTACACTAAACGTATCAGTGTTCCCACACATTACAGTAACACACTAAAGGTATCAGTGTTCCCTCACATTACAGTAGGACACTAAACGTATCAGTGTTCCCTCACATTACAGTAGTACACTAAACGTATCAGTGTTCCCATACATTACAGTAGAGCAATCATCGTATCAGTGTTCCCTCACATTACAGTAGCACACTAAACGTATCAGTGTTCCCTCACATTACAGTAGTACACTAAACGTATCAGTGTTCCCTCACATTACAGTAGGACACTAAACGTATCAGTGTTCCCTCACATTACAGTAGTACACTAAACGTATCATTGTTCCCTCACATTACAGTAGCACACTAAACGTATCAGTGTTCCCTCTCAATACAGTAGCACACTAAACGTATCAGTGTTCCCTCACATTACAATATTACACTAAACGTATCAGTGTTCCCTCACATTACAATATTACACTAAACGTATCAGTGTTCCCTCTCATTACAGTAGTATACTAAACGTATCAGTGTTCCCTCACATTACAGTAGCGCACTAAACGTATCAGTGTTCCCTCACATTACAGTAGCACACTAAACGTATCAGTGTTCCCTCACATTACAATATTACACTAAACGTATCAGTGTTCCCTCTCATTACAGTAGTACACTAAACGTATCATTGTTCCCTCACATTACAGTAGCGCACTAAACGTATCAGTGTTCCCTCACATTACAGTAGCGCACTAAACGTATCAGTGTTCCCTCACATTACAGTAGCGCACTAAACGTATCAGTGTTCCCTCACATTACAGTAGCGCACTAAACGTATCAGTGTTCCCTCTCATTACAGTAGTACACTAAACGTATCAGTGTTCCCACACATTACAGTAGCACACTAAAGGTATCAGTGTTCCCTCACATTACAGTAGAACACTAAACGTATCAGTGTTCCCTCACATTACAGTAGCACACTAAACGTATCAGTGTTCCCTCTCAATACAGTAGCACACTAAACGTATCAGTGTTCCCTCACATTACAGTAGAACACTAAACGTATCAGTGTTCCCTCTCAATACAGTAGCACACTAAACGTATCAGTGTTCCCTCTCATTACAGTAGCGCACTAAACGTATCAGTGTTCCCTCACATTACAGTAGCACACTAAACGTATCAGTGTTCCCTCTCATTACAGTAGCACACTAAACGTATCAGTGTTCCCTCTCATTACAGTAGTACACTAAACGTATCAGTGTTCCCACACATTACAGTAGCACACTAAACGTATCAGTGTTCCCTCACATTACAGTAGCACACTAAACGTATCAGTGTTCCCACACATTACAGTAGCACACGAAAGGTATCAGTGTTCCCTCACATTACAGTAGAACACTAAACGTATCAGTGTTCCCTCTCAATACAGCAGCACACTAAACGTATCAGTGTTCCCTCTCAATACAGTAGCACACTAAACGTATCAGTGTTCCCTCTCATTACAGTAGCACACTAAAGGTATCAGTGTTCCCTCACATTACAGTAGCACACTAAACGTATCAGTGTTCCCTCTCAATACAGTAGCACACTAAACATATCAGTGTTCCCTCACATTACAGTAGAACACTAAACGTATCAGTGTTCCCTCTCAATACAGTAGCACACTAAACGTATCAGTGTTCCCTCTCATTACAGTAGCGCACTAAACGTATCAGTGTTCCCTCACATTACAGTAGCACACTAAACGTATCAGTGTTCCCTCTCATTACAGTAGCACACTAAACGTATCAGTGTTCCCTCTCATTACAGTAGTACACTAAACGTATCAGTGTTCCCACACATTACAGTAGCACACTTAACGTATCAGTGTTCCCTCACATTACAGTAGCACACTAAACGTATCAGTGTTCCCTCTCAATACAGTAGCACACTAAACGTATCAGTGTTCCCTCTCATTACAGTAGCGCACTAAACGTATCAGTGTACCCTCTCAATACAGTAGCACACTAAACGTATCAGTGTTCCCTCACATTACAATATTACACTAAACGTATCAGTGTTCCCTCTCATTACAGTAGTACACTAAACGTATCAGTGTTCCCACACATTACAGTAGCACACTAAAGGTATCAGTGTTCCCTCACATTACAGTAGAACACTAAAGGTATCAGTGTTCCCTCACATTACAGTAGCACACTAAACGTATCAGTGTTCCCTCACATTACAGTAGCACACTCATCGTATCAGTGTTCCCTCACATTTCAGTAGCACACTAAACATATCAGTGTTCCCTCACATTACAGTAGCGCACTAAACGTATCAGTGTTCCCTCACATTACAATAGCACACTAAACGTATCAGTGTTCCCTCACATTACAGTAGCACACTAAACGTATCAGTGTTCCCTCACATTACAGTAGTACACTAAACGTATCAGTGTTCCCTCACATTACAGTAGCACACTAAACGTATCAGTGTTCCCTCACATTACAGTAGCACACTAAACGTATCAGTGTTCCCTCACATTACAGTAGCACACTAAACCTATCAGTGTTCCCTCACATTACAGTAGCGCACTAAACATATCAGTGTTCCCTCACATTACAGTAGTACACTAAACATATCAGTGTTCCCTCACATTACAGTAGCACACTAAACATATCAGTGTTCCCTCACATTACAGTAGCTCACTAAACGTATCAGTGTTCCCTCACATTACAGTAGTACACTAATCATATCAGTGTTCCCTCACATTACAGTAGTACACTAAACGTATCAGTGTTCCCTCTCAATACAGTAGCGCACTAAACGTATCAGTGTTCCCTCACATTACAGTAGCACACTAAAGGTATCAGTGTTCCCTCACATTACAGTAGCACACAAAACGTATCAGTGTTCCCTCACATTACAGTAGCACACTAAACGTATCAGTGTTCCCTCTCATTATAGTAGCACACTAAACGTATCAGTGTTCCCTCACATTACAGTAGCACACTAAACGTATCAGTGTTCCCTCACATTACAGTAGCGCACTAAACGTATCAGTGTTCCCTCTCATTACAGTAGCACACTAAACGTATCAGTGTTCCCTCTCATTACAGTAGCACACTAAACGTATCAGTGTTCCCTCTCATTACAGTAGCGCACTAAACGTATCAGTGTTCCCACACATTACAGTAGCACACTAAACGTATCAGTGTTCCCTCTCATTACAGTAGCACACTAAACGTATCAGTGTTCCCTCACATTACAGTAGCACACTAAACGTATCAGTGTTCCCTCACATTACAGTAGCACACTAAAGGTATCAGTGTTCCCTCACATTACAGTAGCACACTAAACGTATCAGTGTTCCCTCACATTACAGTAGCGCACTAAACGTATCAGTGTTCCCTCTCATTACAGTAGCACACTAAACGTATCAGTGTTCCCTCTCATTACAGTAGCACACTAAACGTATCAGTGTTCCCTCTCATTACAGTAGCGCACTAAACGTATCAGTGTTCCCTCACATTACAGTAGCACACTAAACGTATCAGTGTTCCCTCTCATTACAGTAGCGCACTAAACGTATCAGTGTTCCCTCTCATTATAGTAGCACACTAAACGTATCAGTGTTCCCTCACATTACAGTAGCACACTAAACGTATCAGTGTTCCCTCACATTACAGTAGCGCACTAAACGTATCAGTGTTCCCTCTCATTACAGTAGCACACTAAACGTATCAGTGTTCCCTCTCATTACAGTAGCACACTAAACATATCAGTGTTCCCTCTCATTACAGTAGCGCACTAAACGTATCAGTGTTCCCTCACATTACAGTAGCACACTAAACGTATCAGTGTTCCCTCTCATTACAGTAGCACACTAAACGTATCAGTGTTCCCTCACATTACAGTAGCACACTAAACGTATCAGTGTTCCCTCACATTACAGTAGCACACTAAACGTATCAGTGTTCCCTCACATTACAGTAGCACACTAAACGTATCAGTGTTCCCTCACATTACAGTAGCGCACTAAACGTATCAGTGTTCCCTCTCATTACAGTAGGGCACTAAACGTATCAGTGTTCCCTCTCATTACAGTAGCACACTAAACGTATCAGTGTTCCCTCACATTACAGTAGCACACTAAACGTATCATTGTTCCCTCACATTACAGTAGCACACTAAACATATCAGTGTTCCCTCACATTACAGTAGTACACTAAACATATCAGTGTTCCCTCACATTACAGTAGCACACTAAACATATCAGTGTTCCCTCACATTACAGTAGCGCACTAAACGTATCAGTGTTCCCTCACATTACAGTAGTACACTCATCATATCAGTGTTCCCTCACATTACAGTAGTACACTAAACGTATCAGTGTTCCCTCTCAATACAGTAGCGCACTAAACGTATCAGTGTTCCCTCACATTACAGTAGCACACTAAAGGTATCAGTGTTCCCTCACATTACAGTAGCACACAAAACGTATCAGTGTTCCCTCACATTACAGTAGCACACTAAACGTATCAGTGTTCCCTCTCATTATAGTAGCACACTAAACGTATCAGTGTTCCCTCACATTACAGTAGCACACTAAACGTATCAGTGTTCCCTCACATTACAGTAGCGCACTAAACGTATCAGTGTTCCCTCTCATTACAGTAGCACACTAAACGTATCAGTGTTCCCTCTCATTACAGTAGCACACTAAACGTATCAGTGTTCCCTCTCATTACAGTAGCGCACTAAACGTATCAGTGTTCCCTCACATTACAGTAGCACACTAAACGTATCAGTGTTCCCTCTCATTACAGTAGCACACTAAACGTATCAGTGTTCCCTCACATTACAGTAGCACACTAAACGTATCAGTGTTCCCTCACATTACAGTAGCACACTAAAGGTATCAGTGTTCCCTCACATTACAGTAGCACACTAAACGTATCAGTGTTCCCTCACATTACAGTAGCGCACTAAACGTATCAGTGTTCCCTCTCATTACAGTAGCACACTAAACGTATCAGTGTTCCCTCACATTACAGTAGCACACTAAACGTATCAGTGTTCCCTCTCATTACAGTAGCGCACTAAACGTATCAGTGTTCCCTCACATTACAGTAGCACACTAAACGTATCAGTGTTCCCTCTCATTACAGTAGCGCACTAAACGTATCAGTGTTCCCTCTCATTATAGTAGCACACTAAACGTATCAGTGTTCCCTCACATTACAGTAGCACACTAAACGTATCAGTGTTCCCTCACATTACAGTAGCGCACTAAACGTATCAGTGTTCCCTCTCATTACAGTAGCACACTAAACGTATCAGTGTTCCCTCTCATTACAGTAGCACACTAAACGTATCAGTGTTCCCTCTCATTACAGTAGCGCACTAAACGTATCAGTGTTCCCTCACATTACAGTAGCACACTAAACGTATCAGTGTTCCCTCTCATTACAGTAGCACACTAAACGTATCAGTGTTCCCTCACATTACAGTAGCACACTAAACGTATCAGTGTTCCCTCACATTACAGTAGCACACTAAACGTATCAGTGTTCCCTCACATTACAGTAGCACACTAAACGTATCAGTGTTCCCTCACATTACAGTAGCGCACTAAACGTATCAGTGTTCCCTCTCATTACAGTAGGGCACTAAACGTATCAGTGTTCCCTCTCATTACAGTAGCACACTAAACGTATCAGTGTTCCCTCACATTA
The DNA here is from genome assembly GCA_936450465.1 of Gibbula magus. Classification (NCBI taxonomy): domain Eukaryota; kingdom Metazoa; phylum Mollusca; class Gastropoda; order Trochida; family Trochidae; genus Gibbula; species Gibbula magus. The sequence goes on from OW388302.1 coordinate 57,630,219, forward strand.
CAGTAGCACACTAAACGTATCATTGTTCCCTCACATTACAGTAGCACACTAAACGTATCAGTGTTCCCTCACATTACAGTAGCACACTAAACGTATCATTGTTCCCTCACATTACAGTAGCACACTAAACGTATCAGTGTTCCCTCTCAATACAGTAGCACACTAAACGTATCAGTGTTCCCTCACATTACAATATTACACTAAACGTATCAGTGTTCCCTCACATTACAATATTACACTAAACGTATCAGTGTTCCCTCTCATTACAGTAGTATACTAAACGTATCAGTGTTCCCTCACATTACAGTAGCGCACTAAACGTATCAGTGTTCCCTCACATTACAGTAGCACACTAAACGTATCAGTGTTCCCTCACATTACAATATTACACTAAACGTATCAGTGTTCCCTCTCATTACAGTAGTACACTAAACGTATCATTGTTCCCTCACATTACAGTAGCGCACTAAACGTATCAGTGTTCCCTCACATTACAGTAGCGCACTAAACGTATCAGTGTTCCCTCACATTACAGTAGCGCACTAAACGTATCAGTGTTCCCTCACATTACAGTAGCGCACTAAACGTATCAGTGTTCCCTCTCATTACAGTAGTACACTAAACGTATCAGTGTTCCCACACATTACAGTAGCACACTAAAGGTATCAGTGTTCCCTCACATTACAGTAGAACACTAAACGTATCAGTGTTCCCTCACATTACAGTAGCACACTAAACGTATCAGTGTTCCCTCTCAATACAGTAGCACACTAAACGTATCAGTGTTCCCTCACATTACAGTAGAACACTAAACGTATCAGTGTTCCCTCTCAATACAGTAGCACACTAAACGTATCAGTGTTCCCTCTCATTACAGTAGCGCACTAAACGTATCAGTGTTCCCTCACATTACAGTAGCACACTAAACGTATCAGTGTTCCCTCTCATTACAGTAGCACACTAAACGTATCAGTGTTCCCTCTCATTACAGTAGTACACTAAACGTATCAGTGTTCCCACACATTACAGTAGCACACTAAACGTATCAGTGTTCCCTCACATTACAGTAGCACACTAAACGTATCAGTGTTCCCACACATTACAGTAGCACACTAAAGGTATCAGTGTTCCCTCACATTACAGTAGAACACTAAACGTATCAGTGTTCCCTCTCAATACAGCAGCACACTAAACGTATCAGTGTTCCCTCTCAATACAGTAGCACACTAAACGTATCAGTGTTCCCTCTCATTACAGTAGCACACTAAAGGTATCAGTGTTCCCTCACATTACAGTAGCACACTAAACGTATCAGTGTTCCCTCTCAATACAGTAGCACACTAAACATATCAGTGTTCCCTCACATTACAGTAGAACACTAAACGTATCAGTGTTCCCTCTCAATACAGTAGCGCACTAAACGTATCAGTGTTCCCTCTCATTACAGTAGCGCACTAAACGTATCAGTGTTCCCTCACATTACAGTAACACACTAAACGTATCAGTGTTCCCTCTCATTACAGTAGCACACTAAACGTATCAGTGTTCCCTCTCATTACAGTAGTACACTAAACGTATCAGTGTTCCCACACATTACAGTAGCACACTTAACGTATCAGTGTTCCCTCACATTACAGTAGCACACTAAACGTATCAGTGTTCCCTCTCAATACAGTAGCACACTAAACGTATCAGTGTTCCCTCTCATTACAGTAGCGCACTAAACGTATCAGTGTACCCTCTCAATACAGTAGCACACTAAACGTATCAGTGTTCCCTCACATTACAATATTACACTAAACGTATCAGTGTTCCCTCTCATTACAGTAGTACACTAAACGTATCAGTGTTCCCACACATTACAGTAGCACACTAAAGGTATCAGTGTTCCCTCACATTACAGTAGAACACTAAAGGTATCAGTGTTCCCTCACATTACAGTAGCACACTAAACGTATCAGTGTTCCCTCACATTACAGTAGCACACTCATCGTATCAGTGTTCCCTCACATTTCAGTAGCACACTAAACATATCAGTGTTCCCTCACATTACAGTAGCGCACTAAACGTATCAGTGTTCCCTCACATTACAATAGCACACTAAACGTATCAGTGTTCCCTCACATTACAGTAGCACACTAAACGTATCAGTGTTCCCTCACATTACAGTAGCACACTAAACGTATCATTGTTCCCTCACATTACAGTAGCGCACTAAACGTATCAGTGTTCCCTCACATTACAGTAGCGCACTAAACGTATCAGTGTTCCCTCACATTACAGTAGCGCACTAAACGTATCAGTGTTCCCTCACATTACAGTAGCGCACTAAACGTATCAGTGTTCCCTCTCATTACAGTAGTACACTAAACGTATCAGTGTTCCCACACATTACAGTAGCACACTAAAGGTATCAGTGTTCCCTCACATTACAGTAGAACACTAAACGTATCAGTGTTCCCTCACATTACAGTAGCACACTAAACGTATCAGTGTTCCCTCTCAATACAGTAGCACACTAAACGTATCAGTGTTCCCTCACATTACAGTAGAACACTAAACGTATCAGTGTTCCCTCTCAATACAGTAGCACACTAAACGTATCAGTGTTCCCTCTCATTACAGTAGCGCACTAAACGTATCAGTGTTCCCTCACATTACAGTAGCACACTAAACGTATCAGTGTTCCCTCTCATTACAGTAGCACACTAAACGTATCAGTGTTCCCTCTCATTACAGTAGTACACTAAACGTATCAGTGTTCCCACACATTACAGTAGCACACTAAACGTATCAGTGTTCCCTCACATTACAGTAGCACACTAAACGTATCAGTGTTCCCACACATTACAGTAGCACACTAAAGGTATCAGTGTTCCCTCACATTACAGTAGAACACTAAACGTATCAGTGTTCCCTCTCAATACAGCAGCACACTAAACGTATCAGTGTTCCCTCTCAATACAGTAGCACACTAAACGTATCAGTGTTCCCTCTCATTACAGTAGCACACTAAAGGTATCAGTGTTCCCTCACATTACAGTAGCACACTAAACGTATCAGTGTTCCCTCTCAATACAGTAGCACACTAAACATATCAGTGTTCCCTCACATTACAGTAGAACACTAAACGTATCAGTGTTCCCTCTCAATACAGTAGCACACTAAACGTATCAGTGTTCCCTCTCATTACAGTAGCGCACTAAACGTATCAGTGTTCCCTCACATTACAGTAACACACTAAACGTATCAGTGTTCCCTCTCATTACAGTAGCACACTAAACGTATCAGTGTTCCCTCTCATTACAGTAGTACACTAAACGTATCAGTGTTCCCACACATTACAGTAGCACACTTAACGTATCAGTGTTCCCTCACATTACAGTAGCACACTAAACGTATCAGTGTTCCCTCTCAATACAGTAGCACACTAAACGTATCAGTGTTCCCTCTCATTACAGTAGCGCACTAAACGTATCAGTGTACCCTCTCAATACAGTAGCACACTAAACGTATCAGTGTTCCCTCACATTACAATATTACACTAAACGTATCAGTGTTCCCTCTCATTACAGTAGTACACTAAACGTATCAGTGTTCCCACACATTACAGTAGCACACTAAAGGTATCAGTGTTCCCTCACATTACAGTAGAACACTAAAGGTATCAGTGTTCCCTCACATTACAGTAGCACACTAAACGTATCAGTGTTCCCTCACATTACAGTAGCACACTCATCGTATCAGTGTTCCCTCACATTTCAGTAGCACACTAAACATATCAGTGTTCCCTCACATTACAGTAGCGCACTAAACGTATCAGTGTTCCCTCACATTACAATAGCACACTAAACGTATCAGTGTTCCCTCACATTACAGTAGCACACTAAACGTATCAGTGTTCCCTCACATTACAGTAGCACACTAAACGTATCAGTGTTCCCTCACATTACAGTAGTACACTAAACGTATCAGTGTTCCCTCACATTACAGTAGCACACTAAACGTATCAGTGTTCCCTCTCATTACAGTAGCACACTAAACGTATCAGTGTTCCCTCTCATTACAGTAGTACACTAAACGTATCAGTGTTCCCACACATTACAGTAGCACACTTAACGTATCAGTGTTCCCTCACATTACAGTAGCACACTAAACGTATCAGTGTTCCCTCTCAATACAGTAGCACACTAAACGTATCAGTGTTCCCTCTCATTACAGTAGCGCACTAAACGTATCAGTGTACCCTCTCAATACAGTAGCACACTAAACGTATCAGTGTTCCCTCACATTACAATATTACACTAAACGTATCAGTGTTCCCTCTCATTACAGTAGTACACTAAACGTATCAGTGTTCCCACACATTACAGTAGCACACTAAAGGTATCAGTGTTCCCTCACATTACAGTAGAACACTAAAGGTATCAGTGTTCCCTCACATTACAGTAGCACACTAAACGTATCAGTGTTCCCTCACATTACAGTAGCACACTCATCGTATCAGTGTTCCCTCACATTTCAGTAGCACACTAAACATATCAGTGTTCCCTCACATTACAGTAGCGCACTAAACGTATCAGTGTTCCCTCACATTACAATAGCACACTAAACGTATCAGTGTTCCCTCACATTACAGTAGCACACTAAACGTATCAGTGTTCCCTCACATTACAGTAGTACACTAAACGTATCAGTGTTCCCTCACATTACAGTAGCACACTAAACATATCAGTGTTCCCTCACATTACAGTAGCACACTAAACGTATCAGTGTTCCCTCACATTACAGTAGCACACTAAACCTATCAGTGTTCCCTCACATTACAGTAGCGCACTAAACATATCAGTGTTCCCTCACATTACAGTAGTACACTAAACATATCAGTGTTCCCTCACATTACAGTAGCACACTAAACATATCAGTGTTCCCTCACATTACAGTAGCGCACTAAACGTATCAGTGTTCCCTCACATTACAGTAGTACACTCATCATATCAGTGTTCCCTCACATTACAGTAGTACACTAAACGTATCAGTGTTCCCTCTCAATACAGTAGCGCACTAAACGTATCAGTGTTCCCTCACATTACAGTAGCACACTAAAGGTATCAGTGTTCCCTCACATTACAGTAGCACACAAAACGTATCAGTGTTCCCTCACATTACAGTAGCACACTAAACGTATCAGTGTTCCCTCTCATTATAGTAGCACACTAAACGTATCAGTGTTCCCTCACATTACAGTAGCACACTAAACGTATCAGTGTTCCCTCACATTACAGTAGCGCACTAAACGTATCAGTGTTCCCTCTCATTACAGTAGCACACTAAACGTATCAGTGTTCCCTCTCATTACAGTAGCACACTAAACGTATCAGTGTTCCCTCTCATTACAGTAGCGCACTAAACGTATCAGTGTTCCCTCACATTACAGTAGCACACTAAACGTATCAGTGTTCCCTCTCATTACAGTAGCACACTAAACGTATCAGTGTTCCCTCACATTACAGTAGCACACTAAACGTATCAGTGTTCCCTCACATTACAGTAGCACACTAAACGTATCAGTGTTCCCTCACATTACAGTAGCACACTAAACGTATCAGTGTTCCCTCACATTACAGTAGCGCACTAAACGTATCAGTGTTCCCTCTCATTACAGTAGCACACTAAACGTATCAGTGTTCCCTCTCATTACAGTAGCACACTAAACGTATCAGTGTTCCCTCTCATTACAGTAGCGCACTAAACGTATCAGTGTTCCCTCACATTACAGTAGCACACTAAACGTATCAGTGTTCCCTCTCATTACAGTAGCGCACTAAACGTATCAGTGTTCCCTCTCATTACAGTAGCACACTAAACGTATCAGTGTTCCCTCACATTACAGTAGCACACTAAACGTATCAGTGTTCCCTCACATTACAGTAGTACACTAAACGTATCAGTGTTCCCTCACATTACAGTAGCACACTAAACGTATCAGTGTTCCCTCTCAATACAGTAGCGCACTAAACGTATCAGTGTTCCCTCACATTACAGTAGCGCACTAAACGTATCAGTGTTCCCTCACATTACAGTAGCACACTAAACATATCAGTGTTCCCTCACATTACAGTAGCACACTAAACGTATCAGTGTTCCCTCACATTACAGTAGCGCACTAAACCTATCAGTGTTCCCTCACATTACAGTAGCGCACTAAACATATCAGTGTTCCCTCACATTACAGTAGCACACTAAACGTATCATTGTTCCCTCACATTACAGTAGCGCACTAAACGTATCAGTGTTCCCTCTCAATACAGTAGCGCACTAAACGTATCAGTGTTCCCTCACATTACAGTAGCACACTAAACGTATCAGTGTTCCCTCACATTACAGTAGCGCACTAAACGTATCAGTGTTCCCTCACATTACAGTAGCGCACTAAACGTATCAGTGTTCCCTCACATTACAGTAGCACACTAAACGTATCAGTGTTCCCTCTCATTACAGTAGCACACTAAACGTATCAGTGTTCCCTCACATTACAGTAGCGCACTAAACATATCAGTGTTCCCTCACATTACAGTAGCGCACTAAACGTATCAGTGTTCCCTCACATTACAATAGCACACTAAACGTATCAGTGTTCCCTCACATTACAGTAGCACACTAAACATATCAGTGTTCCCTCACATTACAGTAGCGCACTAAACGTATCAGTGTTCCCTCACATTACAGTAGTACACTCATCATATCAGTGTTCCCTCACATTACAGTAGTACACTAAACGTATCAGTGTTCCCTCTCAATACAGTAGCGCACTAAACGTATCAGTGTTCCCTCACATTACAGTAGCACACTAAAGGTATCAGTGTTCCCTCACATTACAGTAGCACACAAAACGTATCAGTGTTCCCTCACATTACAGTAGCACACTAAACGTATCAGTGTTCCCTCTCATTATAGTAGCACACTAAACGTATCAGTGTTCCCTCACATTACAGTAGCACACTAAACGTATCAGTGTTCCCTCACATTACAGTAGCGCACTAAACGTATCAGTGTTCCCTCTCATTACAGTAGCACACTAAACGTATCAGTGTTCCCTCTCATTACAGTAGCACACTAAACGTATCAGTGTTCCCTCTCATTACAGTAGCGCACTAAACGTATCAGTGTTCCCTCACATTACAGTAGCACACTAAACGTATCAGTGTTCCCTCTCATTACAGTAGCACACTAAACGTATCAGTGTTCTCTCACATTACAGTAGCACACTAAACGTATCAGTGTTCCCTCACATTACAGTAGCACACTAAACGTATCAGTGTTCCCTCACATTACAGTAGCACACTAAACGTATCAGTGTTCCCTCACATTACAGTAGCGCACTAAACGTATCAGTGTTCCCTCTCATTACAGTAGCACACTAAACGTATCAGTGTTCCCTCTCATTACAGTAGCACACTAAACGTATCAGTGTTCCCTCTCATTACAGTAGCGCACTAAACGTATCAGTGTTCCCTCACATTACAGTAGCACACTCAACGTATCAGTGTTCCCTCTCATTACAGTAGCGCACTAAACGTATCAGTGTTCCCTCTCATTACAGTAGCACACTAAACGTATCAGTGTTCCCTCACATTACAGTAGCACACTAAACGTATCAGTGTTCCCTCACATTACAGTAGTACACTAAACGTATCAGTGTTCCCTCACATTACAGTAGCACACTAAACGTATCAGTGTTCCCTCTCAATACAGTAGCGCACTAAACGTATCAGTGTTCCCTCACATTACAGTAGCGCACTAAACGTATCAGTGTTCCCTCACATTACAGTAGCACACTAAACATATCAGTGTTCCCTCACATTACAGTAGCACACTAAACGTATCAGTGTTCCCTCACATTACAGTAGCGCACTAAACCTATCAGTGTTCCCTCACATTACAGTAGCGCACTAAACATATCAGTGTTCCCTCACATTACAGTAGCACACTAAACGTATCATTGTTCCCTCACATTACAGTAGCGCACTAAACGTATCAGTGTTCCCTCTCAATACAGTAGCGCACTAAACGTATCAGTGTTCCCTCACATTACAGTAGCACACTAAACGTATCAGTGTTCCCTCACATTACAGTAGCGCACTAAACGTATCAGTGTTCCCTCACATTACAGTAGCGCACTAAACGTATCAGTGTTCCCTCACATTACAGTAGCACACTAAACGTATCAGTGTTCCCTCTCATTACAGTAGCACACTAAACGTATCAGTGTTCCCTCACATTACAGTAGCGCACTAAACATACCAGTGTTCCCTCACATTACAGTAGCACACTAAACGTATCATTGTTCCCTCACATTACAGTAGCGCACTAAACGTATCAGTGTTCCCTCTCAATACAGTAGCGCACTAAACGTATCAGTGTTCCCTCACATTACAGTAGCACACTAAACGTATCAGTGTTCCCTCACATTACAGTAGCGCACTAAACGTATCAGTGTTCCCTCACATTACAGTAGCGCACTAAACGTATCAGTGTTCCCTCACATTACAGTAGCACACTAAACGTATCAGTGTACCCTCTCATTACAGTAGCACACTAAACGTATCAGTGTTCCCTCACATTACAGTAGCGCACTAAACGTATCAGTGTTCCCTCACATTACAGTAGCGCACTAAACGTATCAGTGTTCCCTCACATTACAGTAGCACACTAAACGTATCAGTGTTCCCTCTCATTACAGTAGCACACTAAACGTATCAGTGTTCCCTCACATTACAGTAGCGCACTAAACGTATCAGTGTTCCCTCACATTACAGCAGCACACTAAACGTATCAGTGTTCCCTCACATTACAGTAGCGCACTAAACGTATCAGTGTTCCCTCACATTACAGTAGCGCACTAAACGTATCAGTGTTCCCTCACATTACAGTAGCACACTAAACGTATCAGTGTTCCCTCACATTACAGTAGCGCACTAAACGTATCAGTGTTCCCTCTCATTACAGTAGCACACTAAACGTATCAGTGTTCCCTCACATTACAGTAGCACACTAAACGTATCAGTGTTCCCTCTCATTACAGTAGCACACTAAACGTATCATTGTTCCCTCACATTACAGTAGCGCACTAAACGTATCAGTGTTCCCTCTCAATACAGTAGCGCACTAAACGTATCAGTGTTCCCTCACATTACAGTAGCACACTAAACGTATCAGTGTTCCCTCACATTACAGTAGCGCACTAAACGTATCAGTGTTCCCTCACATTACAGTAGCGCACTAAACGTATCAGTGTTCCCTCACATTACAGTAGAACACTAAACGTATCAGTGTTCCCTCTCAATACAGTAGCACACTAAACGTATCAGTGTTCCCTCTCAATACAGTAGCACACTAAACGTATCATTGTTCCCTCTCATTACAGTAGCACACTAAAGGTATCAGTGTTCCCTCACATTACAGTAGCACACTAAACGTATCAGTGTTCCCTCTCAATACAGTAGCACACTAAACGTATCAGTGTTCCCTCACATTACAGTAGAACACTAAACGTATCAGTGTTCCCTCTCAATACAGTAGCACACTAAACGTATCAGTGTTCCCTCTCATTACAGTAGCGCACTAAACGTATCAGTGTTCCCTAATATTACAGTAGCACACTAAACGTATCAGTGTTCCCTCTCATTACAGTAGCACACTAAACGTATCAGTGTTCCCTCTCATTACAGTAGTACACTAAACGTATCAGTGTTCCCACACATTACAGTAGCACACTAAACGTATCAGTGTTCCCTCACATTACAGTAGCACACTAAACGTATCAGTGTTCCCACACATTACAGTAGCACACTAAAGGTATCAGTGTTCCCTCACATTACAGTAGAACACTAAACGTATCAGTGTTCCCTCACATTACAATATTACACTAAACGTATCAGTGTTCCCTCTCATTACAGTAGTACACTAAACGTATCAGTGTTCCCACACATTACAGTAGCACACTAAAGGTATCAGTGTTCCCTCACATTACAGTAGAACACTAAAGGTATCAGTGTTCCCTCACATTACAGTAGCACACTAAACGTATCAGTGTTCCCTCACATTACAGTAGCACACTCATCGTATCAGTGTTCCCTCACATTTCAGTAGCACACTAAACATATCAGTGTTCCCTCACATTACAGTAGCGCACTAAACGTATCAGTGTTCCCTCACATTACAATAGCACACTAAACGTATCAGTGTTCCCTCACATTACAGTAGCACACTAAACGTATCAGTGTTCCCTCACATTACAGTAGCGCACTAAACATATCAGTGTTCCCTCACATTACAGTAGCGCACTAAACGTATCAGTGTTCCCTCACATTACAGTAGCACACTAAACGTATCAGTGTTCCCTCACATTACAGTAGTACACTAAACGTATCAGTGTTCCCTCACATTACAGTAGCACACTAAACATATCAGTGTTCCCTCACATTACAGTAGCACACTAAACGTATCAGTGTTCCCTCACATTACAGTAGCGCACTAAACCTATCAGTGTTCCCTCACATTACAGTAGCGCACTAAACATATCAGTGTTCCCTCACATTACAGTAGTACACTAAACATATCAGTGTTCCCTCACATTACAGTAGCACACTAAACATATCAGTGTTCCCTCACATTACAGTAGCGCACTAAACGTATCAGTGTTCCCTCACATTACAGTAGTACACTCATCATATCAGTGTTCCCTCACATTACAGTAGTACACTAAACGTATCAGTGTTCCCTCTCAATACAGTAGCGCACTAAACGTATCAGTGTTCCCTCACATTACAGTAGCGCACTAAACGTATCAGTGTTCCCTCACATTACAGTAGCACACTAAACGTATCAGTGTTCCCTCACATTACAGTAGCGCACTAAACGTATCAGTGTTCCCTCTCATTACAGTAGCACACTAAACGTATCAGTGTTCCCTCTCATTACAGTAGCACACTAAACGTATCAGTGTTCCCTCACATTACAGTAGCGCACTAAACGTATCAGTGTTCCCTCACATTACAATAGCACACTAAACGTATCAGTGTTCCCTCACATTACAGTAGCACACTAAACGTATCAGTGTTCCCTCACATTACAGTAGTACACTAAACGTATCAGTGTTCCCTCACATTACAGTAGCACACTAAACATATCAGTGTTCCCTCACATTACAGTAGCACACTAAACGTATCAGTGTTCCCTCACATTACAGTAGCGCACTAAACCTATCAGTGTTCCCTCACATTACAGTAGCGCACTAAACATATCAGTGTTCCCTCACATTACAGTAGTACACTAAACATATCAGTGTTCCCTCACATTACAGTAGCACACTAAACATATCAGTGTTCCCTCACATTACAGTAGCGCACTAAACGTATCAGTGTTCCCTCACATTACAGTAGTACACTCATCATATCAGTGTTCCCTCACATTACAGTAGTACACTAAACGTATCAGTGTTCCCTCTCAATACAGTAGCGCACTAAACGTATCAGTGTTCCCTCACATTACAGTAGCACACTAAAGGTATCAGTGTTCCCTCACATTACAGTAGCACACAAAACGTATCAGTGTTCCCTCACATTACAGTAGCACACTAAACGTATCAGTGTTCCCTCTCATTATAGTAGCACACTAAACGTATCAGTGTTCCCTCACATTACAGTAGCACACTAAACGTATCAGTGTTCCCTCACATTACAGTAGCGCACTAAACGTATCAGTGTTCCCTCTCATTACAGTAGCACACTAAACGTATCAGTGTTCCCTCTCATTACAGTAGCACACTAAACGTATCAGTGTTCCCTCTCATTACAGTAGCGCACTAAACGTATCAGTGTTCCCTCACATTACAGTAGCACACTAAACGTATCAGTGTTCCCTCTCATTACAGTAGCACACTAAACGTATCAGTGTTCTCTCACATTACAGTAGCACACTAAACGTATCAGTGTTCCCTCACATAACAGTAGCACACTAAACGTATCAGTGTTCCCTCACATTACAGTAGCACACTAAACGTATCAGTGTTCCCTCACATTACAGTAGCGCACTAAACGTATCAGTGTTCCCTCTCATTACAGTAGCACACTAAACGTATCAGTGTTCCCTCTCATTACAGTAGCACACTAAACGTATCAGTGTTCCCTCTCATTACAGTAGCGCACTAAACGTATCAGTGTTCCCTCACATTACAGTAGCACACTCAACGTATCAGTGTTCCCTCTCATTACAGTAGCGCACTAAACGTATCAGTGTTCCCTCTCATTACAGTAGCACACTAAACGTATCAGTGTTCCCTCACATTACAGTAGCGCACTAAACATATCAGTGTTCCCTCACATTACAGTAGCACACTAAACGTATCATTGTTCCCTCACATTACAGTAGCGCACTAAACGTATCAGTGTTCCCTCTCAATACAGTAGCGCACTAAACGTATCAGTGTTCCCTCACATTACAGTAGCACACTAAACGTATCAGTGTTCCCTCACATTACAGTAGCGCACTAAACGTATCAGTGTTCCCTCACATTACAGTAGCGCACTAAACGTATCAGTGTTCCCTCACATTACAGTAGCACACTAAACGTATCAGTGTTCCCTCTCATTACAGTAGCACACTAAACGTATCAGTGTTCCCTCACATTACAGTAGCGCACTAAACATATCAGTGTTCCCTCACATTACAGTAGCACACTAAACGTATCATTGTTCCCTCACATTACAGTAGCGCACTAAACGTATCAGTGTTCCCTCTCAATACAGTAGCGCACTAAACGTATCAGTGTTCCCTCACATTACAGTAGCACACTAAACGTATCAGTGTTCCCTCACATTACAGTAGCGCACTAAACGTATCAGTGTTCCCTCACATTACAGTAGCGCACTAAACGTATCAGTGTTCCCTCACATTACAGTAGCACACTAAACGTATCAGTGTACCCTCTCATTACAGTAGCACACTAAACGTATCAGTGTTCCCTCACATTACATTAGCGCACTAAACGTATCAGTGTTCCCTCACATTACAGTAGCGCACTAAACGTATCAGTGTTCCCTCACATTACAGTAGCACACTAAACGTATCAGTGTTCCCTCTCATTACAGTAGCACACTAAACGTATCAGTGTTCCCTCACATTACAGTAGCGCACTAAACGTATCAGTGTTCCCTCACATTACAGCAGCACACTAAACGTATCAGTGTTCCCTCACATTACAGTAGCGCACTAAACGTATCAGTGTTCCCTCACATTACAGTAGCGCACTAAACGTATCAGTGTTCCCTCACATTACAGTAGCACACTAAACGTATCAGTGTTCCCTCACATTACAGTAGCGCACTAAACGTATCAGTGTTCCCTCTCATTACAGTAGCACACTAAACGTATCAGTGTTCCCTCACATTACAGTAGCACACTAAACGTATCAGTGTTCCCTCTCATTACAGTAGCACACTAAACGTATCAGTGTTCCCACACATTACAGTAGCACACTAAAGGTATCAGTGTTCCCTCACATTACAGTAGAACACTAAACGTATCAGTGTTCCCTCTCATTACAGTAGTACACTAAACGTATCAGTGTTCCCACACATTACAGTAGCACACTAAAGGTATCAGTGTTCCCTCACATTACAGTAGAACACTAAAGGTATCAGTGTTCCCTCACATTACAGTAGCACACTAAACGTATCAGTGTTCCCTCACATTACAGTAGCACACTCATCGTATCAGTGTTCCCTCACATTTCAGTAGCACACTAAACACATCAGTGTTCCCTCACATTACAGTAGCACACTAAACGTATCAGTGTTCCCTCACATTACAATAGCACACTAAACGTATCAGTGTTCCCTCACATTACAGTAGCACACTAAACGTATCAGTGTTCCCTCACATTACAGTAGCGCACTAAACATATCAGTGTTCCCTCACATTACAGTAGCGCACTAAACATATCAGTGTTCCCTCACATTACAGTAGCACACTAAACGTATCAGTGTTCCCTCACATTACAGTAGTACACTAAACGTATCAGTGTTCCCTCACATTACAGTAGCACACTAAACATATCAGTGTTCCCTCACATTACAGTAGCACACTAAACATATCAGTGTTCCCTCACATTACAGTAGCACACTAAACGTATCAGTGTTCCCTCACATTACAGTAGCGCACTAAACCTATCAGTGTTCCCTCACATTACAGTAGCGCACTAAACATATCAGTGTTCCCTCACATTACAGTAGTACACTAAACATATCAGTGTTCCCTCACATTACAGTAGCACACTAAACATATCAGTGTTCCCTCACATTACAGTAGCGCACTAAACGTATCAGTGTTCCCTCACATTACAGTAGTACACTCATCATATCAGTGTTCCCTCACATTACAGTAGTACACTAAACGTATCAGTGTTCCCTCTCAATACAGTAGCGCACTAAACGTATCAGTGTTCCCTCACATTACAGTAGCACACTAAACGTATCAGTGTTCCCTCACATTACAGTAGCGCACTAAACGTATCAGTGTTCCCTCTCATTACAGTAGCACACTAAAGGTATCAGTGTTCCCTCTCATTACAGTAGCACACTAAACGTATCAGTGTTCCCTCACATTACAGTAGCGCACTAAACGTATCAGTGTTCCCTCACATTACAGTAGCACACTAAACATATCAGTGTTCCCTCACATTACAGTAGCACACTAAACGTATCAGTGTTCCCTCACATTACAGTAGCGCACTAAACGTATCAGTGTTCCCTCACATTACAGTAGCGCACTAAACGTATCAGTGTTCCCTCACATTACAGTAGCACACTAAACGTATCAGTGTTCCCTCACATTACAGTAGCGCACTAAACGTATCAGTGTTCCCTCTAAATACAGTAGCGCACTAAACGTATCAGTGTTCCCTCACATTACAGTAGCACACTAAACGTATCAGTGTTCCCTCACATTACAGTAGCACACTAAACGTATCAGTGTTCCCTCACATTACAGTAGCGCACTAAACGTATCAGTGTTCCCTCACATTACAGTAGAACACTAAACGTATCAGTGTTCCCTCTCAATACAGTAGCACACTAAACGTATCAGTGTTCCCTCTCAATACAGTAGCACACTAAACGTATCAGTGTTCCCTCTCATTACAGTAGCACACTAAAGGTATTAGTGTTCCCTCACATTACAGTAGCACACTAAACGTATCAGTGTTCCCTCTCAATACAGTAGCACACTAAACGTATCAGTGTTCCCTCACATTAGAGTAGAACACTAATCGTATCAGTGTTCCCTCTCACTACAGTAGCACACTAAACGTATCAGTGTTCCCTCTCATTACAGTAGCGCACTAAACGTATCAGTGTTCCCTAATATTACAGTAGCACACTAAACGTATCAGTGTTCCCTCTCATTACAGTAGCACACTAAACGTATCAGTGTTCCCTCTCATTACAGTAGAACACTAAACGTATCAGTGTTCCCTCTCAATACAGTAGCACACTAAACGTATCAGTGTTCCCTCTCAATACAGTAGCACACTAAACGTATCAGTGTTCCCTCTCATTACAGTAGCACACTAAAAGTATCAGTGTTCCGTCACATTACAGTAGCACACTAAACGTATCAGTGTTCCCTCTCAATACAGTAGCACACTAAACGTATCAGTGTTCCCTCACATTACAGTAGAACACTAAACGTATCAGTGTTCCCTCTCAATACAGTAGCACACTAAACGTATCAGTGTTCCCTCTCATTACAGTAGCGCACTAAACGTATCAGTGTTCCCTAATATTACAGTAGCACACTAAACGTATCAGTGTTCCCTCTCATTACAGTAGCACACTAAACGTATCAGTGTTCCCTCTCATTACAGTAGTACACTAAACGTATCAGTGTTCCCACACATTACAGTAGCACACTAAACGTATCAGTGTTCCCTCACATTACAGTAGCACACTAAACGTATCAGTGTTCCCACACATTACAGTAGCACACTAAAGGTATCAGTGTTCCCTCACATTACAGTAGAACACTAAACGTATCAGTGTTCCCTCTCAATACAGTAGCACACTAAACGTATCAGTGTTCCCTCTCAATACAGTAGCACACTAAACGTATCAGTGTTCCCTCTCATTACAGTAGCACACTAAAGGTATCAGTGTTCCCTCACATTACAGTAGCACACTAAACGTATCAGTGTTCCCTCTCAATACAGTAGCACACTAAACGTATCAGTGTTCCCTCACATTACAGTAGAACACTAAACGTATCAGTGTTCCCTCTCAATACAGTAGCACAATAAACGTATCAGTGTTCCCTCTCATTACAGTAGCGCACTAAACGTATCAGTGTTCCCTCACATTACAGTAGCACACTAAACGTATCAGTGTTCCCTCTCATTACAGTAGAACACTAAACGTATCAGTGTTCCCTCTCAATACAGTAGCACACTAAACGTATCAGTGTTCCCTCTCATTACAGTAGCGCACTAAACGTATCAGTGTTCCCTAATATTACAGTAGCACACTAAACGTATCAGTGTTCCCTCTCATTACAGTAGCACACTAAACGTATCAGTGTTCCCTCTCATTACAGTAGTACACTAAACGTATCAGTGTTCCCACACATTACAGTAGCACACTAAACGTATCAGTGTTCCCTCACATTACAGTAGCACACTAAACGTATCAGTGTTCCCACACATTACAGTAGCACACTAAAGGTATCAGTGTTCCCTCACATTACAGTAGAACACTAAACGTATCAGTGTTCCCTCTCAATACAGTAGCACACTAAACGTATCAGTGTTCCCTCTCATTACAGTAGCGCACTAAACGTATCAGTGTACCCTCTCAATACAGTAGCACACTAAACGTATCAGTGTTCCCTCACATTACAATATTACACTAAACGTATCAGTGTTCCCTCTCATTACAGTAGTACACTAAACGTATCAGTGTTCCCACACATTACAGTAGCACACTAAAGGTATCAGTGTTCCCTCACATTACAGTAGAACACTAAAGGTATCAGTGTTCCCTCACATTACAGTAGCACACTAAACGTATCAGTGTTCCCTCACATTACAGTAGCACACTCATCGTATCAGTGTTCCCTCACATTTCAGTAGCACACTAAACATATCAGTGTTCCCTCACATTACAGTAGCGCACTAAACGTATCAGTGTTCCCTCACATTACAATAGCACACTAAACGTATCAGTGTTCCCTCACATTACAGTAGCATACTAAACGTATCAGTGTCCCCTCACATTACAGTAGTACACTAAACGTATCAGTGTTCCCTCACATTACAGTAGCACACTAAACATATCAGTGTTCCCTCACATTACAGTAGCACACTAAACCTATCAGTGTTCCCTCACATTACAGTAGCACACTAAACATATCAGTGTTCCCTCACATTACAGTAGCGCACTAAACGTATCAGTGTTCCCTCACATTACAGTAGTACACTCATCGTATCAGTGTTCCCTCACATTACAGTAGTACACTAAACGTATCAGTGTTCCCTCTCAATACAGTAGCGCACTAAACGTATCAGTGTTCCCTCACATTACAGTAGCGCACTAAACGTATCAGTGTTCCCTCACATTACAGTAGCACACTAAACGTATCAGTGTTTACTCACATTACAGTAGCGCACTAAACGTATCAGTGTTCCCTCTCATTACAGTAGCACATTAAACGTATCAGTGTTCCCTCTCATTACAGTAGCACACTAAACGTATCAGTGTTCCCTCTCATTACAGTAGCGCACTAAACGTATCAGTGTTCCCTCTCATTACAGTAGCGCACTAAACGTATCAGTGTTCCCTCACATTACAGTAGCACACTAAACGTATCAGTGTTCCCTCTCATTACAGTAGCGCACTAAACGTATCAGTGTTCCCTCTCATTACAGTAGCACACTAAACGTATCAGTGTTCCCTCACATTACAGTAGCACACTAAACGTATCAGTGTTCCCTCTCATTACAGTAGCGCACTAAACGTATCAGTGTTCCCTCACATTACAGTAGCACACTAAACGTATCAGTGTTCCCTCACATTACAGTAGCGCACTAAACGTATCAGTGTTCCCTCACATTACAGTAGCGCACTAAACGTATCAGTGTTCCCTCACATTACAGTAGCACACTAAAGGTATCAGTGTTCCCTCTCATTACAGTAGCGCACTAAACGTATCAGTGTTCCCTCTCATTACAGTAGCACACTAAACGTATCAGTGTTCCCTCACATTACAGTAGCACACTAAACGTATCAGTGTTCCCTCTCATTACAGTAGCGCACTAAACGTATCAGTGTTCCCTCACATTACAGTAGCACACTAAACGTATCAGTGTTCCCTCACATTACAGTAGCGCACTAAACGTATCAGTGTTCCCTCACATTACAGTAGCGCACTAAACGTATCAGTGTTCCCTCACATTACAGTAGCACACTAAACGTATCAGTGTTCCCTCACATTACAGTAGCGCACTAAACGTATCAGTGTTCCCTCACATTACAGTAGCACACTAAACGTATCAGTGTTCCCTCACATTACAGTAGCACACTAAACGTATCAGTGTTCCCTCTCATTACAGTAGCACACTAAACGTATCAGTGTTCCCTCACATTACAGTAGCGCACTAAACGTATCAGTGTTCCCTCTCATTACAGTAGCACACTAAATGTATCAGTGTTCCCTCTCATTACAGTAGCACACTAAATGTATCAGTGTTCCCTCACATTACAGTAGCACACTAAACGTATCAGTGTTCCCTCTCATTACAGTAGCACACTAAATGTATCAGTGTTCCCTCACATTACAGTAGCACACTAAACGTATCAGTGTTCCCTCACATTACAGTAGCGCACTAAACGTATCAGTGTTCCCTCTCATTACAGTAGCACACTAAATGTATCAGTGTTCCCTCACATTACAGTAGCACACTAAACGTATCAGTGTTCCCTCTCATTACAGTAGCACACTAAACGTATCATTGTTCCCTCACATTACAGTAGCGCACTAAACGTATCAGTGTTCCCTCTCAATACAGTAGCGCACTAAACGTATCAGTGTTCCCTCACATTACAGTAGAACACTAAACGTATCAGTGTTCCCTCACATTACAGTAGTACACTAAACGTATCAGTGTTCCCTCACATTTCAGTAGCACACTAAACATATCAGTGTTCCCTCACATTACAGTAGCACACTAAACGTATCAGTGTTCCCTCACATTACAGTAGCGCACTAAACGTATCAGTGTTCCCTCACATTACAGTAGCGCACTAAACGTATCAGTGTTCCCTCACATTACAGTAGCACACTAAACGTATCAGTGTTCCCTCACATTACAGTAGCGCACTAAACGTATCAGTGTTCCCTCACATTACAGTAGCACACTAAACGTATCAGTGTTCCCTCACATTACAGTAGCACACTAAACGTATCAGTGTTCCCTCTCATTACAGTAGCACACTAAACGTATCAGTGTTCCCTCACATTACAGTAGCGCACTAAACGTATCAGTGTTCCCTCTCATTACAGTAGCACACTAAATGTATCAGTGTTCCCTCACATTACAGTAGCACACTAAACGTATCAGTGTTCCCTCTCATTACAGTAGCACACTAAATGTATCAGTGTTCCCTCACATTACAGTAGCACACTAAACGTATCAGTGTTCCCTCACATTACAGTAGCGCACTAAACGTATCAGTGTTCCCTCTCATTACAGTAGCACACTAAATGTATCAGTGTTCCCTCACATTACAGTAGCACACTAAACGTATCAGTGTTCCCTCTCATTACAGTAGCACACTAAACGTATCATTGTTCCCTCACATTACAGTAGCGCACTAAACGTATCAGTGTTCCCTCTCAATACAGTAGCGCACTAAACGTATCAGTGTTCCCTCACATTACAGTAGAACACTAAACGTATCAGTGTTCCCTCACATTACAGTAGTACACTAAACGTATCAGTGTTCCCTCACATTTCAGTAGCACACTAAACATATCAGTGTTCCCTCACATTACAGTAGCACACTAAACGTATCAGTGTTCCCTCACATTACAATATTACACTAAACGTATCAGTGTTCCCTCACATTACAGTAGTACACTAAACGTATCAGTGTTCCGTCATATTTCAGTAGCACACTAAACATATCAGTGTTCCCTCACATTACAGTAGCGCACTAAACGTATCAGTGTTCCCTCTCAATACAGTAGCACACTAAACGTATCAGTGTTCCCTCACATTACAATATTACACTAAACGTATCAGTGTTCCCTCACATTACAATATTACACTAAACGTATCAGTGTTCCCTCTCATTACAGTAGTACACTAAACGTATCAGTGTTCCCTCACATTACAGTAGCGCACTAAACGTATCAGTGTTCCCTCACATTACAGTAGCACACTAAACGTATCAGTGTTCCCTCACATTACAATATTACACTAAACGTATCAGTGTTCCCTCTCATTACAGTAGTACACTAAACGTATCATTGTTCCCTCACATTACAGTAGCGCACTAAACGTATCAGTGTTCCCTCACATTACAGTAGCGCACTAAACGTATCAGTGTTCCCTCACATTACAGTAGCGCACTAAACGTATCAGTGTTCCCTCACATTACAGTAGCGCACTAAACGTATCAGTGTTCCCTCTCATTACAGTAGTACACTAAAGGTATCAGTGTTCCCTCACATTACAGTAGAACACTAAACGTATCAGTGTTCCCTCTCAATACAGTAGCACACTAAACGTATCAGTGTTCCCTCTCAATACAGTAGCACACTAAACGTATCAGTGTTCCCTCTCATTACAGTAGCACACTAAAGGTATCAGTGTTCCCTCACATTACAGTAGCACACTAAACGTATCAGTGTTCCCTCTCAATACAGTAGCACACTAAACGTATCAGTGTTCCCTCACATTACAGTAGAACACTAAACGTATCAGTGTTCCCTCTCAATACAGTAGCACACTAAACGTATCAGTGTTCCCTCTCATTACAGTAGCACACTAAACGTATCAGTGTTCCCTCTCATTACAGTAGTACACTAAACGTATCAGTGTTCCCACACATTACAGTAGCACACTAAACGTATCAGTGTTCCCTCACATTACAGTAGCACACTAAACGTATCAGTGTTCCCTCACATTACAGTAGTACACTAAACGTATCAGTGTTCCCTCACATTACAGTAGCACACTAAACATATCAGTGTTCCCTCACATTACAGTAGCACACTAAACGTATCAGTGTTCCCTCACATTACAGTAGCGCACTAAACCTATCAGTGTTCCCTCACATTACAGTAGCGCACTAAACATATCAGTGTTCCCTCACATTACAGTAGTACACTAAACCAATCAGTGTTCCCTCACATTACAGTAGCGCACTAAACGTATCAGTGTTCCCTCACATTACAGTAGTACACTCATCATATCAGTGTTCCCTCACATTACAGTAGTACACTAAACGTATCAGTGTTCCCTCTCAATACAGTAGCGCACTAAACGTATCAGTGTTCCCTCACATTACAGTAGCGCACTAAACGTATCAGTGTTCCCTCACATTACAGTAGCACACTAAACGTATCAGTGTTCCCTCACATTACAGTAGCACACTAAACGTATCAGTGTTCCCTCTCATTACAGTAGCACACTAAACGTATCAGTGTTCCCTCACATTACAGTAGCGCACTAAACGTATCAGTGTTCCCTCTCATTACAGTAGCACACTAAACGTATCAGTGTTCCCTCTCATTACAGTAGCACACTAAACGTATCAGTGTTCCCTCTCATTACAGTAGCGCACTAAACGTATCAGTGTTCCCTCACATTACAGTAGCACACTAAACGTATCAGTGTTCCCTCTCATTACAGTAGCGCACTAAACGTATCAGTTTTCCCTCTCATTACAGTAGCACACTAAACGTATCAGTGTTCCCTCACATTACAGTAGCACACTAAACGTATCAGTGTTCCCTCACATTACAGTAGTACACTAAACGTATCAGTGTTCCCTCACATTACAGTAGCACACTAAACATATCAGTGTTCCCTCACATTACAGTAGCACACTAAACGTATCAGTGTTCCCTCACATTACAGTAGCGCACTAAACCTATCAGTGTTCCCTCACATTACAGTAGCGCACTAAACATATCAGTGTTCCCTCACATTACAGTAGCACACTAAACGTATCATTGTTCCCTCACATTACAGTAGCGCACTAAACGTATCAGTGTTCCCTCTCAATACAGTAGCGCACTAAACGTATCAGTGTTCCCTCTCAATACAGTAGCACACTAAACATATCAGTGTTCCCTCACATTACAGTAGCGCACTAAACGTATCAGTGTTCCCTCACATTACAGTAGTACACTAAACGTATCAGTGTTCCCTCACATTACAGTAGCACACTAAACGTATCAGTGTTCCCTCACATTACAGTAGCACACTAAACATATCAGTGTTCCCTCACATTACAGTAGCACACTAAACCTATCAGTGTTCCCTCACATTACAGTAGCACACTAAACGTATCAGTGTTCCCTCACATTACAGTAGCATACTAAACGTATCAGTGTTCCCTCACATTACAGTAGTACACTAAACGTATCAGTGTTCCCTCACATTACAGTAGCACACTAAACATATCAGTGTTCCCTCACATTACAGTAGCACACTAAACCTATCAGTGTTCCCTCACATTACAGTAGCGCACTAAACATATCAGTGTTCCCTCACATTACAGTAGTACACTAAACATATCAGTGTTCCCTCACATTACAGTAGCACACTAAACATATCAGTGTTCCCTCACATTACAGTAGCGCACTAAACGTATCAGTGTTCCCTCACATTACAGTAGTACACTCATCGTATCAGTGTTCCCTCACATTACAGTAGTACACTAAACGTATCAGTGTTCCCTCTCAATACAGTAGCGCACTAAACGTATCAGTGTTCCCTCACATTACAGTAGCGCACTAAACGTATCAGTGTTCCCTCACATTACAGTAGCACACTAAACGTATCAGTGTTCCCTCACATTACAGTAGCGCACTAAACGTATCAGTGTTCCCTCTCATTACAGTAGCACATTAAACGTATCAGTGTTCCCTCTCATTACAGTAGCACACTAAACGTATCAGTGTTCCCTCACATTACAGTAGTACACTAAACGTATCAGTGTTCCCTCACATTACAGTAGCGCACTAAACGTATCAGTGTTCCCTCTCAATACAGTAGCACACAAAACGTATCAGTGTTCCCTCACATTACAGTAGAACACAAAACGTATCAGTGTTCCCTCACATTACAGTAGCGCACTAAACGTATCTGTGTTCCCTCACATTACAGTAGCACACTAAACGTATCAGTGTTCCCTCACATTACAGTAGCACACTAAACGTATCAGTGTTCCCTCACATTACAGTAGCACACTAAACCTATCAGTGTTCCCTCACATTACAGTAGCACACAAAACGTATCAGTGTTCCCTCAAATTACAGTAGTACACTAAACGTATCAGTGTTCCCTCACATTACAGTAGTACACTAAACATATCAGTGTTCCCTCACATTACAGTAGCACACTAAACGTATCAGTGTTCCCTCAAATTACAGTAGTACACTAAACATATCAGTGTTCCCTCACATTACAGTAGCGCACTAAACGTATCAGTGTTCCCTCTCATTACAGTAGCACACTAAACGTATCAGTGTTCCCTCACATTACAGTAGAACACAAAACGTATCAGTGTTCCCTCACATTACAGTAGCGCACTAAACGTATCAGTGTTCCCTCACATTACAGTAGCACACTAAACGTATCAGTGTTCCCTCACATTACAGTTGCACACTAAACGTATCAGTGTTCCCTCACATTACAGTAGCGCACTCATCGTATCAGTGTTCCCTCAAATTACAGTAGTACAGTAAACATATCAGTGTTCCCTCACATTACAGTAGCGCACTAAACGTATCAGTGTTCCCTCTCATTACAGTAGCACACTAAACGTATCAGTGTTCCCTCACATTACAGTAGCGCACAAAACGTATCAGTGTTCCCTCACATTACAGTAGAACACAAAACGTATCAGTGTTCCCTCAAATTACAGTAGTACACTAAACGTATCAGTGTTCCCTCACATTACAGTAGCGCACTAAACGTATCAGTGTTCCCTCACATTACAGTAGCACACTAAACGTATCAGTGTTCCCTCACATTACAATATTACACTAAACGTATCAGTGTTCCCTCACATTACAGTAGCACACTAAACGTATCAGTGTTCCCTCACATTACAGTAGCACACTAAACGTATCAGTGTTCCCTCACATTACAGTAGTACACTAAATGTATCAGTGTTCCCTCACATTACAGTAGCACACTAAACGCATCAGTGTTCCCTCACATTACAGTAGAACACAAAACGTATCAGTGTTCCCTCACATTACAATATTACACTAAACGTATCAGTGTTCCCTCACATTACAGTAGCACACTAAACGTATCAGTGTTCCTCACATTACAGTAGCACACTAAACGTATCAGTGTTCCCTCACATTACAGTAGTACACTAAACGTATCAGTGTTCCCTCACATTACAGTAGCACACTAAACGTATCAGTGTTCCCTCACATTACAGTAGAACACAAAACGTATCAGTGTTCCCTCACATTACAATATTACACTAAACGTATCAGTGTTCCCTCACATTACAGTAGCGCACTAAACGTATCAGTGTTCCCTCACATTACAATAGCACACTAAACGTATCATTGTTCCCTCACATTACAGTAGCACACTAAACGTATCAGTGTTCCCTCACATTACAGTAGCACACTAAACCTATCAGTGTTCCCTCACATTACAGTAGCACACAAAACGTATCAGTGTTCCCTCAAATTACAGTAGTACACTAAACGTATCAGTGTTCCCTCACATTACAGTAGTACACTAAACATATCAGTGTTCCCTCACATTACAGTAGCACACTAAACGTATCAGTGTTCCCTCAAATTACAGTAGTACACTAAACATATCAGTGTTCCCTCACATTACAGTAGCGCACTAAACGTATCAGTGTTCCCTCTCATTACAGTAGCACACTAAACGTATCAGTGTTCCCTCACATTACAGTAGAACACAAAACGTATCAGTGTTCCCTCACATTACAGTAGCGCACTAAACGTATCAGTGTTCCCTCACATTACAGTAGCACACTAAACGTATCAGTGTTCCCTCACATTACAGTTGCACACTAAACGTATCAGTGTTCCCTCACATTACAGTAGCGCACTCATCGTATCAGTGTTCCCTCAAATTACAGTAGTACAGTAAACATATCAGTGTTCCCTCACATTACAGTAGCGCACTAAACGTATCAGTGTTCCCTCTCATTACAGTAGCACACTAAACGTATCAGTGTTCCCTCACATTACAGTAGCGCACAAAACGTATCAGTGTTCCCTCACATTACAGTAGAACACAAAACGTATCAGTGTTCCCTCAAATTACAGTAGTACACTAAACGTATCAGTGTTCCCTCACATTACAGTAGCGCACTAAACGTATCAGTGTTCCCTCACATTACAGTAGCACACTAAACGTATCAGTGTTCCCTCACATTACAATATTACACTAAACGTATCAGTGTTCCCTCACATTACAGTAGCACACTAAACGTATCAGTGTTCCCTCACATTACAGTAGCACACTAAACGTATCAGTGTTCCCTCACATTACAGTAGTACACTAAATGTATCAGTGTTCCCTCACATTACAGTAGCACACTAAACGCATCAGTGTTCCCTCACATTACAGTAGAACACAAAACGTATCAGTGTTCCCTCACATTACAATATTACACTAAACGTATCAGTGTTCCCTCACATTACAGTAGCACACTAAACGTATCAGTGTTCCTCACATTACAGTAGCACACTAAACGTATCAGTGTTCCCTCACATTACAGTAGTACACTAAACGTATCAGTGTTCCCTCACATTACAGTAGCACACTAAACGTATCAGTGTTCCCTCACATTACAGTAGAACACAAAACGTATCAGTGTTCCCTCACATTACAATATTACACTAAACGTATCAGTGTTCCCTCACATTACAGTAGCGCACTAAACGTATCAGTGTTCCCTCACATTACAATAGCACACTAAACGTATCATTGTTCCCTCACATTACAGTAGCACACAAAACGTATCATTGTTCCCTCACATTACAGTAGCACACAAAACGTATCAGTGTTCCCTCAAATTACAGTAGCACACTAAACGTATCATTGTTCCCTCACATTACAGTAGCGCACTAAACATATCAGTGTTCCCTCTCAATACAGTAGCACACTAAACATATCAGTGTTCCCTCACATTACAGTAGCGCACTAAACGTATCAGTGTTCCCTCACATTACAGTAGCGCACTAAACGTATCAGTGTTCCCTCTCATTACAGTAGCACACTAAACGTATCAGTGTTCCCTCACATTACAGTAGCGCACTAAACGTATCAGTGTTCCCTCTCATTACAGTAGCACACTAAACGTATCAGTGTTCCCTCACATTACAGTAGAACACAAAACGTATCAGTGTTCCCTCACATTACAATATTACACTAAACGTATCAGTGTTCCCTCACATTACAGTAGCACACTAAACGTATCAGTGTTCCCTCACATTACAGTAGCACACTAAACGTATCAGTGTTCCCTCACATTACAGTAGTACACTAAACGTATCAGTGTTCCCTCACATTACAGTAGCACACTAAACGTATCAGTGTTCCCTCTCAATACAGTAGCACACTAAACGTATCAGTGTTCCCTCACATTACAGTAGCACACTAAACGTATCAGTGTTCCCTCACATTACAGTAGCACACTAAACGTATCAGTGTTCCCTCTCAATACAGTAGCACACTAAACGTATCAGTGTTCCCTCACATTACAGTAGCACACTAAACGTACCAGTGTTCCCTCACATTACAGTAGCACACTAAACGTATCAGTGTTCCCTCTCAATACAGTAGCACACTAAACGTATCAGTGTTCCCTCACATTACAGTAGCACACTAAACGTATCAGTGTTCCCTCACATTACAGTAGCACACTAAACGTATCAGTGTTCCCTCACATTACAGTAGTACACTAAACGTATCAGTGTTCCCTCACATTACAGTAGCACACTAAACGTATCAGTGTTCCCTCTCAATACAGTAGCACACTAAACGTATCAGTGTTCCCTCACATTACAGTAGCACACTAAACGTATCAGTGTTCCCTCACATTACAGTAGCACACTAAACGTATCAGTGTTCCCTCACATTACAATAGTACACTGATGTACTGAACTGATGTTCACACAGTGAATCTATTCATGAATCTATTCATACTGTTTAAAGTGTCCAACCTGCAGGGCAATCTGACCGAGGTTCACACAGTGAATAGATTCATTCTGTTTATAGTGTCTCACTTGCAGGGCAATCTGACAGTGGATCACACAGTGAATCGCTTCATTCTATCTATAGTGTCTCACTTGCACGGCAATCTGACCGAGGATCACATACTGAATCGATTCATTCTGTTTATAGTGTTTCACTTGCAGGGCAATCTGACCGAGGATCACACAGTGAATCGATTCATTCTGTTTATAGTGTCTCACTTGCAGGGCAATCTGACAGAGGTTCACACAGTGAATCGATTCATTCTTTTTATAGTGTCTCACCTGCAGGGCAATCTGACAGTGGATCACACAGTGAATCGATTCATTCTGTTTATACTGTCTCCCCTGCAGGGCAATCTGACCGAGGTTCACACAGTGAATCGATTCATTCTGTTTATAGTGTCTCACTTGCAGGGCAATCTGACAGAGGATCACATAGTGAATCGATTCATTCTGTTTATAGTGTCTCACCTGCAGGGCAAACTGACCGAGGTTCACACAGTGAATCGATTCATTCGTTTTATAGTGTTTCACCTGCATCGCAATCTGACCGAGGTTCACACAGTGAATCGATTCATTCTGTTTATAGTGTCTCACTTGCATTTCAATCTGACAGAGGTTCACACAGTGAATCGATCCATTCTGTTTATAGTGTCTCACCTGCAGGGCAATCTGACCGAAGATCACACAGTGAATCGATTCATTCTGTTTATAGTGTCCCACTTGCACGGTAATCTGACCGAGGATCACACATTGAATCGATCCATTCTGTTTATAGTGTCTCACATGCAGGGTAATCTGACCGAGGTTCACACAGTGAATCGATCAATTCTGTTTATAGTGTCTCACCTGCAGGGTAATCTGAACGAGGTTCACACACTGAATCGATCCATTCAGTTTATAGTGTCTCACCTGCAGGTCAATCTGACCGAAGATCACACAGTGAATCGATTCATTCTGTTTATAGTGTCCCACTTGCACGGTAATCTGACCGAGGATCACACAGTGAATCGATTCATTCTGTTTATAGTGTCTCACCTGCAGGGCAATCTGACCGAGGTTCACACAGTGAATCGATTCATTCTGTTTATAGTGTCTCACCTGCAGGGTAATCTGAACGAGGTTCACACACTGAATCGATCCATTCTGTTTATAGTGTCTCACCTGCAGGGCAATCTGACCGAGGTTCACAGATTGAATCGATCCATTCTGTTTATAGTGTCTCACCTGCAGGGTAATCTGAACGAGGTTCAAACACTGAATCGATCCATTCTGTTTATAGTGTCTCACCTGCAGGGCAATCTGACCGAGGTTCACACAGTGAATAGATCTATTCTGTTTATAGTGTCTCACTTGCACGGTAATCTGACCGAGGATCACACAGTGAATCGATTCATTCTGTTTATAGTGTCTCACCTGCAGATCAATCTGACCGAGGTTCACACAGTGAATCGATTCATTCTGTTTATAGTGTCTCACCTGCAGGGTAATCTGACAGTGGATCACACAGTGAATCGATTCATTCTGTCTATAGTGTCTCATTAGCAGGGCAATCTGACCGAAGATCACACAGTGAATCGATTTATTCTGTTTATAGTGTCCCACTTTCACGGCAATCTGACCGAGGATCACACAGTGAATCGATTCATTCTGTTTATAGTGTCTCACCTGCAGGGCAATCTGACTGAAGATCACACAGTGAATCGATCAATTCTGTCTATAGTTTCTCACCAACAGGGCAATCTCACCGAAGATCACACAGTGAATCGATTCATTCTGTTTATAGTGTCCAACTTGCACGGCAATCTGACCGAGGATCACGCAGTGAATCGATTCATTCTGTTTATAGGGTCTCACCTGCAGGGCAATCTGACCGAGAATCATACAGTGAATCGATTAATTCTGTCTATAGTGTCTCACCTGCAGGGTAATCTGACCGAAGATCACACAGTGAATCGATTCATTCTGTTTATAGTGTCTCACCTGCATGCCAATCTGACCGAGGTTCACACAATGAATCGATTCATTTTGTTTATAGTGTCTCACCTGCACGGTAGTCTGACCGAGGTTCACACAGTGAATCGATCCATTCTTTTTATAGTTTCTCACTTGCAGGGTAATCTGAACGAGGTTCACACAGTGAATCGATTCATTCTGTTTATAGTGTCCCACCTGCAGGGTAATCTGAACGAGGTTCACACAGTGAATCGATTCATTCTGTCTATAGTTTCTCACCTGCAGGGTAATCTGAACGAGGTTCACACAGTGAATCGATTCATATGTTAACAAAGGCTGTATCGTAAATAATTATCTATAAAATAATAAATTTTGGTTAACAAATTATTGAATATGAAATAGTTCATTCAATTTCAACATAGATATGCAAAATTGGTTTTAGATTTACCGAAAACAATAAAGGTTTTAGTTGAGTTTATCAATTCACCCAATTACTAATTTCAAATTAAAACGTTTAACTTGAGACAAATTTTGAAAATAACCGATATATTATAAGGTATTATGAGGTATCATAAAGAATAAAGATACTCGTTTTGATATTAACTCGGTATTATAAGGTATTAAGATGTATCATAATGATATTCGGTTTGATCCTAAATAGGTAATATACAAATATACGTGGCCAAGTGTTATTTATGATTTGCCCTTTCAAATATTGTTACTTATTCATTGATGAGGCTAAATGTGGTTAAATTAGTCACTTAAGATTATAATATGCATATTATATGCACAATTGAAAATGCGCACTCACAAAAATCGAGTATTCATTAGAAGTGTTCATAGGTGTTACCCCAAAGTCCTCTGTTCATTAAATAAGATCATGAAGTTTGAGCAAATAATTCCTACCAGATGTCATATAATTGCTGTCCAAACATGGCATGTCAATATGTCTCAGTAGGCCTATGTAATAGATAGAGGACGAGTAGCAGTACATTATCGGGATATAAATGTACGGGTTTGAGAGGGTTGGGCGAGGCGTTAGCCGAGCCTAACCCTCTCAAACCCGTACATTTATATCCCGATAATGTACTGCAGCTAGTTCTCTATCTATCTTAGAGCACAGTCAAATGCTTGAGTCGTCAAGAAAATGTCTTAAAATGAATTTATTTCAAATATTTTGTCAACAAATTTGGGAAACATTCTCTCGAACGCAACATGCAAAACATTGACATCTCTCATTTTCATATGCAAATGTTAGGGACACTGGCGTCATCTTCGGCACTGTGAGCACTGAATTTCTGAAATTGTCCGAGGTGCATGAGGCGTACATTTTATATAAAGCGTACGAGTCGTGCTACAGCATAA
Source organism: Gibbula magus (assembly GCA_936450465.1). Classification (NCBI taxonomy): domain Eukaryota; kingdom Metazoa; phylum Mollusca; class Gastropoda; order Trochida; family Trochidae; genus Gibbula; species Gibbula magus. The sequence goes on from OW388302.1 coordinate 57,661,089, forward strand.
GGGTCGTGCTTGAATCACGCACATGCATGATTTAAGCACGTTTTTATTCAGCAACATTGAGCAGTAATACATTTCATTGCCTATAAAGACGGAGTGGTTTGTGGAATGAATCAGTTCACACAAAGGCTTCATCATGGATAGTCCAAGGACAAGTACACTATTCATCCAGGAAAGGTAACTTTTACTCCTTTTACTCTTTTTCTCCTTACTTTTAAAACTCTGTAATTTTAAAATTCAAACTAATTTTCATTAAATTGGATTATTTAATAACAGTTATTGTTTTTTTGTATTTCAATTTTTTTTACCAACACGTTAAGTTGTTTGTTGAGCTGTATTTATCAATATGCGAGTTGTTATATCTATTGTTGCATATGCTAGTGTGCATCCCGTCTATAGTGCATATAAATTATTTCAGGTTACTGCAGCAAAGAAACTCGAACTGTCTGTAGGAAAGAATGTAACGTCGTACTGGACATCGCTCGGACGCTGTGTGACGATACAGGAGTTTCAGTGAGACGACAATGCAGCCTCCATCCTCCTCAACACTCCAAGAAGGTAATTTCATATCACTTTCTTATTTCTCATTTTTATGTCGTTCTATATAACTTTTGATATTATTTTTATATCGTGGTTGAAAATATATAAAACATTGGTAACATGGTTTGATGCTTGTCATTGTTTCACTTACTCGTGATATAAATGAAATACACTTGAAAAATCCCAATTGACCTCACATAACTTGCTTTATTTACATGCTTTTATTCTTCTTTTAGGAATATCAAGCTCCTCAATATAGAAGACCCCCATCAACGGTAGCGACTATTTCCTTTCGGAAAAGGAACACGGCAGGTAATTTTTCAATGTAATAAGTGTTTAATTGTGTATTATCTCCATAAATAAAACAATCAGTTGACATTGTTTGTTGTTTTTATGAAAGACTGTGAACCAGTTTATGAGCATGATACCCGAACGCAACGTGACAACCGTACATCTATGGGGATATAAATGTACTCCACGTGACCACAATACACTCATATGATTGGACGAAAGCATTTGACTGTGCTCTAATTTACGTTATACATAACGTTATTTGTGACAGGTGATGAACCATATACGTCAATAATTATATATTATCTATCAGTAAACATGTCACAAGTTCAAGTTTGATTTAAATTGGTCAAACTGGTTTAATTTCTAAAACTCTGCTTGGATTTTGTTTGCTAATTACCATATTATTTTAAGGTTGCATAACTTATGCAATGTATCACTTTTAACGTTAAATTTTAAAAAAAAACCTCGGGTGTAATTTTCAAACAAAATTATCATTCGCCGGATTCGAACCTGTACTACGAAAATGTAATGTAATAGAAATCTTTGCCAGTAACCACTAGACCATTTGGCTCAGCTACCAAAAGCGTAAATTGTTTCGCTCTTATCATATCAATGTTGAACAATGTATACATATATATCTCACATATTGTCATAGATTTGCATGTCCAGGATAAAAAATTTTCAAAAATTGAGTTCTGGTTGGATCAATGTAAAACTTTTACAGTGATACAACCAGATTTCTCCAGCTTGATTGGAATTCATCTCCGCCTGAAGTACATAATTTAATGGACTTTTCCGAAGACAATTTAATCAATGTCATTAGATTTAGGCCTACCTACATTTTTACATTGAATAAAAACGTTTCCCATAGATCGCCATATTGAATGATTTCCCAACTATGTAGGCATTTTGTGACAACTTATTGTCATTCCCTAAACAACCTATAGAACATTAAACAATCATATGAGGTTGTAGCCAAGATGATTCCTTACGAACTTGATAAAACTTAATGTTTAAAGGATGGCACTAAATTATCGTGCAAGTCAATGGAAATAACGTCACCCTATGAATTTAATAAGAGGCACGAGCCTATATTCTGCTTTTAAATTAATTGGAAACATTTATATCTATGAACACCAACAAAACTTATACTTATGAATATGTTTTATGAATTGAGAACATTTCATTTGAATGAAGGCGAAGGCCTACTAAAACTTCGAAAATATCTAGGCCCTGATTACACTGGTTGAAATATCAGCATCAGGAATGCTAAAATAGTAAAAAAACATGCTAAAATTACCGAATTTTCGTTTCAAATCATATCATCACAACAAACAAAATCGCCAAAAAAGGTTTGTTATATGGTATGACGTCGCTCATGACACTAACGTAACGTTACACTCATTATGGCAGTCATACCATACCGTAGAATACATAATGAAAATACATTGGGATGTTTTATCCAAACGGAAAGTTCTTTGGACGTGTTAGCGCAATTGCTGGTGATTACAAGGAAACTTTACAACTTTACCGAGCTCAACTATTATTTTTAGCAAGTTTCTATTTTAGTTTTTTGTAGGAAACACATAACGTAGAATACAGGCCTAACGATAGTTCTTTAATTTCTAAAAATTCAATAATTTAATCTGACAATTGTTTCTATCTTTCTTTTCTTTAATATTCAACACAAATGAATAACTGAATGTATTTAAGTTCACTGCAGATAACATTTAGTTCCCAGTACATAACGTAGAATACATGAAAATAGCGACAATAAACATTTGGTATTTTAAGAAATTTGAGAAAAATGTTAACAGTTCTGCTTGTTGAAAAAAATGAGTAAAGGTTATTTTATATTTGGACATGTGTTATCGCATCCATGAGTTATGAGTGAATCTCAGTTGCTACGTCAACGTGACAGTTCTTCTTGGCGACATTGCTAATTTGACATGTTCTAAGATTACTAAGGCCTCTCTAAAAATATCAACAGAATAATGTAACATTTGATCTGTCGTTCGTATTACGAATTCAATTTGATCTTGTATCGATCTTACATTGCACCATAATTTATTAACGTTACATTCATTATAAAAGAACCGATTTATAAGGACGACGTCATTATTTACTAATTGTGCACTTTCATTGATAATGAGTGAATTATAGCAGTAAGGTGAATCAGCTTGCATATGTCACCGACTGAACTGCCGTGACGTGAAGGCTTTGTGACGTCATTATCTTGCATTGCAACTGAGCGATTGCTACTTCACGTTTAACTAAGTTTTTCTCATTGGCGTTAATATTTCACAATTTAAACAAGTTGTTTAGTATGTCCGAAATTCAGAAATTTAGTTGAAAAAAGAGCATTAGTGGCAAACTATTTAGATGGCCGAATCTTGAAGGTGTGAGACAGTATGAATGGCGTATGAATATACAATTTGTATTTTCATAGTCTCATCTGAGATCGTGATGTCTTTTTTGTTCTCGATTTTTGCGCATTAAAATGAACTTGGGTAAGAAAAATAATAACCAACTCGTTGCTCACAATAACGAATTTTCTGTCCCTCGCTAATGTTCGGAGATTATTACAATAATTAACTCGGGACAGTTTATCTGTAATTCTAGCTGAGAATACCATCTTTTGCTTTGTTGTATCAATGTGTGAGCTTCATCTATTTGTCTTTGTGTTACTAAACTATGTCTTCTGTTTTAATAGCAACCGTTAATATTAAACCTCACTTTTGTTTATATATTTAATGATGAAGAAGACAACTATTTATGGATGATCAACTTCAAGTAGGCATAGACACATACTTCTCCACGGCCACCCCACTCAAAACCATCATTAGGGCTAATGGTAGGAAACACTCCACAGCTAAACAACAACCTAAAGGCGTAGTTTACAACATCAGCTGCAACTGTGGCAGTAACTACATTGGGGAAACATCCAGACCACTCAACATACGCATCAAAGAACACAAAACATCCACAATCAAGGCAGACAACAAATCAGCCATTTCAGAACACATCACCAAATTTCCACAACACAACATCAATTGGGACGCTGTCAAAACACTCACAAACAACAAACATGATTACACCCACCGCCGTTTATCTGAAGCTTTACAAATTTTGAGACATAACCCCTCTTTGAATAGAGATCAAGGCTATTTCATCCCATCAGCTTACAACCACTTAATCCACAAATAATTAATCCACTCTACTCACTCTGGCTTCCATCATTATCCTCCACTGATTGCTCACCCTCACTGCTGCATTGTATCCCCATCCCAACTTAATTAACTTACCTTCCACTGGTATCCATGTTATCACTACCTGCTTGTTACAGCTTTCATCTTATTGTTATCTCATCTTGTTGTCTTTGTTATCCCATTATCATACCAAAAATGTTTCATGTATATAACCTCTGATTGTATCATCTCTCCCATATGCTTGATAACGGTATACGGATCTATACCGAAACGTCGCTATTGTTAATAAAGAAGTTGATCATCCATAAATATTTGTCTTCTTCATCACACCAGCTTCTAGAATGCCTCTCAAACAGAATATTTAGTGATGCTGTAAAATTAAACATGCTCATCAAATATACAACACCAATAATTAATTTGCCATCCATCGCATCTTATTTATGGACAAAGACTGCATTATATACGAAGCATATATGGTATAACAGTACGTCATTTTTTATACTCACCGTTGATAACTCAGCGTAGCCAATTGAGTTCCTCTCAATTAATCACTTGACTAGATATAACATTGAAGAATAAAGAGAGTTACCTCCCCACACCCTCGCTCCCCGCTAGGTGGCTACCCAGTGACGTCATTCCTTCTTCCTGGAGCCTGGGCGCAGGCAGCTCTCAGACTCGCAGTGAGGGATAGCCACTCTGCACAGCGATTATCCTCCGAGAGGCGGAGGCAGAGGCAGAGGTGGCAGTATGCGTGAGGGTCATACACGGATGAGTTCCTGATCCCCCACTGTCCGCAAAAGCCACAGTAGGGCGAAGCCATATCGGACAACACAATGTCAAAATCGCTAACCGACGCAGGAGAGAAGTGCAACACTTACACGTGGCCGGTCCAGTGACGCACGCACGCACGCACACACGCAGGCGCACCGAACCAATAATCAATAGTACAGACGAAGACGGCTGACAACGCCTGAAAAACGACTAACAAGGTAGCCGAAGCCTAACGTTTGAATGCCTAAGGTACCTGTCCGTCAGGTAAGCAAAGCCAAACCCCCAAGGGGTGATGCCGTCAATAAGGTGTTGTTACGAAACGGCATCATTTCGAAACGCTCTGTCCGTTCCGGGCGTGGAGCCCTAACACCAATCAAACAGGGTCGTCACATGCAATCAAACGGCGTCGTTTCGAAACGCTCGGTCCGCCCTGCCTATCTGTTAGGTGACGAAGGCCTAACGCCTCTGAAGGCCTTGTCGCGAAACGCTGTCGGAGGAAGGTAAATGAGAGGACAGAGCACAGAGCGTCTGGAGAGAACTAGAGGCAGTCAGACGACACACCTCCATATGACACTTCTAGCGAGTAGCGTCAGTCCTCCGAGATCATGTAACAACGGCTCTTGCAGGGGTGTGCACATGCTGCAAAAGTTTAAAATAACACGTCTGCAGTCAACACAGCCAGGAGCGCTGACCTCGATAACCCGCTGCAGTGGAGACTACACACTGCAGAAGGAAACCAAAAACCTCTCTCCAAGCCCAAGCTTGGGTAGGTCGAGGTTATTCAATCAAAATTCCACAAAATTAACTAACTATGAGAGCAGCATGAACATACGTCCTAGCTTGCTCGCGACAGAGGATCGAGGCCTCACTAGTTAAGCCAACTAGCGGGGAGCGAGGGTGTGAGGTGGTAACTCTCTTTATTCTTCAGTGTTATATCAGGTGGAGTGATTAACCAGCGAGCCACGCCCGTTGTTGTTGAATTCACCGATAGGGGTCGACTGAGCTATGCACAGGACCATGCACGTGCCACCACCTGCCAGAATTTTATCTGTTGTCTTAGTGGTAGCTGGAGGAGATGGTGTAGGACAGGGGATATGGCCCTGACGTGTTGTGTTGGTGGTGCATGTTCTTGATATCAGATGTCATATAAGTTTTCTTACTAAAATAAAGTACTAACTATAAATAAGTGTACCAATTGCTACATATTCTCCTGAATCAATAAAAAAGTTCTAAAACGAATGTACATGGCTCGGTTAAGCCATGCGAGTCCATTTCCAATTAAGTTGCCATTTTAATGTGTTCACCTGTTGTGTTGACATGATGTAGCAATACCTAAAAACTCAAATAGAGTTTAAAATATGGTACAATGGTGGAATGATCAACCACCTTGCTGTCTGAGCTCTCAAATTATCACGAGACCTACAAATCTACCTCTCACACTGAGGAGTTCCACACCACTGTCGCTTCATACGACACATCATTTTCTATGAAAAATATGGATAACTGTTTTCTATGGATATCGCTTATCGGGACATATAACCCATTAATGTAGCAATATATTGTATATACCGGTTCTTTAATAATAAATTGCAAATTTGAGAAAACATAATATGCAAAAAAGGGGCTGCAGCGCCTTTAATACATTACAGAGAATTATAGAAATGCCATCACTTTTTAATAGAATAGTCATGTCCTTCCTCCAACTGATGCCATTATTGAAAATACAACTGTTCCCTTTTATAGGACAGAACAAATGTTGTTCCCATAACCAATCAAACATTAATGCTACATCAGTATATACAAACATGAAACTTCTACACAAAGGAGATAAACATACTGTGTTTGAAAATCAGCGGCATATAACTGAATAGACCGATCCATTAAGCCCCGCCCCTACGAGTTTTCAACCAATCAGGGCGCCGTATTATTGACCTACTGTGGCGAGATTACTTCCTCGGACATCAACAAGCAATATGGCGGGTTCTCTGCCCGACGGAAGGGAATGTCGTCGATACGTTTTCCGAATGAAATCAGCCTTGTCATGCGTAAAATATCGATGACACTGTGTTTGAAGCTTGAGAGGTTGACCCCCTAATCGGAAATGCACATGAAATAAACTATTTCTCCTTCCGATCGGAGATACAATAAAAACAATGAGGATCGAGGTAAGTGCATGCCAAGATTGGTTTGTTTACATCAAAAACTGGAAAATATTTGTTTGCAATGCGTAAACAATAGTTGCTATTTTAGGTTCATTGTGATTGTATCACAGGCCGATTTATTTAACAGAATATTTGTTTTGTATATTCTACAAAAATCTATGAACAACGTTTTGAAAGTAAACACATTTAGACTTTCCTGATGTTTTCAGGATTCCATGCCACTTTAGTCAGTTCTGTACTGTACAGTAGGCCTTGTGTAGACACATTTCTATGCCTACTGTATAGGTCGACAACAATGACAGTTTGATCTACAGTCAACACAAATGAAATTAATCAAATATCCTTATAACTTTGTATGAATTTATGAATCAATGAAATACTTTTAAAATTTAGTTAGTCATGTGCAGGTAAGCTTGGAATATTTAAATTTGTTACATATATAATATTTAGAAAACTCCATAACATTAATAACAATATAATGATCAAAATATTTTCAAATTTGATTTAATCATCATAGTCAATTGATTTGTTTTATATTTTCAGATTCCAATTAATGTGTGACACCTGGATTGGATAACAGATTCAATCAGCCACTGTTGTGTCATCAAGGCTAAACATGACAATGAGACGAAATAAAGCTATTGGTTAGCAAAGTAAGTATGAACCCCATTTACAATTGCATGTATACATATAATATAATACATATTTTGCAAATAGGGACATATTCTTGTACATGACAAATTTTAATTTCTATATAAATACTAAATTTGTCAGATAATAATAATAGTCTGACAAGGGTGAATTTTAATGTCTATTGATAAGAATGAATCATATTGTTATGACTAGCTAAAACATATATAACCTGGGATGTACATTTCCCTTATATGTACACTTGATTAAAACCATAGGCAGCAGCTTAAAATTGGATTAAAAGTGTTGTCATAAATTTCAACAAATACAATTATTTATTAATTTACCTTGAGCCATTTGTTTTTTGGATTCTTTAAGAATAATCTGTTAATAGTCATTTTAAAAAATATATTTATTTAATAATATGCTTCTGTGACTTTTGGGATTTATCTTCGCTTTTACCAACTTGGAAAGTGTGGAAAATTATTTGTTGACATTCTGTTTTTCAAAATGTATGAATACAATTTAATTTTCAATTATTAAGTTTTCCAGAATATTTCTAACATTTCACAACAAGATAACAATTAAGAGAATGATATCAATAATTGCAAAACTTTATGCATGGTAACAATTATTATTTTATTTTTCAGACTCACAAGATCAGAAGAAATAGGGACAACTACAGGATGTATGAGAGTATCAAGCTGAACATCCATTTAAATCTAAGTAAATAAGCAGCATGACAACAAGTACCTTATTTGTTGTTCTTGTATAGGATAATAAATGTACTCATTGATTGTTAATTATCTCATATATTCATGAATATAATAAACTCTGAAATTCTACATTAAGGAAAATTCATAGTCAGTCAGTGTTATATTTTCTTATGCTAGTAATTTACAATTAAATATTATGGAATAATTATATTTTAGATGGCTTATTTGCAAAAAATGTAAACAAAACTGAAATGAAACAATATAATTGAAATGCACGTGTCTGTGTCTTAACACTTTTACTTAGGAACTGTTAGCAACAAATGGAGAAACAGAACAGCTCTAATTTGTTTCTATATTCAACATTCAGGAAAATCATATCGTATCGTGTGTTGAAGAACACTTAATATTTTACGGTTCCATGCATTTTTATAAATAGACCAAAAACATGGATAGGCGGACACGTCATGTTGAAGTTAGATTTCTTCAGGGCCGCATTCATTTAGTAAATGTGACAACATATACTGAGTTAATCACCCTATTCTTACCACAAAAAATATATGCAAGTCAAGATAAAATGGCAGGAAATGTATTCGATCTCGGCCTTGGCAAAGTAAATTTCTGACCTTTTATATCGTTACGGTAGACCAGTTTTTTGTGATCTAAATATTAATTCAATGTAGATTGTGTTCTAAAATTTACAGTTTGGTTATCAAAAGACATCATTATTTTCGTTTCCGTGACATGACAACGCTTCAAAACGCCGTAGACGCCTGCAAAATATGTCGTTCTCAGCAAAAAAGCCCTTCAGACACTTCAGCATGTTTGTCCGAGGTTGTCTGTTGCTAGGGACGGTTGCCATGGGGCGGGGCTTAATGGATCGGTCTTTTATTATAGCTCTAAATTTAATTTTAAGTCGAACGCGTTGCGTGAGGCTCTAAACGGATAATTTAGAGCTATAATAATTCAGCTAAATGCTGCTGATTTTCAAACAGTATGCTTATCTCCATTTTACCATAACAACGATTTAGTATTGAACTATATTCAGAAGCATTGAATCGGTAGTGATTTGTCATTCGACACCGTGCAGAAATTCCACGGCCCGATATTTACAAAGATGTGACGTATTTGTATTTTTATTTTGTCGAGTGACATAGCTTGTTATAAGGCTTCGGAAAACAGGGAAAGTTTCCGAATGTGGAGGGAGGCCACTCTATTCTGTAGACGATAGCGTTTTGCAACCGGCATCAGCGTTCGGGATAATTTCTGCAGTATTTTCGAAATTGACATAGTTATTATTGTAAATAAAGTTTTAGGTAAGTTTATTCTTCATTCCGACAGTTTCCTGGTGATATACTGTCCGGTTTTAAGATGTTGTCATCTGAATTGAGTTTATTCAGGAACCTTTATGAAATATGCCAGTTGAGTGACAGATTTTTCGAACTGCATTGTTCACTTTCGCCGTTTTTATCGGTTCCAGATTTATTAACATAATTATTTATTTATGTCATTTCGTTCACAGCAACGGATCATATGAAAAAAAATATTCAAGCATGCAAGTATTCGGAGAATTCATGCATTCGCTATTGTTGCCTGACAACAAACTTATTCTTGCGCAAAAGACAAAGTAAACAGAGCACTGTTATCCAATTTATACTGTCTCTGATTTTTCACAGTAGCCAATCAGAAACGACTATTTCGCAAAGTTATGGTAGAATTAATATTAACAAGGAGATGAGAAGGTTATTTAGTATTAATTAATGAAAAGTAGTTTAGTTTAGTTTAGTTTCTGATCACACAAGTCTTTGAAAGGGTCAACTTGATATGAACTTCAGTGACAGGACTTTAAACCTAGATGCTACTTGGAACCTTTATAAACAATGAGTCGTGGGACAAAAACAGCACACAGCTTTTACTCTTCATGATCTCTTTTCAATTCTCCCCAATTTGCACAAACATTTCCCTTACACTTTTCATCAAAACCTAGTGGGTTTTATAAGTCAAAGCTAAATTTTCACATCCAATTGATCTTTTACAATTCTGTTAGTTTTTAGTTTTTTTTAGTTTTTTATTTCATAGAGTTTGCATTGATGGAATGAAATCAAAGATATTCTCCACTTTTAGGATTTAATTAAAAATTATTTACAAAATTAATGTCAAGTTTTAATTCAAGTTGAGTTGTATGTTGGGAATTATCTCCCTTGCATTGCCATTTCCGCCAGAGGGCGTTTCGCTTCGCTGTAGATAGCATGCTCGACCCGCAGGTCGCTTTTGCTGATAACTTTTTGCATCTGGACTTATGAACGATGGCTTCTGAACGACCTAAGAGAATAGGCGCTGAGAAGACCGAGTGACATGATAATTGCGGAAAAGTGTGGTGAGGACTCGTTCGTCGAATTCAATGCGGACCGAAGTTCACATGATGCCGATGGACCCTCGGGGGGATATTCCATCTTCGACGAGTGTGGAGCAGCACAGAAGGAATGTGAGCGCTTGGAACATGAACTTAAGTTACTGAAGGTTGAACGTAGGAGGACGGAACTAGAACGAGAAATCGTACTGGAACGAGAAAGGCTTCACTCCATGAATCGACAGTCACGTGACCCACCATGTGATCGGAGCTCAAGGAGATAAAGAAGTGCTAGTCGTCACATTGAAAGTACCACTACCAGGTGAGCTGCTTGATCACGCAACGGGAACAAAGGCTTTGAGAATAATAGACTTTGTGTGGCATGAGTCAGGGATTAGATAGGTCGAAATAGACATTGGACAGGGAGCCAAGTTAAATTTTTGAAAAAGAAAGCCTAAACTCACTGACATTTCCAATGAACAATGGGGCTATGCAAACAGTCGAATAATGGCATAACTAGTAGCTACTGGCAAACTTCGAACCCCTGATGCATACACAAGCGACACATTCAGACTAGCCTCTCGCTATACTTGGAAAAGTGATGTAAGTTACGACAGTTAATACAGAGAGCGCCAGGCCAAGATGGTTTCGAGTGGGGTACTTACTTGCAGGATTTAAGAGATGTACAGTTGGTACCAATAGCTTTACACAACCTTTTATACAGTAGCATACCGTTGCAGGAACGCAGGCCTTTTACACCAAGCAATATGGCTGGCAAGGAGATTTGCCGCAGTTACAGTAGGCCGGGACACATCTTCCAGAAGAGACTGTATGTGTGTGTTCACTTCTTACCAGCCGCATAGCGATTTGAGACACGCTAATTTTGTTTAAAAAAACTTCCAGACTCAAGGAAATCTCAACAGCAACCAGTCAAACCCCTACAACAATCAGGCCTAAACTACAAAGCTTGGGACATTCTTTTGCCGCTGGACAATGTTCATAGAGATTTTATTTTGACCGGTGTACGAGATGGTTTCCACATTACTGGTAATGAGCATAAAGACGTCAAACCTGTTTGTGTAGAAAATGCCTTTTCGTTAAAGCAGTATAGACATCAAGTAGAGTCTGAATTGAAGGAGGAATTGGTTAGGAATTACAGCATTGTGAATGAACGATACATTGATGCTAACGAGGATCAACACTTGCAGTCAGTGGCAAAAATGTTGGTCTCAATTGAGTGACTTTCGATGCTTCTTGTTTACGGGTACAGAGACTTTGTAACTATCTGTTTTATTCACAGTGGAATTTCATCTTGTCAATTTTTTACTTCCACATTATGCAATGTTATATTATCTTGAATCTTTTAAAATTATCATGTCCCGGTGCACAACTTTCCCAATCCCAGGTCCCCTCTTTCACATGTTAGTGAATTGCTATGTAGTAAATGCTTTGGGTGCCTTGGTTTTGGACAAAGTTGTGCACCTTGGTCATGTCTCTTCATCTGACATTTTGGGCTTGGGGCATATTAATTTCCATTAATATTCAATTATGTTCATCCCGATATAAGCAGGCTATATGCATTTCTGCTTCTTGTAAACTTTGCATTATTGCTATTGAAATTCTGAGCCCAATCTGTTGGTTGTAATTTTGCATATTAGTTAAATTGAGTCTCTTAAAAAATAGGGATGTATGAGTAAAATGTATAATATGCTAAGAAAAGACCAAACTAAGTACATGTGATAATTATTTATGATAAGCAAGCAGACAAATACATCAAGTATATCAGTAACTGTGAAAGATTAATTGAGCATTATTAATTGAAGCATATTGGTAACCAAATTAACAGCATTAACATTAAATGTGTTTCTACATTCAGCCCTATGGTCCGAAAATATGTGAAGTGCTTTTGAAGACACCAAGGACTGTTCCCACCACATATGCAGTGACCTGGCGGTATCTGGTGTGACTGAAAGCCAAACTTCTGAAAAGTCTGCCTGTGACAGATGAGTTAATAACTACAAATACATACAGGAAAACAAGACCTCTAAGAGACACCATAACCAATACAAGTCTGAGCATGCGCATTCGCACAATTGGTGAAACACTTTCTGTTCAACAATCTAGTAAACATTATGATTTCAATGGAAAATGAACTACTTATTGTATATTCTTTAGGTATTCTTGTAATAATAATTGCAGCTTCATCGTTGCATTTTCCAAATTGGATGAAATGGGATATTATTGAACCTAGAAGTCATCAAAGATGGTATTACATATAGAGTTATTGCCATACAGGGCCCAAAACGAAATAATATGAAAGCAAAATAAAGGATATGGAATCAATTTATACATAAACCCTCAAATAATCAGCTACATCATTCAGTGACTGGAATACAAAAAAACAACAACCAGACTACTGTTCCACAAAACAATCGTAGATAGACCAAGGGTTTTGAATTATATCTGTTGTCCTAATTGTAGCTAGAGGAGATGGTGTAGGACTGGGGATATGATCTTAAAGTTTGGTGTTGGAGCATGCTGCGTGTTCTTGATATCTGACGACTTGATGACGTAATTGAACACGTTTAAAGGCGCCGTAGCAGGTTTTTCTTACTGAAATAAAATGCTCTCACAAAAATATAAATAAGTGTTACCAATGGCTACATAATACTCCTGAATTAAAAAAAAGTAGTTCTAAAACGAATGTACATGGTTCGGTTAAGCCGTGCGAGTCCATTTCTTATTGAGCAGCCATTTTAATGTGTTCACCTGTTGAATCACCTGACTGATGTAGCGATACCTAAACACTCAGAATAGAGTTTTAAATTTTTATCAATGGTGGAATGGTCAACCATCTTGCTGTCTGAGCTCTCAAATTGTCACGAGACCTACAAATCTACATCTCACACTGAGGAGTTCCACACCAAAGTCGCTGAATACATTGCATCATTTTATATGGATACAGTTTATCGGGTCGTGTAATGAGTTGTTTTACCCATTAACGTAGCAATATATTGTATATACAGTGAAATCTTGTTTAACAGGATCACTTGAATCCGGAAACACGGCTTTCCGCACGGTAGTATTTCATATGTATGACCAAAGAGAATTATGTGAAGAAAATGTAACTTCAGATGAATGTCTCACGGTTTTGAAAAACATGGAAAATAAAAACAGCCCTGGATCAGATGGATTCACTGCTGAGTTCTATAAATTTTCAATTCAATATGCATAAAAACATGAATCCTTTTCGGAATTTCAAAGGCAAGGTATAATAACGTGTTTACCTAAAGGGGCCGTTATCATAGATGTTTAAAAAATTGGCGTCCTATAACGCTTCTCGATGTCGACTTTAAGATAGTATCAGGAGTTATAGCTAACAGAATGAAACATGTTCTACCAGATATCATTAGTGAAACCCAATCAGGATTTCTAAAAAATAGATCTATTTCAGAAAATACTAGACTATTGTATGATTTAATGAATCACTGTGAAGTAAATAAAATACCAGGTTTATTGGTTACTGTAGATTTTGAAAAAGCTTTCGATACCATTGAATGGAATTTTATTGACAAAGCATTAGAAACATTTAATTTTGGCGAATCTTTCAGTAAATGGATCAAACTTTTTCAACATAATAGTACAAGTCTTTGAAGGGCATTTAGAAGTGGTATGCAAAAGAACAGGAATATTTTCTGGATAACAACTTCTTTAATGTGAAAATACACGACGTTTCGGAGTACATACTCACTCCTTCATCAGGTGAGAATGTAAGGAAATAACAATATCCATAGCATATGTGATTAAATTGTATCTGAAAAGATTTGGAGTTTATTTTTTCAAAGCACACGCTTCCTTTAAATAGGTGAAATCGGCCCAAAATATCACAATTTGGTGACAGGGGTATTACTATTAACTCTTTAAATCATTCGGATACATATACATATAAATATACAAATACATATGGATTTTTCACTGACATTCATTTTTTAGATATTGCTAACATTTTAATATGATGTGTGCAGTTGAAAAATAAACGAATTCAGGATTAATAATAGGATGTCACCAAAAGTTTATCATCACTTTAACATCAATTTTTAAATCACGTCACGGCAGTTTTGATCAATTCAAGTGTAAATTTGACGGCCTATCATGTGATTATAATTGAATACACTAACAATCTAAGAGTGCTTGATAGACTATCAACTATCAGTTGATCATACAGGATGATTTATTTTCATCACTTACTTGAGATATGTATGTAATTAACATAACACACATAGTAACATATTTACTGCAAAAAATAAGTGACAATAATGTCATGCGGCATGTCATAAAATGACCGTTAAAAGGGCGTTGCAGTAAATGTAAACACTTTTTGCATTTATATAACTAAGCTTAAAAAAAAGTAATACATATATTTTGAGACTTCTTCACAACAATAAATCATTGTCACAAAATGTTACCGTATGTGAGTTTGATTTCTTCGTCCGATCTTTCTTTAAACCTAGAGGCTACTTGAAAGCTTTCGGTGTTCTTTAGTGTTTATAAATGAGTCGTCAAAACATCAATGAAAAATATAAAACAGCACACAGCGTTGAGTCTTCATGATCTCATTTTAATTCTCTTCATTTTGCACAAACAGTAACCTAACTCTTTACATCAAAACCTAGTAGGTCAAATCTTCTTTTGAATCTATGCAATGAACTAAAAGAGACTCTCCAATTTTAGGAACAGTGATTAATAATGAATTTTAAATTGACAAAATATATCTAAATTAAATGTCAAATTTATACTATGCTAAGAAAAGACCAAACTAACATGTGATTTTTATGTATCATTAGCAAGCAGACAAATACATCAAGTATATCAGTAAATGTGATAGATTAATTGAGCATTATTAATCGAAGCATATTGGTTACCAAACTAACTGCAGTGGATACATTAAATGTGTTTCTACATTCGAATGGACTGCAACAGTTCACACATAATGCTTCACATGTTGCTCCTCACATTTGTAATTTTCTCCGAAAGCATATTTCAGACATGGGGCGATATAACAGTTCAGCCCTATGGTCCTAAAATGTGTGAAGTGCACTGTAAAGACACAAATGAGTGTTCTGACCACATATTCCGTGAAGTACAGCTGACATGTCAACTTGTTATCAATGGAAGAACTTCGAGGTATACATCAAGTGGAAAGGACCTGGAGGTATCTGGTGTGACTGGAAGACAAACTTTGTATATGAGAAAAACCACGCCTTTCAGGCAGCCAGGTATATTTACATATTTCCCCGAAGTTATATCCGAGGTGAATTGCATTTGGCTCTGTTTTACTCGCTGACCATTGATACACAGTTTTGTTTTATTTGGTCACACATATAACCTGTATGTATAAATATATGTAGTTGTTATTTGATTTTGTAACACTGAAATGAGCAAATTTGAATTTGAGTAGAGCTCACATAAACGTGTTGCCATGGGTGCGGGAAAATTCTGCCTGTGACGTATGAGTTTATATCTACAAATATCTTGGTGCCAGCAGATTTCTCTTAATTAACTTGTGCACATAACCATTCATTGGCAATGTCAGGACCCAGAACGAACTGAGGCAGCATGCATCAAAGTGGTAAACACTCATATTTTGATGATGCTGATATTTTGTCAAGCCTTTGGTGACAACACTTGTAAAGTCAGGCTTCAACTGTTGCTTCTTATCAATGCGAGTTTGCCCCCTTGGACACATCTTCTACTTTAATTGACAATCAGGGAGATGACAAGTTGCTCTCTGGAAGAACACTTTCTACTTAAAGATGCATGATGATCTTTGCATTTCTTTAAAAATTTAATAACTAATTATCAATCATATCATTTCGTAGGAAAATCATTCAACAAAATTATGTCATCATTATTTTCCTGAATTCGATATTTTTGGAATAACCCTCATAAAGATATCACGCGACATTCAAAATGTCTACTGTTTGCCAGTAGCTGTGAATGACGAGCTTGAGGACTTGTATTTATTAAAATGAACTGCTCCAGGTGAGTGTAACTGTCTCATTCAGGTAATGAATGCACATTCTAGTTATCCACGCAGGTGTGCAGATGATATGACATATGGATTTCTTATTTTGCATCAAAACGTTACGCTCTGTTTACAGACATTGCATTTTCTCGCCTTCTCAACTGCATTAAGTGTCTCTATTTGGATAGATCTTGATAATGACGAATTATGTCTTGCTAATCTATCATTTAATGTAGCTCTAAAGCACTCTATAGAAATGACTTATTTGATTAGTATCATTTATTTTGATTTCCACAAGTATTGGCCGTTTGTTCGGATAGATTGTTACAAGCTAGATGCGTCAATACGCCATGAAGTAGCGTTAAAGAGGACGCTCAATCCAGAATTGATCACGAGAACCAATCAAAATCGAGTATCCAGCAATGTCATGGTAGAATGGTTGCTAAATGTATGAGGAATACGTTAAAATTAGTTTAAAGTTTATTTAATTTTCATGAACTCTGATCCTTCATCTTTAATTGGCAATAACGGAGAAACCTGTTGACTCAACAGAGATTGCGTAAAATAAGAGAAACTGTGCTGCTGAACAGCTTATAGCACCTGAGAAGGGGGACGACAACATAAGTCCAAGACTGTATCACTTTATCTAAAGTACGAAAGAGCAACAGTAGTGCTGTTAAATTCGGATCAAGGGGGCTTGTTTTGTGAGAGGAAACACTTTCGATTTAATGTATCTTAAAAAACAACATAGTGGACATCCATGACAGCCATTTGAAGAGACTTTTAAATATATAAAAAAAACGTTATTTCACTGCGGCTATGTTTACAATGCTTTATTGTTTCTTTTACCCTGTACTATATTTGTTTTTCTTGGTTACAAGTTAAAATCCTCTACTTCACAGATAAGAAAATATCCAGTGAGGATTTCTTAGAAGCATGTCTAGAGGGTGATTTGGTCGAGGTGAAGCGGCTTCTACTTCAGGAGATGGTTGACATAGACTCCCAGGACGACACTAATGAGACATGTGTGATGAAGGCAGCCGCTAAAAACAGGAAAGACATGTTTGATTTTCTTGTTCAACAAGGATGTGATCTCTTCATCGTGGACGAGGACAAGA
This sequence comes from Gibbula magus, assembly GCA_936450465.1. Taxonomy (NCBI): domain Eukaryota; kingdom Metazoa; phylum Mollusca; class Gastropoda; order Trochida; family Trochidae; genus Gibbula; species Gibbula magus. The sequence continues at coordinate 57,678,898 of OW388302.1, forward strand.
GCACTGTGTTACATTTTGCAAGTGCAGGTGGTAGCACGGACATTGCTAAGAAGCTGCTAGATGACTATAAATTTGACATAAACAGGAGAGATGAAGACGGGATGACGCCTCTGATGTATGCTAAAAATGTTCAGATTTTAAAGTTCCTGATGGACAGGGGGGCTAAATTAAACACAATTGATACCGACAACAACACTGTCCTACACATAGCTTGTAAACATGGTAAATGGGACATTGTGAAGTATGTCCTGTCACTAAACCTTATTGCTGTAGACTGTAAAGGATGGCGCGGTAAAACTCCTCTTATGATGACTGCAAAAAAAGGTGAACTTCAAATTGTTAAACAGCTGCATAAAGAATTTCATGCAAGTCTGAAATCGTCAGATGATTTTGGTTTCACTGCACTCCACATCGCCTGTTTCGCTGGTCACTTGGATGTGGTCAAGTATCTTCTCACTCTGAAGGAACTGAGGGGATTTGAACGGAAGAGAGACAAGAAAGGAAATACACCCATACAGTTGGCGAGGAGTCATGATCATGATGATATTGTGTCATATCTAGAATCCTAAAAAATACACAAAGAGCATTATTTGATCTCTGTCAATGTATTACAACATATTTGTTTGTGTATGCTGAGTATTCCTCAAATCTAAATTCAGTTCCAGGTGGACATACTTGTTGAAACGGCCCGATAGGCTAATGACATGAACTCTTAATAACAAAGCATTGGGAATTATAAATTAAAAATTTGGTGAATATGTGACCAGTAATAAAAGGGCACAGGGGCCAAGACCTAAATATATATTTTCATTTTCTTCTCAAAAACTAAATGCACTAGGAAGGATGGGTGATTTTATATTTTGTGAATTGACGTCCCCAAATAAAGTCCACAGAGACCATAACATTGAAACTTAATGGTAATCTTAGAAAGCTGAAAGTTTGTGTACATTGACCTACAATAGTAAAAGTTGCAGAGCCCCTGGTAGGATTTGAAACCTGGACCTCATTCGCTTACTACTGCACCATCCGACCTTCTCCCCTTGTAACCTTCGTATAAAATAGCTGTATGATGCCAGACACCTAAGTGTTATACATACGTATTAAATATAAATATAAGTTACATGTGGCTATCATGCATAAATAAATAAATATATATATATATATATATATATATATATATATATATATATATATATATATATATTTAAATACTGTTCGTGTCTTCTGTCCCGTGTTAGTCCCAAATGTTACATGATGTCAGGAGGGTGTGTTTCTCTGTCAAAAGTGTGTTGGGAAAACTGGAGGAAGTTAAGCCAACAATGTTCATTATAGCTGCCAGTGACTAAGATTTGAAATATTGGAAATACTGATAATCATTCTAGTTTCACTAGTTTCAATATTTCTGTCAGTTAGTGTGAAGTATTGATTTCTAGTGTTGGATCTGGAGCCAAAGGCTATGACTTTACATGTAGCCGGATGTACTATGTGTCTCCATTTTCTTGTGTATTCTGTGACTATAGTGAGAAGCTCCTTTATTACTCGTGGGCATAATGCTAAAAGATTCAGATCGTCTGCTAGCATTTGATTACCGAGATGGAGGTTGACTGCCATGATTTCATTATTTGACTTCTCCAATATATGTAGTAAGTCATCTGTGAAGATAAGGTACCTATGTGTTGATAAAACTCGATTTTGTCTGACACCCTGTTCTACTAAAAAAACGTTTGAGTGTGTACCATTAACTGGGACAGTATTATGGATATCTACGGAAGCATCCTAGTGCCACAGTGAGATTTTTTTTATCTTATAATTAGGCGATACTAACTCCTAATTAGGACATAAGTAACTCCTAACTAGGACTTAATTATCACCTACTTAGGAGATACAAAGTCCTAATTAGGACATATCTATATCCTAATTAGGACATATCTATATCCTAATTAGGAGTAAGTATCTCCTAATTAGGACTAAGTATCTCCTAATTAGGAGTAAGTATCTCCTAATTAGGACTAAGTATCTCCTAATTAGGAGTTATTATCAAATAATTAGGAGATAATAACTCCTAATTAGGACTAAGTTATTTCCTAAGTAGGACATAACTAAGTCCTTATTAGGAGAAAACTAAGTCCTAATTAGGAAATAGTATCTCCTAATTAGGTGATAGTATAACCTAATTAGGAGATAAAAAAATTCTCACTGTGGCACTAGGATGCTTCCGTAGATATCTGTGTAGTTGTCGTCCAGTAATTTCCAAAAGAGTCCATTGATTTTAAGATGATGAAGCTTTATAAACAGATCATTTTGCAAACCTGTATCAAAGGTTTGTTTGTTTTCTAGACAGGCTCCAAAGACTCTGTTACAAAGATTATGATGAAACACTTCTGTAAGATTGAATGCTGTTGTAGTTGGTCCAGCTCGTGATTAGTATCCGTTCTACTGTGGATGTTGTACATTGCTTTTAAGTTAATAATAAATTAAATGCTCTCAATCGCTAGTACAGAAGTTTTTTTAACAGCTTGAAAATTACCGAGAGGAGAGTGATTGGTCTGTACTTCCCTGGGTTGGTTTTGACTTATTTCTTCCCTTGTGAATTGGTATGATAAGTCAAAGTTTGCTCGGATTGGGTATATGCCCAGTTTGAATCAATGTGTTGAAATGTTCAACCAGTGCTGTAGTTTTGTCAACACAGATTAGATGCTCATTTAATATAAGATACTATAATACCAATAGCAAAAACGACGAGAGCAGTATTTACGATGTGCGTCGCCGACGAGCAGCGCCATCTGATTTATAACTTTAACTGCTCCTGGTTACTTTTCCTTGTTCAGATTTTGTATAAAATCATCTAGTTCTTGACTGTCCACTGTCATACTGGGCCATAGCAAAATATTTTATTTGATGTAATGTACACGTATGGGTGTCATGTTGAGTATGTTGTATAGTCAGATATAATTTTACCGAATACTGGACGTTGCTGAGAATCATCATTTTAATGCTTATCACTTCAGAATGGTGACAAATATAAAGTTGAAAAGTATTGATTTTTGAAATCGAGACCTAAAGAAAAACTATTGCGACACTTTATTTAAAACTAAACAAACAAGATTCGCTCCGTATTCACTTTAAAACAAGCTCATTATCTATCAATGGGTGGCGCTAATTTGATAAACGGTAATCATCCCGCAATCAATCGTGGCTTTCCCGCCAACGAGGCGTTAAAATGACGTGTGGCCCTCGCGACAATCTGTAGTTTTCTAGTGTGGCTTTCCCGAGCAGACAACCTTTCTAAGTAGCCAAACTTTTGATAAGGCCCAACTCAATGCATTAACTTTATGTTAATAATTATAGAAGCCATGTCATTCTTAAGAAAATCGAGATACACGTACATAACGTACAATGAACCTTATATATGGACACTATATTCCGAGATTATATAGACGGTTGAAGTACACTCAAAATTTGCATTATTATGAGCATTTATGTAGAGTTTACACCTTAAAAGTCAATATTTTAGTTACTTGTGCAAGCTATACTATGTAAATGAATTGTAATCTCAACAAGGTGACGTACATTCTATATATATATCTACTGAACAGCAAAATACACACTTGTCCACTGAAACAATGTCGTAATTACTGATAACGCTGTATTGAGCAAATGTATAACATCAGAGCATTCAAATTGTGTTGACATGATGTTAATAACGTGATGGACAGCATGCAGACATAACGATAAGACAACACTTGTGTAGAACTTCTCGATAGCATTATCTTGTGCCATAGTCATTCTTTGGGAAAATAACCACATTTCTTTTCAGATGATAAGGGGCCCATTGTGCTTTTAAATGCAATTGGAACTTGTGCAAACACTCCCATGAAGTTGTTTGATGCAAAACCCCTGTCTTTGCTGATGTTGATTTGACATTATTGCGTCATTTTGAATTTCATTCAGAATGGTTGTATGGGTCTCAGTTTGATAAAACTTCAAGGTATTGCATTCCTTGTCGGTACCAAGGTGTTTCACGAGCTTATTTACAGTCATCGCAAACTGTACAGCATGCAGTCGGCCAATATCCCAGTTTCAGAAAATTTCACGTTTATTTTGCAAAGCATTGACAAGATTCGGTCCTTTTCACAGAGCAAGCATCGGATAACAGGCAGATCATGTTACTATGACAACATGTGACGTGCATTTTCGCGAACTGATACCATTTGACTTTGCAATGGTAACCATCTATACTCTACATAGCTCCACATGTTATCTGACATTTACTAATGATATGACAAACCATGGGCTGATATGTAAACAGAAACTATAATCATTTAAACTCGCGTTTCTTTTGCTGTTCAGTTCAGTTCACATCAGTAGATATATAGTATGAAACTTGAATATTTATTATCACATACTTATAAATTTGCTTTATAGTGTGTCATGTCATTAATACAGGTCAATACAGGTATTTTGATGATATGGTTATTTAACCATCAGAGCTAAAGTACTCACATAAGTTAAAATAAAATGGTTTCCGGCGTTTAGTTCTTCTTTAAGTGATTAAGATATGTGAAACCACTAAATTCGGAATATATACTCTTTTGGTTGAATAATCTTATATCCAAAATACTTATTTACAGATAAAGTGTAAAAATAATGCATATGGACAAAACATTAACAACTATGCCTTAAAGAGCCATTGGACATTTTTAGGAATATTTATTTGGCCTTCATGCGTGCCGAAAGACCGGATATTCTGATTGAAGTACAATTAATTTCACTTGACTTGCATATTCATTCTCTAGTTAGTTTAGTGCACATCTCCACAACCTCAGTGACCTTGACTTCACTATGACCTTGCTGTCGTGTGGGACAAACTTAGACTTGTGCACATATGATAAGGACACCTTCGCAGCAGTCTGTGTGCAATATGTGTTCCGTATGGCCAGCAGATACTACCAGAGGTCTGTTGGTGTCACATAAGTATGAACACTGATCAACGGCAGCTCAGATCCGGCACCCAATGCGCAATGCCCCTCGACAATGACTTCTTTTGAGTAAATATGTTATATTTTTCTTTGTACTCTTCAAATTGGAGGAAATAAATGTTATATAAATGTTATATGTGCACAGTAGTTATATGACCTATTACACATTACCAACCCACATCTGACTTGACTGTCACATCAAAAATATAATAAAATCCTTTTTCACAACAAAAATAATTGTTGAATCATGATGATACGGGAAAATTACCAACGCTCAGATAACCCAAAGTACATGGGAATTGAAACACGTTTGACAGAAAAGTTAGCGAAGAATAGAAGCTGTTCGCCCTGTACATTTGTTCCTTAATTTTCCTATTCAATGCGTTATTTAGAATAAATGTTTTCCCAAAAAGAGCTTTCGGTTATTGACTTATATTTCTAAAACAAAGCACTGCATACGATCCACTCTCTGGTTGTTCCGTATTAATCAATTTGCAAATTTATGTGTTTTGATTGAAGTATTGAAGACAAGCACTACCGCCAGAGTTTACACGTCTCATATTTATCAAGTACATATTTTTCACTTTCGGAGTGAGTGATACCATATTGATGATATTATGTCGACATGCCCTTTTAAAAGGGAAGGAATCATAGAGCAATGGAATACATAAATAAGCAGTTTTGCTTGAATGCGTGTAAAATAAGTGTTAAAAACATAGAGTCTAATTTACCATCTGTAAAACATATTGTGCAAGCCCGAATTACCTTGTTTCGACGAAATATCATAATCTAGTAGTCAACGACTGCGTTTGTATGTCACTCGGAATAATGTTAATGAATATCATTTATAACATGCAAAATGGTATATATGTGCTAAATGATTGAGCGGTACAGTCTGAGTTGAGCTTTGTTAGTTCATGTGGATCAGTATCGAACTACATACTATATGCTATATATAGAGGATATTATATGAGTGTCTATGTCATACTATGTTTACGACACGAGTGCCTGAATATTAGTATTTCCCGAGCGAGAGCGAGGGATATACCGATATTCAGGCACGAGTGTCGTAAACATAGTATGACATAGACACGAATATGATATTCTGTTTATTACCGAAGTCGTGAAATAAATGAAAATACACTAAAATCCACGTTCAACCATAGGCTGGTGACCCACCTTCGCCGGATTTAGAACGCAACGTCATATACGACGCGTGACGTCATAGTATTGTTTATGACGTCACGTCACCATGACAAAGTGATATTTTGCCCTAGGGCATCGTATGCAAAATATGAACCCCGATATGATTGCCCTCGTAGGTAATAAACTTCGATATTTGAACACATCAAAATAGCATATTCAGATAGATCGTTAATTATTGTAGAGTCTTTTCAAAATAGGTAAAGAAGTGGCGAGGTAGTAAAGACGCGAAATGGCTTGAACATCTAAATTTAGTAAAAACTATTCTATATATTCGGATGTTTAAAGGTTGCTTTAAAAGCAAATGCAGACAACATCTTGGTTTTGCCACATCAACCAAACAACATATTCATAGAGATAATATTACTGAAATTTAGAGCCCAACATTGAAAACCTTTTTTTGGCTAATCTTAATTGAAAACTATAAGTATAAGTAAAATGTTATTATTCTACTAGAGTAATAATGTTATCCACAGTTGAATTATATTTACATATTGCTTAGTTCTAAATTAACAATATCCACCCTTGCTACAATATTGGGGTTACTTCTATTAACACATAACATTGATTAAAAACTGCGAACTCTGTGTATTGTAATGACTCATTAATGTAATGATGATTATAATATGTACGTCTTCCGTGCATGGAGCTTACATGTAGCTTACATTCGGATATGTATTGAAAGTTACACAATCGTCTAATACTTGTTCATATAAAATGTCCACTTAAAGGTACATCAATTGTGTTGTTATGGGTCACATTTGCCAAATGTTATAAATTGTGTCATTTTATCGAGAAGTACTGACTGTTGCCATTATGATGACATTCGACTAGGTATATCGATAATATAAAGGTAAAAGTAGCGATTTCTGATCGAAAACCGGACAATATGCCCCGTCAATTGGTCAAACGTAATTCTGGAAATTTATTTACAACAGACAAATAGACAACTTTGGGTTAATATTGTTTAATAGGTCTTATAACTACCGTGTTCTTAACGTGTACGTGGGACGTGAATATATAGTTTCGGTTTTACACATGTATAATGATGCTGCTCGATTTTAATTGGAAACTAATGATTATTATATGTTTGGCTAATGGGGTGGATTTGCAAGTTGAGTGAAATTATTTGAACTGAAATCAGCACATATCGTATGTTGGCACGTATTAAAATAAAATAAAATTTAATGAAACACAATGGATGCATCTTTAATTAGTAGATGAACACTAACTACAGCACTAGCCAGGGGCGGATACAGGATTTTCGTTTCGGGGAAGGGTAACATATTATGTAATATACATAATGAATACGAGGTTGAGAGTGATTGGAAGTGAATGTTTATTCAATAAATGAAATTCATGTACATGAAATGAGTTAAACAGAAATAATTACATAGTATAAATAAAGTATACAATAATATGAAATGTAAGTATTGAATATATCGAGAAACTAGTTATACGATTACGTCAGCAAATGGTGATAAGCATGAGGAATGAAAGAAAGAAAGAGGAATGTTCAGAGAGGGACCCATCTTGTTGATATTACCACGAAGAAGACGAAGGAAAAACAACTCATGTATATATAGTTCCTCCAAGTTTCTTCTCACGTTTACCCATACTTCTTGATTCACCGACATTACTTAAGTCGCAATGTTGCCTACGGAGAACAAGAAAGTCCATAAAAATGTGTCTTCATCATCTCAGCATCAAGAATACCAATCAATAAATTACATTTGTTCTTGTATTTGGACAGCAAATCGCCTTATTTCATTTTTTAAGTTAGACGTTCATTTTAACCAGAATTTAAGTTGTTTTCATAACGATGAACTAATCTATTATCAAACAAGTTTTACTTGTAAAAACGAGGGCGCGAATCAATTAATCCATACAGGTGTACTAGTTTGGCTATGTATTTGTAATGAATTCCACAATATGTTATGACAGTGTGAATACTGGTGATAAATGTCCAAATGTATATGAAAAGTGGGCATTTCGATTTATATTCTCTAAAATTGAGAAAAACGTTTTTACGGTACAGATACTGTACAAAGGATTTAAAAGCACACAGCATAGTTTATACCAAGAAGGAGTTTAAAGCTTCGAAGTTAGTAAATGACGATAATTGTGCATTTTTTAAAACATACAAAACAATTCTGCTTGACTGGAACTGTTTTTAAATACCTCTACAAATATTGGTATAGTATTACAAAACGTTGGTATTCTCTTTGGTTTTCCTGCTCAATTCAGGTTTTGAACCAATTAAATCTTACTGAGCTAAATGCACATCTTAAAGTAGCCTTAAAGGTCAAGTATTATCATTTATTTAGAATAGTTATGTGCATGCCATTAAAAAGTTTAACTGTAAGAACAATAAATAAAATCATTACATTTGAAAACATATTCTCCGCTCTCAAAAAATCTGAACTTTCTCTTATACGAAAGAGGTACAGTGGTGGGAAAAAGCGATAAAGCGATAAACCGATAGACCGATCGACCGACCGATGAAGCGATATACATGTAGCTGCGCGACAAAGCGATATGGCATTTATCGCTTTTTCGTCTTGCCATTTCGCTTTGTCGTATTGCCATATCGCTTTGTCATGTTGCTATATCGCGAAAGAGCGATGTCTCCTCTCGGCGATCATAGATACACTCTTGAATTGCTCCTTTCTGCTCACATAAAGAAAGAGTTTCATTCAGTAACGAGGCCACCAGCATAGTATAATAGAATACATTTTCATGAATTTTTAGGACATTGTAGTTGTTTTCTTCATGGCAAGGAAATTAATTTCGCTGAAGAGTAAACTGCATCAGGATTAAGTTATAAATTTTCCATAAAATTGAATTTCAGTCCAATATTTAGGTTAAGTAGTTCGTGGAACATTGCAAAATGGACAAATCATGATAAAATATTTTTTTTTATAACTTGGAGTGAGATACTCCGTCCTATCAGTGAAATAAACCCTCTATCAAGCTACAGTGGCGATAACCTTTATCACCACTCTACTGAGTGACGATAAACTTTATCGCCAAATTTATCGTCATCGGGACAATGTTTTGACGTAATAGTGTCAACTTGCGAAGGCTGTGGGTTTACCGTTTCAATCACTTGTGTGTTTTACGAACATGGATAGAGTCGAAAATCTCCTCTTCTATACAGATAGCACATGCTAATATAGATGTAAAGATCGGCTATGTCTATCTCATCGAACGAGGTAGAGGTAGATATTTCACGAGTGATGTAGCCACGAGTGAAATATATTAACTTTTCTACCTCACTCGATGAGATAAACATGGTATTTGTCAAGAAAAGACACATATACTCTATTTCTGACTCAATGCATGGGATAATACAAAGTGTGCAACGTCTTTCATACCTTTAGAGTCTTATATTTCTACCTTCTTCTATCATTACGTTGTGGTTTGAACATCAAATTTTGTTAAAAAAATTATGTTTATTGCGATGTTTGCAATGGACAAGTATTTCTTCTTTCAGTGGCATTTAGAAGTTGTTGAAATGACGGAGAACGAGTTCAATGGATTTATATTTTCAGTATTGCAGGCTTGTGGCGTTTCAGTGTAGATTCCTCATTTGCAGAATATACACAGAACATCGTACGCCTGCAATAAAGAAGTTGTATATCCATAGAACTCGTTCTCGGACAAGTATTGTTCATAGCCAAAACAACGTTTACATTTCTGTAAAATTGAAGTTTGGAATCTTTTGAAACAGTTTGCAACCACTTTTGATTATCAATACAGGTACATATACATTCAGGGTTCAGATAATTATATTGATTCGGGTGTATTTCCCTCATCCACGTTTAAATTGAAGTGTTAAATAAAAAAATTAAAATATGTGGGAGTATTTCATCACCTTCAAGATTTTGGTTTGTGAGACAATTTACTCTCCATCTGCTTTATTAATGATATGAACAGTAAAATGTTATCATAGTAACGTTGTTTATGGGCTTGTTGTGAAAGAAAGTGTTCTCCGAACATGGATATAATCGTAAATCTTCCCTGTCTCTCCTTTAAGTTCGCTATAAAAGAACTAATACAGCCAACATTCTGATTTTGCCACATATACCCATAACTTCATTCATAAAGAAGATTATTGACATCTAGAGCGCAGCATTGATACCTATTCCCACTTATCTACTTGGGACAGTATAAGCATGTCTCTTTACAACGAAATACAACATGTGAAAAGCGACCCATGGTTCAGAAGATATGAAGTACGAAATAAGGGTTCCGTTCCATAACAGCGAGCGTTTATAATCGCTTATTGATCGCTCAATGTAGTGCTCAATGTAGTGCTCAAGTAGCGCTCAAGTAGCGCTCATTCTCTCTTGAACGACAGTACAAATTCCTCGAAGATTGCTCGCCTTGCTTCGTAGCGCTACATTGAGCAATCTCGTTCATGAGAGGTTTAAAAGTAATTGCTCATTGAGAGATTACTTTGAAACCTCTCTTGAACACGGCCAAGGTGTGGTACCATTATAACTAGTTGATCAAACAACTAGCATATTTTTGCATAGAAGGGATTGTTAAAACAATAACTATTTAGCTTAAAACACACAGCTGAAATAAAAATATAGTCGCAAACGACGACAAGCGGATTCAGCGTTTCAATTGTGTTAATTAAGACATCTGTCCTAAATTATATGTTGCTGCGTATTTTTTTAAAACACATATCTCCAGGAGTATTGAGATCCAAAGTTTACATTTTAAAATGGTGTTAGCGTGTACTTACGTATATAGATAGACCGGAAGTGGTTCTTTCAGACCTATTTTCAAAAGGGAGCAATTGACGTACTGGTTAGGTAGAATACGATTTGATAATAATGTTTGAATAAAAGGAATGGAGAAGGAATAGAATTGAAATAGTTTAGAAATGCAACGACAATGAATATGTAAAGCACGGCATTAAACTGTTAGAAAGGGTAGAATCAATGTTTGTGGATATGAGACAATGATGCCTCAAATCCGTTACCCTTGGCTGGTTTTAGAATACGCATTCAATGGTTACAATAGGTATACTGTGTGAAAGACTTGCTTAAAACGAGCGTAGTTTCATTGACGAGTTCTAAATCAATTGCCACATGCGTAATGTATGAATGATGGACAAGGAACTCTTTTGGCGGATGAAAAAACCACCTTCCCTTATTTAGAATTAGCATACTATGACAATAGTAAAATCTTATTTATGAATGAATGAAGTGTTAATTCGTAGACTCGTGCTACGTTCCTTAATATTTCTCTATTATGTAAAAATAACAAATTGCATACCAATGTCTGTGTACATTACACTCAATGTGAATCATATGAACTATTTGAAGAACCGAAACTACAGTCCGATTTACATGCACAGATCTTTCAAGCAAAATCAACCAACATTTGTCTTTTTCTTTGGCTGATAGATGTGCGTTACTCGGGATGCAGTGTCCGGTTTTCGACCAGAACTCATTTACTTATAATCGTCACTATACTGAGTCGGCTGTCAAATCAAATTGTCGACTTCAAATTGGTCATTTTCGGCAACATTCAGTACTTCTCGATACAATAGCACCATATTTAACAGGTCTGACCCCCAACAACACAATGTAAGCCAAAACGAAAGTGTGAATTTCCTGTTCACACATCAAAATGAAAGTCTTATATTTAAAACTCATTAGTCACGATTTGTTTAAGGATAGGCCTACTAGCGAAATAATTATGATTCTCCAATTTAGAGTGAACCTATGCCGGGAGTACAACAACTACCCGTATGGAATGTACCATTCACTCAACCAGTACAGACAAATCCATTTGGCTCGCGAAGTTTGACTTTGAAGACATAGACCAACGTGTACATGAAGACACGACATCCTCATACCACCTGCCATCGGGAACCACCCCCATTAACAATGTGTAGACTACAACGAAAAAAGCTGCTGTTGTTGGATAGGAGTTTAACGTCTGCTTCCACCATTGGTGATTTCGCCGACCGGGAGTTATACTTACTTAAACTTCCAAACGCAAGGCATAACTCTTGCCAGTCTGCATTACTGGCTGATTTAACCCTTGGGGTATTTCCCTCGCTTTGTTGTGTCGAGATAGTTAATAGCTGCACCAGAAATGCATAGCGGGCCTGGATTTCTAAACACAGATTTCTTAAGGAAATACTGCAAGGCCTAAATCAGCCAGTAATGGAGACTGGCAAGAGTTATGCCTTGCATTGGGAAGTTGTACTTACTTAAGCTGAAAGCTATAAAACATAAAACAGATAATTTCAAAGTGTAAGTACACCTCCATAAAAATATATAAAAAAGGTGGTCAATTAAAAGTTTAAGTCCAAAAGACAGCAATAATTTTTAATATGTATTTGATGTTTCCCCAATGTAGTTGCTGCCGCAGCCGCAACTAATGTTGTAAACAACTCCTTTAGGTTGAAGGTGTTTTGGGCATATTTCCTACCATTAGCCTTGATGATGGTTTTGAGTGGGAATGGAAAGTGGAAATGCAATATTGCATCTTAAGTGACTTTAATGTCACAATAAAAAAAGAAAACTTGAACATATTTTTTTTCAGAATTCTTAGGTCTGTTTCAAGGTAAGTTTGTTTGATATGCAGGTAGGTTTAGGCAAATGTAAAAAACACAGTCATGCTTACATAGGTATTTACACTGTTACAAATCTATTTTATAGAAATAGATCTCTTTGTCCCTTTGGATAATTCTATTTACAAAATTAATCATTTGCATTGTGATGAAGTATTTGTTTTTTTTTATATATCTGTCACTGAAAATACAGGTTAGTTAAAATTGCAGATGTTATTAATAAATGTCTGAATTTTCCATTTGATCAGATATATATATTTGACAAAATATAGTCAGGAACATATTATATAACTTTGAAATGAATAATAATTATCTTGTTATTAAAATAACATATCAATCACCAACATTTCCATTATTCTTACTTATTTTATCCACTAAAATACAGATAAGTTAGATACAATATTTTCATTCTTTCTTTCAATGTCTTTCAAAATTTATGAAACAATATCACTACAATTAAATTAAAATACACTATTCATCCTAAAAACAAAATTGGGTACGAGTTCAGCGAAACGTGTGGATATGCATAGGAGTTCACTGCATCCCGAGAAGACATCACGTGACCATGCAGGTACGGTAAAGTTAGTTCACCAAAAATGAAATAACCTATATATTATAGTCACCAAATTACAAAATATTTAACTACATGCATACACTATTAATGATATATCTAAAATACGTTAGTTTGCCAGATATGTCATCACCGAAACACGTATGATATCAGCTGTTCGGGAATTTTTTATTTGGGAATTTACTTCCGGGTTTAGTAAGAACCATTTTTAAAACTTTATCGCTGATACTGAGTATATTCCTTTTCTGTTTCTCTTCAAGTTGTCATATGCAAATATCTTGCAATTTTTAGCTCATCAAGCCTGAAAGGCCCGATGGGCTTATGGCATGGCATGGTGTCCGGCATCCGTCCGTCCATCCGTCCGTAAACTTTTCGCTTTTTCGACTTCTTCTCCAGAACCAATGACTCCACAGAGCTGAAATTGTTTGTGAAGACTCCTTGGCCAATGGGGATTCTAATTGTAGATTTCGTGACCCCATGACCCCAAATGGGGTCACAGGGGTCACATCCTTAAAAACCTATGTTCATCTTCTTCTCCAGTTCCAAAAGGTCTAGAGAGCTGTGTGCAGACTCCTTGGCCAATGGGGATTCTAAATTGTAGATCTCGTGATCCCGTGACCCCAAATGGGGTCACAGGGGTCACATCCTTATAAACATATTTTCATCTTCTTCTCCAGCTCAAAAAGGTCTAGAGAGCTGAAAAGTTGTGTGCAGACTCCTTGGCCAATGGGGATTCTAAATTGTAGATTTTGTGACCCCATGACCCCAAATGGGGACACAGTTGTCACATGTTTAAAAACCTATTATCATCTTCTTCTCCAGTTCCAAAAGGTCTAGAGAGCTGAAACGTTGTATGCTGTACTCCTTGGCCAATGGGGATACTAAATTGTAGATTTGGTGACCCTGGCCAGGGACCCCAAATAAAGGTGTCTCAGGCCATGGCCTAAACATATATTTTCTTCTTCTCCTCCAAAACAAAGAGACCTAGAAGGCTGTAATATTGTGTGCATACTCTTTAGCCACTGGAGATTCTAAATTGTAGATATGGTGACCCTGTGGTGTCCCCAATAAGGGCCTCAAGCCATGACCTAAAAATCTATTTCAGTCTTCATCATTGAACAATATAAACCCTGATGAGCTACAGAGCCCATGGCTCTATGTTTTACATTAAATGGTCAACTGGTATGATTCCTATTGCCCGCGCAGTTCACTAGTCTGATAGTGTTATTGATACGACGGGCCACCATTTGCAAGGCTTTGTTTTCAACAGTTGAAGTCACACATTCCTACGGGGAAAATCAAGATTTTTCCGGTGTTTTCCGTAAAACGAGATGGCCGACACGTCAAAAAGCGACGTAAACAGACATTTTTCTGACTATTTTTTACGATTTGCTAAAGTCACACATAATTTCAATGGTAATGGGATGCAAGAATGTGTTGTTCATAAACCGATTCACATAATTTCCATGTCTTTGCAATGTGCATGTGAACCATAGGCAGTTACTTGAACGAAATTGGAGCAAAATCATCCGGGAGTTGCTCTTTAAGAACTTAAGGTAATATGGAAGAGTTTACCTTTTAAGATTTCTAATCTTTGTAAGTGGCAGTTAAAAACAGTGATTATTGTTCTTTTTTTCCAGTAATACGCAAGATTTCCAAATAATATCAGGGTGGCAGCGATATAAGCTTATCCATCTTCTGATATGGAAACACATGCTCCTGACGCAATGTGACACCATCACAACATGTAATACAAGACGCAGGTTACAAGGAGTGAAGTGGTCAGTGAAAGAGGTCCGGGTTCAAATCCTACCAGGAGCTCTGCAACTATTCTACAAGCAGTAAGGTCTGGGTGCAATAATACACTGAATTTCAGCGCAGTACGACAGTCGATGCTAGCAGGTTTCACATCAATGCATAGTCACATTGGTGTTGCAAGCTTTCTCCCTTCAGTAAAACTGGCAGGCGTGATATAAGTGAAATAATCTTGAAAGCGGAGTTCAAGCCTAAATCATCAAGTTCATGACCGTGTATTGGTGTATTTAGGTTTAAGGGCCACATATTCGCTAAATTTGTATTTATAATCCCAAATGCTTTTTAATTAAGAGTTCAACTCTCCGGTATCATGCCATAATCCTATCGGGCCTTTCAACAAGTATGTCCACCTAAAACTGAATTTGATTTGAGGAATACTCAGCATACTAAGAATTGCATCTAAATACATTGACAGAGACCAATGATCAAATAATGCTTTTTATGTATTTTTAGGATTCTAGGTATGACACAATATCATCATGATCATGACTCCTCGCCAACTGTATGGGTGTTTTTCCTTTCTTGTCTCTCTTCCGTTCAAATCCCCTCAGTTCCTTCAGAGGCACCAAATACTGGACCATATCCAAATCATCAGTGAGACAGGCGATGTGGAGCACAGTGAAACCAAAATCATCTGACAGTGTCACACTTGCATTATGATCTCTATGAAGCAGTTTAACAATTTGAAGTTCTTCTTCTTCAACAGCCATCATAAGAGGAGTTCTCCCGTGCATTCCTAAACAATCTACAGCAATGACGTTTAGTGACAGCACATACTTCACAATGTTCCATCTACCATCGGCACAAACGTGGTGAAGGATGTTGTTGTTGTCCAGATTAACTGACTTCAAATCAGCCCCTCTGTCAACCAAGAACAAAATAATTTCAACGTTTTTTGCATACACCAGAGGAGTATTCCCGTCTCCATCTTTACAGAGCATGTCAAACTTATAGTCATCTAGCAGCTTCTTAGCAATGTACGTGCTACCACCCATACTTGCAAAATGCAACAAGTTGCTGCTGTCCTCGTCCACGATGGAGAGATCACATCCTTGTTGATCAAGAAAATCAAACATGTCTTTCCTGTCTTTATGGGCTGCCCTCATCACACATGTCTCCTTACAGTCGTCCTGGGAGTCTATGTCCACCATCTCCTGAAGGAGAAGTCGCTTAACCTCGACCAAATCACCCTCTTCACATGCTTCAAAGAAATCCTCAATGGATATTTTCTTATCTGTGAAGTAGAAGATTTTAACTTGCAATCAAGGAAAACAAATATAGTACGGGCAAAAGAAACGATACCAACTTGTCGACTTAGTCACAATGATAATACTGCTGTGGGAAATAACTTTTAATGTTGTTTATGATGTTGTACAATGTTATGTCTCTTCAAACGAACTTGCTAATGTGCTAGAATAAATGTTTTTGAACAGAATATGAAATAAATCGAAAAAAGGTGTTGCTATTATGTGCCTTTTTAAAAATGTAATTTGTTTTGGACGTCATAAAATATGACTGTAATATAAAACCGTTTCATATCGACTTTAGTTAAATGAGATTCCAAACAGACATCATTTCAGAATCTTGAACAGACAATATGTCAATAATTAACACAACAGTTTAGTTGGTTTATGAGATATATATCTATATTAGTTTGGTATCAAATATTTTATCTGGCACTTAGATTTCTTCATAGACGTTAGCATTAATTTCAAACAGTTAAAATATGACTCACAACACAATTCAAAAGGAAGTATCTGTTGTATCCCAAATATGGATCTATCCCATCTTAAGATATTTCTTAGATTTGAACACACAATTGTTTCACCAATAATACTAAAACATGAAACATGAAATATGAAAACATCTTCTACCATTACATTCTACTACTTAATGGCGCTGTAGCGCAATTCTTACTGAAATAAAGTGACCTCACAAAAAGGTAAATAAATGGCAATTAAAACGAATGTACATGGTTTGGTTTAGCCATGCCAGTCCATTTCCTTTCGAGTCGCCATGTTGAAATGGTCATTCATCTTGCTGTCTTAACTCTCAAATTAACATCAGACCTACAACTCTCCCTCTCACATTGACGAGGTCCATACCACTGTCGATTTATAGGTCGCATTATTTCTTCAAGTACATATAACCATTTTCTATTGATATGGTTTATCGGGTCGTGTGATAAGATAGTTTACTCTCTGATGTAACAATATATGGTATAACTTAAATAAGAAAAGGACAATGCTACAGCGGATTCCCAACCCACCAACCTTAACATGCTTTTAATGATTACACAACAGATTATCATAAAGAAGCTATTTAAGCTAATTTCAATGTTACATTATTAGAATAAATGAAGCTAAGTGCTGGCTAGTCTAAAGTTAAGCTAACCAAACTGTGGATAGATCCACCTTATAGATAAACCTTAGACTAGCCGGTATCAAACTTCATTTATTTTAATAGTGTAATGCTAAAAGTAGGTGTTTTAACATCTAAACACTTCATTTATGTTAATAGTTTATGTATTTAAAGGTACATCCATTGTGTTTCATAACATTTTATTTAGGTTCAATACGTTCAAACTCACCACATGTGCTGTCAACAATAGAAATAAATTCACTTAGCTTGCATATTTATCCCCAATCGCCAAATATATCATAATTACTAGTTTCCAATTTAAATTGAGTAACATCATTATGCATGTGCAGAAACCGAATTTGCACGTCCCATTTACATGTACAGTAGTTATGTGACCTATTAAACATTATCAACTCAAATTTGTCTTTTTGTCTGTTATAAATAAGATTCCAAAATTACGTTTGACTCATTGACGCGCGCTACACGCTGTGCATTGTCCGGTTTTCGATCAGAAATCACCACTTTTACCTTCATATCTTCAATATACTAAGTTGACTATCATCAACAGGGTAGTTTTCGGTAACAGTCGGTACATCTCGATAAAGTAACACCATGTATAACGTTTGCAATGTGTGACCCCCAACAACACAATGGATGTACCTTTAAGAACAATAATGTCTTTAATAGCATTTCCATGCTAAGCTGTGTGTTTCTGGGATCTATCCATAGTTGGGATAGCTAAACATGAGACTAGTCGGTATCAAACTTCATTTATTTTAATAGTGTAATGCTAAATGTATGTGTTTTAACATCTAAACACATCAATTATGATAATAGTTTATGTTTTAAGGAAAAAGAATGTCTTTAATAGCATTTCCATGCTAAACTGTGTATTTCTTGCATCTATCCATAGTTGGGATAGCTAAACATGAGACTAGTCGGTATCAAATTTCATTTATTTTAATAGTGTAATGCTAAATGTATGTGTTTTAACATCTAAGCACTTCATTTATGATAATAGTTTATGTATTTAAGAAAAATAATGTCTTTAATAGCATTTCCATGCTAAATTATGTGTTTTTGGAAACTATCCATAGTTGGGATAGCTAAACCTTAGACTAGCGGGTATCCAACTTCATTTATTTTAATAGTATAATGTTAAAAGTAGGTGTTTTAACATGTAAGCACTTCATTTATGATAATAGTTTATGTATTTAAGAAATATAATGCCTTAAATAGCATTTCGATGCTAAACTGTGTGTTTCTAGGATCTATCCACAGTTCGGATAGCTAAACCTTAGACTAGCGGGTATCCAACTTCATTTATTCCAAAAGTATTATATTAAAATTAGCTTTTTAACGTGTACATACTTTCTTTGTAATAATCTGTTTATGTATTTCTGAAAAAGAATGTCTGTAATAGCATATTCATGTAAAACTGTGTGTGTTGTGGTGATCTATCCACAGTTGGGATAGCTTGACTTTAGAATAGCCGGTACTTAACTTCATTTATTCTAATAATTTAATATTGAAATTAGTCTTTTTAAAGGTTAAATAGCTTCTTTATGATAGAAAGTCTTTTATGTAATCATTAAAAGCGTGTTAACGTTAGTGGGTTGGGAATCTATCAACAGATGGGATTGCTAAACCTTGCCCTAACCTCCTTAAATGCACTGTAGCACAGATTTTTCAAGAAACAAATTCTCACATTTTCCATTTCTTATATACATTGTAAGTTATACAATGTATTGTTACGTCAGAGGGTAAACCATCTTATTATATACCCATGTAAACTTAAGATAGTAATACAGGGGTGCAATACGGTTTCCGTGGTCGATTTCCGTATTGCATAGTGAATTCCGTATTGCACGGCTGGCGGTTCTACTTTCTCTAAACTTCGGCACTTCTCGGAATTTTCCGTACATTTAAATGTTTTCCCAATTCAATCTCCGGAATTTATGTTTCAATAACACTGCTAGTAATTTTTCAGTTGATCAAAGTATCAGCTTTGATTTAGACCTAATATTAACAGCACCAGCAGGGAAAATGTTACTCAAATTACGATTAACAAGGCAGAAAAGCTCTAAGTATTAGGGGAAGTGAAAGCATTGCCGAAAGCTTAGTTTGCGATGCTGCGTCATTGTGACGTCACAACCGTTTACTATTGTGACGTCCATGGTAACGTCATTCGAAAGAAGCACTACGGACGGAAGTCTGAATGCTGTTTCTTAGTTTCAGTTCTTTGTAATCAAATGACTGTAAAGCAAATTTGATGGTTTAATTATGTTAACACACTGAAGAAAATTTCACTTGAAGCTCTTTTGGGCTTACACATGATAAAATAAAGATATTATTAAGATATAAAATCGTGAGTCATGCTGGTCAAACAACCGTCCGTGTATCAATGCGCAGCACGTCGTCCCAGTAAGTTTAAGCAATTTTATTTGTTTACCGATTTGCTAAAAAAAAGGGTATATAATAAATATAGAACATCATACTTGTGCATTTGGATAGTTTGTATTGAACTCGAAGCTGTCATGGAAACGGAGGAACAACTCGTTCTTTGAACTCGTTGTTCCTCCGCTTCCATGACATATTCTCGTTCAATACAAACGATCCAAATGCACAAGTATGATGTTCTATATATTTATTACACAACCGATAAACCATATCAATAGAAAATGGTTATATGTACTTGAAGAAACGATGCGACCTATAAATCGACAGTGGTATGGAACTCGTCAGTGTGAGATGTACAGTGGTAGGTCTGATGCTAATATGAGAGTAAAGACAGCACAATGAATCACCATTCCATCATGGTGCAATAATTTAAAGTGTACTCTGACTGTTTATGTATCCCAAAATCAGTCAGATCACTTGAACTACCTTCGAGCGGCCATTTTAAGGTGAACACATTAAAATGGCCACTCGAAGGGAAATGGACTTAACTGAACCATGCACATTCGTTTTTTTACCTATTTTTATTAAGGACTTTTATCTAGCCATGTATTTACCTTTTTGTGAGGTTACTTTATTTCAGTAAGAATTGCGCCATTAAGTATAAGAATGTAATGGTAGAAGATGTTTACATAACTTGTAAATACTCGATTTATCAACATCTATGTTGAATTATGAAAAGGAATGTCTGTAATGAAACTGTTTTGGCCCAAATTGATTTAATCTATCCACATTTGGGGTGTCTAAACTCTAAGTAGTAGTTATTGGAAGCATTGATATAGCTTTAAAGTGAATTATCTTATTAGTAATAGCCAATGGCAACAAGACTTTCCTCTGCCATTATCTTTGGTTTCATTTTCTTCATAAAAGTATTTCTTATCAAAATTAATACGTGTTACCAAATCATTTTAAGCATTGCACGTATCCCTTTCCCTTTAAAGTTATATTTTGCCCATTTTTCTAATGATCCTTTGTATCATCATTGTATTTCAAAGTCTGTTTATTTTACAACAATCATTTGTGTATTCTAAGTCTTTTTCTTCATAAGTAAATTCATATATTATCAAATTCAATTTACAATGGATTCATCAAAGTGTTTTTTTTCATCAAATTCGTTTTTTTCATCAGTGTCATTTTTTTCATCAAAGTTAGTTCTTCATCAAAGTCGTTTTTTTTCATCAGTCGGTCTTTTCATCAAAGTAGTTTTTTTCATCAAAGTCGGTTTTTTCATCAAAGCCTGAGTGCCAATGAAAGTAGAAGGCGTTAGGCCATGGGCCGAGCCAGCTTATTGTAACAAAGTGCTTCAGGCTGGAGGGTGAATAATATATTTTTTACATGATAAATAAGATTTTAATCTATTAAAGCATATTTGACAAAGTTCTCCTAAAATTATGTGGTCATTAAAGAAAAATAAGCATTTTAGTAGCCCAATTGCATTTAGCATTATTGACCAATCAGGAGGCAGCAAATCCAGTTCGCCGTAGCAGTAAAATGGCGGTTCCTTTGAAGGAGTGTTTCTGCCACTTGCGTGAAATTGACAAGGAGCCAATTTTACCGTGTACCCAAGTTTCTTGGACTAAGCTGTATGAGAGTGCTAGAGTCTGGGTATCCATAGATGGTTTGGAGAAGATCGTTTCAGTCAGATGACCTTGTTGTACCTGACATTGCCGGTTACCATAGACGCTGCTATCAAAGATTTACAGACCTGAAGAGGATTAGACAGGGTGTTGCCAGGAAGGAGAAGGGGCGGCTCCGGCCACCAAGCGAACTTCCTGACAACAGTGAGGTCAGTGATTTGTTTGCTTACAAATTTTAGGTAGCTCAGAATGTATCAAATTCAAGCAAGTGTCCAGTTTTCGATCACTTTTGAATCCCAGTTAAAAAAAGCACATCACTATTTTCAGCTTGTTGTTACATTAAATTAGTTATTTTTCAGAAGGTAAGTAATCTTTTTGCATTTTGATTATAGATATCTTAGAATTTGTATTATAAAATTAATATTTAATTTGTTATTGTTCAGTTTTAGATCACTTTCATTCACACCAAAATTATAATAACACAAAGATTACAGATCAATTGCAGCTTGTATATGCAATGTATTAGGTTGGTAAAGTAGTCACATGTTAATATGCCTATAATGTTTTTAATATTTCAAGATGTTTGTTCATGCTTATTGATAGAACTAGGTGAGGTGAGCTCATGTTATGGAAATGTTTATCATATGTAATGTAATTATTTAAATTGACTTTAATAATTTTGGCAGTTTGACCCGGCAGGTAGCCAGTTGCGCGAAAGCTATGCCCAATTTTTGTAATGATATTTATAATATTAATTTAATTTGTATCGTTCATAATTTACAAATTGAATTTTGTCAGTGGTGAATATAAATACCAATAATTTCCTGATTAGTATGGATACAAATTTATTGTTCTTTAATATGCAGCCGCTATATTCCTATTACTAAATATCAATGTTATTTACTTTCAGATTTCTACATCTGAGCCACCTGCAAAGTTACCAACACTCTGGTCCAACTTCCTATCATCAAATTCTTCACGCAGATCACGCATGTTCTTCCAAAAGAATGCATCATCTGTAGGAAGACTAAGAAGATTGTTGACAGATCTACAGGGAAGAGAAAAATGGAAGGTCTAATAACATGTGAAACTGATGCAGAAAAACTGTTGGGGGCAGCACGACTTAAAGGGGTTAACAGAATGCTGCTACAGATTGGAGATCTTGATCCTGTATGCATTGAAGTGTGTTATCATGCTTCATGCTACAAAGCCTACACTAAGTGTGTCTGTGATGAAAAGCAAACTAATGTCCGGCCATTGACTGAATCTTTTGACATTTTCTGTGCAGAGGTAAAAGAAAAGAGGCTAGTTTCAAATGGGGAAGTGCTGAAGATAACTCATCTCACAAACATGTTCATTGACACTGTGAAGGATGTAGAAGGACTAGATATCAGTGGCTATCGCAACTTTCAGTTAACGGACAGGCTTAAGAAGAAATATACTGATCTTGAATTCATTCAATCTGAGTCAAGATGTTGTGAGTTAGTCCTATACCATTCTGCTGATGCTACCAACACCTCATCTTTGATTACCATGACATCAATTGATGATATCGACTCTCTCTCTGACACAGAAGAGGAGAGTGAACTTCCATTCAGTCATTCATTCACCCAGCCTTCAACGCAGGATGAGTTTGCTCATCTATAGAGAGCTGCCATCATGGTTAGAAATGCCATTCAAGCATCACCATCTGTGACAATGTGGCCCCCTTCAGCCAACAACCTGACTCTAAGCAAGTGTTTGGAAATAATTCCAGCAAAGTTGTTCAATTTCCTAGCATGGTCATGTGGCATATCTGACAACTTTTGCACTGATAAAGTTGAAATTTCCAGTAATGATGCACAGAATAAATTTCTCTCCCTATCACAAGATGTTATCTGTTTGGCAACACAGTGTAGGAAGTTGATGCCCAAGCATCTTGAGTTTGGAATGACTGTACGGCATCTAACCGGCTCTGCAAGGCTCCAGAATCTACTGAATGCCTTTGGACATTGTGTGTCACATTCAGTAACACTTGAGCATGACACTGCTCTCGCCGCACAACAGTTACGACGTGAAAGCCCCGTCCCACATGGATTTGCCCCTGATGTCTTCACCACCCTCGTCTGAGACAACAATGACTTTGGAGAGGAAACTCTTACTGGTAGGTGTACATAAAGAAGCAATTGTTAAAACTTAGATAATAATACATTTTCTTTAAAGTTATTTTAATTGATTTATGATATGTTCAAACAGGTTTTGATTACATTTATGTTTTTTTTCTTTTAAGACAGGATGGAATTGGGTAAGATGTAAACCATATTACACTGTCTGTTTATGCTTCAGTCTATACTCTATAGTATGTGTACATAACCTTATCTGTCTGTTAACCTGCACTCTCTTCATCTGTCTTCACCTCTTTCAAATCTGTCTGTGGTGATGGTATCTATCAAATTGTTGTTCTTAACAATATAGCATATATATAATAATGTAGTGAGTGAGTGAGTTATTGTGTAACGCCACTTGGGCAATATTGCAGCCATTAGCGGCGAACAATAATGTAATATATTATTATATAGTATTGTGAATGAAATTACCATTCACTTACAATATTTCAATAGTTAGACTAAAGTAAGAAATAAAGTTGATTATTAGACTTATATATAATATATATATCAATTATATATAAATAACTATAATATAAGTAATTTTTTTAAAGCATTAAACATGTAAATAAGACTGTTACTAAATATAAGTATATAATTATATTGTTATTGTATCAAATTGTCTTTTTAAAACTTTGATTTTGTGAAAGTAACTGTCAATGAATATTTTAATAGGCAAGGGAACAACACACAACACCAATGGACTGATCATCCAACGTGCCTCTGATGTGCAGCCAGAAGAAGAGGAATGTGAGCCTATGAGCAGAGATAGGAAGCGTACCATTGATTCTCCAACACCTGATATCCAGCATTATCATGGTCAGAAACGAAAAGGACCTGTTCAGTTTCAAGGTACATTGCAAAAAAAATTTCATTTAATTCTGATGTTTTATGCACTTGTTACAGGCTTGTATGTTAAATATTTTAAGTCTACTTGGAGTGTCTAGTAGCATTAATGTACATCTATAATTTTCTTAAAACTCTAGATCTTCAAATAAATAGAGGATATTTGTCTTTTCTCGACTAATACCTTGTTTATCTCATCGAGCGAGGTAGAAAGGTTGTATTTTCACGAGTGGTGCAGCCTCTACCTCACGAGATGAGATAAGCATGGTATTTGTCAAGACAAGACAAATTTTCTATTTATTATATGACCAAATCCTTGCATAATCACCGAAATCGATTTGCGTTTACGTTAAGTCGGCTCCAGAATGAGCCTGTCGCCTCAGCAACAATGTGACGTCATGAACGTGTCGTGACGTCGGAGCATTGTTTTATGACGTCAGGTCATTGTTATATCAGTCACTAGTGACTGATAACACGTTCCATTGTTATTTCCACTAGTGACTGATAACACGGTTTATTTTCATTGATAGATCCCGGTATTTCACCTGCAATCATATAATAAACTTATAAATCATTGTTGATACAAATGATCATTTCAGGTGAGAATCTGGATCTCAACAGGAAACTTGATGAACAAGAAGAGTCCACTGTGACTGACAGAGGTTACTTCCTTGCCAAGTACTGCCAGGTTAGTATACGTTTTGTTTGTTTGTTACTTTAGACATTTATTTTAACCAAAAGTAACATGTATGAATGATTTTTAAACTATTACTTACAAGAAAAGTATTGCTAATGTCCTCAGTGCTATTATGACTGTTATTAGTGTTAATTAAACATTTCTTATATTTTTCAGACTGATGAATTACTACCAGGGTGGACAGGTTGGAATCAAGTGCTACACAAAGACACGCATCCCATCAACAAAATTGGTTACTTGCCAATAATTGATGCAAGTCCAACGGACAAGTCAACAGTTAACACCATTCTTCAAAAAAGTCTTGATATTGCCAGTGCTTTGAACCTACCATCAATTGTTCTTGTCATGGATCAAGCCATTTATGCCAAAGCCCAGGAAATACGTTGGCAAGGTCCTACGGATTTCAGGGACAGGATTATCCTAAGACTAGGCGAATTTCACACAGCCATGGCATTCTTAGGTGCTGTTGGCAAGCGTTTCAAAGATGCAGGATTGTTGGATGTCATTATTGAGTCAGGCACTGTGGCAGAAGGATCCATTGCTAGTGTTCTAAGTGGCCATCACTACAACCGAAGTCTTCGCACCCACAAACTCATCTGTGAAGCTCTTCAGCGTCTGAGAATGCAAGACTACATTGGTCAACTTCAGGAAACTGAACATCAAGACGCATTGATGATCATGGATAATGTTCAGGTGGATTTTAAATCAAGGTTCCTAACAGCAATCCAGACTGATTCAGTTTGCACGTTCCTGAGAAGTTGTCAAGAGTACATTGACCTCAGATCCAGACAGAATGCCATTTTTGCAACCGGTCCTCATACTTGGAGATGATTGAACTACTCCTCCGCTTCTTACGTGCAACAAGAGAAGGAAATTGGGATCTGCATTTGTCCTGTGTTAGAAACATGATACCATGGTTCTTTGCATACGGAAGAATTAACTACTCAATATATCTTCCAGTATACTACTTTGAAATGGCAAGTCTACCATCATCATATCCCTCAGTTTATGCAAGATTGAAAGATGGAGAGTTTGCTGTGAAGAGATATGATGACCATGGTTTTGCAAAGACTACATGTGATCAAGTCATAGAGCAGACTTTCAACCGTGATTCCAAGACACGAGGAGGTATGACCGGCATAACTCTGAACAAGGGAGCAGTCAGACACTGGATCCTGAGTCATCCTGCTAGAGCTGGCATTGCTAGTGAATGTTACACGATGGCATCTGGCAAGAATGACACGTCATCATCTCAAACAGATCTTCTCAAACTGATGAACAGGCTGTTCAAGATATCATGGCAACTATCACAGGATTCTCAAAACCTTTCACATTTCAGGACAATTCAGACATTGTCAACATTTCTTCAGGCAAGGTAGCTCCTCAAAATGTGAAGTCTGACTTATCATCAGCTTTCAACCGTGGAGAAGAATGCTTCAAATCCTTTGTCAAGGAGAGACTTACTGACAACCAAAAAGATCTCAATGATAGCCTTACTCTTCCGTCATGCAAGACATTTTCTGACATTGACAGAAAACTCAAATCAAAACAGTCTCTCGTCAGTGATTCATTGAACGAAAATCGTAACATCTTATCACGATTACTTGTCATTGCCCAAGAAAAAGGATTGGATTTGAAAGGTGTCATGGCCTATCCTTTGAGCTCAGTGCCACACGCAATTGCAAACTTTGATGGATCAATGGTGAAAACATCCAAAGCAACCTTATTGAAAGAGTTAGAAAAACAAGTGCCAAGCTCTCAACTTGGAGTCAATGCAATGTCCAGTCAGGAAAATGTCCTCATCATAGATGCCATGGCTATGATCCAACAGCAACGTCACTTTCCGGAAACTTTTGGTGGATTTGCACTTTCCTTGTTGCAACAGATAGTCTCTCTGGCCAAGAAATATTGTGCTAAAAGGGTGGACTTTGTTGGAGACAGGTATCCTGACATTTCAACCAAAGGGTTTGAAAGACACGATCGATCAGCACATGGTGAAACAAGGGTAAACATTAACAGGCCGGAACAGAAAATGCCGAAACAAATGAAGAAGTGTCTTGCTTGTGGCAGTAACAAAGAGGGATTGCTCAAGTTTGTTGTGGATGAGTGGAAAGGGTACCAGGCACATGTGTTTGCTGGCACAGACCTGTATGCCACCTACGAAGACAGATGCTACAAGCTGTATGGAGCAGAGACCACATTTCATTGTGATGACGTTGCAGATCTCTAGTCCAACTAGGAGGAAGCCGATACCAGGATGTTCCTGCATGCTTCCTATTGCTCTCGGTCCAGTCCACCAGAAACCAGCATCATCATTAGGAGAGTAGACACAGATGTTCTTGTTGTTGCTCTATGGGCTTCGACCATCTTGACAAGTCGATTGATTGTATTACTTTCACTTGGAAACAACACAAGAGCATTAGATGATACCGAAATGAGCAGAACACTGGGAAATGAGACATCCAAAGCACTGGTTGGCCTTCACCCTTTCACAGGATGTGACAGTGTCAGTGCCTTTGAAGGAAAGGGCAAGGTGAAGGCTCTGAAACTGATGATGAAAGTTGCAGCTTTTCAACGCACATTCATGGAGATTGGCAAAGATCTTACAGGACCTCAAGAGCTGCGGCAAGATGTGGAGAGGTTTGTCTGCGAACTGTATGGCTGGACAGGATGTGCAAGTGTTGATGATGCAAGGTACAACTGCTTCAGGTTTGGATGTACTGGAGAAACCAGTATGCCACCTTACAGTGACAGTCTCACATTACACCTACAACGAGCAAACTACCAGGCTTATTTGTACCGGTCATGCATGCTTCAGACGCCAAGACCCTCTCCGGCTGGTAATGGTTGGACATATACAGCTTCAGAAATGTCCATCAAGTGGACGACTATGCCTGTGGCTCCTGGGGCAGTGCTGCATTCAATTCATTGTGGTTGCACGAAAATGGCATGTGACTCTGCAAAGTGTTCATGCAAGAAAGCCGGACTTGTGTGTACTGACATGTGTCGATGTGACGGATGTGCAAACAGCGAGCTCCAGCAAAACAACAGTGACACAGACAGTGATTAATGTTCATAATGTGACTTTGAAGAATAATAACAGAGCAGTGATGATGAAAATTGACATGAAACTTAACTTCTATTTGTGAAATGGAGCAGTAGCTTGCCTTCATCTGGTCAGTCGCCATAGTTCTACCAGGTACATGTACCTCAGATGTGTTGAATTTAGATTAATATGATAAGTATGTTTTTGGTGCATACAAGTTGCCCAAAACATTCAGACAACATATTTGTTTTTTTTTAAATGAAGCCAATATTTACTTATTTCTATAGGTTATCAACTGTAACATGTGATTCAAATTCCATCCACTCTAGCCGGGGACAATGCTATTTTCAAAGTCAATGTCAAAGTGACCAAACCTTTTAAGGAGAAGATTGTAATTTTTTGATAAGAGGGTGATAGAGATTATTTTGGTATAAAGTTCTTGTATTCAACCCTGAGCCTGAAGCACTTTTAATTTTTAGCCTTTATTCGGGTCCTCGGCCCACAGTCTACGCTGTCCCAGAAGGAAACCTGTCATCGTTTTATCAATGACATTTTCATCCAGACACTAACTTGCTTTGAAGAGAAGCCAGGGTCATAGACACCATTTACATTTGTGTCAAAGGCTTGGAATGGATGAACGTCATCAACATATCAGTGTTGAATGTATACCAGATTGATGTGAGTTGCCTCATTTCGTTCATGAGCCTAGTATTACCAATAAATATATATATGCACCTGTTGAATAGCTGGCAGCACCGACTTGCAATACATTCACTCCTTCAGCATGTACTAGAAATTGAGTAATAATAATAAGAATAAATATAGTCACAAGTGACGATAAAAGGATTCAGCGCATACATGAGACACTTATGTTGAATGTCATTGGCATTGTCCATCTTTCAAAACAAGTTGCAAGTCTGTAGAGTTATTTTAAAAGTTTTACCCATGTCTCTAAGTGAAAATCGATAAGTCACACACTAATTGACCCCAACATTATGTTTATCATGATTATGATAAAACGGTTAATATTTTCATACTAAGGTGGAACATAGGAAATGTTGTGCTTGTATTTCCACTTTAGTAGATATAATCATCATATAGATTGAATACATAATGAATGAGTAATATTGTTTTAAATATTCAAGAAAATACTAAAAAATGCTTATTTTCGGACCCCTATACGACATTTGCGATGCTTGAAGCTTAACTATCAACTTTTTGATGAAAGGATTCAATACAAAAGTTGTTGCTCTTGAAATTGTGCATACGCCCGTATAAATAATGTGCCACTTCTTCATAAAGTTAAGCACTTTTGCACGTTTGAAGTTTGTCGAAAATTAAGATTTTCGAAAAAAATCAATTTTTAAAATGATGTAACCCCTAAACTATTAAATGTAGAACTTCGGTTTATAGATTCATATAAACAGCAATGATTCAGCTTTAAGATGAGCTATAATATTTGTCTGTATGTGTTGCTGTTATTTAGGAGAAGATTTTTGAAGACGCGTACCCTCAAATTTGCGAAAGTTCATGAAAATTCCATTTTTTTTAAAACTGCTTAAATTATGCCCAAACTATGAACTTTTATATGATAATGTTCTGTAGTGGAGTTGTAAAGGTAACTATGTCAAAGAGATTGCAAGAAATAGAATACTAATCAAACAAGTTCTGACAGAGTTATGTCCCTTTAGAATCAAAGGTCGAAAATTACTTTTTTAAAAAGTTCAATATTTAAAATGCTGTATCTCATAAACTATTGAATATAGAGATTTGGTTTATAGATTCATATAAACAACAGTAACTCAGCTTTAAGATGAGCTATACTATGTATCTGTATGTGTTGTGGTTATTTAGGAGAAGATTTTTGAAGATGCGTACCCTAATATTTGCGAAACTTCACCTGTTTTTCAGTTTTTTCGAAATAGCAAAAAATCTATTATTACGGCCGAAAACCGCTATATGCCTAATCGACGGGGAATAGTGTTGGCCACATTTTGGTGAAAGTTTTGTGAAATTATCTTGATAAGTTTTCAAGATATTGAGGTTTGAAATTTGCATTTTTTTCGAAATTGCCAGATTTCAAATACTCACAGTAAAAAAAGTATTATGATTTACAACCTGTGAGGGGATTCACAACATATATAATGCCTTACGTACATTATGTGAAAATATCAGCTCTCTAGTGTTTATATCTTCAGAGGAGAAGATCGTCAAAGGTGCATGGGGTCCGAAAATTTTTTAAAGTTTTTAAAATCAAGATGGCGGCGAAACCACGTGACATACAGATTCGTCATGATTGACTTTTGTGTTCGTATGGCTATTGTGCATCTTTTAGAAAAAGTTGCAAGTCTCTAGCTGCATTTTTCATGTTTTTCCCATGTTAAAAAATGACTTTTAGATTCGAACCTGACCCTTAATGGCTGAACCAATTGGGCCCAAAAGCTTCGCTGCATAACTACATGGTAGGGGCTATCAGGCTGTAAAGTTTGGTTGTAATAGCTGCAATCCTTCTTGTAGAAGTCGTCTACACAAAAATCTTGAAATAATAATAATAATAATAAAAATAATAATAATAATAAACACGCCAATAACAATAAGGATTCAGCCTAATGGCTGAATCCTTAACTAGGATTGCCACAGGCAATACTTAGGTCTTCAAGACTTCTGCTTGATCTTGAACTCCATATTGGACTGTCGATTATTCACCAGTTTCTCTGCTTTAAAATGAGCTATCAAACATGTCTCTATCTTCAATAGTTATTTTACAAAAAATCTCCAAAGACAATAACCCTTTGAAACTCTCACTCATGTATGGACCCCTACATGATGTAAAAGTTACATTTTAAAAATTCTGTAACATGGACAAGTTTTGATCTAGAGATGAGGTTGATAGATTCATATAAAGAACATTCTTTCAGCTACCAAATGAGCTAATGTATGAGTCTCTATGTATTGCCAATCTCGAGAAGAAGATTTTTGAAGAAGTGTACCCTCAAAACCCGAAAAGTCGAGAAATTTACAGTTTTTCTAAAATAGCGAAAAAATCTATTATTACGACCGAAATTCGCTATGACATCATTCGATGAAACAAGTTGCCGCCTACATTTTGGTGGTAGTTTCGTGCAATTATCTTGATAAGTTTTCGAGATATTGCAATTTAAAGTTTTTTTACGTTTTGAGTTACCTCCCCTTTTAGAGGCCGAAAATTAAAAATCGGATTTCGTACGCCACAAGCTTATACCTATGTCCATTACTTCTACCAATTTCATTGATGTAGGTGTAGTCAATTTTGTTGTAAACGAGACACAAACAGAGTTAGGTCGCTGCAAATTCATTGCCCAGAAATCTGCATTTTCAAAAAGGTAATTTTTCAAAATGCTGTAACCCGGAAACGGTTTGATCTAGAGGGGAGGTTGATAGATTCATATAAACAGCAGTATTTCAGCTTCCAAATGAGCTATTGTATGAGTTTCTATGTATTGCCGATCTGGAGAAGAAGATTGTTGAAGACGTGAACCCTCAAACTGCAAAAAACAAAAAAAAAGCAGTTTTTTCCAAATAGCGAAAAATCTATTGTTACGGCCGAAATTCGCTATGACATCATTCGATGAAACAAGTTGTCGCCTACGTTTTGGTGCAATTTGTTTGCAAATAAGTTAATAAGTTTTCGAGATATTGCAATTTGAATTTTTTACACGTTTTGAGTTACCTCCCCTTTAAGAGGCCGAAAATAAAAAATCGGCCTCGTAGTGCACTAGATTACACCTAGGCCCATCACCTCTGACAGTTTCATTGATATCGGTGCAGTCAATTTTGCTGAAAACGTGAAAAAAAAAGTACAAATAATAATAAGGAAAAAATTCGGATAAGAACAATAGGTCTTCCAGACATACGTCTTGAAGACCTAATAATTCATTTATAGAGCGCCTAATATCCACCATCAAGATGCTCAGTGGCATCAGTAGAGGAAGGGGGAGAAGTCTTGGCAATCCTAAGGTAGAGAAGTAAATCTGCTGACACCAAGATAGCTGTAGTTTTAAACTCATCTTCTGTCACATACAGATATATTTTATTGATTCATACATTGAGGCATAACGTATGTACAACTTCCCGCATCCATGGTTACATGTTTATGTGAGTTTTAATCAAATTCAATATTGCCTAAATCAGTGTAATCATATTTTGTAACTAAATATATTTATACAAACAGGTTATATGTGCCACCAAATAAAACTGAGCTTCAATAGTAGTCAGCAAGCACAACACTCACTTCGCATATACTTTCAGGGGGAAAATGAAATATACCTGGCTGTCTGTAAGGCGTGGTATTTCTCATGTACAAAGTTTGGCTTCCAGTCACACCAGATACCGCCAGGCCCTTTCCACTTGATGTATACCTCGAAGTTCTTCCATTGATAACAAGTTGACATGTCAGCTGTACTTCATTGAAAATGTGGTTGGAACAGTCCTTGGTGTCTTCACAAAGCACTTCACACATTTTATGACCATAGGGCTGAACTGTTATATCGCCCCATGTCTGAAAGATGCCTTCTGAGAGAATTACAAATGTGAGGAGCAATATCTGAGGCATTATGTGTGAACTGTTGCAGTCCATTGGAATGTAGAAACACATTTAAAGTACCCTCTGCAGTTATACTCGAAGGCAATATGCTTCGATCAATAATGCTCATTTAATATATCACATTTACTGATAAACTTGATGTATATGTCTGCTTGCTTATGATACATTAATATCACATGTATTTAGTTTTCTCAGCATAGTATATCTTGATATTTCGTTTAAATTTAGTTTTTCATTTTCATATAAATTATTAAGCTCTATAAATGGAAAGTCTCTTTCATCGGCTAGTTTAAATATCAAAAGGTATAAACATAAAAATAGAGCCATGGGCTATGTAGCTCATTAGAAACTGCATGATTTAATATCTCAGGTTGACAACTTAGTTAATAAATTATTTAACAACTGCTTAAATCAGAATAAGGGATTATATATTATGGAATTATATCTGCTTCAAAAGATATGTGTACAGAACATTTCGACGTTCTAGTGATTTTTGTTCATTTAAAGTAATAATATTGCAACCATGGGCTCTGTAGCTATCTTGCTTCATAATAATTGATGTTGTAGACTAAAAACATTAGTTCAAATAAAGCACAATTCAAAGCCATAACTTTTTAACAAAAATGTCTAAAACTAATCATAATACATGATAATAATAATAATAATGAGGATACCTATATGGGCCATGCTCAAAGCCCTACACACATTATTACCCTGGTATAAGGACCAACATCGTTCCTTTTTCATTCTCAACTCCTCTTGGCGTATGCAACCTGATCTACCAATTAAGGCGCTCGAAGTTATCTGTCACATTGCCTTCACTTCCAAACCAGGTACTCAATTGTACTGCTGAGTGAACAGAGGCATATTTCGAATAAAGTCCCTTGCCCAAGGTGACACCACTAGTCTCTCAACTCATGTCTCAGTGTGGGGCAGGGAATCACCCTTCAAACTCTCAGTTTTTATCCAGCAATGAGGCGGGTAACCCACCAATCCAACGAGTCACGCCCGCTGTTGCTGAACTTCACTGATAGCGGTTGACTGAGCTATGCACAGGACCACGGGCCACCACAAAACAGTCCAATCTTTGAAGAAATGTATTGCATATGATTGGCTAACCCCTCTCCATGATATCCCCCTTGTCATGTGAAATGGTGTAATCTGCTCTATTGTATCTCAGCTAGCTTTAAACTAACATATCTGGTGCCTGGGGTAAGGGAACATATTTTCACCAGTGACGAAGATATAAGCAATGTTGAAAATCCAGATAGTATTGAAGGACCAATTACTAAAACATTGCATTACTATGACAAATCCGAAGGAAGCTCTAGAAAAAGTAATGTGAAATTTAGACCTGACCTAAACCTGCGTTCAGGATTTTTGGAATAATATTTTCTGTAGATTGTAATAAGATGATAAAATTGAATTATAAAAGTAAAATTTATCAAATAGAAGAAATCATAAGAAGATGGATGAAAAGAAACTAACTCCTCTAGGGAAAATTGCTATAATAAAATCATTGCTCATTTCCAAATTAAATTTCCTCTTTCTCACTCTTCCAAACCCACCAACATATTTCCTCAAAAAATTAAATAGTATTTTATTCAGATTTCTTCTGGATAACATGCCTGACAAAATAATGTGGTCAATAGAGTGTAAACCTATTGCTGAAGGAGGGCTTAGAATGATAGATATATTTGCTTATGTTGATCCGTTAAAAATAACATGGCTCAGAAAACTACTCTGTTGAATATGAAAGAAAGTTAAAGAATCTGTTCATTCAAGCTTGCCCTCACTATTTAGATATACTTAATTCTTTTGTAGTGAATTCCCATTAATACTTTCTTAATCGATGCAAAATGTTTTTTGGAGAGATACAATGAATGCTTTTGCCACATATAGTCATAATACTAAACCATGCACTTATGAAGACTTCCTCGGGGAACCTTTGTTAACAGAAACATAATTGTTGATAAAAGTCTTTAAAAAGTAGAAAGTTCCACGGACATGACACTGTTAATATTTCCTGCTTGTTGAATGAGAATGGTGATTTTATGACGTTTGAACTGTTTTACCATGTCTTTTTCAAGATAAACTTTCTTGAATTTCATGGATTTTTAAAAGCAATTCATAAATGCCGTAAAATCCTTGGCATACAAAAAAGATTTGAAATTGTACTAGACAACAACACATGCTTAGCTATGATGGCCGAGAGGGGACATCGCTCTTTCGCCCTCTGACACCAACGCAATAAGGCGAAAGAGCGATATTGTCACATGACAAAGCGATATGGCCACACAACAAAGCGATATAGCCATACGACAATATGAAGTGGTCACACGACAAAGTGATAACGGTGGACGACAAAGCGAAATGGTCACACGACAAAGCAATATAACAACGCCACAAAGCGATAATAAAACGCAAAAGAGCAATACAGCGAAAGAGCAATAAAGCGAAAGAGCGATAAAGCAAAATAGCGATAAAGCAAAAGAACGATAAAGCGAAAGAGCGATAAAGCGAAAGAGCGATAAAGCGATAAAGCAAAAGAGCATGAAAGCAAAAGAGCGAGAAATCCATGCTAATTAAAACAGACATCTGCAACTCTAATAGATTAATTCAAAACGCTGTCATGGTGTGTCTTAACCTGTACATAAATACTTTCTTAGACATACTTTATGTGACTGGTTATTATAGATTTAATTGAGCAAAACAAAGTTTATATAAATTTAAATCGGCGCACTCTGATTTCTTCTACTTACTCTATATTTTTACATATACAAGCTGTCAAATATAGCTTAAAATTGTTAAATATGTCTGACACTCGGCATCCCAAAAAATGTTATTATATGATGTTAAAAGGTATAGAAAATAATAAAGTTAATTAGGCTTCGAAGTTTCGAGATTTATTGTACAGTTTGGGCTTTGGTTTTGTTTGGGACCAAAAATTTGTTTATCTGCCTACTTCGTTTTTCTCAAAATTTCTGTGTCGACTAAAATGTATTCATGAACAGAATTGGTATAGTTCACTTCAAAACGGCACCAACTCCATATCTTACTCTTATTTTAAAGCTTCACTGTCTAAGGAATTATATTTGAATGCGATTGTTGTTAAAATGTTTAGAGTAGCATTCGCCCGATTTACGTGTTTTTTGCATCATTTAAGAATTGAAACGGGTCGGTTTTATAATATAGATAGAAATGATACATTATGTTTACAATGCGACGACGGCTATAATTGAGGATGAAAACCATTTCTTTCTTGTGTGTTTCATATTAAAGAGCTCCGCCTGAAGCATTTGCCGGAAACTGTTTGTACATATCCAAATAAAACTAAATTTAAAATCCTCATGTCAACATCGAATTGTAAACTCCTCAATAATTTAGCAAGCTTTATTTTTCATGCCATGTACCAAAGATGTTAATTGAATGACTATTGCTGTACTCATCATTTCTTGTCATATGTAGTTACGGGCCGATGGCCTACACTTCAGAAATAAAGAATTGAAATTGATAACTTCTGATATATATTCATCAACATAATGTAAGATACAAGTTTGGAAATCTATTGTAACAAGACTGGTATATTATTTAGACATTCACTAACAAAAATCAAAGGAAAGAATAAAATAATATATCATTATCAAAATACAATATATAATTTTGTGCGACAGGAATAATTCTAAAGAGTCTGATTAATGAAAAAGCACGTTTTAGGTAAATTTATTGAAAATGTGAACTCCGCGCATCGCCATGAATCATTAGTATGATGGTATTGGGTTGTACGCCTTCAGTGCATGGAGCTCAGCAACATTCGAATACGTATTTGAGGTTAATCAGAAAGGAGGCCCATGACATAATACAGTGCATAGTAGTAAAATACATTTCCCTGACTGTTGAGGACATCCTAGTTGTTTACATCTATTTCGCTAAAGAGTTAAACAATTGAATAGATTTTTCATAACCAGGAATTTCAATGTAATATCTGGGTAAAGTCGTTCGTAAAACATTGAGAAATGGATAAAAAATACAAAAGGGTATTCTGACTCAGTGCATGAGATAATAAAAAAATGGTTACTGGTTACTCTGAGGGTGTGAGTTCGAATGCCGCATGGGACTCGGCTCGAAAAGTACAATAATTTGTACTATTGAAGGTAGTGTAACCTTGTTATATTTGTTCACTATCTAAAAAGCATGTATTTCTAATTATATATACTCATGGTAAAAATGGTTGACACCCCCTAAAAGTTACAGGAATGAAATGTTATATAAACAACGTAACGTGCCAGTTTTTTATGATATTTTTGGTAAAACATGTAACTACATGATGTCCTTGAGCATTTACTATTTATCCACCTGTACTTTAAAACACCAAAAGAAAGGGAAATATTAGAAAAACTGAAATTTAATAAAAAAAAACAATTCATTCCTTGTGACTTGAGATCTTGGCATTGGTACATTGTTACAGAGTTTGAGTGTTCTCATTCGGTTATAATAAATAAGTAAAAGATGCATTAGTAGATGAACAACAACTTCAGCAGTAGCGGAGAGTGGGTTGCGTCCTCATCGGCCATCGCCCCCCCCCCCCCCCCCCCCTCCCTTCCGGAAATTTTAATATTTTTAAATTAGAAGATATGAAACTCTTATTCCTGGCTTTATTAACGGTGGAAACGCTTTGATTTTAATTACGAATTTTCAGATATTGAAGGTAGTTCTTTTCATAATAATGATATCATCGGATAAACTCGTTCTGTACGTAAATTTGAATTGAATAAGGATTTACGAACCAAAATATTCCAAACCATTGCTATTTTGCGATTTAATTTAAAATAGCGTAATGATTGCATATATATAGACTTTAAATATAAATCCCAATGTGGAGGCATATCATTAACTACCACCAGCACCAAATTAGGCAATAAATAGACATGAGGTGTTTTTAAAATAAATTGATGCGTTGTTTACACAATAAATATGATTGATGTATGTAATGGGGCTGTATATTGATTGATGACATTGACTGGATGTCAGTTAATATGTTATGTAATGTATAAGTAATACGAGATTGAGACTGATTGAAAGGCAACTGGATGTTTATTTAATAAATGAGTTTAGTACATAGTATAGATAAAGTACACAAACAAATTAAATATAACTATTTAATAAAATATGAAACTAATTGTACAATTACGTCAGTAAATGGTGATAAGCACTAGCTATATAGGAATGAAATATCCCATGTTTATATAGTTCATCCAGGTGTCTTCTTTCTCCTTATTACATTTATTTGCAAAAGGCTACTTTAATTTTTTCTAAATAAGACAATTATTTTATCAGATTGTAAGTCGTTTTTAGAACTATTATCAAATTCATTATCAAACGAATTTAACTTGTAAAATTGAGGTTGTCAATTAATTAATCCATAAAGGTGTACTAGTTTGGTTATGTATTGATAATGAATTTCGCATGCGGATATATACCTTGATTATTAGTAAGGAATTTAATAACTTAAATGATTTAAAGCTTATAGGGCTCAAGATATGTTGTGACCGTGTGAATAATGGTATTAAATGAACAAATGTATATGAAAAGTGGGCATTTCGATCTACATTCTTTAAAATGGGAAAATAGTTTTTTTGCGGTACATATGCTGTACAAATGGTGTAAATTTCACAGCATAGTAAATACAAAGAAGGAGTTTAAAACTATATGCAGTTTGTAAATGACGAGAATTGTGCATTTTGTAAAACAGAGAATGAAAACATCTCTCTCGTTTTTCGAAAAATATGATCATTTATAAAACAATTCTGCTGAACTGGAACTGTACAAATATTGGTATTCTATTACAAAACATTGGTATTCTCTTTGGTTTTCCTGCTCAATTAAAAAAAATAGTCTCCACTCTCAAATATTCCAAAAAGGTACAGTGGCGCGACAAAGCGAAAGAGTGAAAGAGCGAAAGAACGCAAGAGCTAAAGAGCGAAAAAGCGATAAAGCGAAAGAGCGATAAAGCGATATAACTGCGCGACAAAGCGAAATGTATTTATCGCTTTGTCGTGTGGCAATAACGCTTTGTCGTATGACCTTATTGCTTTGTCGTGTTTCTATATCGCTTTTATCGTGCGACACTATCGCTTTGTCGTGTGACACTATCGCTTTGTCGTTCAACGTTATCGCTTTGTCGTATTGCTATATCGCTTTGTCGTGTGTCCATATTGCTTTATCGCTTTATTGTGTTGTTGCCAGAGGGCGAAAGAGCGATGTCCCCTCTCGACCATCATACTTAGCTATTATGAATCTTTTGCGTGTAAACAGATAAAATACTTATTATGTTCGATTCTTGGTTGACAAAAATCAAACGTGATCAATGTTTGATTGAACCTCCTCTGCTTTTAGTGCCGATTCACCGCGTATTGACGTGTCACCCCTTGTGACGTCACAATATATCCGAACAAACGTCCGATTCTAAATTTTGACAACTATGAAAGACTTAAAGGCGCTGTAGCTCGTTTTTTCGCTCAAATAAGTCGATGAAATGTATTTAAAAAATAATGTCAACAATAGCAAAACACCCTTCTCTCTTCGGAAAATCAAGTTACAAATGAGGGTACATGGTTCCGTAAAGCCATGGGAATTGTTTTTGTCATTCGAAATAATAAAATGTGTTCACAATAAAATGGCCGCCATGCAATTTTTGCTTTATACCCATTACTGTTATTACCACTACGGATAATTGGTTTGTGTAATAAGATGTTTTACCCTATAAAGTAAATATAAAAAACATTAACTATCATTATAAATGAGAAATTTTAAAAAATAAAATTTGCAAAAAAACGTGCTACAGCGCCTTTAAAGTAATTGAGAAATGGAAATTGATCAATATTTATTGGCTTAATATATTTATTAAACCATTAACAAACCACACCAGATCGACAATTAAGAATTAAATCAGACTGCTTCACAGAATTTGACCTGTAAATACCCATTTAATTAAAATGAGGCTTGTGGCAAGTAACTTATGCACTTTCTGTGGGACTGATCCTGAATCTATTGTTCATCTTTTTTTGAATTGTAGAGTAAATAAGAACTTTTGGCCAAAATGTTCACAATGGCTGGAATTGAACTGTGGACACACAGGTATTACATATATATATATATCTTCAATGTGAGTTCACCCACCTTTCATACATATGACACTTTTGATCTAATATTGCTTATAAATATATGTATAAATGCAAATTAAGGATATAAACACCCATGTTATCCCATTTCAAGTATTATTTTTTTGTCCTTTTTATTACCTTTTATTTTTGTCTTTCAGACAAAACTCAAAAAATAATATATATATATGTGTGTAACATGATTCCTGACAGGAAAAACTAGGATTGACGCGTCTATACTTAGATCTTCAAGACTTCTGCTTGACCTTGAACTCCATGTTGGACTCTCGTTTATTCATCAGTTTCTCTGCTTTAAAATGAGCTATCAAACATGCCTCTATCTTCAATAGTTATTTTACAAAAATTCTCCAAAGAATGTATGATCTTTCTCACGATTTACACAAAATGGTTAATATTTTCATACTAAGGTGTAACTTAGGTGAAAATGTTGTGCTTTAATTTCCACTACAGGAGAT
This sequence comes from Gibbula magus, assembly GCA_936450465.1. Lineage (NCBI taxonomy): Eukaryota > Metazoa > Mollusca > Gastropoda > Trochida > Trochidae > Gibbula > Gibbula magus. The sequence continues at coordinate 57,719,413 of OW388302.1, forward strand.
GTTATCATCCTTAAGATTGCGTACATAAGTAATGCGTTATGTTGTTCTGAATATTCAAGAAAATACTAAAAAATACTTCAATTTGGATCCCTAGACAACGTTTGCGGTGTTCGGAGCTTAACTATCAACTTTTTGATGAAAGGGTGCAACAGAAAAGTTGTTGTTCTTGAAATGGTGCATCCGGAAGTGAAAATGGCGAAAAATGACAATTTTCTATGACTTGTCACACGTAAACTATCACAGATACATGCTTGAACGTTATTTTCCTTAATAAATTATGTTCTCGCTTCAGAATGACCTATTAAACGTGTTACTATCTTAAGTGGTTTACAATCGATACTTCTCCAAAGAATATACCCCTCGAAAAGTCTCAAAAGCAACAGAATTTCATATTTTTGGACCAATGGTTAAATTGTGGCAAAACTATCAACATTTAAATACCCATTTAATTAAAATGAGGCTTGTGACAATTTCTGAGTCCTTTATGATGTGATGCGCGCAGAAGTTACTAGATTTGCCTTTCCTTTTATTAATCAACTTCAAAAAGAGAGCACTATTACGCATGAATTAGAATGCATGAGGAGCCGTGGATTCCTTAAAAATAATATTTTCCTAAAATAATTTTTGAAGAATTTTCAAGCTCTGTAGGAGTTCACATTTAGTTCCCGTGGTCTCCCTTCACTTATCCGGGCTTGCCTTAGTGTACTTTAGAAAAAACAAAGGTTGTTATATTTTCAAAAGGATATTGTAAAAAGAAATACAACTTTATGTTTAATGGTACATCTATTGACATTGCAAATGAATATCTGTATCTTGGTGTTCTTTTCACTGGTAATGGTAGGTTCGTTAAAGCAATTAAGCGCCTTACTGTACAAGCTAATAAAGCTATGTTTGTTATTTTCAAGAGCATTCGTCAACTTGATATTCCAATAGACTGCCAACTGAAATTATTTGATAATCTTGTCAAGCCTATTCTCCTTTACGGAGCCGAAGTTTGGGGGTTTGAAAATGTTACCATCATCGAACGTGTCCATCTTAAATTTTGCAAATATATTTTAAATGTAAACCAATCAACTCCAGATTTCATGTTTTACGGGGAACTAGGTAGACACCCAATCAGTATATATGTAAAAGTTAAAATTATATCAAATTGGGCTAAAATAATATGTTGTAATGGCAAATTAAATAGCATTTTTTACAATGTGATGTACAACTTGTATTCTTCAAATTCGGATTTTAGTTTTCCATCATTGTCAAGTGTTAAGCGTATCCTAGAGAAAACTGGATTGTATTATATTTGGCTCTCCCAGTCTGTACCTAGCATTGCTTGGCTTAAAAATAATGTACAATTTATTCTCATAGATCAGTTTAAGCAATTGTGGTGGCGCTCCGCTGTGGAGTCGTCAAAAGGTTATTACTATACAATGTACAAGCAATCAATATTTTTAGAATCATATAAATATATATATAATATCATATAATATCTAGGCCCTGATTACACTGGTTGAAATATCAGCATCAGGAATGCTAAAATAGTAAAAAAACATGCTTTGATACTACTACCAAGCCTACCCCTGCCCCCATTCGCATCCCACTACCCTATATTGGTAAAACTTCACATCACATCAGCCGCCTACTCAAGCAGCAAGTAGGCATAGACACATACTTCTCCACGGCCACCCCACTCAAAACCATCATTAGGGCTAATGGTAGGAAACACTCCACAGCTAAACAACAACCTAAAGGCGTAGTTTACAACATCAGCTGCAACTGTGGCAGTAACTACATTGGGGAAACATCCAGACCACTCAACATACGCATCAAAGAACACAAAACATCCACAATCAAGGCAGACAACAAATCAGCCATTTCAGAACACATCACCAAATTTCCACAACACAACATCAATTGGGACGCTGTCAAAACACTCACAAACAACAAACATGATTACACTCACCGCCGTTTATCTGAAGCTTTACAAATTTTGAGACCTAACCCCTCCTTGAATAGAGATCAAGGCTATTTCATCCCATCAGCTTATAACCACTTAATCCACAAATAATTAATCCACTCTACTCACTCTGGCTTCCATCATTATCCTCCACTGATTGCTCACCCTCACTGCTGCATTGTATCCCCATCCCAACTTAATTAACTTACCTTCCACTGGTATCCATGTTATCACTACCTACTTGTTACAGCTTTCATCTTATTGTTATCTCATCTTGTTGTCTTTGTTATCCCATTATCATACCAAAAATGTTTCATGTATATAACCTCTGATTGTATCATCTCTCACATATGCTTGATAACGATATACGGATCTATACCGAAATGTCGCTATTGTTAATAAAGAAGTTGATCATCCATAAATATTTGTCTTCTTCATCACACCAGCTTCTAGAATGCCTCTCATACAGAATATTTAATGATGCTGTAAATTAAACATGCTCATCAAATATACAACACCAATAATTAATTTGCCATCCATCGCATCTTATGTATGGACAAAGACTGCATTATATACGAAGCATATATGGTATAACAGTACGTCATTTTTTATACTCACAGTTGATAACTCAGCGTAGCCAATTGAGTTCCTCTCAATTAATCACTTGACTAGATATAACATTGAAGAATAAAGAGAGTTACCTCCCCACACCCTCGCTCCCCGCTAGGTGGCTACCCAGTGACGTCATTCCTTCTTCCTGGAGCCTGGGCGCAGGCAGCTCTCAGACTCGCAGTGAGGGATAGCCACTCTGCGCAGCGATTATCCTCCGAGAGGCGGAGGCAGAGGCAGAGGTGGCAGTATGCGTGAGGGTCATACACGGATGAGTTCCTGATCCCCCATTGTCCGCAAAAGCCACAGTAGGGCGAAGCCATATCGGACAACACAATGTCAAAATCACTAACCGACGCAGGAGAGAAGTGCAACACTTACACGTGGCCGGTCCAGTGACGCACGCACGCACGCACGCACGCACACACGCAGGCGCACCGAACCTATAATCACTAGTACAGACGAAGACGGCTGACAACGCCTGAAAAACGACTAACAAGGTAGCCGAAGCCTAACGTTTGAATGCCTGAGGTACCTGTCTGTCAGGTAAGCAAAGCCAAACCCCCAAGGGGTGATGCGTCAATAAGGTGTTGTTACGAAACGGCATCGTTTCGAAACGCTCTGTCCGTTCCGGGCGTGGAGCCCTAACACCAATCAAACAGGGTCGTCACATGCAATCAAACGGCGTCGTTTCGAAACGCTCGGTCCGCCCTGCCTATCTGTTAGGTGACGAAGGCCTAACGCCTCTGAAGGCCTTGTCGCGAAACGCTGTCGGAGGAAGGTAAATGAGAGGACAGAGCACAGAGCGTCTGAAGAGAACTAGAGGCAGTCAGACGGCACAGCTCCATATGACACTACTAGCGAGTAGCGTCAGTCCTCCGAGATCGTGTAACAACGGCTCTTGCAGGGGTGTGCACATGCTGCAAAAGTTTAAAATAACACATCTGCAGTCAGGAGCGCTGACCTCGATAACCCGCTGCAGTGGAGACTACACACTGCAGAAGGAAACCAAAAACCTCTCTCCAAGCCCAAGCTTGGGTAGGTCGAGGTTATTCAATCAAAATTCCACAAAATTAACTAACTATGAGAGCAGCATGAACACACGTCCTAGCTTGCTCGCGACAGAGGAACGAATGACGTCACTAGTTAAGCCAACTAGCGGGGAGCGAGGGTGTGAGGTGGTAACTCTCTTTATTCTTCAGTGTTATATCAGGTGGAGTGATTAACCAGCGAGCCACGCCCGTTGTTGTTGAATTCACCGATAGGGGTCGACTGAGCTATGCACAGGACCATGCACGTGCCAAAACCTGCCAGAATTTTATCTGTTGTCTTAGTGGTAGCTGGAGGAGATGGTGTAGGACAGGGGATATGGCCCTGACGTGTTGTGTTGGTGGTGCATGTTCTTGATATCAGATGTCATATAAGTTTTCTTACTAAAATAAAGTACTAACTATAAATAAGTGTACCAATTGCTACATATTCTCCTGAATCAATAAACAAGTTCTAAAACGAATGTACATGGCTCGGTTAAGCCATGCGAGTCCATTTCCAATTAAGTTGCCATTTTAATGTGTTCACCTGTTGTGTTGACATGATGTAGCAATACCTAAAAACTCAAATAGAGTTTAAAATATGGTACAATGGTGGAATGATCAAACACCTTGCTGTCTGAGCTCTCAAATTATCACGAGACCTACAAATCTACCTCTCACACTGAGGAGTTCCACACCACTGTCGCTTCATACGACACATCATTTTCTTCGAAAAATATGGATAAATGTTTTCTATGGATACCGCTTATCGGGACATATAACCCATTAATGTAGCAATATATTGTATATACCGGTTCTTTAATAATAAATTGCAAATTTGAGAAAACATAATATGCAAAAAAGGGGCTGCAGCGCCTTTAATACATAACAGAGAATTATAGAAATGCCATCACTTTTTAATAGAATAGTCATGTCCTCCTCCAACTGATGCCATTATTGAAAATACAACTGTTCCCTTTTATAGGACAGAACAAATGTTGTTCTCATAACCAATCAAACATTAATGCTACATCAGTATATACAAACATGAAACTTCTACACAAAGGAGATAAACATACTGTGTTTGAAAATCAGCGGCATATAACTGAATAGACCGATCCATTAAGCCCCGCCCCTACGAGTTTTCAACCAATCAGGGCGCCGTATTATTGACCTACTGAGGCGAGATTACTTCCTCGGACATCAACAAGCAATATGGCGGGTTTCACTGCCCGACGGAAGGGAATGTCGTCGATACGTTTTCCGAATGAAATCAGCCTTGTCATGCGTAAAATATCGATGACACTGTGTTTGAAGCTTGAGAGGTTGACCCCCCTAATCGGAAATGCACATGAAATAAACTATTTCTCATTCCGATCGGAGATACAATAAAAAAATGAGGATCGAGGTAAGTGCATGCCAAGATTGGTTTGTTTACATCAAAAACTGGAAAATATTTGTTTGCAATGCGTAAACAATAGTTGCTATTTTAGGTTCATTGTGATTGTATCACAGGCCGATTTATTTAACAGAATATTTGTTTTGTATATTCTACAAAAATCTATGAACAACGTTTTGAAAGTAAACACATTTAGACTTTCCTGATGTTTTCAGGATTCCATGCCACTTTAGTCAGTTCTGTACTGTACAGTAGGCCTTGTGTAGACACATTTCTATGCCTACTGTATAGGTCGACAACAATGACAGTTTGTTCTACAGTCAACACAAATGAAATTAATCAAATATCCTTATAACTTTGTATGAATTTATGAATCAATGAAATACTTTTAAAATTTAGTTAGTCATGTGCAGGTAAGCTTGGAATATTTAAATTTGTTACATATATAATATTTAGAAAACTCCATAACATTAATAACAATATAATGATCAAAATATTTTCAAATTTGATTTAATCATCATAGTCAATTGATTTGTTTTATATTTTTAGATTCCAATTAATGTGTGACACCTGGATTGGATAACAGATTCAATCAGCCTATGTTGTGTCATCAAGGCTAAACATGACAATGAGATGAAATAAAGCTATTGGTTAGCAAAGTAAGTATGAACCCCATTTACAATTGCATGTATACATATAATATAATACATATTTTGCAAATAGGGACATATTCTTGTACATGACAAATTTTAATTTCTATATAAATACTAAATTTGTCAGATAATAATAATAGTCTGACAAGGGTGAATTTTAATGTCTTTTGATAAGAATGAATCATATTGTTATGACTAGCTAAAACATATATAACCTGGGATAAACATTTCCCTTATATGTACACTTGATTAAAACCATAGGCAGCAGCTTAAAATTGGATTAAAAGTGTTGTCATAAATTTCAACAAATACAATTATTTATTAATTTACCTTGAGCCATTTGTTTTTTTGGATTCTTTAAGAATAATCTGTTAATAGTCATTTTAAAAAATATATTTATTTAATAATATGCTTCTGTGACTTTTTGGATTTATCTTCGCTTTTACTAACTTGGAAAGTGTGGAAAATTATTTGTTGACATTCTGTTTTTCAAAATGTATGAATACAATTTAATTTTCAATTATAAAGTTTTCCAGAATATTTTTAACATTTCACAACAAGATAACAATTAGGAGAATGATATCAATAATTGCAAAACTTTATGCATGGTAACAATTATTATTTTATTTTTCAGACTCACAAGATCAGAAGAAATAGGGACAACTACAGGATGTATGAGAGTATCAAGCTGAACATCCATTTAAATCTAAGTAAATAAGCAGCATGACAACAAGTACCTTATTTGTTGTTCTTGTATAGGATAATAAATGTACTCATTGATTGTTAATTATCTCATATATTCATGAATATAATAAACTCTGAAATTCTACATTAAGGAAAATTCATAGTCAGTCAGTATAATATTTTCTTATGCTAGTAATTTACAATTAAATATTACGGAATAATTATATTTTAGATGGCTTATTTGCAAAAAATGTAAACAAAACTGAAATGAAACAATATAATTGAAATGCACGTGTCTGTGTCTTAACACTTTTACTTAGGAACTGTTATCAACAAATGGAGAAACAGAACAGCTCTAATTTGTTTCTATATTCAACATTCAGGAAAATCATATCGTATCGTGTGTTGAAGAACACTTAATATTTTACGGTTCCATGCATTTTTATAAATAGACCAAAAACATGGATAGGCGGACACGTCATGTCGAAGTTAGATTTCTTCAGGGCCGCATTCATTTAGTAAATGTGACAACATATACTGAGTTAATCACCCTATTCTTACCACAAAAAATATATGCAAGTCAAGATAAAATGGCAGGAAATGTATTCGATCTCGGCCTTGGCAAAGTAAATTTCTGACCTTTTATATCGTTACGGTAGACCAGTTTTTTGTGATCTAAATATTAATTCAACGTAGATTGTGTTCTAAAATTGGTTATCAAAAGACATCATTATTTTCGTTTCCAGACATGACAGACAGTACAGGTGTCCTCAGTGATGTATATATGGTTTGACCAATTTAATTGTTAATTGAGTTGACCGATTTAAGTGACAAAATTCGGCCAAACTGTCTCATTTTATCCTCCACAGATGCTGAAATTCGGTCAGTGACTTTGACCTCATTTATGCCCTCTCAAGGTATGATAAAAGGCCACTTTGTTCCATGAATACATTCATTCTCAGTCCAATCTTGAGAAGTGTTCTTATGTTCTTGACGTTATTGGTGCTCTGTGCTGTTTACCTCGAAGATAGAAAATGGCAAAATTACCCAAGGACCCTATGGAGAGATATGGACTAGCCACTATGGCAGATAAGCAGTTGACAGAGATGCAGGATCCTCGTTGTTATTTGGACTTGGGTGGAGATGTGTATGTGACTGCTCAGACTTGGAATGGAATGTTAAGTATACATATCCGCAAGTATGATGCTTTCCCTAATGGCAAGAGCTATCCTACCAAACGAGCGATTATGTTGACTCTGAAAGACTGGTTGGAACTGCCAGGGGTGTTCAAGTTCTTAGAGCAGTATGGCAAGAGATATTTTTATACACATGTGGGAACCACTGTCTATGCCACCATAGAAGATCATGGTGTGGATCTCAGACACTGGGAGTTTAATGATGATAAACTAGTACCTTCCTCAAAAGGTATTCTACTATCCCAAGATCAATGGACAAAATTGAGAGACTGTTGTGATGTGATGCCAGACTTTGTGCCTGAACTGAGGGACATGATGACATGCCCAAATGACTCTCTTAAGAGTACAGATTGTAACACACTGACAGAGAAGAAGAACGAGACCCATGAGTCTAAGAACTCGAATGACTCCTTAATGAGAAAACTACCGGATGATGATGAGTCTCAGTCTGACAAAGAAGTTCCCAACACTGAAGGAGAGGATCATGTAGATCAACAAATACGTCAGATCCGTGAGGAGATGGATAAAGACTACAGAAGATTTGATCAGCAGATGGACTTAGTGATTCCAGGGTATAGCAGTTTGGTTAAGGGGAAGAAACCTGATCATTATCCTATTGGTTATATTAAAACCACAGCATCTAATGGAAGACCACAATATGAGGATGCAACACCTTTCAATACATCAGATGAATCGCCGCCAATATACCTCAATTTAAGGTCACCACCATTTTCTGATGATGGTAATAATGATGATAGTGTTGACGATGATAATCTTGGTGTAGATGATGAATATTTTCATCAGGGTCAAATGGAGCATTCGCAATGTTGGAAGTGTAATCCTAGTGACTATATCAACTGGTAGAACTGAGACTTGACTCTTTTAAGAACTGTCCTATACAGATGACCCTTGGCTTTAACATAAGACCAGACTGTGACTATTTGTATATGGTAGGACAACCTAACCAAAAGAGTGATACTGCTGTTGGTTCAACTGTGTGATCATGATATTGTAATAAACATATTGTATGTATTTTTCTTGTGTTGGTCTTCTTTTTTTTTTATAGATATATAAATAGAGTGAATGATACAGGATAGGTCCATTTACCCATCATGGCATCTTACATTACATGATATTTATTATGATTAAAAAATACATCAATTGTTATACCAGAGAAGTTATTCGAAGCTGTGAAAGCTGAAGGTCAATTTAAGATTCGATTTATTTTCATGTTATCTTTGGGTCTATCCACTCAAGTCTACCAAAGGTAGTGAAAGCCTTGACAGAAAAACACAATATCATATACTTGGTATTTTATCAGACTGGTATGGAAACTGAATTCAATATAAGTTGACAGAACTTATATATATTAGGTCGAGATAATGACTAACCTCATTTGCTTCAGAACATTCAAACTGAACGCATCATCATGAGTCAATATAAACTATTTGTGCCAGACACAGAGAAATGGACTCGCTATTATATGTTGCAAGTCCAGGGTAAATTGAAACCCTATGACTTTGTGATGAGAAATGGGGAACGGCAGGGCATCATGTCTGTTGACAGAACACTGGAGCTTTATGATCCAGAATGGCCTAAAATTTTGGAAGAAAGGAAACGAAAAGAACAAGCACTGGCCATGCCTTATTCTGAACAACCCAAAATTAACTTTGTCTCTCCAACACAACAAGTCGTGGAGCAAGCCAAAGCTCAAGAAAAAAGAGAACAGGCAAATTTTAAACAGTCAAAGGAAATCAAAGTGAGAGGAGGTCCAAGAAAACGAATGAAAACAATCTTTTAACTACTATTTATTAAGTGCAACACCAAATAATAAAGTTAGTTTCAATAAATCATTGAACTATCAACATGGTGATGTGTCCAGTGTGTGGGGAAGTTTTTTTCCAGAACTGACAATATGTTGAGACACAGGAGATCTAAACACAAACTTGCTTTTGATAATTCACAGCCACAGACAAATACACAGCCAACGACAGAAATCCACAGGCAGCAACCATTACCGCCGCCGTCCCCTCATGGCCCTCCTCCTCCTCCTCCTCCTCCTCCTCCTCCTCCTCCTCATGGTCCTCCTCCTCCTCTTCCTCCTCATCATGACCCTCCTCCTCCTCCTCCCCATGGCCCTCCTCCTCCTCCTCCTCCTCCTCCTCCTCCTGGCCCTCCTCCTCATGGCCCTCCTCCTCATGATGCTACTTATCATTCGACTAAAGAATTCAGGCTATTACATCCCTTTACAATGATAGTTTCTGGGCCCACTTCGAGTGGTAAAAGTTTATTAGTGAAGCAGTTTCTAGAGAGGATGGAGATTAAACCATATTCAGAACGAATTATCTGGTTATACAAGAGATGGCAGCCTCTCTATGATGACATTCTACAATCCGTGTATCCTCCTGTTGAGTTCTTCCAAGGTATTCCTTCTGGCCTTGAAAAGGATGAATTTCTTGATCCTAATATAGTGAATGTCGTAGTTCTTGATGATTTGATGTCAACGGCTAGTAAGGACCCACGCATAACAGATCTATTTACAGAAGATTCCCATCATCGGAACCTCTCTGTTATTGCTATCAACCAAAATTTATTTTTCAGCAGGGACCCAACTCAGAGACGGAATTGCCTTTATATGATCCTTTTTAATAATCCAGTAGACCAACAACCTATCATGACTTTAGCAAGGCAAATGTATCCAGGAAATTACAAATATTTCATGAATCAATTTCAGTTGGCTACTCAAAAACCATATGGGTATTTGCTTGTCGACCTTAAACCATTTACTCCCAACTCTGATCGGCTCTGTCCTAATGTATTTAGTATTAAAAGAGAACACACACCAGTGAAGATTCATTTGGAGCGAAATCTCCATCGAGTGCTGAATTGTGAAAATTACCTCTCAAACATGCCTTCCTGTGATGATTGTGGAATAGTATTTCAGGACCATTCTGATCTGCAAAAACACAGAAAAACTTGGTGTCCAGAGAGTGGAGGCTCTAGACAGAGTCCTCCTGGATTACCTGATGAGAGAATGAAAAGAAAATTGGAAGAGGATTTCATTACTGTGAAAAAGCCACGTCAAATGGAGGATTGTGTTTATTGTGGGCAAATGTTCAGTAATAGTCATAACTTGCAGAGACATCTCCATGATTAACAATGTCCTGAAATGGAAAAGGATGATGTTGATGATGATGATAGCGTTACAAACCATGCTGATAAACCACAGAAAGCAGATGATCTTGAGGAGCAAGGAATAAGACAAATGTATAAACGTGTATGCGAAATCAATAACGACTTTTTGGAGGAGAAAAGACAACTTTATTTGAAAAGAGGTCTGTCTGAAGAAATGATAGATGACAAACTGAAGAAGTTAAAATGGAGAGCTTTTAAAGAAGTGTATGCACGATTTTTTACCCATCTGTATCATTTGCAATGGGGGCCAATGACACGAGGACTTTTGAAGGAGTCACAAGACACTAATGATATATATCATAGTGTGTTTTCCAAACTGTACAAATATAAATCTTGGGTAGAAGTCTTGATCGAAGATGATGACGACATGATGTCTGATGAAGAGAGTGAAATATCGGAGGATGAAGAAGTTCAGTAGACAAATTCACACTTGTACAGGCGGCAACAGGATGATTCTCCGAGCTGTTGTCACCTTAATAGACGGGGACAATAACATTTAATATGGACAATGAAATGTTATGTTTTCTTTGTTAAAGATATGTTGCTCTCTCAGTTCTTATAACTGAAAACGTGCTTCTTGCTTTCGCTAGAAGACACACGTTTCGGCCTAGAATTATAACTTGCGCTATGGGGAAAAGCTACCAGGTCTTCATGCCTAAAATTAACACACAAACAGCAGAATGATCAGTCAAATAAATTGTCTGTCATTAAAATATTTAACAGTACATCATATTCAATACAAAAGGTGATTTACATGATGATCCTTAGAATACAGAACAACTTCATCTCCATTAATAATAATAGTTACATAAGTCCATATTACAATATACATACATGATAGTCACTTATTCAAATATGCAACAATTGTAATACAGAATATCAATTCAACATTCATACGATATAGTTAGAATTCACCTTAAGATTTAATATAGAAATAGTCACATTATTCTTGAACAATGACATTTTGATTACATTATGATTTTAGCTGAATAAGACATGTTCACTGAAGGTGAATGACATGGCCTAGTGAGTTGAATCAATTATGCGACCTGCCGTGATGGATTAGGCTTTACTTAAAGATGACTTATTTATCGTTTATTTATAGATTCTTTATTTGAACACCATATTGTCTGATTTTTATAAACTATTCTACGACATATAACACATACTAGACAGTAATGTGGCGTCTATTTAACTTACATTAAAAGACTTATATTACACAAGACAGAGCCTGATTGCATACATTTGTGAAACTTAATACCACATGGGTGTGTGTCTCTTATTAAATATGACTATTGCAAACGGGATAACTTGCTATGAATATAATGGCTACGTATTGTCATCTACACATAAAACATATATTGAGAATTGACAAACAACACTGAAGTATTTTAGTACATGTTAGAAGTAATATCTTATCATTTTTAATGGTCATAGCATTGTAATAGAATATGTATTATTAACTTAATGATCTGTCTTACAGGTAAACATATTGTCACAAGTATATTAAGGTTGGAGATATATCAAACCATTTTATCGGGAGTAACTCCGATATACATCAATAATCATAAACTGAAGTAAGTCTAGTTTCACATATACAAGTGGTAGTCTGATATAAATAAGCATTTAGAAGTACACTCCTCAAGCAGCGGTAGATCTTATACAAATAAAACAATTACAAAGTGATTTAATCTAGGTAAACTTGCTTTGATATACACTGATCATTTAAGTAAGTAAACAGTACTCAAGTGTTGGTAATGCTGATATATATAGATTACATTTGTCTGACATAAACATAGTTGATGTCTCTATTTTAATTAATTATTTTATTATATATTTTCAGGGGAAGATTTTAGAAAACTGATGTCTAAAAAATCATTTACAAAGCCAAAACACACACTCAGCCTACGGAATACACTCAAAAGACAGGCGCAGATATTAGAGCCTTTGTTTGTTTATTCAAAGCTTGTCCCGTATGTTGAGGATTAACGCTCCACTGTCCTGGGGTAGGGCGAAAACCATAGGTCTCAACAGCGAGGCAAATTTCTGCTACAACTCTAGAATAGCATAGACTGAGTGCAAGTCTTTATTTCAGATTGAATATTTAATACTTAACAAAGTAGCCATGCATTCACTCAAGCATTAAGTATGCATTTGCTCGCCTTCTCAACTGCATTAAGTGTCTCTATTTGGATAGATCTTGATAATGACGAATTATGTCTTGCTAATCTATCATTTAATGTATCTCTAAAGCACTCTATAGAAATGACTTATTTGATTAGTATCATTTATTTTGATTTCCACAAGTATTGGCCGTTTGTTCGGATAGATTGTTACAAGCTAGATGCGTCAATACGCCATGAAGTAGCGTTAAAGAGGACGCTCAATCCAGAATTGATCACGAGAACCAATCAAAATCGAGTATCCAGCAATGTCATGGTAGAATGGTTGCTAAATGTATGAGGAATACGTTAAAATTAGTTTAAAGTTTATTTAATTTTCATGAACTCTGATCCTTCATCTTTAATTGGCAATAACGGAGAAACCTGTTGACTCAACAGAGATTGCGTAAAATAAGAGAAACTGTGCTGCTGAACAGCTTATAGCACCTGAGAAGGGGGACGACAACATAAGTCCAAGACAGTATCACTTTATCTAAAGTAAGAAAGAGCAACAGTAGTGCTGTTAAATTCGGATCAAGGGGGCTTGTTTTGTGAGAGGATACAATTTCGATTTAATGTATCTTAAAAAACAACATAGTGGACATCCATGACAGTATCGTATATAGAGATTTAGCTTCTTGATGTAGGTCTTGTCGACTTCGGTCTATCACAAAATGGAAAAACACAAGGTTGCTCTCTCAGGCTTTATGTAGATCATTCAGTGATACATGGAGGCTGGACAAGAACGTCCAGCCAGCTCAGTGATGAGGTACGATCTCCCGCTCTCAACTCGGAGCGTCCCATCTCATCTGTCTCATTAGACTGGAGAGCATTTATCAATATTTCTAAGACATTCATATACAATGCTAAACATAGAATGAAACAATTTATACGTAGATAACTATTTCATCAATACATTATTATTGTATTGGTTTACACTTCAACAACATTTTATAGATAACTATTTCATCAATACATTATTATTGTATTGGTTTACACATTTTCTGCCAATATATTTTATTTCTACTTAAAGGCATTTAAACCTTATTTCTATGACAGCCATTTGAAGAGACTTTTAAATATATAAAAAAACGTTATTTCATTGCGGCTATGTTAACAATGCTTTATTGTTTCTTTTACCCTGTACTATATTTGTTTTTCTTGGTTACAAGTTAAAATCCTCTACTTCACAGATAAGAAAATATCCAGTAAGGATTTCTTAGAAGCATGTCAAGAGGGTGATTTGGTCGAGGTGAATCGGCTTCTACTTCAGGAGATGGTGGACATAGATTTCCAGGACGACACTGATGAGACATGTGTGATGAAGGCAGCCGCTACACACAGGAAAGACATGTTTGATTTTCTTGTTCAACAAGGATGTGATCTCTTCATCGTGGACGAGGACAAGAGCACCGTGTTACATTTTGCAAGTGCAGGTGGTAGCACGGACATTGCTAAGAAGCTGCTAGATGACTATGAGTTTGACATAAACAGGAGAGATGAAGACGGGACGACGCCTCTGATGTATGCTAAAAATGTTCAGATTTTAAAGTTCCTGATGGACAGGGGGGCTAAATTAAACACAATTGATACCGACAACAACACTGTCCTACACATAGCTTGTAAACATGGTAAATGGGACATTGTGAAGTATGTCCTGTCACTAAACCTTATTGCTGTAGACTGTAAAGGATGGCGCGGTAAAACTCCTCTTATGATGACTGCAGAAAAAGGTGAACTTCAAATGGTTAAACAGCTGCATAGAGAATATCATGCAAGTCTGACATCGTCAGATGATTTTGGTTTCACTGCACTCCACATCGCCTGTTTCGCTGGTCACTTGGATGTGGTCAAGTATCTTCTCACTCTGAAGGAACTGAAGGGGTTCGAGAGGAAGAGAGACAACAGGGGAAAGACACCCATACAGTTGGCGAGGAGTCAGGATCATGATGATATTGTGTCATACCTAGAATCCTAAAAAATACACAAAGAGCATTATTTGATCTCTGTCAATGTATTTCAACATATTTGTTTGTGTATGCTGAGTATTCCTCAAATCTAAATTCAGTTCCAGGTGGACATACTTGTTGAAACGGCCTGATAAGCTAATGACATGAACTCTTGATAATAAAGCATTGGGAATTATAAATTAAAAATTTGGTGAATATGTGGCCCGTAATAAAAGAGCACAGGGGCCACGACCTAAATATCTATTTTCATTTTCTTCTCAAAAACTAAATGCACTAGGAAGGATGGGTGATTTTATATTTTGTGAATTGACGTCCCCCAATAAGGGGCACAGAGACCATTACATTGAAACTTAATGGTAGTCTTAGAAAGCTGAAAGGTTGTGTACATTGACCTACAATAGTCAAAGTTGCAGAGCCCCTGGTAGGATTTGAAACCTGGACCTCATTCGCTGACTACTGCACCATCCGACCATCTCCCCTTGTAACCTTCGTATTATATAAAATAACTCTATGATGTCAGACACCTAAGTGTTATACATACGTATTAAATATAAATATATGTTACATGTTGCTATCATGCATAAATAAATATATATATATATTTAAATACTGTTCGTGTCTTCTGTCCCGTGTTAGTCCCAAATGTTACATGGTGTCATGAGTGTGTGTTTCTCTGTCAAAAGTGTGTTGGGAAAACTGGAGGAAGTTAAGCCAACAATGTTCATTTTAGCTGCCAGTGACTAAGATTTGAAATATTGGAAATGTTGATAGTCATTCTAGTTTCACAAGTTTCAATATTTCTGTCAGTTAGTGTGAAGTATAGATTTCTAGTGTTGGATCTGGAGCCAAAGGCTATGACTTTACATGTAGCCGGATGTACTATGTGTCTCCATTTTCTTGTGTACTCTGTGACTATAGTGAGAAGCTCCTGTAGACGTCGTGGGGATAGTGCTTAAAGAGTCAGATCGTCTGCTAGCATTTGATTACCGAGATGGAAGCACCGTGATTCCATTATTTGATTTCTCCAATTTATGTAGTAAGTCATCTGTGAAGATAAGGTACCAACGTGTTGATAATACACGATTTTGTGTGACACCCTTTTCGACTAAAAAGTGTTTTGATTGTGAACCATTAACTGGGACAGTATTATGGATGTCTGTGTAGTTGTCGACCAGTAATTTCCAGGAGAGTCCATTGATTCCAAGATGATGAATCTTTACTAACAGACCTTTTCGCCAACCGGTATCAAAGGTTCGTTTGTTATCTAGATAGGCTCCAAAGATTACCAAGTTTATGATGAAACACTTCTGTTAGATTAAATGCTGCTGTAGTTGGTCCAGTTCGTGATTAGTATCCGTTCTACTGTGGATGTTGTACATTGATGTTGTTAAGTTCAGTGCTCTCAATCTCTAGCACAGAAGTTTTTTTAACAGCTTGTAAATTATCGACAGGAGAGTGATTGGTCTGTACTTCCCTGGGTCGGTTTTTGACTTATTTCTTCCCTTGTGAATTGGTATGATAAGTCAAAGTTTGCTCGGATTGGGTATATGCCCAGTTTGAATCAATGTGTTGAACTGTTTTAAAAGTGCTGTACCACAGATTAGATGCTCATTTAAGATAATATAAGATAATACTTTATTATCCCGAAGGAAATTTTGGGTACTTTGACGACATGAAAACACACAAAACAAACAAAAAAGACGAGTGCACGATTTACGATGTGTGTAGCCAACGAGCAGCGCCACCTGATTTATAACTTTATCTGCTCCTGGTTACTTTTCCTTGTTCAGCTGTTGTATAAAATCATCTAGTTCCTGACTGTCCACTGGGGTCTGCCGAGTACTAACATTACAGATTGAATTTGAACTCCAGAGTTCATCTACTTGTTTGTCAACAATAATACAACGGCAATCATCAGAATCTGTATTAGAGGAGTATGAACGGATTTGTAAAAGTCTGCAAACTCCTGTGGATCCCAGATTTCTGAGTCCTTTATGATTAGATGCGTGCAGTAGTTATTCGATTTACCTTTCCTTTTATACATTAACTTCCAAAATAGAGCACTTTTACACTAAAAAGAATCTTCAAATTCCTGAGATAGTCTCTCTTTGTTTTGATGAATTGCAATTCTTTCAGCTTTCCTAAAATATTTTTTTTTAAATTTGCAAGCTCTATTGGAGTTAACATTTAGTTCCCGTGGTCTTCCCTTACTTATCCAGTAAATTATGATGTCTCTGTTGTGCATGGACATGGTTTCAGTTCAGTCGACAAGAAGGGCTTTGAATGAGGTTTGTAGTGAGATTCTGGTAGGGTTTTGGCTTGCTTCAGATACACAGTTGATGATGTCACTATTCTGTTTCTTTGTGTCATCAACATATTCTCGCACGCGAGGTAATATTGATTAATTAAAATTTGTATTCCAAGACGCTTGGTGATTTCTGAGCATCACATCTCTTCCATTAACTAAATTTGTTCTTGAATATTAGACTCTGGGGTGGTCCGCTGACTACACTAAGCCTCAGTGATATTGGTAGATGGAACGATACTGAATTTAGATCATTTTCATGATATATTTGTACTTCACAGACACAGAATGCATTATCAGTCGATGTAAAGACATACTCAATCCTAGTTTAAGTAAGGACAAATGTGTAAGTCAGTCCATTTTCAGAATTTGAGTTGAGGGAATTAATTTTATATTGAGGATCAAACTGACCCGGGGGTTTTGTTTGCAAAAGAAAGGGCTCGCCAGAAGGAAGGGTCGAACTTCCCGAGGCCGAGGGTGTTCTTTTGCAAACAAAACTGACTGGGAGGTTTTGATTCAACTTATGAACCAACCGACGCTATATTTAAGATGTAGTTTATTATTTAAAATCCCCAAGGATTTGTATTTGCTTTTGGGTCAGTTGTATTGCGAGAGCCGCGATCTGCACATGCTGTGCGTGGAAATTGCACCTGCTGTTTGTCTCATGTATAACGCAGGGTTCATACTGACAAACATTTAGCTCTGATATCGAGTGTTGGCAAGAGCGTTGATTGGCAAGCAAAGGGTCCAAGGATCGAACCCAGGTATGATCAATAGAAATTGAGTTTTCGAAATTGTGAAATTATTTTTTCCATATTCAAAGGCCACAGATCTATAGTACATAATACACATGAATATACATGAATATATATGGCTAATATAACACGTATCATATATATGTATATGGCTAACAAACACGATGACACATTGTTCTGCTCTCTTATACTAGTCAGTTCTGATTTTCATAGCATGGTATATAAACATATTTTTAATTACATTCTGATTTTTACAGTTTAATAAAGATGAACATTTATCTGAAGAAGGAATTCTTTAACGTCATTTCTACGTAAATTATCATATAATGGACACACAAGCAAAAGATGTAATTCACGTTCTAATACGTTGATATTACATGATTTAAATAACCTAAGTCTTTTTTTATTTAATATCTGCCAATCTATAAATCATGTGATGAACATCAGAAACGTGATAAGCTTACTCTAAATGTTCTTATAGTGACACATGATAGATAATGCTCAGGAGAAATGTATGGTTTGAAAACTGAATAATAATCATATTTGGTAGAGAGGGAGAGTTTATTAAGCCAGTTTTGTTGGTATATATCTTTTAGCCGTTGCGTAAAGGAGTTTATAAATGTTGTAGGAAATTCAACATTTTGTTCTTGCCATTTGTGATTAAACATGTTGAGAATAACATTTAAAAAAAAATCTGTTTCCCAGTTCATGAGTCAATTTTGCTCATATATAATCATCCTTTCATAACATTTTTTTGGGTAAGCGGTACCCGGGCATACTTTAGATTCTCAGCCAGAGAGCTGATTACTTTGAATTCCGAATTAATTTTAAGCGGATACCGACCTATGTTCATCTTTACCCCAGGAAATTTCTTACAGGCCAATAAATGAACTTTCTCTATTTGGTCAAAATGATGATATCCCCAAATTTCAATAGAATTGGACTTTTTTCTAAATCCAAAATTCTGAAAAGGGCAATCTGAATGTAATTTGATACCCTTTTTGCAATTGTTTTCAATCTGCATAGCCGGTTCATTCATAATTTTCTTTAGAAAAATGGACTAAGTACACAGGCCTGTCTAACACCAATTTATACATTAAATGATCACAGTTGTAATATTTTAAATAGTATACATTAGGAGAAAGATTTCATATAATCATGAGTCTCCAAAAAAACTTTCGACATTATAAAAAAAACTATTCAAAACACATTTGCACCAGGCATTTACTCAGGAATTCCCAGAGCTTTCCTAAATACTGCCTGGAAAATACTGGTAGAGATTTAGTCGGTAAAAGAAGACCCTGGTGAGACAATAGGGTGATGTCACTAGATGTTTAGAATATCACAAAGAAGCTGTTTCAGTAGCCTCTTCTACTACTTCCAGAAGCTTGTTTAAATTAAATTAAATTAAATCATTATTATTAATATTAAAATCACCAGGGAAATAAAACTTGAATCTTGAACTTGAAAACAGTAGAATGTCTTCTTGATACTGAGAGCATAATCATCATCCGTGTGTACATGTAATTATCAATGCGTATCTGTGGTCATCCTCTGGTTGACCACCTCTAAACTTGAGTGTGTGTATGTGTAAGTGTCTGTATATGTGTGAGTGTGTGTATATGTGAGTGTGTGTACATGTGACTGTGTGTATATGTGAGTGTATGTATATGTGAGTGTGTGTATATGTGAGTGTATGTATATGTGAGTGTGTGTATGTATGTAACTCTCAACGCAGCCAATTTTGGTTCGTTCCTTTTTTATTTTATAGCTTTTGAACTAATCTATACAATGAAATTGAATTTCCATTTTTAAGAACGGTGCTGAATAATATATTTCTTTATTTCAAAATGAAGAAAATATATCCAAAAGAAATGTCAAATGTATACTACGCTGAGAAAAGACCAAACTGAATACGTGTGATAATTATGTATCATAAGCAAGCAGACATATACATCAAGTTTATCAGTAAATGTGATCGAAGCATGACAACTACCAAATTAACCACAGTTCGTACTTTCAATGAGTTTCGTCATTCGTGTGTATATGTGAGTGTGTGTATGTGTGAGTGTGTGTATGTGTGACTGTGTGTATATATGACCGTGTGTATACATGTATGTGAGTGTGTGTATGTGTGACTGTGTGTATGTGTGAGTGTGTGTATATGTGAGTGTGTGTACATGTGAGTGTGTGTATTATTGAGTGTGTGTATATGTGAGTGTGTGTATATGTTAGTGTGTGTATATGTGAGTGTGTGTATGTGTGAGTGTGTGTATATGTTAGAATATGTATATGTGAGTGTTTGTACATGTGAGTGTGTGTATATGTGAGTGTGTGTATATGTGAGTGTGTGTATATGTGATTGTGTGTACATATGAGTGTGTTTATGTGTGAGTGTGTGTATGTGTGAGTGTGTGTATATGTGAGTGTGTGTATATGTGACTGTGTGTATATGTGAGTGTGTGTATATGTGAGTGTGTGTATATGTGAGTGTTTGTATGTGTGAGTGTGTGTATATGTTAGTGTGTGTATATGTGAGTGTTTGTATATGTGAGTGTGTGTATATGTGAGTGTGTGTATATGTGAGTGTGTGTACATGTGAATGTGTGTATGTGTGAGTGTGTGTATGTGTGAGTGTGTGTATGTGTGACTGTGTGTATATGTGACCGTGTGTATACCAACATCTGCACTACAGTTCACGTATACAGCAATGTGTAAGATGAGTAATTAAGATGTGTTGATTGTTGATAGTTGATTGTTAAAAGCATTGTCCCTGGGTAATGATTTGTGACTACATTGGTATGCATGTGTACAAATGTAAAGCGTATGATTTGTTAAAAATATATTGAAATGAATAGGAATTAATTATGACGGCGGCATGACCGGAAGTGGTTGTTTCAGAACTATTTCCAGACGGGAGCATCTGGAGTAACTTTGTGTTAGAATAGGAAATTATAATAATGATTGACTAAAATGACAAGAAAAGGAATATAATGGAAATTGTTCTGAAATGCAAGGGCAATGCGGATATATAATACAGGGTTGACGTGGTGGATAGTGGGAGAGTAAATGTTGCTTGATGTTGAATAATGAGTGATCAAATCCGTTACCCTTAGGCGGTTTTAATATAGGCACCTAATGATTCAAATAAGTATACTGTGAGAAAGACTGGCTTAAAACTAGGTCACTTTCATTGATAGGTTTGATGAAAGGTGGCCGCATGTGTAGTGCAATTAATGATGTAGCTTGGACTCTTTTAGCGCAGGAATAAAAACAGTTGCCAAATATGGAACTAGGTTACGTTAAATTGTACAAACTTGTTTATGAATGAAATAAGTTTAAATTCATTGATTTGCGATACGTTTTTGATAAGTGTAGATTTTCTAGAGAATACAATTGCAAAAGAATGTATGTTTGCTTTACACATGTTTGAAGTCTACTTTCTGAACTTCTGCGATAAGAAGGAGATTTCATATATAAATTACAAACCTGAAGTGATTTTTTCTTGTTGAGTAATTATATTATTTCAAAACTTTAATAATAAACGTTGCCCTTTATGACACCCAGTAAGATGTATTGAGTCTTTTTGGTTTGATAATTCTTTGAAACAAAAATTTGACTTATTGAGGCTGAGTTCGCTCAATGTGAATAAAAGATTTACTCTAGAATTTATAATGAAAACTAAATGAAACACCCAACAACAAAAGTTAAGTTCAGGTATTTTGTTACCCATTTGTAATTGTAGTCTTTAACATGTTTTGCATTAAAAAGACACAAACACTTTATAAGATATACGCACCCGCGTTGAATAATGACCTTCACTTTTCAACACCTCGGGTATTTCAATCTTACACCGGCATAATTTATGCAGACGGGAATAGTTATGTCACGCATGGCACTGGCACTGGCGCAAGCCTCTTCTTATACTACAGGTAAGTTATCTACCTTAACTTATAAACACTAGTCATCAACAACACAGACAATTCAATACCGACTTCTTGATATTTGTCATAATAAACAAGCAGATGGTCGGTCGACCAGCCAAGACGTCTGCAACACAGTCCTCGTACGGTGCAGAGCTTGTGCTGAATAATAATAACGCAACACTGCAGTATGTGTGATAAAAATGATGAATAACTATCTTTTGCTGAGTTTCATTACATTGATTTTATAAAAGCCAACAGATTTCAGGCAAGCAACTTTTACTGTCACGCTGAGCTTCAGGGACATGGCTGAACTCTTTACAGGGTTACGTCATCGCATAAAGTGCTCGATGACATGTTGTCCGTTACAAGTGTTGCACAGAGTTCAACATTGATCAATCAGCTGTTGGCGAGTTCACTGGGTGCAGGCAGTTCCGTTGTTTATTTTGATTGTTGGAATGCCTCAATTTTTTTTTACAAACTACATTGATAATGGAATAATGATCCTTTATTTCTTTGGTAGCTTCACTGTGATTTTTGTTAGTTTCAAGATAAGCATTTCATCGTTACACTTAGTATACTGTGAGAAAGACTGGCTTACAACGAGGACAGTTTGATTGATGAGTTTGTTTATAAATGGCGACATGCATAATGTTTTAATCGTAGAACGGGAACTCTTTTAGCGCAGGAAATGAACCTCCTGCCTTATATCAAAGCAATGTACGTTGACAGAGTAAAACAAATTATGAATGAAAGAAATTAATTTAAATTGATTGATTCCTGACAAGTTCTTTAATAATTCTCGAATTTTTAAAAATAATAAATTACATAACAAGGTCAGTGTGCGTTACAATCTATGCGAATAGTATAACATGCTTGGTGTCTACTTTGTGAACTATTGCGATAAGAGAGAGATTTCATATATTTACAATGCACACGCTTCTAGCTGTATTGATTACATGTGATAGATTGGATACCACAACATCAGTTTAGTTTGTTTACTTTTGTCTTACAGCTTGAACCTTTGACAGAGTTCCCCGACTCCAGGTACACCTTTATCACTTACGCATGGCAAAAGTGAGTGAGGCGCTCGTAAATTGATGCAGAAAGTCTTATTAAAGGAGACTGAAATGTTCTTATTTACACTGAAGTAAATGAAGAAGAATTGTGTTTGATTCAAACTTTGAACTTTAAAACATAAAGGTGAGAAAAAATTGAAATACATTCTAAAGCACAAATGAACATCACTAGATTGACATTCCATCTTATCAAATCCAAACGGTTTAGAGTTTAAATCAAAATGTGTGATGGACTGTGGACAGGGAAACAATGTGGTGACAGTTGATTGCAAAATAAAATTTTCTATAACAGAAAAGTTGTTTAAAAAGTTCCTTTTGAGACGTAGTTTTGCAGAAAATTAACAGCAAGTTTTCATTTACTTTTATAATTGATGTGCACGTCTTTAAGAGTGTCCTTTAACAGTATCAACTTGACATTGTTATTATATTCTGAACATTTATACTGTAGTGCCCAAAAGCATATGCCTTTTTAAAATGAAAATAGAAGAATTTCGACATAACACTCAGTGCAAACAAACAGAAAAATTACAAGGTCAGATATTCTACTTTCACCAAGGAAGGCATTCTTTAGTTACGATGAAAGATATATTGTCCATCATTTATGATATTTTCTCCCGATTCTTTCATGGAAACATTCAAAATCCTTTTGTTCTGTTGATTTTCCGATAACTACTCATGACGTCATCAACTTGTACGTTGCTTTATGTCATCTGTGGTTGGCAGATTAAAACGGATAGAGCCATCTGTTGTTCATTCTAAAAATAAATCGTTGCCTCACTTTTCCCCGGGGGCGTGCTTTGCCCCTGTCTCCCGTAATATTCAAAAGAACTGCTACAGCTCCTTTAAACGAATCAAGCATAGCAATTTTCATGCAACCACCTGACTATAATGCCAGTTAGGGAGACAATTCTTTAATATAACGCAAAAATTAGAAATCAAAACATATAAAAAGTAAAATTTGAAATTTGACCTCTTTAACTAGGAGAAAGCACTTCTACTCCAATACATTATCACTGATTCATTAAGCAAGTCTTGAGTTCTGATCCTATAACCAAATTGTAGTTTGCATTTTTTGGAATAACAAATAATTCAACAAAGTTGAAAACTCCAAAAATCACATATACATTGCTCGCCTGACACAGTCACAAACTTCCATTTTAATACATTTACATATTTTCTAATGGTGATCAAGAAACGAAATGTTCAGACGCACAGACGCATCTCATATTATCCAGCCATAGAGCAGGTCACCCGTCCAAGTTGCAGTGTCAATCAATGTTGCTGAAGTGCTGAAATTTATATAGCATTGTACTTATTGGACCCATTGAGAAAAATATTCAAAAGCAGAGAAGAGTGCATGGCGAGAATTGAACCCCGGACCTGTTGATCCGAAGCAGCAGACCATCGTGGTGACTGGCCAACTGAGTTATGTAAAGAGCCACTTGTCACCATTGTTGACAGCAGCCCTTATTTTTAATATGGGATAATGAATGAACATCTTTATTAAACGAGTTAATGATTCGGGTCATCTCGTTCCTGAGTTTATTACAAACGGTAACATGTATGTATGTATGGGATGTATGTATATTAGTTTATTGCTCAATTTCAGCGAAATTACCGAAATAACTAATAATACACTCATAAACGAGCATTTGAACAATCCTTGGCATTAAATCAATGTGTCGATGTTGACCTCGTGTTTTCACATGGGGTCAAGGACACATTCCAGGGAAGCCCTTGTAGGTGACGTCATGATTAAGGATTCCCCTGTCAACCGGTGCTAACCATTTCAATAAGATGCAATTGTACATAACCAAAATGCAATATGGTTATCACAATTTAGCAGTTTTTCATTGACTAATGGTGACTTGATGATATTCTGCGTAAAACAGTGAAGTCGATAAACCCAAGACATCCAAATCTTAATACATCTATTATTTGAATAGACATTGTCTTTTGAATGTTCTGGTGAGATTTAATGGATATCAAAATACAAAAACACTGTTCGACAACCAATTACCAGGAATACCAGCAATTAGTTAGGGACGGGTCGTTGATTACAGGAGGGGGGGGGGGGGGGGGGGGGGGGGGGGGAGACATGGTAGTTGATTACAGGGGGGATTACAGTTGGGAGGGGATGGGTTCAGGTAAGGGTCATGAACAAAAATACAAAGGTTTGGGGAGGGACATATAACATAGACAGTATCGTTTTTACAGACTTGAAATAGGGCATTGAAAAGTATTGTAAAGCATTTGATAAACGCATAAAAAGTGAAAAATGTGTTTTGTTTTAAGAAGAAGACTGCTTGATATCATAATCTGATGCTAGTAAATAAGACCCACATAAATTCTGTTGTTTGTTCATTGTTATTCACAGAAACACAAGAAAGGAAAGTAGTTTCACTGAACTGACACTTTTTTTCACACAGGTAGGCTTTGGTTACTGTTTGGTATAGTTTAACAGTATGTAATGTAAGCATGTCAAATTAAAACAGTCATTAACATTGAACGCATTTGGAATGATATAAAATTCCAATCTGAATAGTACAGTTATAAACAGGGTTGCAGATTCAAAATTTTGCCAGTCGGACATTTCATTTCTGACAGAAGATGAACCTGGAAGTGATGTTTTTGTATTAAAAGAGAGGGAGAAAGTATTACTATTTGTTCACTCTTCATTTGTGGGGGGAGATGGAGGACTGGGGAGTCATATTGAACAATTGACCAGAGAGGGGTGAGGAGTTGGGGATCTTAGAAAATAGTGTGGTACTAGTGAACAAGTCTAATGAGACAAAACAATAGAGGTAATACCTTTATTATTATTATGAAGCTCAGTTTCTCATCTTTTGTATGCACAATGTGTTTGGTTCCTTTCCCCTTCATCAGGAAAATGGTTAACTTTAAACACATACTTGTTACTTGTTACTTCTTCCTTAGAATATAACAGTTTGTAATAATTATTTTTTGTGATGACAAATGTGGATTGAAAATTGTTAATTTGATGACTGGATAATGCCTTATTGTTTAAAATAGTCTTTATCTTAAGTCTTCAGTTAATAATCTTTACCTGGGATATATACATTGAATAATGCAATTCCTGTCATAATATGCATGTGATGATCTACAGAGCCAATGGCACTGATTTTACAGATACTTTTAAGATGTTATACATCATATTAAGTCCATTAGTGGTATGTTTAATGTGTAAATTCCAACATTCTATTAACTCATTTTTAAGGAGAATCTTTCTATAAAAGGTAAATGAATAACCAAACATATCTTCAGAAGGCCAATTTCAAGAAGTTAAATAGATGTATTGTGGGGAAGGGTCATGAAATACACCTAAATTGGGAGGGCCATAAAAAGAATTACATCAAGCCAGGGAGGGTACAAACTCAAGTAAAAATCCCCCACTGAAGTTATTTATATCTAAATATACACAGCTTATTAAAATATATTTGGTGAAAATAGAACATAAGTGGCTTGTGCTGCATGACATACTGTCAAAGATATTTGTGTGTGAATGATTCAAGATAATGTTGGTGTGAACTGCTCCAAGATAGTTTTTAGCATTAATAGTTTCAGTATTTGTTGACTTTCAAAATATCACTTTTCATAAGTTCACTTTTCATGAAAACAAGATTTTTAGATTCAAGAACATCCATCATTTCATCAGAATCCGACATTGCAGCACACACTTGCTGTGCATTCATCTGTACCCATTAGACCAAAGATGTCAAAGATGCGTTTGATGTTAGCTGAGAAATGAAGATATGTGATTTTTAAATCTCATTCTTGTCGGCTCACACTATTGCAATAAAAATAATTTGAAGGCCTTGATCAGTCCTGGCACTTGAACATAAATTGGAGAATATTGACACCGTTAAGTTAAGGAGTTCAGCTGTCATCCCAAGCTGTTAAACAATTTTGAACACTACATTATGGTTAACAAAGTGAGTCAGATTTGAAAAGTCATTAAAGCGGACATAATATATTTCTTTCTTCTTAGATAATTTATTCTTAACCATGTCTTGCAGTGTAAATATTATGATCTATAGCAGAGATGAGGTGGGGTGACTTTGACACCGCTTTCAAGAGGATCACGGCTGCTAGTATTATGGCAGAGAGAAAGCCGACAACATCATGTGGCCTAAATACTGTATTGGAGACTGGCAAGAGTTATGCCTTGCATTGGGAAGTTGTTGTGGCTTTGCATATTGGTGAAACATGCGAGCATCAGTGAACCATGTGTGATCTACAGTAGAACATTTATGTCTGAATCCTGCTTGATACAACACAGCAATGTATGAGTCTACCACTAATCACACTTGTCAGAACGTTAAACAGTGAAACAATGAGAGATATTACACTTTTCCCTATTTCCCAATTATTCATGCTTATTTGTTATACACTGTTTCTTAAACTACTTGAATGTTTGAGTTTAAACAAATAAAAAGCATAACGATACTATATATGTAATACCCGAATTTTAAGTCTCTAAGTGATAGATTTTGCAGAAAGAACACCACGTACAAAAATCAGACCGTTTTTGCTCAAAATTAAAGAATTATTTTTCGGTTATTTACATACAAAATTTGAAGTTTTCAAGTCATATAATTTTTTAGATATGCTCCAGAAACGACACGAAAGTTAAACAAATATGGCCGTTTTGGTCAATATTCTAAAAAACTATTTGTACCTTGGAGTTGAAACCAATTAAAGGCACAAATGCACCATATAGGTTACTTTCATACCATATAGGAAGTTTCAAAGTCAATATAAAAAATATTTTCAAAATCCTGAGTAAAATCATTTTGTTCATGGATTAGTTATTCTTTGCTCTATTCCGTATAAAATGTCATTGGTTTTGTACCAGTATAACTCATACATAGTGATACAACAAATATTCCTTGAAATACACCTTTTGTCCTTTGATTTTACAGGTTGCGCCAATTCTAAAATTAGTTTTGAAATAATCATTTAAAGGTTCATTGCCACTTTTTTGGGCTAGAAAGACTTGTATTACAATAACAATGATGATGGATAATAGTTTTGCTGATCTTTAGTCATTTATTGACATGCTTCATACACAAGTTGTGAAAAAATAATAAAAAACGTTGTTACAGCGCTACTCTTCAAGGGTAATATTTTCCTATTGTATGCTGTAAATATTGTGTTCATTATCCAAATAAATAGAAAAGATCACAATAAAGAGACAGAATACTCAAAATACTTTTTCAGAAGTATACAACTAATCATAAAATGACGCAAAGCAAAAAAAACCCACTGAATTTAAAGAATAAAATAAAATTTTAATTTCATACGGTGAGTGTTTTTTTTTATAAAAAAAAATCCTTTTTGTTTGAAAAATATGGTAGAAGAATTCCTTATTAAAAATAATGACTGGTTATCGCTGCCTCAGGCTCTTCCATATGAAACTGGAAATATGAATATTAGTTTGAACAAAGCTTTAGACATGTTTACAACTTGGGGAAATTTATTGAATTTGGTTCGCACGATCTTGTATTTCATGATACTGATGATGTGCCGCCATCTTGAGCCGCTCAAACGAGCCAGCGGGCTCAGCCGGTTTACCCGCTCCAAAACAAATGTGTCGGATGGCAGAAGTCCGGGCGACTGGCTAACCGACTGATTAGCCGGTGAACAAATGGAAGGTGGCCCATAATAAATTAATCTTAAAACCATATCAGAAGCTTCAGAATTCAAACTCAGGACTGTTGATTCTAATAACCTACCATTTATCAATATTAACAAGACAAACAAATTATAGAAGTTTCAAAATTCAAACCCAGGACTTCTCATTGGTTCTGATACTCTCCCATTTATCAACTTTAACATGACAAATGTAACTGCAACAGAATTACCTGCCTTAAAGACTTTGAATGCAGACATCCAACACACTTGTACAACTTCCAACAAACCAGGTCAGATCCTTCAGGATTCAAACTTGGACTGCTGATGAATTGAAACACAGAAAACGCTCATTAAACTGCACTGATATGTTTGAAAATCATGATCTGGTGCGGTCTAATAAAACATATTCCAGTAACTGTCTTTTCTCTCTCAAATCCTCGGATTCCTGGAAATCAAACAGAAAAGTAGAGACATTGGCTCTCTAGCTCATCAGGTATTTCATTATTCATTATGGCTAAGGTAAAGAGGAAATAATAAATCATTCCCTATTTAAAAAATTTAAAATAAATATTCCAAATTGGCCGTGACATTCTAAGAATTGGGAACAAATAACAAAAACATCTTAAAGGTGTTACCTGTACTGTTTTGTCTATTAGAGGCTTGTAACTCTCAACACCCCAGTGAAATATGATACTCCTATAACCAGAAATCTGTTAGGCCTCATACACAACCCAACCTAACACCTCTCCTTGACCCATTGGGCAATTAACAACTGTCACTAATTTGACTGAAGAAGAAGCAATACATTATATTCCATGTAATTTGGTGTTACCAACATAAACTTGAGTGAACGTATTTTCATCAGCATTTTATTGTAGCAGCTGAAATAGTAAACCCCTTTAAATTGAATGCCTGCCTTATTTTTGGGAGTAGGCAAATATTTACAAATTATAGTCTTTATCCATCTGAGGTCATAATTTCGAAATTAAAGTCACTTACATTTTAAAGTCAACCCCTGCCACGACATTATTAAAGGGGGCATCAAAACCAAATGAACAAAATAAATCTCCATGTAACAAAGATGTTATCAATGGAAAACAGTTATCTGTATTACAAGAAAATAGTTCAACTCATTAAACAACAATTTTGTGGCACTCTTTAGAGAGAGTGGTAGATTTAAAGGTCTCGTGCAATTTTAAAAGTTCAGACAGCAAGACAGTTGACCATTGCACTGTTGTACCATGTCTAAAACTCTACTGTGAGTGTTTTCGTTTCACATCATCAGTCAAAACGCTTGAACTACCTTTGAGCGGTCATTTTAATAGGAACACCATAGAAAGGGCACTTGATTGGAACCGGACCTGAATGATATCACATTTTACATTTGCAACTCTTTATTAGGAGTATTATTTAGCCATTGATAACACTTGTTTACCTTTCTGTGGCGTGTTATATGCTAAAGTAAAATTGTTGTACTTCTACACACTACTAAACAAACAACTTACTACTGCACCAACTAGCCACTGGAACAACTTACTACTGCACCAACTAGACACTGTTACAACTTACTACTGCACCAACTAGCCACTGTTACAACCTACTACTGCACCAACTAGCCACTGGAACAACTTACTACTGCACCAACTAGCCACTGGAACAACTTACTACTGCACCAACCAGCCACTGTTACAACTTACTACTGCACCAACTAGCCACTGGAACAACTTACTACTGCACCAACTAGACACTGTAACAACTGACAACTGCACCAACTAGACACTGTTACAACTTACTACTGCACCAACTAGCCACTATAAGAACATACTTCTGCACCAACTAGACACTGTAACAACTTACTACTGCATCAACTGGTCACTGAAACAACTTACTACTGCACCAACTAGTCACTGTAACAACTTTCAACTGCACCAACTAGTCACTGTAACAACTTCCTACTGCACCAACTAGACACTGGAACAACGTACTCCTGCACCAACTAGAAACTGTAACAACTCACTACTGCAACAACTACCTATTGTAACAACCTACTACTGCACCAACTACCTACTGTAACAACTTACTACTGCACAAACTAGTCACTGTACCAACTTACTACTGCACCAACTAGCCACTGTAACAAACTACTAGTGCACCAACTAGCCACTGTAACAAATTACTACTGCGACAACTACCTACTGTAACAACTGACAACTGCAACAACTACCTACTGTAACACCTGACAACTGCACCAACTACCTACTGTAACAACTTTCAACTGCACCAACTACCTACTGTAACAACTTTCAACTGCACCAACTACCTACTGTAACAACTTACTACTGCACCAACTACCTATTGTAACAACTTACTACTGCACCAACTAGTCACTGTACCAAGTTACTACTGCACAAACTAGCCACTGTAACAAACTACTAGTGCACAAACTAGCCACTGTAACAAATTACTACTGCAACAACTACCTACTGTAACAACTGACAACTGCAACAACTACCTACTGTAACAACTGACAACTGCACCAACTAGAAACTGTAACAACTGACAACTGCACCAACTACCTACTGTAACAACTCACTACTGCACCAACTACCTACTGTAACAACTTACTACTGCACCAACTACCTACTGTAACAACTTACTACTGCATCAACTAGTCACTGTACCAACTTACTACTGCACCAACTAGCCACTGTAACAAACTACTAGTGCACCAACTAGCCACTGTAACAAATTACTACTGCAACAACTGACAACTGTAACAACTACCTACTGTAACAACTGACAACTGCACCAACTAGAAACTGTAACAACTTACTACTGCACCAACTACCTACTGTAACAACTGACAACTGCACCAACTACCTATTGTAACAACTTACTACTGCACCAACTACCTACTGTAACAACTGACAACTGCACCAACTACCTATTGTAACAACTTACTACTGCACCAACTACCTACTGTAACAACTTACTACTGCACCAAACTAGTCACTGTACCAACTTACTACTGCACCAACTAGCCACTGTAACAAACTACTAGTGCACCAACTAGCCACTGTAACAAATTACTACTGCAACAACTGACAACTGCAACATCTACCTACTGTAACAACTGACAACTGCACCAACTAGAAACTGTAACAACTGACAACTGCACCAACTACCTACTGTAACAACTCACTACTGCACCAACTACCTACTGTAACAACTTACTACTGCACCAACTACCTACTGTAACAACTTACTACTGCATCAACTAGTCACTGTACCAACTTACTACTGCACCAACTAGCCACTGTAACAAACTACTAGTGCACCAACTAGCCACTGTAACAAATTACTACTGCAACAACTGACAACTGCAACAACTACCTACTGTAACAACTGACAACTGCACCAACTAGAAACTGTAACAACTTACTACTGCACCAACTACCTACTGTAACAACTGACAACTGCACCAACTACCTATTGTAACAACTTACTACTGCACCAACTACCTACTGTAACAACTGACAACTGCACCAACTACCTATTGTAACAACTTACTACTGCACCAACTACCTACTGTAACAACTTACTACTGCACCAAACTAGTCACTGTACCAACTTACTACTGCACCAACTAGCCACTGTAACAAACTACTAGTGCACCAACTAGCCACTGTAACAAATTACTACTGCAACAACTGACAACTGCAACAACTACCTACTGTAACAACTGACAACTGCACCAACTAGAAACTGTAACAACTTACTACTGCACCAAC
Source organism: Gibbula magus (assembly GCA_936450465.1). Lineage (NCBI taxonomy): Eukaryota > Metazoa > Mollusca > Gastropoda > Trochida > Trochidae > Gibbula > Gibbula magus. The sequence continues at coordinate 57,751,771 of OW388302.1, forward strand.
TACCTACTGTAACAACTGACAACTGCACCAACTACCTATTGTAACAACTTACTACTGCACCAACTAGAAACTGTAACAACTCACTACTGCACCAACTACCTATTGTAACAACCTACTACTGCACCAACTACCTACTGTAACAACTTACTACTGCACAAACTAGTCACTGTACCAACTTACTACTGCACCAACTAGCCACTGTAACAAACTACTAGTGCACCAACTAGCCACTGTAACAAATTACTACTGCGACAACTACCTACTGTAACAACTGACAACTGCAACAACTACCTACTGTAACACCTGACAACTGCACCAACTACCTACTGTAACAACTTTCAACTGCACCAACTACCTACTGTAACAACTTTCAACTGCACCAACTACCTACTGTAACAACTTACTACTGCACCAACTACCTATTGTAACAACTTACTACTGCACCAACTAGTCACTGTACCAACTTACTACTGCACAAACTAGCCACTGTAACAAACTACTAGTGCACAAACTAGCCACTGTAACAAATTACTACTGCAACAACTACCTACTGTAACAACTGACAACTGCAACAACTACCTACTGTAACAACTGACAACTGCACCAACTAGAAACTGTAACAACTGACAACTGCACCAACTACCTACTGTAACAACTCACTACTGCACCAACTACCTACTGTAACAACTTACTACTGCACCAACTACCTACTGTAACAACTTACTACTGCATCAACTAGTCACTGTACCAACTTACTACTGCACCAACTAGCCACTGTAACAAACTACTAGTGCACCAACTAGCCACTGTAACAAATTACTACTGCAACAACTGACAACTGTAACAACTACCTACTGTAACAACTGACAACTGCACCAACTAGAAACTGTAACAACTTACTACTGCACCAACTACCTACTGTAACAACTGACAACTGCACCAACTACCTACTGTAACAACTTACTACTGCACCAACTACCTACTGTAACAACTGACAACTGCACCAACTACCTATTGTAACAACTTACTACTGCACCAACTACCTACTGTAACAACTTACTACTGCACCAAACTAGTCACTGTACCAACTTACTACTGCACCAACTAGCCACTGTAACAAACTACTAGTGCACCAACTAGCCACTGTAACAAATTACTACTGCAACAACTGACAACTGCAACATCTACCTACTGTAACAACTGACAACTGCACCAACTAGAAACTGTAACAACTGACAACTGCACCAACTACCTACTGTAACAACTTACTACTGCACCAACTACCTACTGTAACAACTTACTACTGCACCAACTACCTACTGTAACAACTTACTACTGCATCAACTAGTCACTGTACCAACTTACTACTGCACCAACTAGCCACTGTAACAAACTACTAGTGCACCAACTAGCCACTGTAACAAATTACTACTGCAACAACTGACAACTGCAACAACTACCTACTGTAACAACTGACAACTGCACCAACTAGAAACTGTAACAACTTACTACTGCACCAACTACCTACTGTAACAACTGACAACTGCACCAACTACCTATTGTAACAACTTACTACTGCACCAACTACCTACTGTAACAACTGACAACTGCACCAACTACCTATTGTAACAACTTACTACTGCACCAACTACCTACTGTAACAACTTACTACTGCACCAAACTAGTCACTGTACCAACTTACTACTGCACCAACTAGCCACTGTAACAAACTACTAGTGCACCAACTAGCCACTGTAACAAATTACTACTGCAACAACTGACAACTGCAACAACTACCTACTGTAACAACTGACAACTGCACCAACTAGAAACTGTAACAACTTACTACTGCACCAACTACCTACTGTAACAACTGACAACTGCACCAACTACCTATTGTAACAACGTACTACTGCACCAACTACCTACTGTAACAACTTACTACTGCACCAACTAGTCACTGTACCAACTTACTACTGCACCAACTAGCCACTGTAACAAACTACTAGTGCACCAACTAGCCACTGTAACAAAGTACTACTGCGACAGCTACCTACTGTAACAACTGACAACTGCAACAACTACCTACTGTAACAACTTTCAACTGCACCAACTACCTACTGTAACAACTTTCAACTGCACCAACTACCTACTGTAACAACTTACTACTGCACCAACTACCTATTGTAACAACTTACTACTGCACCAACTACCTACTGTAACAACTTACTACTGCAACAACTAGTCACTGTACCAACTTACTACTGCACAAACTAGCCACTGTAACAAACTACTAGTGCACCAACTAGCCACTGTAACAAATCACTACTGCAACAACTACCTACTGTAACAACTGACAACTGCACCAACTACCTACTGTAACAACTTTCAACTGCACCAACTACCTACTGTAACAACTTACTACTGCACCAACTACCTATTGTAACAACTTACTACTGCACCAACTAGTCACTGTACCAACTTACTACTGCACAAACTAGCCACTGTAACAAACTACTAGTGCACCAACTAGCCACTGTAACAAATTACTACTGCAACAACTACCTACTGTAACAACTGACAACTGCAACAACTAGCTACTGTAACAACTGACAACTGCACCAACTAGAAACTGTAACAACTGACAACTGCACCAACTACCTACTGTAACAACTCACTACTGCACCAACTACCTACTGTAACAACTTACTACTGCACCAACTACCTACTGTAACAACTTACTACTGCATCAACTAGTCACTGTACCAACTTACTACTGCACCAACTAGCCACTGTAACAAACTACTAGTGCACCAACTAGCCACTGTAACAAATTACTACTGCAACAACTGACAACTGCAACAACTACCTACTGTAACAACTGACAACTGCACCAACTAGAAACTGTAACAACTTACTACTGCACCAACTACCTACTGTAACAACTGACAACTGCACCAACTACCTATTGTAACAACTTACTACTGCACCAACTACCTACTGTAACAACTGACAACTGCACCAACTACCTATTGTAACAACTTACTACTGCACCAACTACCTACTGTAACAACTTACTACTGCACCAAACTAGTCACTGTACCAACTTACTACTGCACCAACTAGCCACTGTAACAAACTACTAGTGCACCAACTAGCCACTGTAACAAATTACTACTGCAACAACTGACAACTGCAACAACTACCTACTGTAACAACTGACAACTGCACCAACTAGAAACTGTAACAACTTACTACTGCACCAACTACCTACTGTAACAACTGACAACTGCACCAACTACCTGTTGTAACAACGTACTACTGCACCAACTACCTACTGTAACAACTTACTACTGCACCAACTAGTCACTGTACCAACTTACTACTGCACCAACTAGCCACTGTAACAAACTACTAGTGCACCAACTAGCCACTGTAACAAATTACTACTGCGACAACTACCTACTGTAACAACTGACAACTGCGACAACTACCTACTGTAACAACTTTCAACTGCACCAACTACCTACTGTAACAACTTTCAACTGCACCAACTACCTACTGTAACAACTTACTACTGCACCAACTACCTATTGTAACAACTTACTACTGCACCAACTACCTACTGTAACAACTTACTACTGCACCAACTAGTCACTGTACCAACTTACTACTGCACAAACTAGCCACTGTAACAAACTACTAGTGCACCAACTAGCCACTGTAACAAATCACTACTGCAACAACTACCTACTGTAACAACTGACAACTGCACCAACTACCTACTGTAACAACTTTCAACTGCAAAAACTACCTATTGTAACAACTTACTACTGCACCAACTAGAAACTGTAACAACTCACTACTGCACCAACTACCTATTGTAACAACTTACTACTGCACCAACTACCTACTGTAACAACTTACTACTGCACCAACTAGTCACTGTACCAACTTACTACTGCACCAACTAGCCACTGTAACAAAATACTAGTGCACCAACTAGCCACTGTAATAAATTACTACTGCAACAAGTACCTACTGTAACAACTGACAACTGCAACAACTACATACTGTAACAACTGACAACTGCACCAACTAGAAACTGTAACAACTGACAACTGCACCAACTACCTACTGTAACAACTTTCAACTGCACCAACTACCTATTGTAACAACTTACTACTGCACCAACTACCTACTGTAACAACTTACTACTGCATCAACTAGTCACTGTACCAACTTACTACTGCACCAACTAGCCACTGTAACAAACTACTAGTGCACCAACTAGCCACTGTAACAAATTACTACTGCAACAACTGACAACTGCAACAACTACCTACTGTAACAACTGACAACTGCACCAACTAGAAACTGTAACAACTTATTACTGCACCAACTACCTACTGTAACAACTGACAACTGCACCAACTACCTATTGTAACAACTTACTACTGCACCAACTACCTACTGTAACAACTGACAACTGCACCAACTACCTATTGTAACAACTTACTACTGCACCAACTACCTACTGTAACAACTTACTACTGCACCAAACTAGTCACTGTACCAACTTACTACTGCACCAACTAGCCACTGTAACAAACTACTAGTGCACCAACTAGCCACTGTAACAAATTACTACTGCAACAACTGAAAACTGCAACAACTACCTACTGTAACAACTGACAACTGCACCAACTAGAAACTGTAACAACTTACTACTGCACCAACTACCTACTGTAACAACTGACAACTGCACCAACTACCTATTGTAACAACGTACTACTGCACCAACTACCTACTGTACCAACTTACTACTGCACCAACTAGCCACTGTAACAAACTACTAGTGCACCAACTAGCCACTGTAACAAATTACTACTGCGACAACTACCTACTGTAACAACTGACAACTGCAACAACTACCTACTGTAACAACTTTCAACTGCACCAACTACCTACTGTAACAACTTACTACTGCACCAACTACCTATTGTAACAACTTACTACTGCACCAACTAGAAACTGTAACAACTCACTACTGCACCAACTACCTATTGTAACAACTTACTACTGCACCAACTACCTACTGTAACAACTTACTACTGCACCAACTAGTCACTGTACCAACTTACTACTGCACCAACTAGCCACTGTAACAAAATACTAGTGCACCAACTAGCCACTGTAATAAATTACTACTGCAACAAGTACCTACTGTAACAACTGACAACTGCAACAACTACCTACTGTAACAACTTTCAACTGCACCAACTACCTACTGTAACAACTTACTACTGCACAAACTACCTACTGTAACAACTTACTACTGCACCAACTACCTACTGTAACAACTTACTACTGCACCAACTAGTCACTGTACCAACTTACTACTGCACAAACTAGCCACTGTAACAAACTACTAGTGCACCAACTAGCCACTGTAACAAATCACTACTGCAACAACTACCTACTGTAACAACTGACAACTGCACCAACTACCTACTGTAACAACTTTCAACTGCAAAAACTACCTATTGTAACAACTTACTACTGCACCAACTAGAAACTGTAACAACTCACTACTGCACCAACTACCTATTGTAACAACTTACTACTGCACCAACTACCTACTGTAACAACTTACTACTGCACCAACTAGTCACTGTACCAACTTACTACTGCACCAACTAGCCACTGTAACAAAATACTAGTGCACCAACTAGCCACTGTAATAAATTACTACTGCAACAAGTACCTACTGTAACAACTGACAACTGCAACAACTACATACTGTAACAACTGACAACTGCACCAACTAGAAACTGTAACAACTGACAACTGCACCAACTACCTACTGTAACAACTTTCAACTGCACCAACTACCTATTGTAACAACTTACTACTGCACCAACTACCTACTGTAACAACTTACTACTGCATCAACTAGTCACTGTACCAACTTACTACTACACCAACTAGCCACTGTAACAAACTACTAGTGCACCAACTAGCCACTGTAACAAATTACTACTGCAACAACTGACAACTGCAACAACTACCTACTGTAACAACTGACAACTGCACCAACTAGAAACTGTAACAACTTACTACTGCACCAACTACCTACTGTAACAACTGACAACTGCACCAACTACCTATTGTAACAACTTACTACTGCACCAACTACCTACTGTAACAACTGACAACTGCACCAACTACCTATTGTAACAACTTACTACTGCACCAACTACCTACTGTAACAACTTACTACTGCACCAAACTAGTCACTGTACCAACTTACTACTGCACCAACTAGCCACTGTAACAAACTACTAGTGCACCAACTAGCCACTGTAACAAATTACTACTGCAACAACTGAAAACTGCAACAACTACCTACTGTAACAACTGACAACTGCACCAACTAGAAACTGTAACAACTTACTACTGCACCAACTACCTACTGTAACAACTGACAACTGCACCAACTACCTATTGTAACAACGTACTACTGCACCAACTACCTACTGTAACAACTTACTACTGCACCAACTAGCCACTGTAACAAACTACTAGTGCACCAACTAGCCACTGTAACAAATTACTACTGCGACAACTACCTACTGTAACAACTGACAACTGCAACAACTACCTACTGTAACAACTTTCAACTGCACCAACTACCTACTGTAACAACTTACTACTGCACCAACTACCTATTGTAACAACTTACTACTGCACCAACTACCTACTGTAACAACTTACTACTGCACCAACTAGCCACTGTACCAACTTACTACTGCACAAACTAGCCACTGTAACAAACTACAAGTGCACCAACTAGCCACTGTCACAAATTACTACTGCAACAACTACCTACTGTAACAACTTTCAACTGCACCAACTACCTATTGTAACAACTTAATACTGCACCAACTACCTACTGTAACAACTTACTACTGCACCAACTAGTCACTGTACCAACTTACTACTGCACAAACTAGCCACTGTAATAAACTACTAGTGCACCAACTAGCCACTGTCACAAATTACTACTGCAAAAACTACCTACTGTAACAACTGACAACTGCAACAACTACCTACTGTAACAACTGACAACTGCACCAACTAGAAACTGTAACAACTGACAACTGCACCAACTACCTACTGTAACAACTTTCAACTGCACCAACTACCTATTGTAACAACTTACTACTGCACCAACTACCTACTGTAACAACTTACTACTGCACCAACTACCTACTGTAACAACTTACTACTGCACCAACTAGTCACTGTACCTACTTACTACTGCACCAACTAGCCACTGTTACACACTACTAGTGCACCAACTAGCCACTGTAACAAATTACTACTGCAACAACTACCTACTGTAACAACTGACAACTGCAACAACTACCTACTCTAACAACTGACAACTGCACCAACTAGAAACTGTAACAACTCACTACTGCAACAACTACCTACTGTAACAACTTACTACTGCACCAACTACCTACTTTAACAACTTACTACTGCACAAACTACCTACTGTTACAATTTACTACTGCACAAACTACCTACTGTAACATTACTACTGCACCAAGTACCTACTGTAACAATTTTCAACTGCACCAACTACCTACTGTAACAACTTACTACTGCACCAACTACCTACTGTAACAACTTTCAACTGCACCAACTTGCCACTGTAACAACTTACTACTGCACAAACTAGCTACTGTAACAACTGACAACTGCACCAACTAGCCACTGCAACAACTTACTACTGCACCAACTAGTCACTGTTACAACTTACTACTGCACCAAGTACCTACTGTAACAACTTTCAACTGCACCAACTAGACACTGTAACAACTTACTCCTGCACCAACTAGACACTGTAACAACTTACTACTGCACCAAAGTACCTACTGTAACAACTCACTACTGCACCAACTACCTACTGTAACAACTTACTACTGCACCAACTACCTACTGTAACAACTTACTACTGCACAAACTACCTACTGTAACAACTTACTACTGCACCAACTAGCTACTGTAACAACTCACTACTGCACAAACTAGCCACTGTAACAACTGACAACTGCACCAACTAGCCACTGTAACAAACTACTAGTGCACCAACTAGCCACTGTAACAAATTACTACTGCAACAACTACCTACTGTAACAACTGACAACTGCAACAACTACCTACTGTAACAACTGACAACTGCACCAACTAGAAACTGTAACAACTGACAAATGCACCAACTACCTACTGTAACAACTTTCAACTGCACCAACTACCTATTGTAACAACTTACTACTGCACCAACTACCTACTGTAACAACTTACTACTGCACCAACTAGTCACTGTACCTACTTACTACTGCACCAACTAGCCACTGTAACACACTACTAGTGCACCAACTAGCCACTGTAACAAATTACTACTGCAACAACTACCTACTGTAACAACTGACAACTGCAACAACTACCTACTCTAACAACTGACAACTGCACCAACTAGAAACTGTAACAACTCACTACTGCAACAACTACCTACTGTAACAACTTACTACTGCACCAACTACCTACTTTAACAACTTACTACTGCACAAACTACCTACTGTTACAATTTACTACTGCACAAACTACCTACTGTAACATTACTACTGCACCAAGTACCTACTGTAACAATTTTCAACTGCACCAACTACCTACTATAACAACTTACTACTGCACCAACTACCTACTGTAACAACTTTCAACTGCACCAACTAGCCACTGTAACAACTTACTACTGCACAAACTAGCTACTGTAACAACTGACAACTGCACCAACTAGCCACTGCAACAACTTACTACTGCAACAACTAGTCACTGTTACAACTTACTACTGCACCAAGTACCTACTGTAACAACTTTCAACTGCACCAACTAGACACTGTAACAACTTACTCCTGCACCAACTAGACACTGTAACAACTTACTACTGCACCAAGTACCTACTGTAACAACTCACTACTGCACCAACTACCTACTGTAACAACTTACTACTGCACCAACTACCTACTGTAACAACTTACTACTGCAAAAACTACCTACTGTAACAACTTACTACTGCACCAACTAGCTACTGTAACAACTCACTACTGCACCAACTAGCCACTGTAACAACTGACAACTGCACCAACTACCTACTGTAACAACTGACAACTGCACCAACTACCTACTGTAACAACTGACAACTGCACCAACTAGAAACTGTAACAACTGACAACTGCACCAACTACCTACTGTAACAACTCACTACTGCACCAACTAGCCACTGTAACAACTGACAACTGCACCAACTACCTACTGTAACAACTTTCAACTGCACCAACTACCTATTGTAACAACTTACTACTGCACCAACTACCTACTGTAACAACTTACTACTGCACCAACTAGTCACTGTACCTACTTACTACTGCACCAACTAGCCACTGTAACACACTACTAGTGCACCAACTAGCCACTGTAACAAATTACTACTGCAACAACTACCTACTGTAACAACTGACAACTGCAACAACTACCTACTGTAACAACTGACAACTGCACCAACTAGAAACTGTAACAACTCACTACTGCAACAACTACCTACTGTAACAACTTACTACTGCACCAACTACCTACTTTAACAACTTACTACTGCACAAACTACCTACTGTTACAATTTACTACTGCACAAACTACCTACTGTAACATTACTACTGCACCAAGTACCTACTGTAACAATTTTCAACTGCACCAACTACCTACTATAACAACTTACTACTGCACCAACTACCTACTGTAACAACTTTCAACTGCACCAACTAGCCACTGTAACAACTTACTACTGCACAAACTAGCTACTGTAACAACTGACAACTGCACCAACTAGCCACTGCAACAACTTACTACTGCAACAACTAGTCACTGTTACAACTTACTACTGCACCAAGTACCTACTGTAACAACTTTCAACTGCACCAACTAGACACTGTAACAACTTACTCCTGCACCAACTAGACACTGTAACAACTTACTACTGCACCAAGTACCTACTGTAACAACTCACTACTGCACCAACTACCTACTGTAACAACTTACTACTGCACCAACTACCTACTGTAACAACTTACTACTGCAAAAACTACCTACTGTAACAACTTACTACTGCACCAACTAGCTACTGTAACAACTCACTACTGCACCAACTAGCCACTGAAACAACTGACAACTGCACCAACTACCTACTGTAACAACTGACAACTGCACCAACTACCTACTGTAACAACTGACAACTGCACCAACTAGAAACTGTAACAACTGACAACTGCACCAACTACCTACTGTAACAACTCACTACTGCACCAACTAGCCACTGTAACAACTGACAACTGCACCAACTACCTACTGTAACAACTTTCAACTGCACCAACTACCTATTGTAACAACTTACTACTGCACCAACTACCTACTGTAACAACTTACTACTGCACCAACTAGTCACTGTACCAACTTACTACTGCACCAACTAGCCAGTGTGCAAACTACTAGTGCACCAACTAGCCACTGTAACAAATTACTACTGCAACAACTACCTACTGTAACAACTGACAACTGCAACAACTACCTACTGTAACAACTGACAACTGCACCAACTAGAAACTGTAACAACTTACTACTGCACCAACTACCTACTGTAACAACTTACTACTGCACCAAACTAGTCACTGTACCAACTTACTACTGCACCAACTAGCCACTGTAACAAACTACTAGTGCACAAACTAGCCACTGTAACAAATTACTACTGCAACAACTGACAACTGCAACAACTACCTACTGTAACAACTGACAACTGCACCAACTAGAAACTGTAACAACTTACTACTGCACCAACTACCTACTGTAACAACTGACAACTGCACCAACTACCTATTGTAACAACTTACTACTGCACCAACTACCTACTGTAACAACTTACTACTGCACCAACTAGTCACTGTACCAACTTACTACTGCACCAACTAGCCACTGTAACAAACTACTAGTGCACCAACTAGCCACTGTAACAAATTACTACTGCGACAACTACCTACTGTAACAACTGACAACTGCAACAACTACCTACTGTAACAACTTTCAACTGCACCAACTACCTACTGTAACAACTTTCAACTGCACCAACTACCTACTGTAACAACTTACTACTGCACCAACTACCTATTGTAACAACTTACTACTGCACCAACTACCTACTGTAACAACTTACTACTGCACCAACTAGTCACTGTACCAACTTACTACTGCACAAACTAGCCACTGTAACAAACTACTAGTGCACCAACTAGCCACTGTAACAAATCACTACTGCAACAACTACCTACTGTAACAACTGACAACTGCACCAACTACCTACTGTAACAACTTTCAACTGCACCAACTACCTATTGTAACAACTTACTACTGCACCAACTAGAAACTGTAACAACTCACTACTGCACCAACTACCTATTGTAACAACTTACTACTGCACCAACTACCTACTGTAACAACATACTACTGCACCAACTAGTCACTGTACCAACTTACTACTGCACCAACTAGCCACTGTAACAAAATACTAGTGCACCAACTAGCCACTGTAATAAATTACTACTGCAACAAGTACCTACTGTAACAACTGACAACTGCAACAACTACCTACTGTAACAACTGACAACTGCACCAACTAGAAACTGTAACAACTGACAACTGCACCAACTACCTACTGTAACAACTTTCAACTGCACCAACTACCTATTGTAACAACTTACTACTGCACCAACTACCTACTGTAACAACTTACTACTGCACCAACTAGTCACTGTACCAACTTACTACTGCACCAACTAGCCAGTGTGCAAACTACTAGTGCACCAACTAGCCACTGTAACAAATTACTACTGCAACAACTACCTACTGTAACAACTGACAACTGCAACAACTACCTACTGTAACAACTGACAACTGCACCAACTAGAAACTGTAACAACTGACAACAGCACCAACTACCTACTGTAACAACTTACTACTGCACCAACTACCTACTGTAACAACTGACAACTGCACCAACTAGCCACTGTACAAACTTACTACTGCACAAACTAGCCACTGTAACAAACTACAAGTGCACCAACTACCTACTGTAACAACTAACTACTGCAACAACTACCTACTGTAACAACTTTCAACTGCACCAACTACCTATTGTAACAACTTACTACTGCACCAACTACCTACTGTCACAAATTACTACTGCAACAACTACCTACTGTAACAACTTTCAACTGCACCAACTACCTATTGTAACAACTTACTACTGCACCAACTACCTACTGTAACAACTTACTCCTGCACCAACTAGTCACTGTACCAACTTACTACTGCACAAACTAGCCACTGTAACACACTACTAGTGCACCAACTAGCCACTGTAACAAATTACTACTGCAACAACTACCTACTGTAACAACTGACAACTGCAACAACTACCTACTCTAACAACTGACAACTGCACCAACTAGAAACTGTAACAACTCACTACTGCAACAACTACCTACTGTAACAACTTACTACTGCACCAACTACCTACTTTAACAACTTACTACTGCACAAACTACCTACTGTTACAATTTACTACTGCACAAACTACCTACTGTAACATTACTACTGCACCAAGTACCTACTGTAACAATTTTCAACTGCACCAACTACCTACTATAACAACTTACTACTGCACCAACTACCTACTGTAACAACTTTCAACTGCACCAACTAGCCACTGTAACAACTTACTACTGCACAAACTAGCTACTGTAACAACTGACAACTGCACCAACTAGCCACTGCAACAACTTACTACTGCAACAACTAGTCACTGTTACAACTTACTACTGCACCAAGTACCTACTGTAACAACTTTCAACTGCACCAACTAGACACTGTAACAACTTACTCCTGCACCAACTAGACACTGTAACAACTTACTACTGCACCAAGTACCTACTGTAACAACTCACTACTGCACCAACTACCTACTGTAACAACTTACTACTGCACCAACTACCTACTGTAACAACTTACTACTGCAAAAACTACCTACTGTAACAACTTACTACTGCACCAACTAGCTACTGTAACAACTCACTACTGCACCAACTAGCCACTGTAACAACTGACAACTGCACCAACTACCTACTGTAACAACTGACAACTGCACCAACTACCTACTGTAACAACTGACAACTGCACCAACTAGAAACTGTAACAACTGACAACTGCACCAACTACCTACTGTAACAACTCACTACTACACAAACTAGCCACTGTAACAACTGACAACTGCACCAACTACCTACTGTAACAACTTTCAACTGCACCAACTACCTATTGTAACAACTTACTACTGCACCAACTACCTACTGTAACAACTTACTACTGCACCAACTAGTCACTGTACCTACTTACTACTGCACCAACTAGCCACTGTAACACACTACTAGTGCACCAACTAGCCACTGTAACAAATTACTACTGCAACAACTACCTACTGTAACAACTGACAACTGCAACAACTACCTACTGTAACAACTGACAACTGCACCAACTAGAAACTGTAACAACTCACTACTGCAACAACTACCTACTGTAACAACTTACTACTGCACCAACTACCTACTTTAACAACTTACTACTGCACAAACTACCTACTGTTACAATTTACTACTGCACAAACTACCTACTGTAACATTACTACTGCACCAAGTACCTACTGTAACAATTTTCAACTGCACCAACTACCTACTATAACAACTTACTACTGCACCAACAACCTACTGTAACAACTTTCAACTGCACCAACTAGCCACTGTAACAACTTACTACTGCACAAACTAGCTACTGTAACAACTGACAACTGCACCAACTAGCCACTGAAACAACTTACTACTGCAACAACTAGTCACTGTTACAACTTACTACTGCACCAAGTACCTACTGTAACAACTTTCAACTGCACCAACTAGACACTGTAACAACTTACTCCTGCACCAACTAGACACTGTAACAACTCACTACTGCACCAACTACCTACTGTAACAACTTACTACTGCACCAACTACCTACTGTAACAACTTACTACTGCAAAAACTACCTACTGTAACAACTTACTACTGCACCAACTAGCTACTGTAACAACTCACTACTGCATCAACTAGCCACTGTAACAACTGACAACTGCACCAACTACCTACTGTAACAACTGACAACTGCACCAACTACCTACTGTAACAACTGACAACTGCACCAACTAGAAACTGTAACAACTGACAACTGCACCAACTACCTACTGTAACAACTCACTACTGCACCAACTAGCCACTGTAACAACTGACAACTGCACCAACTACCTACTGTAACAACTTTCAACTGCACCAACTACCTATTGTAACAACTTACTACTGCACCAACTACCTACTGTAACAACTTACTACTGCACCAACTAGTCACTGTACCAACTTACTACTGCACCAACTAGCCAGTGTGCAAACTACTAGTGCACCAACTAGCCACTGTAACAAATTACTACTGCAACAACTACCTACTGTAACAACTGACAACTGCAACAACTACCTACTGTAACAACTGACAACTGCACCAACTAGAAACTGTAACAACTTACTACTGCACCAACTACCTACTGTAACAACTTACTACTGCACCAAACTAGTCACTGTACCAACTTACTACTGCACCAACTAGCCACTGTAACAAACTACTAGTGCACAAACTAGCCACTGTAACAAATTACTACTGCAACAACTGACAACTGCAACAACTACCTACTGTAACAACTGACAACTGCACCAACTAGAAACTGTAACAACTTACTACTGCACCAACTACCTACTGTAACAACTGACAACTGCACCAACTACCTATTGTAACAACGTACTACTGCACCAACTACCTACTGTAACAACTTACTACTGCACCAACTAGTCACTGTACCAACTTACTACTGCACCAACTAGCCACTGTAACAAACTACTAGTGCACCAACTAGCCACTGTAACAAATTACTACTGCGACAACTACCTACTGTAACAACTGACAACTGCAACAACTACCTACTGTAACAACTGACAACTGCACCAACTAGAAACTGTAACAACTGACAACTGCACCAACTACCTACTGTAACAACTTTCAACTGCACCAACTACCTATTGTAACAACTTACTACTGCACCAACTACCTACTGTAACAACTTACTACTGCACCAACTAGTCACTGTACCAACTTACTACTGCACCAACTAGCCAGTGTGCAAACTACTAGTGAACCAACTAGCCACTGTAACAAATTACTACTGCAACAACTACCTACTGTAACAACTGACAACTGCAACAACTACCTACTGTAACAACTGACAACTGCACCAACTAGAAACTGTAACAACTGACAACTGCACCAACTACCTACTGTAACAACTTACAACTGCAACAACTACCTACTGTAACAACTGACAACTGCACCAACTAGCCACTGTACAAACTTACTACTGCACAAACTACCTACTGTAACAACTTACTACTGCACCAAACTAGTCACTGTACCAACTTACTACTGCACAAACTAGCCACTGTAACAAACTACAAGTGCACCAACTACCTACTGTAACAACTTACTACTGCAACAACTACCTACTGTAACAACTTTCAACTGCACCAACTACCTATTGTAACAACTTACTACTGCACCAACTACCTACTGTCACAAATTACTACTGCAACAACTACCTACTGTAACAACTTTCAACTGCACCAACTACCTATTGTAACAACTTACTACTGCACCAACTACCTACTGTAACAACTTACTACTGCACCAACTAGTCACTGTACCAACTTACTACTGCACAAACTAGCCACTGTAACAAACTACTAGTGCACCAACTAGCCACTGTCACAAATTACTACTGCAACAACTACCTACTGTAACAACTGACAACTGCAACAACTACCTACTGTAACAACTGACAACTGCACCAACTAGAAACTGTAACAACTGACAACTGCACCAACTACCTACTGTAACAACTTTCAACTGCACCAACTACCTATTGTAACAACTTACTACTGCACCAACTACCTACTGTAACAACTCACTACTGCAACAACTACCTACTGTAACAACTTACTACTGCACCAACTACCTACTTTAACAACTCACTACTGCACAAACTACCTACTGTTACAATTTACTACTGCACAAACTACCTACTGTAACATTACTACTGCACCAAGTACCTACTGTAACAACTTTCAACTGCACCAACTAGCCACTGTAACAACTTACTACTGCACAAACTAGCTACTGTAACAACTGACAACTGCACCAACTAGCCACTGCAACAACTTACTACTGCACCAACTAGTCACTGTTACAACTTACTACTGCACCAAGTACCTACTGTAACAACTTTCAACTGCACCAACTAGACACTGTAACAACTTACTCCTGCACCAACTAGACACTGTAACAACTTACTAATGCACCAAGTACCTACTGTAACAACTCACTACTGCACCAACTACCTACTGTAACAACTTACTACTGCACCAACTACCTACTGTAACAACTTACTACTGCACAAACTACCTACTGTAACAACTTACTACTGCACCAACTAGCTACTGTAACAACTCACTACTGCACCAACTAGCCACTGTAACAACTGACAACTGCACCAACTAGCCACTGTAACAAACTACTAGTGCACCAACTAGCCACTGTAACAAATTACTACTGCAACAACTACCTACTGTAACAACTGACAACTGCAACAACTACCTACTGTAACAACTGACAACTGCACCAACTAGAAACTGTAACAACTGACAAATGCACCAACTACCTACTGTAACAACTTTCAACTGCACCAACTACCTATTGTAACAACTTACTACTGCACCAACTACCTACTGTAACAACTTACTACTGCACCAACTAGTCACTGTACCTACTTACTACTGCACCAACTAGCCACTGTAACACACTACTAGTGCACCAACTAGCCACTGTAACAAATTACTACTGCAACAACTACCTACTGTAACAACTGACAACTGCAACAACTACCTACTGTAACAACTGACAACTGCACCAACTAGAAACTGTAACAACTCACTACTGCAACAACTACCTACTGTAACAACTTACTACTGCACCAACTACCTACTTTAACAACTTACTACTGCACAAACTACCTACTGTTACAATTTACTACTGCACAAACTACCTACTGTAACATTACTACTGCACCAAGTACCTACTGTAACAATTTTCAACTGCACCAACTACCTACTGTAACAACTTACTACTGCACCAACTACCTACTGTAACAACTTTCAACTGCACCAACTAGCCACTGTAACAACTTACTACTGCACAAACTACCTACTGTAACAACTGACAACTGCACCAACTAGCCACTGTAACAACTTACTACTGCACCAAGTACCTACTGTAACAACTTTCAACTGCACCAACTAGACACTGTAACAACTTACTCCTGCACCAACTAGACACTGTAACAACTTACTACTGCACCAAGTACCTACTGTAACAACTCACTACTGCACCAACTACCTACTGTAACAACTTACTACTGCACCAACTACCTACTGTAACAACTTACTACTGCACAAACTACCTACTGTAACAACTTACTACTGCACCAACTAGCTACTGTAACAACTCACTACTGCACCAACTAGCCACTGTAACAACTGACAACTGCACCAACTAGCCACTGTAACAAACTACTAGTGCACCAACTAGCCACTGTAACAAATTACTACTGCAACAACTACCTACTGTAACAACTGACAACTGCAACAACTACCTACTGTAACAACTGACAACTGCACCAACTAGAAACTGTAACAACTGACAAATGCACCAACTACCTACTGTAACAACTTTCTACTGCACCAAATACCTACTGTAACAACTTACTACTGCACCAACTAGTCACTGTACCAACTTACTACTGCACCAACTAGCCAGTTTGCAAACTACTAGTGCACCAACTAGCCACTGTAACAAATTACTACTGCAACAACTACCTACTGTAACAACTGACAACTGCAACAACTACCTACTGTAACAACTGACAACTGCACCAACTAGAAACTGTAACAACTGACAACTGCACCAACTACCTGCTGTAACAACTTACTACTGCACCAACTACCTACTGTAACAACTGACAACTGCACCAACTAGCCACTGTACAAACTTACTACTGCACAAACTAGCCACTGTAACAAACTACAAGTGCACCAACTACCTACTGTAACAACTTACTACTGCAACAACTACCTACTGTAACAACTTTCAACTGCACCAACTACCTATTGTAACAACTTACTACTGCACCAACTACCTACTGTCACAAATTACTACTGCAACAACTACCTACTGTAACAACTTTCAACTGCACCAACTACCTATTGTAACAACTTACTACTGCACCAACTACCTACTGTAACAACTTACTACTGCACCAACTAGTCACTGTACCAACTTACTACTGCACAAACTAGCCACTGTAACAAACTACTAGTGCACCAACTAGCCACTGTCACAAATTACTACTGCAACAACTACCTACTGTAACAACTGACAACTGCAACAACTACCTACTGTAACAACTGACAACTGCACCAACTAGAAACTGTAACAACTGACAACTGCACCAACTACCTACTGTAACAACTTTCAACTGCACCAACTACCTATTGTAACAACTTACTACTGCACCAACTACCTACTGTAACAACTCACTACTGCAACAACTACCTACTGTAACAACTTACTACTGCACCAACTACCTACTTTAACAACTCACTACTGCACAAACTACCTACTGTTACAATTTACTACTGCACAAACTACCTACTGTAACATTACTACTGCACCAAGTACCTACTGTAACAACTTTCAACTGCACCAACTAGCCACTGTAACAACTTACTACTGCACAAACTAGCTACTGTAACAACTGACAACTGCACCAACTAGCCACTGCAACAACTTACTACTGCACCAACTAGTCACTGTTACAACTTACTACTGCACCAAGTACCTACTGTAACAACTTTCAACTGCACCAACTAGACACTGTAACAACTTACTCCTGCACCAACTAGACACTGTAACAACTTACTAATGCACCAAGTACCTACTGTAACAACTCACTACTGCACCAACTACCTACTGTAACAACTTACTACTGCACCAACTACCTACTGTAACAACTTACTACTGCACAAACTACCTACTGTAACAACTTACTACTGCACCAACTAGCTACTGTAACAACTCACTACTGCACCAACTAGCCACTGTAACAAACTACTAGTGCACCAACTAGCCACTGTAACAAATTACTACTGCAACAACTACCTACTGTAACAACTGACAACTGCAACAACTACCTACTGTAACAACTGACAACTGCACCAACTAGAAACTGTAACAACTGACAAATGCACCAACTACCTACTGTAACAACTTTCAACTGCACCAACTACCTATTGTAACAACTTACTACTGCACCAACTACCTACTGTAACAACTTACTACTGCACCAACTAGTCACTGTACCTACTTACTACTGCACCAACTAGCCACTGTAACACACTACTAGTGCACCAACTAGCCACTGTAACAAATTACTACTGCAACAACTACCTACTGTAACAACTGACAACTGCAACAACTACCTACTGTAACAACTGACAACTGCACCAACTAGAAACTGTAACAACTCACTACTGCAACAACTACCTACTGTAACAACTTACTACTGCACCAACTACCTACTTTAACAACTTACTACTGCACAAACTACCTACTGTTACAATTTACTACTGCACAAACTACCTACTGTAACATTACTACTGCACCAAGTACCTACTGTAACAATTTTCAACTGCACCAACTACCTACTGTAACAACTTACTACTGCACCAACTACCTACTGTAACAACTTTCAACTGCACCAACTAGCCACTGTAACAACTTACTACTGCACAAACTACCTACTGTAACAACTGACAACTGCACCAACTAGCCACTGTAACAACTTACTACTGCACCAAGTACCTACTGTAACAACTTTCAACTGCACCAACTAGACACTGTAACAACTTACTCCTGCACCAACTAGACACTGTAACAACTTACTACTGCACCAAGTACCTACTGTAACAACTCACTACTGCACCAACTACCTACTGTAACAACTTACTACTGCACCAACTACCTACTGTAACAACTTACTACTGCACAAACTACCTACTGTA
Organism: Gibbula magus; assembly: GCA_936450465.1. Classification (NCBI taxonomy): domain Eukaryota; kingdom Metazoa; phylum Mollusca; class Gastropoda; order Trochida; family Trochidae; genus Gibbula; species Gibbula magus. The sequence continues at coordinate 57,772,248 of OW388302.1, forward strand.
ACAACTTACTACTGCACCAACTAGCTACTGTAACAACTCACTACTGCACCAACTAGCCACTGTAACAACTGACAACTGCACCAACTAGCCACTGTAACAAACTACTAGTGCACCAACTAGCCACTGTAACAAATTACTACTGCAACAACTACCTACTGTAACAACTGACAACTGCAACAACTACCTACTGTAACAACTGACAACTGCACCAACTAGAAACTGTAACAACTGACAAATGCACCAACTACCTACTGTAACAACTTTCTACTGCACCAAATACCTACTGTAACAACTTACTACTGCACCAACTAGTCACTGTACCAACTTACTACTGCACCAACTAGCCAGTTTGCAAACTACTAGTGCACCAACTAGCCACTGTAACAAATTACTACTGCAACAACTACCTACTGTAACAACTGACAACTGCAACAACTACCTACTGTAACAACTGACAACTGCAACAAACTAGAAACTGTAACAACTGACAACTGCACCAACTACCTACTGTAACAACTCACTACTGCACCAACTAGCCACTGTAACAACTGACAACTGCACCAACTACCTACTGTAACAATTTACTACTGCACCAACTACCTACTGTAACAACTTACTACTGCACCAACTAGTCACTGTAACAACTAACTACTGCACCAAGTACCTACTGTAACATTACTATTGCACCAACTACCTACTGTAACAACTGACAACTGCAACATTTACCTACTGTAACAACTGACAACTGCACCAACTAGAAACTGTAACAACTCACTACTGCACCAACTACCTACTGTAACAACTTACTACTGCACCAACTACCTACTGTAACAACTTACTACTGCACAAACTACCTACTGTAATATTACTACTGCACCAACTACCTACTGTAACATTACAACTGCACCAACTAGAAAGTGTAACAACTCACTACTGCAACAACTACCTACTGTAACAACTTACTACTGCACCAACTACCTACTTTAACAACTTACTACTGCACAAACTACCTACTGTTACAATTTACTACTGCACCAACTACCTACTGTAACATTACTACTGCACCAAGTACCTACTGTAACAATTTTCAACTGCACCAACTACCTACTGTAACAACTTACTACTGCACCAACTACCTACTGTAACAACTTTCAACTGCACCAACTAGCCACTGTACCAACTTACTACTGCACAAACTAGCCACTGTACCAACTTACTACTGCACAAACTAGCCACTGTAACACACTACTAGTGCACCAACTAGCCACTGTCACAAATTACTACTGCAACAACTACCTACTGTAACAACTGACAACTGCAACAACTACCTACTGTAACAACTGACAACTGCACCAACTAGAAACTGTAACAACTGACAACTGCACCAACTACCTACTGTAATAACTTTCAACTGCACCAACTACCTATTGTAACAACTTCCTACTGCACCAACTACCTACTGTAACAACTTACTACTGCACCAACTAGTCATTGTACCTACTTACTACTGCACCAACTAGCCACTGTAACACACTACTAGTGCACCAACTAGCCACTGTAACAAATTACTACTGCAACAACTACCTACTGTAACAACTGACAACTGCAACAACTACCTACTGTAACAACTGACAACTGCACCAACTAGAAACTGTAACAACTCACTACTGCAACAACTACCTACTGTAACAACTTACTACTGCACCAACTACCTACTTTAACAACTTACTACTGCACCAACTACCTACTGTTACAATTTACTACTGCACAAACTACCTACTGTAACATTACTACTGCACCAAGTACCTACTGTAACAATTTTCAACTGCACCAACTACCTACTGTAACAACTTACTACTGCACCAACTACCTACTGTAACAACTTTCAACTGCACCAACTAGCCACTGTAACAACTTACTACTGCACAAACTAGCTACTGTAACAACTATCAACTGCACCAACTAGCCACTGCAACAACTTACTACTGCACCAACTAGTCACTGTTACAACTTACTACTGCACCAAGTACCTACTGTAACAACTTTCAACTGCACCAACTAGACACTGTAACAACTTACTCCTGCACCAACTAGACACTGTAACAACTTACTACTGCACCAAGTACCTACTGTAACAACTCACTACTGCACCAACCACCTACTGTAACAACTAACTAGTGCACCAACTACCTACTGTAACAACTTACTACTGCACCAACTACCTACTTTAACAACTTACTACTGCACAAACTACCTACTGTTACAATTTACTACTGCACCAACTACCTACTGTAACATTACTACTGCACCAAGTACCTACTGTAACAATTTTCAACTGCACCAACTACCTACTGTAACAACTTACTACTGCACCAACTACCTACTGTAACAACTTTCAACTGCACCAACTAGAAACTGTAACAACTGACAACTGCACCAACTACCTACTGTAACAACTTACTACTGCACGAACTACCTACTGTAACAACTTACTACTGCACCAACTAGCCACTGTACCAACTTACTAATGTACAAACTAGCCACTGTAACAAACTACTAGTGCACCAACTAGCCACTGTCACAAATTACTACTGCAACAACTACCTACTGTAACAACTTTCAACTGCACCAACTACCTATTGTAACAACTTACTACTGCACCAACTACCTACTGTAACAACTTACTACTGCACCAACTAGTCACTGTACCAACTTACTACTGCACAAACTAGCCACTGTAACAAACTACTAGTGCACCAACTAGCCACTGTCACAAATTACTACTGCAACAACTACCTACTGTAACAACTGACAACTGCAACAACTACCTACTGTAACAACTGACAACTGCACCAACTAGAAACTGTAACAACTGACAACTGCACCAACTACCTACTGTAACAACTTTCAACTGCACCAACTACCTATTGTAACAACTTACTACTGCACCAACTACCTACTGTAACAACTTACTACTGCACCAACTAGTCACTGTACCTACTTACTACTGCACCAACTAGCCACTGTAACAAACTACTAGTGCACCAACTAGCCACTGTCACAAATTACTACTGCAACAACTACCTACTGTAACAACTGACAACTGCAACAACTACCTACTGTAACAACTGACAACTGCACCAACTAGAAACTGTAACAACTGACAACTGCACCAACTACCTACTGTAACAACTTTCAACTGCACCAACTACCTATTGTAACAACTTACTACTGCACCAACTACCTACTGTAACAACTTACTACTGCACCAACTAGTCACTGTACCTACTTACTACTGCACCAACTAGCCACTGTAACACACTACTAGTGCACCAACTAGCCACTGTAACAAATTACTACTGCAACAACTACCTACTGTAACAACTGACAACTGCACCAACTAGAAACTGTAACAACTCACTACTGCAACAACTACCTACTGTAACAACTTACTACTGCACCAACTACCTACTTTAACAACTTACTACTGCACAAACTACCTACTGTTACAATTTACTACTGCACAAACTACCTACTGTAACATTACTACTGCACCAAGTACCTACTGTAACAATTTTCAACTGCACCAACTACCTACTATAACAACTTACTACTGCACCAACTACCTACTGAAACAACTTTCAACTGCACCAACTAGCCACTGTAACAACTTACTACTGCACAAACTAGCTACTGTAACAACTGACAACTGCACCAACTAGCCACTGCAACAACTTACTACTGCAACAACTAGTCACTGTTACAACTTACTTCTGCACCAAGTACCTACTGTAACAACTTTCAACTGCACCAACTAGACACTGTAACAACTTACTCCTGCACCAACTAGACACTGTAACAACTTACTACTGCACCAAGTACCTACTGTAACAACTCACTACTGCACCAACTACCTACTGTAACAACTTACTACTGCACCAACTACCTATTGTAACAACTTACTACTGCAAAAACTAGCTACTGTAACAACTTACTACTGCACCAACTAGCTACTGTAACAACTCACTACTGCACCAACTAGCCACTGTAACAACTGACAACTGCACCAACTACCTACTGTAACAACTGACAACTGCACCAACTACCTACTGTAACAACTGACAACTGCACCAACTAGAAACTGTAACAACTGACAACTGCACCAACTACCTACTGTAACAACTCACTACTGCACCAACTAGCCACTGTAACAACTGACAACTGCACCAACTACCTACTGTAACAACTTTCAACTGCACCAACTACCTATTGTAACAACTTACTACTGCACCAACTACCTACTGTAACAACTTACTACTGCACCAACTAGTCACTGTACCAACTTACTACTGCACCAACTAGCCAGTGTGCAAACTACTAGTGCACCAACTAGCCACTGTAACAAATTACTACTGCAACAACTACCTACTGTAACAACTGACACCTGCAACAACTACCTACTGTAACAACTGACAACTGCACCAACTATAAACTGTAACAACTTACTACTGCACCAACTACCTACTGTAACAACTTACTACTGCACCAAACTAGTCACTGTACCAACTTACTACTGCACCAACTAGCCACTGTAACAAACTACTAGTGCACAAACTAGCCACTGTAACAAATTACTACTGCAACAACTGACAACTGCAACAACTACCTACTGTAACAACTGACAACTGCACCAACTAGAAACTGTAACAACTTACTACTGCACCAACTACCTACTGTAACAACTGACAACTGCACCAACTACCTATTGTAACAACGTACTACTGCACCAACTACCTACTGTAACAACTTACTACTGCACCAACTAGTCACTGTACCAACTTACTACTGCACCAACTAGCCACTGTAACAAATTACTACTGCGACAACTACCTACTGTAACAACTGACAACTGCAACAACTACCTACTGTAACAACTTTCAACTGCACCAACTACCTACTGTAACAACTTTCAACTGCACCAACTACCTACTGTAACAACTTACTACTGCACCAACTACCTATTGTAACAACTTACTACTGCACCAACTACCTACTGTAACAACTTACTACTGCACCAACTAGTCACTGTACCAACTTACTACTGCACAAACTAGCCACTGTAACAAACTACTAGTGCACTAACTAGCCACTGTAACAAATCACTACTGCAACAACTACCTACTGTAACAACTGACAACTGCACCAACTACCTACTGTAACAACTTTCAACTGCACCAACTACCTATTGTAACAACTTACTACTGCACCAACTAGAAACTGTAACAACTCACTACTGCACCAACTACCTATTGTAACAACTTACTACTGCACCAACTACCTACTGTAACAACATACTACTGCACCAACTAGTCACTGTACCAACTTACTACTGCACCAACTAGCCACTGTAACAAAATACTAGTGCACCAACTAGCCACTGTAATAAATTACTACTGCAACAAGTACCTACTGTAACAACTGACAACTGCAACAACTACCTACTGTAACAACTGACAACTGCACCAACTAGAAACTGTAACAACTGACAACTGCACCAACTACCTACTGTAACAACTTTCAACTGCACCAACTACCTATTGTAACAACTTACTACTGCACCAACTACCTACTGTAACAACTTACTACTGCACCAACTAGTCACTGTACCAACTTACTACTGCACCAACTAGCCAGTGTGCAAACTACTAGTGCACCAACTAGCCACTGTAACAAATTACTACTGCAACAACTACCTACTGTAACAACTGACAACTGCAACAACTACCTACTGTAACAACTGACAACTGCACCAACTAGAAACTGTAACAACTGACAACTGCACCAACTACCTACTGTAACAACTTACTACTGCACCAACTACCTACTGTAACAACTGACAACTGCACCAACTAGCCACTGTACAAACTTACTACTGCACAAACTAGCCACTGTAACAAACTACAAGTGCACCAACTACCTACTGTAACAACTTACTACTGCAACAACTACCTACTGTAACAACTTTCAACTGCACCAACTACCTATTGTAACAAATTACTACTGCACCAACTACCTACTGTCACAAATTACTACTGCAACAACTACCTACTGTAACAACTTTCAACTGCACCAACTACCTATTGTAACAACTTACTACTGCACCAACTACCTACTGTAACAACTTACTACTGCACCAACTAGTCACTGTACCAACTTACTACTGCACAAACTAGCCACTGTAACAAACTACTAGTGCACCAACTAGCCACTGTCACAAATTACTACTGCAACAACTACCTACTGTAACAACTGACAACTGCAACAACTACCTACTGTAACAACTGACAACTGCACCAACTAGAAACTGTAACAACTGACAACTGCACCAACTACCTACTGTAACAACTTTCAACTGCACCAACTACCTATTGTAACAACTTACTACTGCACCAACTACCTACTGTAACAACTCACTACTGCAACAACTACCTACTGTAACAACTTACTACTGCACCAACTACCTACTGTAACAACTCACTACTGCACAAACTACCTACTGTTACAATTTACTACTGCACAAACTACCTACTGTAACATTACTACTGCACCAAGTACCTACTGTAACAACTTTCAACTGCACCAACTAGCCACTGTAACAACTTACTACTGCACAAACTAGCTACTGTAACAACTGACAACTGCACCAACTAGCCACTGCAACAACTTACTACTGCACCAACTAGTCACTGTTACAACTTACTACTGCACCAAGTACCTACTGTAACAACTTTCAACTGCACCAACTAGACACTGTAACAACTTACTCCTGCACCAACTAGACACTGTAACAACTTACTACTGCACCAAGTACCTACTGTAACAACTCACTACTGCACCAACTACCTACTGTAACAACTTACTACTGCACCAACTACCTACTGTAACAACTTACTACTGCACAAACTACCTACTGTAACAACTTACTACTGCACCAACTAGCTACTGTAACAACTCATTACTGCACCAACTAGCCACTGGTACAACTGACAACTGCACCAACTAGCCACTGTAACAAACTACTAGTGCACCAACTAGCCACTCTAACAAATTACTACTGCAACAACTACCTACTGTAACAACTGACAACTGCAACAACTACCTACTGTAACAACTGACAACTGCACCAACTAGAAACTGTAACAACTGACAAATGCACCAACTACCTACTGTAACAACTTTCAACTGCACCAACTACCTATTGTAACAACTTACTACTGCACCAACTACCTACTGTAACAACTTACTACTGCACCAACTAGTCACTGTACCTACTTACTACTGCACCAACTAGCCACTGTAACACACTACTAGTGCACCAACTAGCCACTGTAACAAATTACTACTGCAACAACTACCTACTGTAACAACTGACAACTGCAACAACTACCTACTGTAACAACTGACAACTGCACCAACTAGAAACTGTAACAACTCACTACTGCAACAACTACCTACTGTAACAACTTACTACTGCACCAACTACCTACTTTAACAACTTACTACTGCACAAACTACCTACTGTTACAATTTACTACTGCACAAACTACCTACTGTAACATTACTACTGCACCAAGTACCTACTGTAACAATTTTCAACTGCACCAACTACCTACTGTAACAACTTACTACTGCACCAAGTACCTACTGTAACAACTTTCAACTGCACCAACTAGCCACTGTAACAACTTACTACTGCACAAACTAGCTACTGTAACAACTGACAACTGCACCAACCAGCCACTGCAACAACTTACTACTGCACCAACTAGTCACTGTTACAACTTACTACTGCACCAAGTACCTACTGTAACAACTCACTACTGCACCAACTACCTACTGTAACAACTTACTACTGCACCAACTACCTACTGTAACAACTCACTACTGCACAAACTAGCCACTGTAACAACTGACAACTGCACCAACTAGCCACTGTAACAAACTACTAGTGCACCAACTAGCCACTGTAACAAATTACTACTGCAACAACTACCTACTGGAACAACTGACAACTGCAACAACTACCGACTGTAACAACTGACAACTGTACCAACTAGAAACTGTAACAACTGACAAATGCACCAACTACCTACTGTAACAACTTTCAACTGCACCAACTACCTATTGTAACAACTTACTACTGCACCAACTACCTACTGTAACAACTTACTACTGCACCAACTAGTCACTGTACCAACTTACCACTGCACCAACTAGAAACTGTAACAACTGACAAATGCACCAACTTCCTACTGTAACAACTTTCAACTGCACCAACTACCTATTGTAACAACTTACTACTGCACCAACTACCTACTGTAACAACTTACTACTGCACCAACTAGTCACTGTAACAACTTACTACTGCACCAAGTACCTACTGTAACATTACTACTGCACCAACTACCTACTGTAACAACTGACAACTGCAACATTTTCCTACTGTTACAGCTGACAACTGCACCAACTAGAAACTGTAACAAATCACTACTGCACCAACTACCTACTGTAACAACTTACTACTGCACCAACTACCTACTGTAACAACTTACTACTGCACAAACTACCTACTGTAACATTACTACTGCAACAACTACCTACTGTAACAACTTACTACTGCACCAACTACCTACTTTAACAACTTACTACTGCACAAACTACCTACTGTTACAATTTACTACTGCACCAACTACCTACTGTAACATTACTACTGCACCAACTAGACACTGTTACAACATACTACTGCATCAACTAGCCACTGTAACAACGTACTCCTGCACCAACTAGCCACTGTAACAACTTACTACTGCACGAATTAGCCACTGTTACAACTTACTACTGCACCAACTAGCCACTGTTACAACTTACTACTGCACCAACTAGCCACTGTAACAACTTCCTACTGCACCAACTAGCCACTGTTACAACTTACTACTGCACCAACTAGCAACTGTTACAACTTACTAGTGCACCAACTAGCCACTGTTACAACTTACTACTGCACCAACTAGCCACTAACAACTTACTACTGTACCAACTAGCCAATGTAAGAACATACTACTGCACCAACTAGCCACTGTAACAACTTACTTGTGCAAAAACTAGCCACTGGAACCACTTTCTTGTCACTGTAACAATATTCAACAGAATTATCTAGCCAAACAAATGACAACTGCATCAACTAGTCACTTTTACAATATTCAAAAGTATCATCTAGCAACTGTAACAACTTCCTACTGCACCAATTAGTCACTGTCACAAAATATTAGTGTACCAATTAGTCACTGTAACAATATTCAACAGCATCATCTAGCAACTAGTCACTGTAATAAACTACTAGTGTACCAATTAGTCACTGTAAAAACTCTCAACTGCACCAACTAGGCACTGTAACAATTTACTACTGCACCAACTAGCTAACTAGCTTCTGTAACAACTTACTAGTGTACCAATAAGCCACTGTAAAAACTTTCAACTGCACTAACTAGTCACTGTAACAATATTCAACTGCATTAACTAGCCATTGTAAGAATATTCAACTGAACCAACTGGCCACTGTAACAACTTACAACTGCATCAACTGGCCAATCTAACAACTTACAACTGCACCAAATAGCCACTGTAACACCATTCAACTGCACACCTAGCCACTGTAACAACTTACAACTTAACCAACTAGTCACAGTAACATATTTCAACTGCATTAACTAGCCATTGTAAGACTATTCAACTGCACCAACTAGTCACTGTAACAATATTCAACAGCATCATCCAGCAACTGTAACAACTTCCTACTGCACTAACTAGCCACTGTAACAACTTGAACTGCACCAAATAGACTGTAACTGTAACAACTTACTACTGCACCAACTAGCTAACTAGCTTCTGTAACAACTTACAAGTGCACGAATAAGCCACTGTAAAAACTTTTAACTGCACTAACTAGCCACTGTAACAACTTACAACTGGCCACTGTAACAACTTACAACTGCATCAACTGGACAATCTAACAACTTACAACTGCACCAATTAGTCATTGTAACAACTTACATCTGCATCAACAGGCCACTATAGCAATGTTTTACTAAACCAACTAGCCCTGTTACAACTTACTACTTGACCAGCTACAACTGTGACAAGAGGGTAATCTTAGAAAAATCTAAAGCTATCTCTTCCCAATATGGTTTAAAGGTTTTTTGGTGAATACTTGTCTTGCTCTTATTTTATGTTGGGGGAATACAAACTTGGTCCCAGTGCCAGTTCCTACCCCTCACTCCTGAGCAGTGAAGAGCTCCAAGCCATAAAACCATCTGACCTTACATGGCCTGATGAGCTAACGGTACCATATAATGTCACTTGAATGTGTATTATGTAGGGAAGAACTTGTTTGTTCCCTCCAAAATACACTGTGACAATTACTTACCTAATACTAATCACCTCCCTTCCTTCCCCTCTATACCTCAGGTGATGGTATGTGCTCCTGTCAGGTGACCTCTTTTATGGATAATCTGAAATTGTGAAGGGTTGATAATTACCTATCCCACACTGAGACATGAATGAATTGTGGTGTCAACATGGGCATGATACTTTAGTTGAAGTGTTCCTTAGTTGAAGTGTTCCTCTGTTCAGTTCAATAAAGGCAATTATAAGTGTATATTGTAATTCATCGTAGCATACAGACTTTGCAGACTACAGACAAGGCATTGGTCAGATTCATAAATAATATAGCCATGGGCTATGTAGCTCATCAAGACTTCATTGATTTATTATCCGAGTTGTGTCAAGTAATACATTATTAACAAGCAAAACATGTTTTTAAGTTATGACCTCTGTGACCCTATTTAGTCCATTGGCCAAGAAGTCTGAACAAAATGGAGAAAAAGGTAAAATTAGGTTTATAAGGATGAGACCCCCTCGACCCCGTATTGGGTCATGGGGTCACTGAAACTACAATTTAGAATCCCCATTAACCAAGGAGTCAGCGCACAACATTTTAGCTCTCTACACCTTGTGGAACTGGAGAAGATGAACATAGCTTTTTAAAGTTGTGACCCCTGTGACCCAGTTTGGGGTCATGGGGTCATCAAATCTAAAATTTAGAATCCACATTAGCCAAGGAGTCTGCACTCAACTTTTCAGCCCTTTAGGTTCATTGGTTCTGGAGAAGTTGACGAAGCGAAAAGTTTACGGACGTATAGATGGATGGATGGATGTCAGTTGGATGCCATAAGCCCATTTGGCTAAAAATTAAAATCTGTCACAACAGTTGAAAAATGGTCTCCTCCCCTAAACTCCACCCTCCATCCAACACCTATGAATCTCCTTGCTTTTACTCACACACACCCCCTAACCCTCTCACAACCATTCACACAGCAACCCCCATCTCACTCTCCAATCCCCCCCCCCCCCCCCTAACTAGCCATCCTTGGTAGTACAATTCTCCTTGAACATGAAGGATGACAGAAGACTGAGGAGGGAAGAGGCCAAAGCTGTAAGCCCATCTGACCTTATAAAGCCTGATGAACTAAAGATCCCTTTAATTGGCACAAGAATGTGAATGATTTAAAGGAATCAAGTTGTGTGTTCCCTCCAAAATAATACGCAACAATCACTTACCCCAAAATGCTTACCTCGCCTTCCTACCCCTATGTACCATGGGTGGTGGGACACGCTCCTGTGCATTGGTCAGTGGGCTGCTTTCAGTAAAGTTATGCAAGGCTTGGTGGAATGGTGACCCCTTATCATGGCTGGATAATCTGAAAGTGTGAAGGGTTGATCATTACTTGTTCTACACTGAACCATGAGAGACTTTAAGTGCAAATAAAACCTGATTGACAATAAATTTCACTAAAAGAGTAGCTCAGTTCAACCAGTTATACAACTGGGTACCTGGTAAGTCATTATGGAAGAAAACACTTAGAGTATATCAGTCATGTGGGAAAAGTCTGCAATATATTGAACAATGATGAAGAATATGTATTCTTCAATAAATCATTAATCACTCACATTAATTTAGTTGTTTTTATATCAGCGATTCACATCATCGGTAACAAATTCAGGCTTCAAGCGAATATTGTTCTCATTCCCAAGCTGCATGATCATATTCGTAAAGTTTTCATGCCTGTAATGTAAGCAAAATTGTTAGTTGCATTTCCATGGAAAATACTAAGTGCATATCCAAAGTAATTTGAAATCCCAAAAGGCACATCTAATTAACATATTTTAATATTTATATTAAAGATACATTTCCATGGAAACGAACATAATTTAAAACTCTTAAAAATATGAACATTTAAACATGATTGATCCCGGTACAAAATTTAAATGGCAGTTGTGATTCAATGAAAACAGCTAAACTAGAATTCTAAAAAAGTTTAAAACCTCAAAAGGCTTGATCTTATGGTTTTTGAGTTTCAATGGAAACAGCTCAAATAATCTTTCAAAGAAGCCAGATCCTCACATGATTGTTCTCCATAGGCTTTGTGGGTTTTTAGTACTGGTCCGGATACACATAAGCATGCTGCATGTCTATAGAAATTTAGAAAAGGCTATAAAGAATTCAAAAGAATTCAAAAGATGTTGAAAACCCCTTTAGGCGCATGTTAATATGATGAGTTTTTATCAAAGCAAACTTCTTTAGGCTAGGCCTAACAGTCTTTTAGATCTTGTTCAAAAAGCAAATTTTTAACTTCATTTCCATGGAAATTGCTAAAACTAGAATTATGAAGAAGTTGTAAACCCCATAAACCCCATGATCAATTTCTTCAAAACATCATAACATCATCATCCAATGAATATATTCTATATATGCATATAGCAGAATGACAATTTCTTTTTAGGAAAAAAAAAAAATGTAATACAATATAATATAATATAATATAATATAATATAATATAATATAATATAATATAATATAATATTTAGAGGATATTTGTCTTTTCTTGACTAATACCATTTTTATCTCATCGAGTGAGGTTGAAAGGTTATATTTTCATGAATGGCGCAGCCAAGAGTGAAAATAAATAACTTTTCTACCTCACGAGATGAGATAACCATGGTATTTGTCAAGAAAAGGAAAATTTTCTATTTATTATATGAACAAATCTTTGCGTATTCACCGAAATAGACTTGCATTTACGCTTAGTCGCTCCAGAATGAGCCAAACACTTGAGATTTCCATAGGCCTACACAATATTTTATAAATTTTGATACAATTTGCAAATTAGGTCAACACATGATAGATTTCTTCAAAAGGCACAATATCATCATCCAATTAATCCAGACAATAGATGTATAAAAAGGCTAACAAAAACTTTAAGAAATTAAATGCAAACTCATTTTTTAAAAAAAACAAAAAATTAAGAAAAAATATGTGATAAATAAATGAAGTTAAAGATGATGATTAATTATAAATTATGTCAAAGATAACAATAAATTCATTAAACATGTGCAAAATATAGTAAGTGAAGATGTTCATAATAGCAAGAATATGTACGGCAAGTGTCAACCTTTGTACAGAGTTGAAGGTCACGTGACAACGTTCACTTCCGACAGGCGGGCTGGCAGCAAACTGACGGCAGAAATTCTTGAAAAGACGAAAAACTTAAAAATCTCATTCTAATGATTTTTCACAAAACCCCTCATATTTGTGTAATATGGACTGAATATCATATTGAATATATTCTGGCATGTAGGCAGTATCTGCAAAGATGTATTTTGGAGAAAAAAAATAAGCACTAAATTGTCTACAAACATGGCAGCGCTACGGCCTCGCCCATAAATACACAGGTCCGAAATATTTGCTGCTTAAATCTTTAAAATATTTAATCTCACGTCTGGAAATGTCCAAATTTATTAGAGGTAGTTTCATTTATTCAAATAAGTGTGAACAAACATTTGTTTTAATAATCTGTGACCAACGTATTTTACCTGAACAAGGTTAGTTCCGGGGCGAAGATGACAAAGCAAAAATTAAGGAAACTGAAGGCCGAAGTTGGCTTATCTTTGGAAAATGAAGAAAAGTTGAAAAACTCATAGTAATGAATTTTTACAAAAACTAGCCCTTTTGTCTAGTAACATATAAAAAACACATTCATTATGATAAAAAGCTTTGAAATTCACTTAAACGTTTGTTTTCTTATATTTAAACATTGCACTATATTATTGTATATTTTGACTACTGATGTAGGGATACATCAACCAAGGCCTTCCTCAGCCCTGCACAAGTTTCGTTTCACATGTCTTTTGAAATAGAATATATAGGTCTATTTGGGTTTAATATTTTATCTGCATTAGTTCATGATCAGTCCTGAAATATAACAGCATATATCTGTCATACAAATCATGGCTGTGAATGTTTCTCAGAAATAATTATACATTTTCAAATCAATGGATCCCATCGCATCAGCCGATCAGAACCCAGGCAGTCACCCAGCCAAAACAAGGCAAAACATTGGAAATGTTAATTCTTTCTATACATGGGTGATGTCAGCTTCTGGAAAACTGATTGATGTAGATTTAAATTCTAGTGATTTACTTTTATCAACACAGACATATCTGTTAAATATTAAAATTAAAAATATTAAAATGCCATACCTTTCCCGACCTTCAATCTCGGCTTTGCCCGCTGCCATGCAGCACAGAAATACAGACCACAATAGAAATTCATTCAAATGCACGTCAATGCACGAATCCGTTCAAGAGAATGTCACAAACATATCCAAGGCTAGGGATCTATGAAACATCCACTGAGTGCAGAAATCATGTCAACATCATCCAAAACTCCGATGCGATCCACACGTTCAACTGTCACACAGAAGCCGGCCATTTCCCTGAGCCAAACGGAAGAGCTGTCCTTCTTTTCATAATATAAGTTTTCTTGAAAATTTCACAGTGGCAGCTGGTTCTCAATGAACAGTAGCGTTAGAATCATCCTCATGTATACATGTACTGTTTCCTTCAGACTTGGCATTTCGTTTTTAGACAGAAAATCGAAATTATTACTCACACAACTCAGACAAGTCATAAGTCAATCGTGCACTGGTGATACTTGATTGGAGACATAGCGCACCAAGCGCCGTACGACGCCGAAAGCGACGTAACCGGCGAACCACAATGGTTATACTTGATTCAGTCAAAGCCTATGTGACCGACGTACGCTGTTTCTAGACCCTACTACGGTTGAATAAAGTGTATCGGCGATTCGGCGGAGAGACAGAAAGACTTAGATGTAGGCGTGTTATTGTCAAAACTGTGTAAATATAAAAGTGAATTATGGTTTAAGTTTGATTAATACTATACGACTGTCTATCAAATATAAATGCAAAGAAGTAAATACCATATTTGAAACCGTTTATCAAATTAATTTACTGACGGTTATTACCTATTTTTAAAGATATTACACAGTATTGAGGGTGCACTCCTTTTGAACTCTATATATTCTGAACAAAGTTGTGAATTTTTACCCTATTTGCATCATCGTAATGATAAATGAAATGTCTTGAATTCTGTGTGCAATGTATTAATGAGGAGCGAAAATTATAGAGGTGGCAAGTTATGGAAGAACAGTCGCCAAATTGCGGGTTTGTAAAATATGTCAAAGCACAGGTGAAGTTTAGCGCAAATATATTGCGCAACAGAGATGAACGACCAGTTTTCTGGTCGTTCATCTCTGTTGCGCAACATATTTGCGCTAAACTTCACCTGTGGTCAAAGTAACGAGGGTGCCTTCCTTTCGATCGCTATTATACCACCCGAAACAAGTTTTGCATTATTATGCTGTTTTCATCATTATAAAGAGTACAGATATGTCTTGAATTGTATGTGCAATGTATATATGAGCATCGAAAAATGTGGATATGACGGGTTATGGAACAATTGTCGCAAAAATGCGGGTTTAAAAAATTGTCAAAGTAAAGCTGATGTAGCCTTCCTTTTAAATTTATATTTTCTGTACAAAGTTGTGCATTTTTATGTTGTTTGCATCATCGTAAAGATAAAAGAAATGTTATTAGTTGTATATGATTGAAATTATTTGAAATGCGGGTATGGGTTCGTTTTGGTATGAATTCACAAATAACTGTGAATATAAGAACAAGGACGCACTTCCAGTTGTGCTTATACGTGCTAAATGTACTTTTCACATACATGTGTTTTCATATTTTGTAAATGAAGAAATGAACAGGTTACTGGTACATCCTACATCCTTAAAACAAGTCTATTATATAAACCGAGGTATTTTAGGTTTCACAAGGGCGAATTTAAAAAACATTTCAAGGTTGAGGTACTAAAAGTACTAAAATGTACTAAAGTGGAGGCTCTGTTATCTTTAAAATGTGAATTTGTTATGTTAATATTGATCTCATCGTGCATATGTATAGGGCCATACATATATGAAGAATGGCACCAGTCGTCATCCATGTGTCCATGTGTCCATGTGTCTGTGTTCCATCTATCATAAACTTTTCGTATGTTTTCTGCATAATTGCTGCACTTCGGAATCTGAAATTGTGTAAGTTACCAAGCATGCAGTGAATCAATATGTGTATAGTTTAAAAAATTGAGCTGCGTCAAATTCACAAGTTAACTGTTTTCATTCTCACTACATGGTGTCTGCGTCAAATTCACAGGTTAACTGTTTTCGTTCTCACTAAATGTGTCTGTGTCAAATTCATAGGTTAACTGTTTTCATTCTCACTAAATGTGTCTGTGTCAAATTCATAGGATAACTGTTTTCGTTCTCACTAAATGTGTCTGTGTCAAATTCATAGGTTAACTGTTTTCATTCTCACTAAATGTGTCTGTGTCAAATTCATAGGTTAACTGTTTTCGTTCTCACTAAATGTGTCTGCGCCAAATTCATAGGTTAACTGTTTTCATTCTCACTAAATGTGTCTGTGTCAAATTCATAGGTTAACTGTTTTCGTTCTCACTACATGGTGTCTGTGTCAAATTCATAGGTTAACTGTTTTCGTTCTCACTAAATGTGTCTGCGCCAAATTCATAGGTTAACTGTTTTCGTTCTCACTACATGGTGTCTGTGTTAGGGAGTTTATACCTAGACGAATTTTGCTTTAATTCAGAGACGCTAATCAACTGATAAGAAACAGTCTCCCTCAAATCATTTGGTTTCCATTTTGTAATCATACACACAAACAATGCACGCATTAACTTTGATATTGACCCATTGTTGACGTTATACTTTTGTGATGTCACAGCAACCATTGTTGTGTAATGTGAGCATTTTGTTCGCTGAAGATGAATCGTTTTGACGACGTGAATATTGAACAAACAGATAATTTTTAGTACAACCCGTATGTTCTGTTTGTTTTCTTCACGAAATCACCTATCACAACAATTATAGATTATTAGTGAGGTCGGTGTGTGTGTTGTGTGACCTCACATTAAGTATTGTGTTGCAGTTTGTTTGGTAAAAAAGCTTCATTCCTTCTCGTGTTGTTTTCTTCAAAGCATATAATAAAACAATTATGGACTCTTATGGAGGTAAAATTATGGCCCAGTGTACGTCAGTGCTGTATGGCCTAGTATCTGTCAGTGCTGTATTGCCCCGTATCTGTCAGTGCTGTATGGCCTGGTATCTGTCAGTGCTGTATGGCCTGGTGTCTGTCAGTAATGTATGGCCTGGTCTTTGTCAGTGATGTGTGGCCTGGTATCTGTCAGTGCTGTATGGCCTGGTATCTGTCAGTGCTGTATGGCCCGGTATCTGTCAGTGCTGTATTGCCCGGTATCCGTCAGTGATGTATGGCCTGGTATCTGTCAGTGCTGAATGGCCCTGTATCTGTCAGTACTGTATGGCCGGGTATCTATCAGTGCTGTATGGCCCGTTATCTGTCAGTGCTGTATGGTCCGTTATCTGTCAGTGCTGTATTGCCCGTTATCTGTCAGGGTTGTATGGCCCGGTATCTGTCAGTGTTGTATGATCTGCTAACTGTCAGTGCTGTATGGCCGGTGTATGTAGGTGCTGTATGGCCTGGTATCTGTCAGTGCTGTATGGTCTTGTTTCTGTCAGTGTTGTATGGCCCGCTATCTGTCAGTGTTGTATGCTCTGCTATATGTCAGTGTTGTATGCTCTGCTATATGTCAGTGTTGTATGCTCTGCTATATGTCAGTGCTGTGTGGCCTGTTACCTGTCAGTGTTGTATGCTCTGCTATATGTCAGTGCTGTGTGGCCTGTTATCTATCAGTGTTGTATGCTCTGCTATCTGTCAGGGTTGTATGCTCTGCTATCTGTCAGTGCTGTATGCTCTGCTATATGTCAGTGCTGTGTGGCCTGTTATCTATCAGTGTTGTATGCTCTGCTATCTGTCAGTGTTGTATGCTCTGCTATATGTCAGTGTTGTATGCTCTGCTATCTGTCAGTGTTGTATGCTCTGCTATATGTCAGTGCTGTCTGGCCTGTTATCTGTCAGTGTTGTATGCTCTGCTATATGTCAGTGCTGTGTGGCCTGTTATCTATCAGTGTTGTATGCTCTGCTATCTGTCAGGGTTGTATGCTCTGCTATCTGTCAGTGCTGTATGCTCTGCTATATGTCAGTGCTGTGTGGCCTGTTATCTATCAGTGTTGTATGCTCTGCTATATGTCAGTGCTGTATGCTCTGCTATATGTCAGTGCTGTGTGGCCTGTTATCTGTCAGTGCTGTATCGTCTGGTTTCTGTCAGTGTTGTATGGCCTGTTATCTGTCAGTGCTGTATGGCATGTTCTCTGTCAGTGCTGTGTGGCCTGTTATCTGTCAGGGTTGTATGGCCCGGTATATGTCAGTACTGTATGCTCTGCTATATGTCAGTGCTGTATCGTCTGGTTTCTGTCAGTGTTGTATGGCCTGTTCTCTGTCAGTGCTGTGTGGCCTGTTATCTGTCAGGGTTGTATGGCCCGGTATCTGTCAGTGTTGTATGCTCTGCTATATGTCAGTGCTGTATCGTCTGGTTTCTGTCAGTTCGCTATTCATCAGCCCTGAGTCTGTCCAGTCCAGTGACTGTCCAGCCCGGTGTCAATCAGCCCGGTGTCTGTCCAACCTGGTGTCTGTCTAGTCCAGTGTCAATCAGCCCGGTGTCTGTCCAACCTGGTGTCTGTCTAGTCCAGTGTCAATCAGCCCGGTGTCTGTCAAACCTGGTGTCTGTCTAGTCCAGTGTCAATCAGCCCGATGTCTGTCCAACCTGGTGTCTGTCAGTTCGCTGTTCATCAGCCCTGAGTCTGTCCAGTCCAGTGACTGTCCAGCCCGGTGTCAATCAGCCCGATGCCTGTCCAACCTGGTGTCTGTCTAGTCCAGTGTCAATCAGCCCGATGTCTGTCAAACCTGGTGTCTGTCTAGTCCAGTGTCAATCAGCCCGATGTCTGTCAAGCCCAGTGTCTATTCAACCCAGTGTTTGCAAGCTCGCTGTCCATCAGCCCTGTGTCCATCAGACCAGTGTTTGTCAGCCCTTTCTAGCCCGGTGTCTGTCAGCCAAGTGTATGTCAGTATGTCTGTCTCTGCTGCCTATCTGGTTCATCGTCTTACTGGCCTGTTGTCTGTTTGTGCTGTCTAGCCAAATGTCTTTCTGGTTGATTTATCAGAAGTTCAACCAAACATCACAGCAGCAAATAACGCTTGCAGCAGCCAGACAGTTAAAGATAAACATTAAGAAGACGGCCAAAGCAGTAACTGTTGTTGTAATATTGATTAAGAACAATGTTGTACATTTAAGATTCTACGAGTGTACACAGTAGGACGCAAAACAAGCCGAGAATATTGAGATAGCAATCACTGTACATTCACCGGCATTTGCTTGTATGGCAACAATAGGGATATTTGAATTCATTTAAGGGAGGTTCAGGGTATTTTTTTGTGTATTCAAGAGGATATTAACGTTTACACACATGTTATCAATACATGATTCATACATGGTCAAATTGAAAGATATAAATTTAGTCAATACGTTGATGACTTTACATTTCTCACCTTGATAAAGATAAGCGCAGATTTGTTGAAAAATAAAAACAATGAGAATTGAAGCCCTTCATCAGCGCTGCGACTGGGGAAAGCTTTGCTACGGCCTAATGTCACATTTTTGATTAGTTTAATGATATGTTATGTGTTACTATGTGAATATCCTATCAGTGTATTTTTTCTACAAACTTTTAATATTGGGTTAAATAATGCGGCTTCCATTAGACAAAATGCCAAGAAACCAAGATGGCGGAAGCTGCCGATAAATTGGCGAAAGAACTTTCCCTTTAAATCACATAATTACTTACACTACATCATCCTGCTTCAAAAGGTTTTATATATGTGTGAAAACATAACACTTTAAGCTATGTTTATGTTGAATATAATTGAATTCAGAATATTTAGTAAACCTAATAAATGCCTGTGTAAATTATACAATAGTATCTGAGTTTTTCGGATGTTCATTTATTATGATATATGCACAGATTTCAAAAGTATTTATAATTTGTTTATATTTCTCATGTGCATGATTGGTCAAGAACAATGACAACAATGTTGTACAACTTTTGATTGACATGTGCCCCACGTGACTCACGACCGAAACACTATGCAACACGATATAAAGATACTGGCAAATCTGTTTCAAAATATTTTGCTTGCAAGCATTTCTTATTTAGTATCTCTAGTGTATATATATTTTTCAGCCTTACAAAGTTTCAGTCTTTAACGGACCAAAAAAAAAACAAAAAAACTTTCATAAAATTATGAATTAATTATATTCTATTTGTCTGTAATGTAAACACTAAAAACTAAAAAGTAAATATATATTTATTTACATTTACATTAACTTATGAAACATAATTGTTAATTTGAATTACTCGCATTGATTTAGACAAAATGTGTTTACATAGCTAAAATGAGCTATTTTCGAATACAATGAACAGAGGAAAATGAACTCAAAGACACTCTTGCTTAACCCCACTTTTTAAACCAATAATATGTCTCTTCATAGTTTCTAACTATTACTTGGAATTTACTATGTTTCATAATAGCTAACAGCTTACCCATCACAGTTCGCTGGAATAATATTCAATATATTTAATAAATGCAAACATTAAATTATTTAGCTATTTTATATGGACCAACTTTTCGTAAAACGAATTCAATTCATATTATTTAAATATAAAATCAGCAGGTAAACTAAGAAGACTAGCCTTGGTTTATACTGTTAGTCTAAAATCAACTTCAAATTAATATTTTTCTTAATAGCAGAATATACAATACATATATTGTTTCAACAATTGTTTACTGGTAAATATCAAATATACAACTGTATATTTTAGTACAAATGTGATTGTTTGTTTGTCTGTATAGTGTCTATGCAATATATTACACATATCCTCAAATGCCCTTGCTTGTGCTTGCAGCCCGAGTTGAAATGAAGTTCAGTTCAGTTAGCGCAGAGTGGATGCTGATCTCAACTTAGGGAGCACGTGCACATTATAACAATGTTGCAAAATAAATGATACATGCATCAACAAGTGCGAGCTAGTTGACCCAGATAAGACTTTGCAGAAAAGAAACCTATGAATGTTAAAAATTAGAATGTCGGAAATATTTATTTGACAGCCGGTTATATGTTAAAAACTATTTTAGACACACTTAAATATATCATGATAGTGGAATTTGTTTTTCCTCCTTTTGAATGGTTGGCGAAATAAGATATCCGTGTGGTGAATAAACAGTTCTTAAAACAAGTTACTGTTTATTAACCAATATAATAATCTGACTGTTCGCTGTCATCCACATGCACTGACTATATGGTAAAAGTAGGATCCATTTAATTCATTGATTATATTGAATATTTTATGTTAGATACATGTCACGTATTGCACACCTTGCTCATTATGCTTATTCTCGGAGGACGAGTTTTGCTGAATGAACAGGGCATAATTGAAGAGAGGTTTAGTTAGATTTTGTCTTTGTCATTAATTTGATTTTAGTTTTATTGTATTCCTCACCAGTAGATTGATGTACAATTTTCAATGTTGCCATTGTCTAAATAATTATACGATATTTACTTGTGATCAACGTTTTTGTGTATTTTTTCCATTGAAGCCTGGGTATTGATGACAGATAAATGTGTTTGCACTGAGAAAGTTTTATGTCATACTTATTTTGATAACTAAGCATTGTTCTAAAGTTTTATTGTAGCATTGATTTGAGTGATTTAGCATTGTTCATAAGTATTCTTTTTGAATTGTAAAGTGATATTGCATTCTAAAATAAATCTTTCATTATTGTTTTTTTGGATTAAGAAAACATTGTTCAATTTTATTTTATTTTAGCAATGTTGCGTTATATTGCATTGTAAAGGAATTCTTTCATTATAGTTTTGGGGGTTGAGCATTGTTCAAAAGTTTTTATTTTGCCGTCTTTGGGGGATATTTCATTTTAGAAGATTTCTTTCATTATCGTGTTGGTGATTTAGCATTGTAAAGTTTTCTTTCTGGCGATTTGTTGACCCTGAAAAGGGTCATGTTGTGGGTTCAAGCTTGTGCCGTGTGATGGTCTAGCAGCTTCTTGTCTTTGCCTCAGGATG